>JADMNL010000032.1:65665000-66302500 GCA_016271365.2 Neoceratodus forsteri
CAACTGGGACAGGGTCCTTACTCCACCCTGTCACACACAGCAAAAGAACATATCAAAGCCCTTTAAATTACATTTTGTAATTTTTGCATTCTGACTACTTTTCAGATGAGCAAGCCCCCCCCCACCCCCGAGTGTCTAGAATAATGCCATAAGAAATACATTTTACACAGGGATGCACAAACATCCTAACTCTACCCATTCAAGATTGAGGTAACTACTGCCAGATCCATCAATCAATCAATCAATCAATCAATCTTCATAAGTGATCCATTCTTCCACAGATATGCCACATATGCTGCTGGGGGGAGGTGGGGTATTCCCCCAAGTACAACTATTTAGCACTCGCAGGGTTCCAAATTGGCACTGGCCTTCAATCCAAATGATGGTACATTTTGTACGGACTAGTAACACTTTTCTTTAGCTATCCCTGCTGGCTTTTATTACACACGGGAACATGTTCTGCAAGTCAACATGTTGGGCCAATTTATTTATTTAGCTTTTGTTTACCGGGTAAGTACACTAGACAAGTAGTATGCCTATTTTCAGGAACGACCCGGGAGAGCACAAAACATACAGTATACATACATGGCAACATTGGAGAAACAGCACTATACAGTAAAAAACAGCTATAACAACGCTTGTATAAGGGCAGAGATACTGCCACACATAGTACAAATTGTTACAGGACATAGATAGACATTAGAATCACTGAATACATATTTCATAGGCCATCATGGACTCAGAGTGGACAATAGTGGACTGCAGAGTATTACATTACAGAGACTAGGAGCAGTCGCATCCTGTCGTTTGTTTTAGGTGGGACCACATGGAGGAGCGAAAGGTCCCATGGAAGGGGCAGAGCGTGGGGGGAAGAGAGAAAGAGAAGAGTCTGTTGGGCCAGCTGATTTTTCCCTAGTCCTTAGCCATGTTGGCTAGTACATGCAAAATTTAACTTCAACTCCTTTCATGGCACCCACAGTTAATGTAAACTTTGCAGAATACAATATCAAGAGTAGCAGGACTACTAAAAAGATTCTGGGTTGGGGGTTCTCAGATTCTTGGACCAAATTCAAGTCCAGCAGAGTTCCTTTGGTGCAGCCTGCTATAAGCACTAGTGAGGAACCAGGCACTCCGTTCTGATGGCACATCTCGGGGACACAGTGCAACAAACCAGCATCCCAGTGGACTGCTGGCACATCATATACAGGGCACCATGTCCCCAAGACCCCTGTACAGCAATCCGACTTTTTTTTATATTCACACTACAAAGCAGCAATAATGCCTTCATGAGAGGGCATTTTCTGGCAGGTTAACAACTGCTGGTGAAAGACTTCCAACGAAAGGGGTTAAAGCTAAAATGAATCTAGGACACTGCAGAAGAACTCTGCAACATAGTTTGTTTTCTTTTGCAGCTGCACTTGACAGTGTTTTCACAGCTGATCGAGCAGACAGGCCTCAAATAACCTGTAACCACCATAATGAAAGAACTGTAATCTTCCAGATAAAATCCAGCATTTTCAAAATTAATGCTACTGTGAAAAAAAAAAGATATGGGGGGGGGGGACTTGTCTGGCTCAGATAATTTCTTCCAACTATACCAAAATCAAATGTAGAGAACCTTCATTTTGGCACACGTTTCTCACAGTACTCAGTTATGTCTGTGCAAACACATTCAGAATCCCCAAACCAGACATATTTTTGAACAAGTCTTTATTTTGAACAAGTCTCCCAAATCTGCATTCCCCTGCTTGTTCTGGCACAATTACAGTACCCTACCAATTTTATTTTATTCATTAAATCTCAGATTATAGCACCTTTGAGCTTGGAGCTCCTTTACAAATCATTTAACCATTGCTGTGCCGCGGACTGATACATCAGTCTAAAAATTCCTATATGTCCTAATTCTGTTGGCAGCCTAAGGGTTAACAAAATAAAACAAAAAAGTTCCTCTCGTCTTTCAATGGATCCAGCGAGATGTACTCAGGAACTTAAAAGTAAGGCCCTGAAAAATCTCCTTGATCTTAGTACTCAAAATCAGATTTCTACAAGCTCTGTAATACAGGTAACATAATAGCAATGTCTCATCTCTACTAAAAGTTAGAGCAAGCACTGGGCACATCTCAAATCCAAAAGTTATTTGACTGACTGAGAAGAACACAGAAACCTACATTATAAATCAGTGTAAGAATCCCACAGCCCTCACTTGCATACTGTGCGACCCTGAGCAAGTCACAACTTCCCTGTGCTCCCAGGTCACACCTGTAAACAAGCTTTCAGCTTAGTTGCCACTCCAGGTTAAACAATTTTGTGGGTGGGGGGATTACTGCAAAAATCTGCTACAAGAAACTGCTGGTGATCCACAAGGTTTCTGCTGACATACTAAAAATTCATGGGTCTGAATCACAACCACTCACCGCAGGATATGGAGGAGGCAGATGGTGTCAACATCAACAATCCTGCCACCATTGCTAACAATTTTAGTAAGCATTTCTCGTGCTTTCCTGGTTTCATCTAGTTCCTGGCTGCTCCTCAACATCCAAGAGTACCCCTAAACTACACCACCCCCCATCCCACCAATTCAGCACTATCCTTATTTTATCTGTGGAAAATTACACCTACTACTAAAATGTGTGCGTCTACTGCAAAAAGTGCACGGGCTGATGGAATTGAACCAAAGCTGCTAAAAATGTGCTGCATACAGCTTATCTGCCCCTACTTCCAGAATCTTACTACATCTTGGACCAGAGACAGTGCCCAACTCCTCGGAAAGCACAGTTACGTAAGAACTTACCGTAACAGTAGATCTTCGAGAGGAGCTCTTCCAGCAGGCCATAACAATAAGGACTATGCAGCAGGCACTAGGACCCACCAGAAAACTTCTCAGCCAGCAGGGACCGCCCCCGTCGTCAGCCCTGGTATGGGGGGGGGGCGGACCTAGCTCCACCCCAGTTCCCCCGACAAGTCCTGTGAACGAGCCCTGACAGGAGAACGAGGTGAAGCTCGAAGATTATGCTCTGCACACCTCAAAAGGGGGATGGAGGCCGGGAAAGTAACGCCTGCTGCAAGAGCTCCTCTCGAAGATCTACTATTACGGTAAGTTCTTATGTAACTGTACTATCTTACTTATAGTGACAGCATCTTGCAGCAGGCTATCATAATAAGGACTGAATCCCAAGCAGTCCCTTGCCAAGGAGGTAATCGACCCCGGGAGGTGGAAGAAAGAAGCTGAACACAGATGCTCAAGACAGGAATCCCTGAAGGACTGCCAGGCCAAAGCCGGCACAGCATCTGGAAGCAATGTCCAAACTGTAGTGCTTTACGAAAGTATGCACCGAATTCCAGGTAGCGGCCACGCATATGTCCCTAATCGAGACGTTCCACAGCACGGTGAAGGAAGCAGACACTCCCCTGCTGGAGTGACCCCTAACCGGGCCTGGAAAGGGCTTGTTGTGCTTCTCACAGCATAAAGAAACACAGTGGACAATCCATTTAGAAATGGTCTGCTTGGACACCAGTTTACCCAAGTGTTGTGGCGCACATACCACAAACAGTTGCTCCAACTGACTGTGAGAAGCCGTTCGCTTAAGGCAAAACCTTAGCGTCCTGTGGACGTCCAAAGTGTGAAAGAGAGCTTCCCCTGTTACAGGGAGAAGGGAAATAAACTGGAAGGTCAACCGAATGGTTGAGGGTCAACTTCGAGACTACTTTTGGAAGAAACTTAGAGTTTGTCCTCAGTGAAACCCTTTCCCTGTGGAAAATTAACTACGGCTCTTTACACATCACAGCCTGAAGCTCGGAAACACTTTGAGCTGTCATAATGGCAACTAAAAAGCAAACCTTCCAGGAAAGATATCGCAGCTCACGGTCTGCTGCAGGTTCAAACGGGGGAAGAGTAAGCTTCTCCAACACAAAAAGGAGGTCCCATGGTGGGAAAGGATCCCGAATGGGAGGTCTCATGTGAAGAATCCCCGTAAAAAGGTTGGGGTCACACCCAACTGGGCTAAGGCCCCATCTCCCGAAACGGCGTGATAAGCAGAGTTGGCCCACATGTGCATCTTTACGGAGGAGAAGCTCAAGCCTTGCTGGTATAAGGAGAGGAAATACTGTACAGCCGAGTTCACTGGACAGGTAATGGGATCCAGATGGTGAGACGAGGCCCACAAGCACTTACACTTCATAGCATAAGCGGAGCACGTGGAGGGCTTTCTCGCTGACACAAGTACATCTGCCACCTCTGGGGATACCCCTTACCTGTATTTTGCTACGTCCAAAGGAGCCAAGCTTGAAGGTGTAATTATCGGAGATTGGGTCGTACCAGCGAGCCCTGATCCTGGGACAGCAACTGCGAGCATATTGGCAGCAGCACTGGAGGTTCCATGGATAGCCACTGAAGTAGTGGGAACCAAATCTGCCAAGGCCACAGCGGGGCGATCAGAATCATTAGAGCCCCCACGGCCTATAATTTCAACAGGACTCTCTGGACGAGAGGAAAGGCGTAAAGAAACCTCCCTGCCCAACAAAGGGACAATGAGTCTGGCCAGAAAACACCAGGCGCGGGCTCTCGCGAGCAGAAAACTGGCAGTTTGGCGCTGCGTGGTGGTGGTGTAAACAGGTCCAACTCTGGACGACCCCATGTGTCGAACAGCTGATCCGCTACTGATTGCAGTAGCTCCCACTCGTGCTCTTTGGACTGAGATCTGCGGAGACTGTCGACCAAGTTGTTGAGGACACCTGGGACGTGCACTGTGGAGAGAGAGTGATGTGCTGTTCTAGTGCTCAATACTAGACTCTCATCGCCTCCCTGCACATGGGGTAAGAATGAGTGCCCCCTTGCCTGTCGATATACAGTAGAAGACGACCACCATGTTGTCCGTCTGAACCAGAAAAGAGCCTGGTATGAGGTCCTCCTGAAAGGCGTGTAGCGCACTGAGGACCGCTCACATCTCCAGGACACTGATGTGGAGTTTGCGCTCCTCAGGGGGAAGGGCCAAATGCCCTGCATTTGGTGGGCCCCCAGGTGCGCCCCCCACCCCCAAATCAGTGGCATCCATTGTAAGGGTCTGATTTGGGGGCTCCGGATAGAAGAGGACCCCTTTTTCCAAACTGAGTGGACCCATCCAGCAAAGAAGTGTTCTCTTTACTGGCTCTGTGACTGACCATGTGGTCTACGTCGGAGCACTGATCCCACTGCACCCTGAGCATCCACTGTAGGATTCTCAAGTGAGGGCGGGCCAGAGGAGTGACTGGAATGGCTGCCGTCATGTGCCCAGAAGTCTGAGGAAGGTCCTTGCTGGGACCTGAGGAGTCATTAGGACCAATCCAGCTATCTCCCACAAGCGATCGCCCCACTCTGGGTGTAGAAAAGCCATGCCCTGGACTGAATCCAGGACCTCTCCGATAAAGCAGAGTCTTTGGCTGGGTTCTGGGGAAGACTTTGGAAGGTTCAGGATGATCCCCAGGTCTCGGAAGAGAGTATAGGTGTCTCAGAGAGCTTGAAGCAGTCGTGACCTTGACAGCGCTGCGAGCAGCCAATCGTCCAGGTAAGGGAAGACATAATGCCCCCGACACCGTAGAGCCATAGCCACTACTGCCAAGCATTTCGTGGAGTGGAGGAGAGGCCGAACGGAAGAACTCGAAACTGATGATGTTCCCCCTGGAAGTGGAACCTCAGGAACTTCCTGTGAGGGGGAAAGACCCCGATATGCATACACGCATCTTGCATGTCTAGGGAGCAGAGCCAGTCCCCTTGGTGCAGCACAGGAAGAAATCTGGAAGGGTCACCATCCGGAACCTTTTGTACTCTATGTAAAGATTGAGAGAGCTGAGGTCCAGAATGGGACGAAGGTCCTGAGTCTCTTTTGGGACCAGGAAGAAGTGGAAATAATACTCTTGTCCCCGCTGCTGCAGGGAGACTGGTTCTATCACCTGTTTTTGCAAGAGGGCCTGTATCTCGGCTTCTATGAGGGGGATACGAGAAGGAGGATATCTGGAGAACCTTGGTGGAGTGTCTGGAGGAATCTCCGTGAACTCTAGAGTGTGTCCTCTCCTAATGATGTCTAGGACCCATTTGCCTGCAGTGATCGAGCGCCATCCCTGAAAGTAAAGGGAGAAGTGACCCCCTACCAACCCCTGGCACCTCCGCCGGGGGGGGGGGTCGGAAGGGAGTCACTGGGCAGAGCCAGGTGTGGGCAGAGTGGCCTGGGAGGACTTGGGCTCTCAAGGAGCGCCTCCAGGCTGCTGGTTGCCGGCTCTCCTCTGAAAGCCACCTCTCTGGCCCTGTTGATTGCTACAGACTTGGCCACCTGAGGGCTTATGAAGCTGCCACTTGCGCCATCTGTGCTGGTCTCCACAGTACATTTGGCGGATAGACCAGATGGATTTGCTCGACCTTTGGAGAGACGTAGAGATAAGACTCGCTCCGGACCAAAAAAAAAAAACGGTACCTGGAACGGCAAGTCCGGATGCCGACTGCAGATCCTGGTGAAAGCCAGAGACCCTCAACCAGGCATGGCGCCTGAGGCAGACACCCGACGCTCTGGCTGCCGTATCCGCAGTGTCGTACGAGGCATGCAGAACATGTGTGCCTACGTCCGAGCCCGATTTTAGGATGTCCAGAATCTCAGTTTTCTTCTCGGAGTCTGGCAAGGCATTAGCCAGCTCTTGTCCCTGCTCCCAGAGCACATTCTGGTACTGGACCATATGCATTAGGAAATTCAGGGATCAAATTGAACAGGTGGAGGCAGAATATACCTTCTTGCCCACCTGGTCCAAACAACAAGACTCTGGGGACTGCGAGCTGAGATGTTTGGGCTGCTTAGATTTATCATGATCAGAGGGTATCAGAGGGTGTTCGGCCAGAAATGGTTCATCCCTCAGGGCTCTGTACAGCCTGTCTGATTTCTTTGGAACTGCCTCAGGTACTTAGCTAATCGCTGGCGTTCCGGATCCAGGTCCTCCGTATCCCACTCACTGGAGGCCTGGATGTGCCTTATGACGTCCATGAAAGTAGGATCGTCAGGAGGCGAGAGGGGCTGGTCCTTCTCTCCTGGGACCTCCGATTCCTCAAAAGGAAGCGTAGAAGAGAAGAAGAGGAGAAAGGACTACTGGTGTCGAGTAGCTGAACCTATCCCTGTGACTAGCCCACCGAACGCCGGTGACTTCTCCTCGGACAGACGGTCCGGGACTGACGGCCACAGGACCAAAAAGCTGAGTGGGACAGACTTCGTCAGAGGACCGACGCCGGAGCAGTCCCACAGAGCGGAATGGCCACTGGTATAAGACCTGACCGAGCAAGCACACCAGATCTGGTAGAGCACCAGTGTCGGTCTACGGACCGTTAACGGGAACGAACCTTGGGAGGAGGTATAGACGGTGGCCTCTCGAGGGTCTTCCTCTGTGAAGAAGCACCTCCTGGCTGTGGTTCACCCAAAGGGTCCAGAACCGGTGACTGGGCCGGCTTCGGGGGGGGGGCTTTGGACCTGCCCCACCAGAAAAAAAAGATCCTGAGCTTGTCCTTCATAAAGACGGAGGCAGCTTTCCTCGAAAGGAATATCCAGAAAGTCGGCCCTGGAAGGAGACCTCTGCACAGCCCGCGGGGGAGTGCTTGGGGATGGAGACGCAGACCCTTTGGCTTGCAGATGGATCCGCCGCCCACCACCTGGCTGCCAGTGGTGGGACCGACAGGCACCGCTGGAGTGTCCTTGACTCTAAGGGTGCACTAGACAGGCGGCGCCGAGGCCTTGGAAGGCGGGGCCAAAGCTTGCGCCTTCGAGGACTTAACGGTGACCCTTACGCTTCGCTGGCCTCTCCCCCGAAGGCCCAGCCTTAGCCTGATCTGTGGATTTTGGACGCTCACCTGAGACAGTCGAACCACAGGCTTTCTTGGGAGAGGGCCGTGAGCGGGAGAGAGAGAGAGACCAGGACCTGGAATGGTGCCAGAACAGACTACGGTCTTTTTCGCAGGACCGCTTGGTTTAATCCTTCTTTTTCACCTTCTCCCCTGAGGTGTGCAGGTCCATCTTTTTCTCAAGAAGGTACGCCTTCAGACGTTGGATCACAGTTCAGCTGGTGAATTTCTGGCAGGAGGAACAGGCTGCGGTGTCATGCTCAGGCCCCAGGCAAAAGACGCACTTCTTGTGGCCGTCCTTGGATGGTATCTCAGCGGCCACAACCGCACTGGTTGACGTGGTGTCCTGAGAAGGAGACAGAGGACGGCGAAGACATAAGTCTGTGAAGGGAAAAACGTCAAAGTCGAAGAACTGAAGAATTTGAAGAAAAAAATGCTGGAAAAAAAAAAAACCTTAGTTTTTTAGCTGGTACTGGCAAGCCAAGAACGAAGAACTCTTCACAGGCGCGGGACGTGGCAAGAAAAGAACTGGGGTGGAGCTAGGTCCACCCCCTTTCATACCAGGGCTGACATTGGGGCGGAGTCGACGGGGGCAGTCCCTGCTGGGTACTGAAGTTTTCCGGTGGGTCCTAGTGCATGCAGCATAGTCCTTATTGTGGCAGCCTGCTGCAAGAGCTCCCACTCAAAGTGAGATCTAGCCTTCCCAGTACCCATTTACAAATAAGGAGGCCCTAATGATGTCAGAAAAAATCCTCGTTAAGAAAAAGAGTCTCCATCCAGCTGACCAATCACTAGCTGCTGTCCAGACCTCATCATGCCAGTCCTGGGTCCCATCAAATCACATCCCCTCAACCCCACTGCCCCTTCCCCCCACCTTCACACTCGCATGCACCAGAAGCAGTGCTACCCTTCATGTTGGTCCAAGGATGGGGCTGCCAGAGAGCTTAGTATGTCAGTGGCTCATGTGCGAGGCTTCATTGAGAATCCCTGGTTATATTGGGGAGAAGGTAAAGCACAAACAGTCGTATTAGAGAACAGTTGCCTTATGTTAAAAAATGTTTACGGAACGCAGACTGTTGTAAAGTTTGCACAGATTATAGAAAGCTCAGTTCACTTGTGATTGTACAAGTGCCAAAACAAAATGGGAGAAGTGAGCCGAGAGATGAACATAACAGGAGGAGTGGGTCGAGGGATGTTTGGCCTAAGACTGGTGGTTGCCGTTTTGAAAATGTAAAACTTTGCACAACATAAAGATGGAACTAGTGACTGTGTTCGTCAGGAATAAACCTAGGGCATTATCTTTATTTTTTAAACTTTATCGTTTTAGATGACAAACATACAGTTATACATACAAGCAAAGGATGTTACATTATGGGAATGGATAGCAATGAGGGCGCTACTCTCTCTCTCTTAATACATAAAATGAACCATCCTATGCTTTAAGATGCGTCCTTGAAGCAATAACCAATATGAAGTTCACTGTAAAAATTCGAAAAGCTGCAAAGTGAGGCCAAGAGCTGCATGGTAAGATTACAAAACACGAGCAAAATTAAGTCCACAGAATCTCCTTCTCCAAAGAGAGTGGGGAGTTGTTCTCCATGTTTTATCCGCAGTGTGCACATAGTGTACAATTTCTTACTTGATAGTGCTCGATACATAAACCCATAATATTAAAGGCTCTGAAAATAGCAATTCATGCAGCGTTTATTGCCTTTTGAATACAAATGTCTTCAGAAACTATGATCATTATACAGCTACTGAAATAAACTAGGCAACTTTGCAATAAGAAAACAGCGTAACTATTAAACTATAAAAGAATAAGGCAGATTAGCTACTAAAGTGTAATAGGGGCCTGTTAACCCCCCTTTTCTTTCCTAGTTTTTTTTTTTTGACAAAATAAAAGACTTTAATGGTGTATACCAGTAGTACTATGGGGTATTTCAGAATTGTTACTGGTAACCTTTTTGGGGCATTGTTAAGCCTTTTTGGACTTTCTAGAGTGATATTTTCTCTTTTCTTGTTTTAAATACTGTTGCAACAGTACTCTCATTTTCCTCTTTACTGTCCTTTAGCTTTGTACTTTCCCTACCTACACCTTGGCCACCTGTAGGTATCTTGCTGTTCCTATCCCTCCATTTCTGTCTCTCTGAAGGTCCAAATACCAGCCTGTATGTCAGTTTGTAATTTTTCCCAAAAAAATAAATAAATAAAACCGGGCCTTCATGTTAAATGCGCACTAGTGATTGCACCGCAGTGTGTGAAACGTTCTGTGGCAGGCTGAAGTTACTCGTTTGTTCTAAACCTTTTTATTTGCAAAAGCACCTGTATTCAGAGGCGAAATTAATCCTTTTTGCTGGTTGAAAACACCCTGTAAGGAAGAAAGGAACAACAGCATTTTAAAATGCAGCACACAATGAAGCCAGAGTAAACCTCCTCTTTAAGCTCAGCTCACGCTTTCAGTTAGGCACTGTGTTTCATAAGAAATGCAAATAAACATATAGGATAGTGCATGAGTACCAGTTAACAACAGGGCTATTCTTTCACCGAGTTGGTACTATGCCAACAGATTACCTCTCGAGCTGTGCTCTCGAGGTAATCAGTCGTCATAGTACCAACGAGGTGAAAGAACAGCCCTGTCGTTAAATGGTACGCATGCACTGTTCTTTATAGTGGAACATTGTTGCAAAAATGACTGCATCTCTCTTTTTAAAATAAGACTAATTTGTCAGATTGTTGCTCGAGGACACCATTATGTGACATCCGCACTGCGGCAGAACAAAAAGTCATTCTGCTGTCCTGCAGACGTCACTTTTTGGTTCTGCTGCACTACAGACGTCACTAGTGCAGCAGAACAACATTCTGAGAGCGGTAGATTTCAGTGAACGACATTCCACTATACACTATAATTAGACAGTTGTTGGCAGTTAGCGAGACAACATGAATGCTATATGAACATTTTGGTAAACTTCTGAACACTCTTTAGTACTTTAGAAATTGTGGAATTTTTACCTTTCAGGTATGCTTGGGCTTCACTGCTACAGAGTTTCCAGGACCTCCCTGCTGCTAGTCTGTCTTTCTTAGGGCTGACCGGATGAGTCTCCTCCCCTTTTATTATGATGGCATCGGGGAGGTGCCTGAACCTCTGGTGTAATGTTTTTCTTTTAGGTTTAAGGTGGTATTATTTGTATTGCTGTATTCCAAAATATTAAAAGTGCAGATTCTTAGCATTGTTATGTCAATGGGTTAGGAATTTAGCCTCTCTGAGGTTTATTTGTGTTTAAAGGTGATTAGTGGGAGGAGCTAAAATCATCATGTGACTGGTTACCTGTATAAATATCCTGCAGAATGTATTGCAAGTCAGTTGGTTGGGTGGTGTCTTACCCTACCAGTCCCCTAGCCTGATACTAGGTGGATGAAGGACTTCTTGTTGGAAATCAATTTCAGACTTTTTTTTTTTTTTTTTTAAATTATGCTTTATTTTTCCGTTCTCAGTCCACTTATTTTGTCTGCTGAATAAATAAATCAGATTCTAAGATTCTGCATCCTGAAGCACTGTCTGGACTCCATTTGTTCCCATGTCCACAGAAAGATTAAACTTAAAGTCCACAGATAAGTAAGAACTCCTAGATCGGATGTAAAGCTGACCCCACTTCTACTTTTGGACTACTCAGGATGTGCAGAAATTATCTGAATCTATGAGGAGAAATACCCTGAGGACCATTTGGACCTTCAGAATATTTTCTCTCGGATATTTAATAACTTCTGCCATTTCCCAGATTGTCCCTTTATTGTAGTAAGCAACAGATTAAAATTATGGTTTGCTGCTTTAGTAACTGTTTTTGTGCTTGTAGAAATGCCATCGTTTTTGTACTGATCATACATTAATGCTGCACTGTCACTTTAAGAAACATTTGTATTTAACTAGCACAATGACAGCTAGCAGACACACCCTCTGACGAAGCCTCTGGGCAAAACTGGTTAGGGTACACAGTCTCGCTTCATTCTGCTGCTTTTTGGCTTCTTTGCTTATGCCTGTCTGTGAGCATCTTTTACATTTGTCACTAAATGTGTCAATAAATGTGTTTTGCAGCTTACACTTGTGCCAGTCCTTTTATGTTTGCTTCTCATACTTTTTGACTGGGCATGGTTTTAGTTACCTGTGGCGCGTCCTTGCTTGAATTAAAAGTTTAAAAGTTGCACTCGTCACAGCATGTTCCACAGACTCACAGAAAACAGCCACTGCACACTGTTCATAGTTCTTAGGTTAATGGTTCAATGAAAAATTAGTCACCCTCATCCTCAAATTGTTTTATCAGTGAGGCCTGAAGCTGCTCTACACACGCATTTGCTGCACAGGGTTCAGTGAACGAAAACATTTGGTCATTCAGGGTAAACTGGAAACGTACAGGAAACCTCGGTAGGTGATGTCCACCTCCCTTAACTTTAACGTAACCCCTTCAAATACTTTGCACTCTGCTCATGTGGTAATCAGGGAATAGGAAAATTCTTATTTTCTAAAAGTAACCTGTCCATGGTCCCTGGCCCCACATAGGATTTTATCTCAGACTCCAGAAGAGACTGTAAATAGGGTGCACAGGCCCTTGTCCTGTGACTGGGCCTGCCTTGGTGTTATTCGATATGCCTGTACGATATTCAGGGCAAACCCAAGGCCAACTGCCTCTGGAAGCCAAAGCACCATGAAGCTAGTTGGATCATACCCCTCTGGTACACCCAAAACCTGGACATCTTGCTAAATTCTCGAGCTGCTCAATGTAGGATTTTAAAATGTTCAGTTTTTCTAATGTAAGTCCCTGCTGCAGCTAAAGCCTTGTTGCCCGTTTTAAATTTTCTACCATTGTGTAGCTATACCCTCTACAATCAATTCTACAGTCACAAATGTCTCTGTAGGAGCATCAAATCAATTTTCTGCACAGACTGTTAGATTCATGGCCTTCCTCTGCATTTCCAGCGTGGCCGGAGAGTCACTAGGAACAGACAGTGGCTGTAGCATGGCAGGCTGCTTCAAAGGCCCCACCTGGGCAAAATCTTGTTTTGCAAGTTTTCTTGGACAGCCATTGTACCAAATTCGTCCTACATGTCAGGAAACACTCCAACCATATTTTTACAGTCGAGAAACACACAGAGAAACTGAAATAAAATACATTTATAGCACTTTTGGTTTGTGTAGAGAGGGACTTAAAGGGGCACTGTCAGCTTTGCCCCTCCGTTTTGTAACATGTCAGGAGTGTACCTCTAGGCACATATTTGTGAATGAGGTACTCTAAAATGCCCATGTAGCATAAAAGTAATTTATTTACCTTTTTCTGGCAATATTAGCATATCTTTCTTTCTACTCAGTCTGCACTAAACTCCGCTGTCACCAGAAGCATACCCACCTCGAGGATGCGCGTCTGCCAGCAAGCGCTGTCCCGAATCGCAACTTTTCGCAAGCACATTGTAAAAACAAGTTAATGCTGAGGTGGTTCTTAACCTCATTCGCCCCTGGTGTCTGTAAACTAAAAACGGGCACTACTTCTGCCACAACAAATCGGAGCCAAAATTGTGCACCTGCGCAAGAGGGCCAGATTGACAATCTCGCACATGCGCAAGAGCGTACCCCTTCTGTGTAGGCATGCGATTTCAGATCAGATTTGTAAAAGTATTTTGCGGCAGAAGTAGTGCTCGTTTTTAGTTTACAGACACCAGGAGCAACTGAGGTTAAGAACCTCTACAGCATTAACTTGTTTTTAAAATGCGCTTGTGAAAAGCTGAGATTCGGGACAGCGCTTGCTGGCAGATGTGCATCCTCAAGGTGGATAGGCTTCTGGTGACAGCGGAGTTTAGTGCGGACCGAGTAAAAGAAAAGATATGCTAATATTGCCTGAAAAAGGTAAATAAATTATTTATGTTACACAGGCATTCTAGAGCAACTCCTTCATGAATATGTGCCTGGAAGTACACTCTTGACATATATTACAAAACGGAGAGGCAAAGAAATACATCTTTTGCTAGGGTGTTGGCTCAGTCTCCTGATCAGAGGTCATTTCTTCCTCAAATTAGACCGTCCACACCTCTCTAAACCTATCAGCCTCTCCTCCGCCATCACTACTCAGCTGCTCTCTTGATCCTGTATTTTTCTTGTGCAACACCACCACCACCACCACTGTTGGGGTTTACCTGAAGCACCTTCCGACCACTTTGTCCACCAGTCCTCAGTCCCTTGTGACTCTGTTGTGCTCCTGAGGTTTAGAAATTAAGTGGGGGACCGGCAGAGCCAAGTAGAAAGTGAAACAGCCCACTTGGCGGTTCACTGGCTCACCACGTAGCTAGGATGTGCAAGCTGGTGGTAGACTAGCTTGCGATTAGCACTGTGGCGCCCATGTGTGAAAGCCACCGCAGCTCCCCTCTCCTGTGTGCGCCTGCCCCTGGGAGCATAAAAGTAAAGGGCCTGGAGGCACTTGAGGAAAAGATTTAAACTTTAAAGCAGCCGTGATGCTATGAATAGTCATGAGCTCTGTCTACTGGCGGGAGAGAAGAAACAGTGCTATGGTACCAGCAACAGGCACAGCAAGACCCTTGCAAGCACCATTCTGCCACCGGACACAAGGGTAGAGGGGCAGCTAACAAGCCTTGGTGCCATTAATGTTTACAACAGTGCAAAAGCTCTGCAAACAAGACTCTGAAGATGGGACTCTGTATAAAACTGCCTATAAACTGAACTATAGCAGCCATCGTCGTCACCCGACCCCCGTTTCAGCCAATAGGAGTTCAAGAAGCCCTAAAGGACTAAGCACGGGGGTTCCTGGGAAAAGGAGACAATGCTTCTTGGTGCCTTTTCATCCAGCCAATCAGGCATCGTGTGAACATCTATATACTATATTTTGTGGATTGACAGCCTGACGGACCAATGGGACGCTGCAACTGATCTCAAATGGGAAGGGGGCAGTTCGATCTGGGAGCAGTGGTCTGGGGCCCTGCAGAGTGACAGGAAGCTTTGTGTGCGCTCTGAGGAGAGTTTGGTGGTTTACCGGGCTTCACAGCCAGTGGCCCAGTGAAAGTCTGATCCATTCCCAATAACTGGAAAGCCAGAGAGAAGGTGTAAACTGCTTTGTGATTTCAAACTGAACAAAAGTCTGAACCTGAGAGACTGTTTCCGCCACAACCTGGTAGGAAATCAAGGGACTGTGTTCCTGTCGAGCGTTGCCACAGCTGCCAGTCTGCGGTGTGGCTAAAGCAATCTACAGCCTGCAATTCTAGCCCCCAGCACTGTCCTAATACCACATCCTTAAAGAAGCTGCTGAAAGGTGACAAGTTGCCAGAATCCTACTACAGCCAAACAAGCTGTAACCCTGTTCGAGGCACCCCAGAGCTGTGGTTGGAGAGACCCGCCTGTTGCTCAGACCCTGTAAGAACTGAGTCTAGAGAACCATGATTAACCTCAGGGCTTGCCCTGCAACTAACGAACTATAAACAGTTGTTTCACCAAAGTTACTGTTTGGCAATCGGACCAGGATTTACAGCTGTTCCACTTAAACGCCACTTTCGCAACTGCATGGCCTGTGGGGTCGTGAGTTTAAAATACTGTTTAATAAGTGCACGAATGAAAGCCAACCAGCTGCACCACCACTGGGCCTGCACTGGTTCAACAGCTAGGTACCCCCATTAAACAACTGAGAGGGGGGACACTGGTACCAGTAGGTAGGGGCCTGTTAAACAGTGTTATTGCTGGTGGGGTGAACACCATTAGTGGTTTTTTCAACCGGGGTTACAGTGAATGTTGCTTATTAAATTCTTGCATTTCTTCTCTCCCTACATCCCTTGTTCCCCAACCTCTTCCTACCCCTATGTAAATAAATTGGTGGTTAACATTTTTACAGCCGATTCATGAGCACGTTATTAGTGAGCATATTATTAGCTACAATTAATAACTGCAGGTGTATTACCAGATTGTTTTTGTTTCAGGAATTCCATGTGTGGAATGACTGAGGGGAGGTGGGTAGGTACGACATCCCAGGGGGTTGTATCACACAAACATCTGGCCCACTATAATTTACTCTGGGTGGAGGCATCACATTATTTACTTTACCCTTGGGGAAAAAGAACCCCCCTTTTCCATCAGAACAAGAACCCAGGCCCCTCAACCTTGCTTGAGCCCGCGAGGTGGGGGTAGTAACCAAAAGTTACACGGCAACCCGGTTACATCTGCTTACCTCAGTGCCCCCTCTCCTAATACCGATACCTGCAACTCTAGTCATTACCTCAGCTCCCAACCAACTTGTACCAGTCAAAATCCTCACCACTATCTTTAAAGGGGACACAGTCAACCCTGCCGGTTGTTTTATCCGCTTCCTTTCTTAGTATAACTAAACTAAATGCATGCTAATGGTGTAATTAAACCCAACCTTGTTTTGTTTCAAATCCTTTATCTACTTGTACTGCATACTTCCTGAACATCAGGAACACGCCAAACAGTGCAGCCACTCATGATGCCAACAGTCTCCTCTCTTCCCACTGCATCATGAGTGACTAGGCTGTATTGGGGGTGTTCCCAAGTCCTAGAACGTGGGAGCTGATTAAGGACTGTAAACAAACACGTTTTGTGTGGCAATACCACTATGGTGGCCAGTCTAATGTTTTTCACTTTAAAAAAGAAAAAAGGAATTTGAATCAATCTACCAGCTACATCAGCAATCTCTACAGAATCTGACCAATCATAAAATGTGTTTTTTTTTTGTGTTGTATTTATCTACTTTTTTTTTTTTAAAACTAGAGACACTCTCAAGCCTAAGGAGGTTGACAGTGTTCTTTTAATTCCAGGTCACCACCAATTGGTCCATGCTCTCAAATCTGAAGGACATCAACTTGACAGATGTTAGCTTGCCTCAACTGACACACTTTACAGGACTGCATTCAGAGATATGAAAATTAAATGTTATGACACCATTACTCCTGATGTTTGAGTAAACACCAGCTCCCGTTTTAAGATCACTTTCCTTTTTATTTATTTTTTGGGAGATAGTGATCCCTAATTCTTCCCCATCTAGCATCTTACCCAAACTATGACAAATATGCCTTGCCTTATTCCAAAATAGCTACCATCCATGAGCTAGCTACCTTCCTCCCCTTCCAAACAACTGGATCTCCCAAAATCTCAAAGGCCTCATGACCCATCCAATCTGCCCAGTCTTACCTACTGTATGCTGCAGGTACCCTAGTGGTCACTCACGTCCCCACCCCACTTGCCATCCTCCTTGCCACTCACTTTAAATATCCACATTTACCTACCCTACCCCTGCTTGTATATTTCATTTACAATGTTACTGTATCCCCCAACGCAGTTATTGTATCCTCCAATGTAAAAGTGTTTGCGAAGGGATATTCTGGTGTGAGCAACACTATTTTAAGTAAAATTACACTGTACTGTATTACTTACATCCCTCTAACAGAAAGAAATTCAGATTAACCAAGGGATCACATTTCTACAAGTTTTTAATGCAGCCACTAATCCAACTGCATTACAAACTACGGAAAACTGCTTCTGCCATGCCTATAAACGCAACCAACCTGCATACAATCATGGTTAGGTATATTTCCATAGGACAAGCAGCAAAATTCCAAAACCAGTAGATCTACCCTGAAAAGTGCACTTAAGAGTTCTGTAAAATTTCAGCAACATTATTCCTTCAACACTTTACATTTCTTACAAAATATATTTGCAAAATACAACTTAACTCACTTTTGAAACACCTACTCCAGTGAACCTAGCCTCCAAGAGTTCCTGCCGCCGAGGGTCCAGGCTATGCAACTCTTCCATCATTTCTGCCATGAAGAAAAAAAAAACATAATACAGTCAGGATAACTACTGCAGGGATAAATTAAAGCTCAAATACAAAAGACCATGAAAATAGTATTATACATGCATTTTTAACTTGAATAGGACAGTCTCCTAGTCCCTAGCTTTGACAAAGGAACTAAAATCCAAACAGTGGATCCAATCAAAATATGAATATAAGAGTGTACAAACATATCATCATTAAAACTCAGATTTTGAACCATAACATACCAGGGTTTCATTATTTGGGGTGCACTTTATTATCCCCATGTGTAGGCTCTAAAAAAAAAAAAAAATGCCTTTGCTAACCTCCTATTGTTGAAGTTTCTGAATGCATGGCACATCGCTATCCAAAATATGCTGTGTCCAGTCTTAAGACAGTGTGAGGAAGGATAGGCTACCAATTCTTAAAGCAGTCACGTGACTAGGTATGCACGGAGAGGAAAAATACAAATTCCTGGTGAAAGCACTGATGAGGAAGTTTTCTTACTGCATATGAATTTCTGTGATATATGCATTAACGGTCATGTTGGCAGAATTACAACCTACTCTCTATCCCCACACAGAGCACAGGGAACAAAGTTCTCATGTGTTTATCCTACCCCAAATGTGACCTAATCAGAGGACGTACCTAGAGATAACAGATCAGCTAGTTTTACTGACTTTGAAAATTACATTAGCCTGTATATTTTGAACAAATGGGACTGGGGCTTCCAAGTTGACCACTGCACCAACATGCAGTCAGTTCCATACAGATGAACAGCTGTGGAGAAACAAAATGGGGACATCTGCCCAGAGCATGTCAAATACATCAAGGGTCACTTGATACCTCTTAAAAAAGGGCAAATGCTCAGCAATGACATTTTGACATACTGTAAACAGTTACTAATCAAAACACTGTCTTCTCTGCACTACTGTGACCGAGAGGAAAAACACTCGGTCAAAAAACTCATATTCAAGAGTTTTGTAAAGTCTGAAGTGTGACCTCTGTCATTCAGTGCCACAGAGGTGTATAATACCATACACGTAACTGACAATCACAAGCAAGCTACAGCAGTAAGACTTACTAAAATTCACAAATACCGTACCTAGTAAACCAACCAGTGTACGGCCACTCCTTTTTCAACAGATGGGCAATTTCATTTTTTTTTTTCATCCCCCACCCCAAAAAAAAAACTGGGTGCAACCTGTAATGTTTTTTCACTTAAAGGAAAACTACATGCAAAAATTACTGCATGTTTTGCACTGGGTTTTTGTTCCTCTGATGATCCCTAGCATTCTGTTTCTTACCTGTGTCTGTAGAATTTTATTTCATTTTTTTAAACTTTTCTCTGCAAGTTTTGTGGCAACTGGGGGTAGCCATTCAAGCTTCTTTTACTGCCTTTGATCAGTTTGACCAGAGTGCTGAAGGAACTTGCAGATGTCCTGGCGAAACCCTTGGCAGAGCTTTTCACCATCTCTCTGAGGACAGGGTGGGTGCCCCAAGACTGGAAGGTGGCGCATACAGTGCCTATCCACAAGGGGGGCGGGGGATCAAGGGAGGTGGCAGGGAACTACAGGCCTGTCAGCCTGACATCGGTGGTGGGCAAGGTGATGGAGGGCATTGTCAAGGAGAGGCTGGGGGACCTGGATAAGTCAGGGTGCCTGGACGATAGACAGAATGGATTCATCCCGGGGAAATCATGTTAGACAAACCTGGTGGAGTTTTATGACTGGGTGACAAGTGCCTTGGACCTGGGTAGACCAGTGGATGTCCTCTTTCTAGACTTCAGCAAGGCATTTGACTCTGTTCCTCACGTGGGCCTGTTGGATAAGCTGGGAAAAATGGGGTTGGGGAACCAGATGATCAGATGGATAGGCAATTGGCTCCAGGACCGGATGGGATAGTCTCATCCCCAAGGAGGGTCATTAGTGGGGTCCCACAGGGATCAGTCCTTGGGCCCCTTCTGTTCAATGCCTACGTATCTGAAATAAGGACAGGAATCAGGAGTGAGATGAGTCTCTTTGCAGATGACTCGAAACTGGGGGCGGTGGTGGATGGGGAGGAGGGGAGGGTGGCCCTACAGGGGGACCTGGAGGCTCTGGAAAGATGGTCTAGAAAGTGGAAGCTGAGGTTCAATGCAGGGAAATGCAGGTACTCCACCTGGGGCCAGAAACCCAGGCCAAGTGTACACCCTGGGGGGAATGCTACAAGTCTCGATGGCTGACAGGGACCTGGGGGTGGTGGTGGATGTCAAGATGAACAACTCTGAGACTTGTAGGAGGCAGCAGCCAAGGCCAACAGGATGCTGGGATGCATCGCATGGGGGTCACCTCAGAAGGAAGGAAGTGATACTCCCTCTGTATAACTGCTTGGTGAGGCTGCACCTTGAGTACTCGTGCAGTTTTGGAGGCCACACTTAAATAGGGACATTAACCTCCTGAGAGGGTCCAGAGGAGGGCAACCAAAATGATTTGGGGCTTGGGGACAGGACCTATGAGGAGAGGCTCAAGAGCTAAATATGTACACATTAAGAGAGAAGGACTGGGGAATATGATAGAGGTCTTCAGGCACATGAAGAGGCACAGGGAGGAACAGTCAGGGTGCTTCAAGGAAGGAAGAAGGGGCCACTAGAGGCATGGGTGGAAGCTGGAGGGGGGAAGATTCAGGGGAGAAAGGAGGAGGTGCTACTTCACTGAGAGGGTGGTGGAGCCATGGAATTCACTGCCTAGGGGGCTGGTGGAGGCAGAGACAGTGGAGGGGTTCAAGAGGGGGTGGGACCGGTACAGGGGAAGGGTTCTGGAAGCAAAATCCAATGCAGCAAGAATATCCGGAACTGGGAAGGGAGAAGCCAGAGAAGGTGAGGGGGACAGCAAGGTCAGCACCCAGGGTGGGGGCTGACCAAACGAGCAGACACGAAAGACCGTTAGGCCTATTCTGCTGGCATTTTAGTATGTTAGTTTGAATTTTCCCAGAATGCCTATGGGAAATAAGTCAAATAGAACCAAGAGCTTAGGATCCTATTTATAATCTGTACTTCCTCCTCCCCCTATTCCAACATCACCATGCTACCTCTCAGATTTCCCATATCCCACTGTAAACACTTCTGTTACAACTCTAACTATTGTGGCTCATTATATTCCATGTATATATATGCATGTATACAATTGCTCGTTTACTGTTTTAGAATACCTATCCTAGTTATGCATGAATTAATTCCCCATGGTTCTGTAGACCCATCTGTCTACAATTGTTAGCCAGACTCTAAATTTGTTATTTGTAATCTCTCATCCTGTCTTGCAATCAATCCTCTGTTACTAGAATTGTATTTCCCCGGCAGGTCACCCCTGAAAAAGGGATAAGATTATCTCAGCGGGCCTACCCGGTCATCAAATTATAAATAAATAAATCATTTAGCAGTTATAATCTAGTCACACCAGCTAAACTGCAACTTCTTGTGACTGCTTAGAAAGTGCTAGCCCTTCCACCCCAGCCAAAGTTAGATTTTTCTGAAGTGCCAACTGTTATTCTGGATGTGTGACACTCTTTGTAGAGTGCGGTTACTGGGTGCTAATAAAGCCAATACACCTTTGAAGGACTTGGTCTAAAAAGAGACATTGCTCTACTGGAGAGGGTACAGATGAGGGCGACCCGGATGATCTGGGGAATGGGAAGTAGACTCTAAGAGAGGCTGGAGGAGCTCAATCTGTACACACTGGAGGAGAGATGGGGGGGAGGGGACATGATAGAGGTCTTTAAGAATGTAAAGGGAATCAACAAAGGGGAAGCTGAGGAGGTGTTCAGGTTTAAGAAGGAGGGAACAACTAGGGGGCATGAGTGAAGGCTTGGGGGGGGGAGTTACAGAGGGGAGCGAAGGAGACACTACTTCACTGAAAGGGTGGTGGATCCATGGAACGTGATGCCCGGGAGCCTGGTAAATGAGGGCACAGTGGAGGGTTTCAAGAGGGGGTGGGACAGTTACTGGGGAAACTGAAGCCAGGGAAGTTCCTCTCTGGGGGAGGGGTGGGCAGCAAATCAGGCACACAGTAGGGGTGCTGGCTACAGAGCAGACACACAACATACCATGAGGCCTAGTCTGCTGGCTTTTAGTATGTTAGTATGTCTAATTCACATCATTCCCAGAAGCATTCTGGGAAAACTGCAACAAATGAAAGGTAATAAAAGAAGCCTGAATAGCCATCACCAGGGACCACAGAACTGGCAAGGAAAAAAGAAAAATAAATGTCACAGTCACATGGTACAGAATGCCAGGAACCATCAGAAGTGTGACCTCTGTTGTTCAGTGTGACAAGGTAGTCGGAAAGGCTAGTCGGATGCATAGGAAGGGGCATCACCAGCAGGAAGAGAGAGGTGGCGTTGCCCCTATACAGATCGCTGGTAAGACCCCACACCTTGAGTATGGTGTCCCATTCTGGAGACATCTCAGGAAAGACAGAGCTGAGGCAGTCCAGAGGAAGGCTACCAAAATGGTGTAGGGTCTACATCAGAAGCCCTTTGAGGAGAGACTAAAGGAGCTAAATATGTACACCCTGGAGTAGAGGCGGGATATGATAGAGACCTGTAAGTACTTCACAGGGGTAAATAAGGTGGGGGGGTAATTTTCAGAGAAAACTGCTCTAGAACAAGGAGGCAGACTATGAAGCTGGAGGGGGAGTACATTTAGGAGGGATGTGAGGAAGTACTTCTTCCCAGAAAATGGTGGATACCTGGAACAGCCTTCCAGCGCAGGTAGCGGGGGTGACAGTGATGGAGTTTAAAAATGCCTGGGACAGGCATAAGGGAATTTTTTTTCCTCTCTCTCTGGCATCCTCCCAGGTCCTCTGTCTCTCCTTCCCTTGGTGACCCAACCTATCTCCGCTCCAGCACATCCCCCTGATCTGCCCTCCGGGGAGGGTCGCCCCGCCCAGGCGCTCTTTCTACAGTATTGAGCTCCGGGTCGGGAGGCGGGGCAGCGGAGAGCTCAGCCAGACTCTGGAAGTGTGTGGGAGGGTGAGGCGCCTCGCCTATCAGTGCGAGGAGGGTATTTGTATTTTTAGAACCCTGTGGAGCCCAGCCGACAAGACAACATACTGCCGTGGCTGCACCCCCAGGCATACGCCACGCTGCTATGTTTGGCTACTTCCAGCCGCCGGCCAAAGGTCACTTCCTGAGCGAGCATTCTCCCAAGCCCTCCCGTGAAGAGAGAGCAGTCCCTCCAGACGCCAATCTTTCCCTCCTGCCGACCCCCGAGACAACCCAGGTTCACACCAACCCAGGTTGCCAGGCAGCAAGGTGTGACGTCCAGCACCTCTGCCCTCACCACCACCGGGCCAGCACACAGGAATCATGAGGGTAAAGAATTTGGGGGGGGGGGGGGATTGCACTGTAAATCAAGTGTGGTCTGCAGCAAAAAATGAAGGTTAGAAAAAAAATATATAAATAAAATGGATGGACTGGGTGGGCCCAGCGGCCATCATATTCTATGTTTCAATGCTTCTACGTAACAAAACACAATGCACATGTGTTTTTATAATTTTTGCATGTAGTTTTCCTTTAAAATGTGGCACAAAAATGGGAGGTTTGCACAAATTTGGCACCAAGCAAGTGGTGTTTAGAAATAGCAAATTCTGTTTTTAATAAATAAATAAAAAAAAAAAAACATTTTTAAACCAGCAAAGAGTGCCCCGAGTGCCCCTACTAATGGAAAGGATGCCAAAACAATGAACATTACACAGTGACTAGTGTAACTGGCTGGAAGATTGGTCCTCTGCACCTGAGAGTTCAACAAGCTGGACAAATATCAGGAATAAACAAACGTTCTTGAAATTCTCAGAACTGCTACCTGAATCACCATTTCCTACAGCATCCTCCTCCACTCCTACTGAAAGCAAATGAACTATTTCCAGTAACCAAATGGTTTACTGTAAATGTTTTTATAAAAATGCTCAATTATTCTCTTAAACCAAAGATAACACTACAAAAATCTATCAGCAGTTTAAATAATGAAAAAGAGAAACATAGTGAAAAACTAGAAAGCTGTCTGTGTGGCCTATTTGCTGTCATTTACTCTCTCGATTCAAATAGCTATGGCACTGAGCCCTCCACTTCCCTTGCCAGAGTGGACACCCTCTGTTAACTCTTTCTGTCGTTTTACTACAGCCCCCTCCCCCATACTTTCACTGCTCCCTCTATTCCTCCCCATCTATCCTCCTTCTGCCACTTTTCACCCCCACTCCACTGTTGAGCAATCTGCTTTCTCCTATCGAGTTCCAGAATGGAACCATCTGCCCTGGCTCCCTCAGGCACCAGTTGAAACTTCAACCCACCTCACCACACCTATTCCTGTTGCCCTTCCTCCCGATACCTCGCTGGCCTGAGCTTCAACCATCCCTGGTACGTCACCTGACTATGTCTTCAGTACCTGCCTACTGGTTTCACTTGCTCACCACCTCTGCTCTTCCCTCCACCACGAGGCCAGGCATAGAATCGTCCTATACGTCTCCCCCACCCCCCTTCTTCTTTGTTCCTCTTCTGCCAGCCTACCCCTATCACCCTAACCACTCCCCAGCTCAGTCACCCCACCATCTCCGGGACTTAACCGGTCTACAGTGCTCGACGGCTTACCCCCCAGGACCTGCCCTCATCACAGGAGGAGTTGTAACTCGTTTGCTACTGGTAGGTGGGTGCAGAGCCTGCAAGGAGGGAGGCTTCCTGCTGCCTGGGATTTTCCCCCCCAAATTGACTTAAGTGGCATGAATGCTGTACGTCCGACACGCGCCCCCAAACTATAGCCAGTCCTGACAGTTGTACCCCGGCTGCTGCAAGGGGTCAGAACTCCATCAGTACCCGGAGAGAGCAGTCCCTGGGAGCTCAAGCCTCCCCGCCCGTGGTCCTCCAGACTCCCAAGATAGCTTCCGATCCCAGGTCTTTGGCATCGCAAGTGGTAGCACTACCGCTGGGCCGGCCCTCGTCTCTCACCTGTTGTCAGTTTAGTATTTTCACACTGTGCACTGCTGCCGCATTTATTTTTGCACCTGACCAGACATTTCACACCAAGCTGTTATTTTTGCATTTGATCGGATGTTTTATACAGAGCTGTTACCGCACTATATTTTCTGTACCAACTTATTTTTGTACCAAAGTATTTGCCAGTGTTGCTCTACTGTCTTGTTATTGTGTACTATACTGCTGTTTTTCTCCAGTTCCATTCCCTGGGTCGCACCTGGAAAAGAGCCTTGTCTCAGTGTGCCTCTCTGGGTTACCAATTTTCAAATAAATGTTGCATCAGATACCTTCAAGAGTGTCTTCAACCAAATACAAGAAGAAAACCATTTGTGTAGTCCTGAATTACATGATCGGAAGTCTGCATAAGACACTTTGTCTCTGATATTCAAAGGTAAGTGCCATATTCAGAGTCCCTGGGAGCATCCGTTAAACCCAGCAGCACCACAGCACTAAAATACTGCTGTGCCCATGCAAATGAGGGGTTCCCATCATGCATACCAGTGCAGTGGTATATTCAAAGATTTGCGATGCTATGAACAGCCCAAGCGGTACTATTTACTGTCCCAAAAATCAAGTCTAAACAGGGTGTTAAGCCGGTTCCCCCACTCCCCCCCCCACATTCTCCCGGTCAAGCCCTATTATACATTCCCTGGTGGTCCAATGACCTCATCCCGACCATTCCTCAGAGCTATCCTTAAATAGTCCTGCTGGTCTAGACATGTCCCCACCCCTTGATCGCTCCTCAAAGCTGTCCTTACATGGCCCTAGTGGTCTAATGTGCCCCCCGATTACTCATTCAAGCTGTTAAAATATACCCTGGTGGCATAGTGGTCTCCCACCCCCAATCACTCATTCACACAGTTCCATGGTGGTCCAATGCCCAATCACAACCCCCCTTCTGCCCCACCTGCTGATAACCCACTTCCCCACGCAGTGGCCAGCACTCCTCTCAGCTCAATATGGCAACTCACAGAGCCCTCCTCTCACCTCCACAGCTGGCCGCCATATGAGCCATCAGTGAGCACACGTACAATAGAAAAGCTGTTTCTACTATATGCGTGCTCACTGACAGCTCATACAGTATCTGGCCAGAGGTGAGAGAAGGGCTGTGCCAGCTGATGTATCCAGCTGAGAGAAGTGCCAACCACCAGGGTAAGGGGTGCAGGGAGGTGGGATGTCAGCATGTAGGTCGGGTGGGGGTCTGTTGAAGGACCACCAGGTACTGGTTTTAAACCACGTGAACGGGCAATCGGGGGACCACTATGCCACCGGGGTATATTTAAGAGCTTGGAGGAGTGATGGGGGAGGAGGGACAAACCAGACCACAAGGGCTATTTAAGGATAGAGTTAAGGAGCGATCACGGGTGGGGGAGACGACTAGACCACCAGGGAGGTTTCACAGCTATATGGCACAATCGGGGCACACTAGACCACTAGGGCTTCATGTTTCTCTGTTTCAATGGCGCTAAGCAGCTGCTGCACCCCAAGCAAATGAGCACATAATGCATATGCAAATGACCCATTAGCACCTTGCATCACACCCAATGGGCTCATCTACATGTATAGTGCCAAGTCCCCTATGTGCTTTCCCGTTTCAGGCAACGCTATTCCCTGTGGGCTCTATACAGCCCAGGTCCACGATGGGGCAGCACAGCTGCACTAACACAGCCAGATATTCAGTCAAGACAGTGCCGCTCACATCCAACTAAATACAGCCGCAGCCAGGCAAGCACAGCACACTGCGCCTTTATCTAAATATGGGGCTCTTTATCACTGTTAGTTTACTTTACACAATACATACAGCACATGTATTTCTCCTATTATAACAACAGATCTTCATTTTTTTCTAGAAATGACCCGGAATATACCATAATAACCAGCTGGTTATTCACACGAACACTACTGTACTGTTGTCCAGCTTCTCACAGAACTGCTGATAGAAACCGCAGCTCTTACAAACACAAGGGATCACAATGAACAGCAGCTGCAGACTGTTTTGAATGTTTGAACTGGGAGAACAAAAAAATTATTTCTAGCAATTATATATAAAGCACGGGGTGGTTTAATACCCTCAAGTGTTTGATGCTTAAATAAACCCCTCGAGCTTTGCTACTGGGGTTTATGTAGCATCACACACTTTGGGTATTTACTACATAGAGGATAACACATGGAGTTGAGTGCATTACAAGAATTTAATGCACACCCAAGGTGTGTGATGCTAAAAAAATCCCTGAGAGCGAAGCTCAAGGGGTTTATACATAACACACCAAGGGTGTGTTTTAAATTTGATTTGCACTCCATCCCGTAATTATAATTTCTGGTTAATTTCTACTCACCAGATCAGCTAGTGCAAGCATTCACACAGCTGCAGCACAAAGCTTTTACTGACAGCAGCTGCGTCGCTGTGAGAACAGGGCTCATGCTAAAAGTGACAATTCGGGCACATGTTTGCTGTAATAACAGGACGGTTGTTATGGCACACAACTGGCTGAGCACATAAAAACAAAACAAAACAAAAAAATGCTCACCAGTTATTATAACCTCACAATACACAGCCCCCCACCCCCCTCCCATCTACTGTTCTGTTTACAATTACTGGTTAGCATCGATACAACCCGAAATCAGTACCTGAAATTCTCATTTTGTGCTATGCACAAGTATGTTTAACAGAATTACCTCACTCTTGCACACAGCACCAAATGCGAGATAAAAGCAGCTGCTGGCTAAATGTACTTCCATTCATGGTCCACTCCTCTTCTACCTTCCAACTGCTGTTCAGTTAACCAGTAATTAAGTTAGTCTTGTGGTATCACACACCTCTGGTGTGTAACGAAAGTGTGTTACACACTACTGCCCATACGTTACCCTCTGTTTCTACTGTACTCCATTTACTGCCAGGAATTTTAAACTATGTTAACAGTGCTATGGGTCTACCTTGTGCATTTGATTTTGCATGTTTTTTTTTCAGACGCTGAAGGGGGAGAAATTACAGGGGAGAATGTAGAAGACATTACCTCACTGAGAGGGTGGGGGGGGCATGGAATGCACTGCCCAGGAGTCTGGTGGAGGAGGGCACTGTGGAAGGCTTCAAGAGGGGTGGGACAGGTGCATGGGTAAACTGAAGTCAAGATGACCTCTCAGGGGCTGGGGGAGAACGCGCCCAACAGGCTACCAAGCAGACACGAAAGACCTATTCTGCTGGCTTTTAGTATGTTAATATAAGTTAGTATGTAAAGTGGAAAGGAGAAATCCTGGAAGTAGACTGGCTGAAGCAGCCTGTAACCAGCGATGATATCTCAGTGCATCACTCAGTTCAAAACTAATTACTGTACCGAGATTAGCCATTTTCTAATACTTGGGGACCATTTTATAATTGCAGTAAGGTGGGTATAAGAAGGAAATAATATCACTTCTAGGTGGCTGAAAGTGTACTCTGTGATGCTTCGTGTCTCACAGACACACCCGAGGTGTGACAATCTCATGACATACCACACCCTTTCGTGTGTCACAGCTTAAGCAATCCTGTTTATACTGCACTTTATCTATTGCCATCCTGATTATTACCCTGTATTGCTCCCCATCCCCCCCCCCTTACTCGATATACCTGGAAACAAACTGGTAACAGCTCAGTATGCCTTCCTGGGAAGGCATTTAAATAAACTAAGGGAGACTATAAAAAATACAAGTATGATATAAAAATACGTTACAAAGTGTAAATGGCAGTTATGAAAAAATACAGCTAGAAAACAATTTGCAAAATCCATAAATACTGGGTGGAATACACTATGCAAAAAAGATACCAAATGGTGCACAGCAAATGCTCTCCTCAAAACTGGGAGACAGAGGGAACAATTCTCAAGTTACAAAAACAATATATTAAAAGACCACACTAAACTACAAAAAGATTATTTTGAGCAGCAGCAAAAGCACTGAACTGAGAAGCAGGAACAGACAGGGACTATGCACCGTCTCACAGGTGAAAAAATGAAAAAGGTAAACCCCATTAAACATTTCTGGCAAAAAAAAAATGTTAAGATAACAGAGTTTCACAGACTTCTAGAATGAATCTGCATTTTTGACAGCTCTAAAGGTAAGACAGGACACAAACAATTAAGGAAATACTAGACAATAGTGCTTCAATACCTTCTTAAACAATAAATCTGTTAATCAGAGTTTAGACCTTGTTAAAGTTACTGCAACCTTGTTAAACTCCCCACCCAGGTCTAAACTCACAGCACTCCCAAAAAAAAAAAAAACATTTTAACCGGGCGTTAAACACACACACACCAAACAGGTAGGGCGACTGCCAGGTCGGTGATCCAGGGCCTTTTTAACATCAAAATATTATATTACATACACACACATATAGACACAGATACTTCTCAGATTCAAAATGCATCTTTAAAACTGTAATTTAAAGCCTACGCTTCTTGGAGTCAAAGTGCATCTTTAAAAAAACTCGTTTAAAACCCCCATCCGAGGCCACGTTTGATCCCAACCCCTGGAATCGGGGTTAAAAAAAAAAAAAACCTCACCCCCGGCATGTCATTTCTGAAGGGAAGTGCCCGGATTAGGATTTATTTAAGACACCGGCACCCCAACTCGCTATGAAATGAGATACCCTTGTAACCACCAGCATGCGGGATGATGCGAGCTAAGGGTCCACAAGTCCCCACCCCAGGAGTCATGCGAGGGGGCTTAACCCCCTCAACATAAACACGTGAACTCGTGACTCTCCTTTAATAAAAGTGGTGGGGGCACAACACGGAGCAAAAAGTACTGCAACAGCGCACTGAAGTCCCCCTTCCCCCGAAAAAAAAAAAAAACACAAAAATAGTTTGACTGACCTTCAAACAAACTACCCCTCACCGCCACCAGTTCGGAAAATGTCAATTGTTCTCAGAATTTCTCAATCCCCGACATCTGCTGCAGAGTTTTATTAGTAAAACCCCAAAATTAATACCCCTCGCTATCCTGTCAGCAAAAATCAATACACAAATTAATACCCCTTCGCGCTATCCTTGTCAGCGACAGCCCGCTACGGCTCGAGCCCCCTGGGGTTGGTCGCGCGAAATGTTAATTGTTATTTGTGCCCCCACCCCCAAATATGTCACCACACAGGAGTATTTCTCCTCAGAATTCCTAGACTCCGACACCTGCTGCGGAGTTTTACTAGTAAAATCCCCGAACATTCATTATGAAAATTAAAACACCCCATCTTTTCAGCCGAGCTTGTCGGCGATAGCCCGCGTTCTGCTCGAGCTCTGGAACCCCCAAACAGTTGCACTGCATGTCAATGTTTATTCATTCGTGCGCGCCCCCCTCCCCAGATTATTGGGGGTCCCCAACTCCTCACACATTCCACGTTCTTTCTCACCGCAAAACCCCCGTCAGGGACCCGGCTGCCGCTCGTATTCCCCTTCGTTAATTACCTGGGTCTTGTCGACTCGTCGCTCCCTCGCCTATCTCCGAGCACCTCAGGCCCGCCGCCCGGGCCGAGGCGCCACCGTTGCTGCTTTTGCCCGGGAAGGGAGGAGGTGGTGGGTCCAGGCCGCGGGCGGGACGGGGGGTTCCCCCCTCTAATTGCTCGGGGACCGAGTCACCACAAGTGCCGTGGATGCGCGGGCCTGCAAAAGGGGAAAAGCAGGCCCGACTCGAATCCGCGGGGTTTCCCGGGGAGGATGAGGGGGTTGACTCTTTGGATGGAAGAATACGAAAGACAGGGACTGTTAACTCGCCACGAGGCCCGAACGGGATCCCCGGGGTTTCCTGCCTCCTTGCGCCCACGAACAGTTTGCCTAGCTCAGCCACGGAACAGCACCCTTCGATCGGCTGTGATTGAAAGTAAAAAGCCGAGGTTTCGAGCCCTAAGCAGCGGGGGAGAAGGCTGAGTGGCAGGGGAAAGGGAAAAAAAAAAAAACAGGCGAGCAGGACGTGGAAAGGGGCTCGGGCGCCGGCCACAGCTAGTCACAGCGCCTCTTCTCCCGGCCCCCTGAAACGGCCGTAGCGGCAGACCGCATCGTCAGCCCGCAGAGGCGAAACCTGCGAATCAGTCGGAAAAAAATCCGTCTTAAATCCGTTATTTATCTTCAGTGAGAATCCCAAAGTACAGATAAAAGCGTTCTGTCGTTTCGTCCCTTCAGATAAAATTACACTTTTTTCGGGGATCTTCCCCCTTTCCCCAGTTTTTAGCCCCCGGCCTAATCCGGATCGATTCGGTTCGGTTCGGATTAATAAAGTTTTTTTTTAATTAGTGTAAACACAATAGTGAAACTGCTCTCTTCTCGCGAGAGTAACCCTGGGTGGGGTAGGGGAGGGGGTACAGTAGGCTCATTCAGAAAGCATCCCGGCACCCGTAGGTGGTTTCACCCAATCAGGAAAGAGCGGCTAAAGTTAGGCCTCAGCTGTAAGGCAAGGCTTAACCTTAGGGTTACATAAAGGACATTGTGCATCTATCAGAGTTTACCTACTGGAGTGAATATGGCACCGCACTTAGCAAACGCATGAAGCCAAAACAAAATGCATTAAAAAGCTTCAAGTAAAGATGGAACATGGCCATTTTAGGTGACCTTTGCCACTATGAACCTAATAAAAACAAGTGCATGTTACAGTAAACATTTTGTACATGTGATTATTTTATTTTAGATTGCCATTATTCACCAGTATTATAAAGTGATAATTTTCTCTGTTTGGTCTGCTTTAACACCATTTTAGCTCTAAAGTGATAAATGGGTGCTCCTTTAAATGTGACTGTTCACAGGTTTTCATTAGTATTCTCAACTGTCTTTGAGCGCCCATTACCCAAGAAGGTCAGGGAGCAGTGCCTGTTGCATGCTGGTTCATTTCAGTCACAAGAACCATTTTTTAAGCAATGAGCCCTTTAACAGGGGTTTTGAGACCAGGTGATAACTGGATGCATGATCCAGGTCAAAAGTTGGCTGCAGTGTGCCATATACAGTATTAGACCACACTGCATTCCCAAATGAAATCCAAATGGCAACATCCTGTTGTCGTATAAATGTCCTCAGTAATAAAAAGAATAAGGGGACAAGAAAACAGAAAATATATGACCTGTACATGGAGGCACAAACAAACAGTACACATGGCATAACAGACATCAAACAGGCCCAAACGTTCAATTATATTAAAAACGTAAAAACACGATTTATGTTTCCATTAAGGAAAAACCTATGGCAGGTAAAATGTCATTATAATAACCGGTGACCTTCGTTAACTCGTTTTCGAGTTGTGTCAAATGCAGTAATAACAAGATATAATGTCACACATGGTCAATCTGGCATTTTTTAACAGAGCCACCGGGAGCATGTAGCAGACACACTACTGTCTGTTTTTCTTGCGTTCACTCTCTCAGGCAATCTTTTATTTATTTTTTTTGTAAAAAAAAAAAAGTTAAACTCTCAAAATAACTTTTTTAGTACATTTTCACATGCTTCTGCTCTTGGTCATGCTCAGTCTAACTCTAGACCAAAAATCCCCACACCAGTTATTAAACAGACATGAATGTGTCTATGAGTTTCTTTTTTTATTTTATTTCACATATCCTTGGTGAATGATGACCATATAAACCTCTAGAGCTTTGCTGTTATGGTGCACGGGTCATCACACACCTCAGGTGTGTAAAAAAAAAACTCAATATGTACCTGCCTATGCATTGTTCTATATTTATTTTTTCATCAGGATAAGATTATTAGAACTAGTTCTTTTTACAGATTCATCCTAAATAGGCTTGTTGTAAAAATACAGAAATAAAATAATGCATATAATATAAGTACAGCATACTAGACAAACAACACAGACCAATATTTGTCCCTGGCAATCAATTAAGTACACTGAAATGTATGCTGTAGCAAATTAGTAATTCTGCTATAAAACTGCTTCATTGCTTTAACACTTGTCAAATCAGGAGGGAGTCTGTTGCAAGTATTTATTTATTTATTTAGGTTTACCATACAATACAGTAGAATACAATACATCAGATTTGACATACAATACATTAGGCTCAGCATAGGAGTGGAGGTGGCACATACAGTCTAGTCAAGCATGGTAAGTAACAATTCACATAGAGACCGAAGTGAAGGCAGAAGTCAAGCAAAAATTTGATTCCTTCATATGAAAAAGTCATTAGGCCACCCCTTAAATTTGTTTTTGATATGACTAAACCCTGATGCTTAACATCTCTTGAAAATACTTAGTTTGCAAGTTTGAGAGTCTGTCAAATAAGTGACAAGGGGTTCCTGTTGTAGTTATTTTATCCATTATTGAAATACATACTTTTCCCTGCAGATTTCTAAGGGAATCAAATTTAAATATTGAAAACATATCACAGTGTTGCATATTATATAGGCAACTGAAAACAAATGGAGTCAATCTACTTAAAAGAATTAAGTAATTTACCTTGGAGATATTTGGAAGTATATCTTAAAAACACTGCACCGATTTTATCCCTTGAGACCTCTGTTAAACAATTGGAAACCCTGCACAAGTCACCTATGTGAGAATTATTTTTTTTACATACAGCTTTTATGTGTCATTCAAATCTTAATTCATCAACACCATATAACTTATACTTCCTGGTGCTAGTCTGTTTCCCCGAAGGGTACAAACTGTGGTATCCTCAGGGAAAGATGCTTTCTTACATTTGGACCCTGTGCTAGCTTTCCTAAAGGTCATAGCTTGTGTTTTCCTTGAATTAATTACTAATTCAAGAATCCAAAAATTATGTCCCGATTTTCCAAACTATGTTTGCAGAATACTTTCTATAGTTAACTGGTCTAGTGCAGTGGTAACCTGCACAGTTATTTCCTCATATAATCTGATATCCATGTTCATTGCCACTTTAGCGAGAGAATTAACAAATATATTGAACAAGAGAGGACATAGGGTGGACCCCTAAGATCTTTGTTAGTACTCTATTCATTTGACAGAAAACCCTCTGCCATAACTTTCTGAACTTTATTTTCCAAATAGGATTTAAACCATACTAACATACTAAAATGCTAGCAGAGGAGGCCTATTGGTCTTTCATGTCTGCTTGATAGTCAGCACCCATACTGAGCGCTGATTTTGCTGTTCATGTTAAAGGTTCTCTAGCTAAACTAATATTTTGAAGTTGCTGCATTAAGTATCAGTGATATAGTAAATAAAATGCTTTGGACAGGTCTACAAACACTGTACCCATACACTACTGTCTATCCAGGATACTAGAGAACAGATCAACAAAGTCCATGAGCACAGCGTTCAAGGAAAAACCTGTTCTAAAGCCAATCCGATATGGGTAATTTTGTTATGTTGTTCCAAGTATGCATTCATTTGAATATGCACTTTCTTTTCAAGGAGTTTGGATAGCACTGATGTCAAAACAATGAGTTGAAAATTTGAGGGGTTTGTTAAATCTTCACCTTTAAACACTGGAACAATTTTAGGCAATTTCCAATCACACAGCAAATCATTTTTCACTGTTGTGAAGGTGTATTTAGGAATATCTTGTTTATAACTATTATGGAAAATAAGCAGTTCCTGCAACCACAAAAATTTATCACTTGATAGCCAGAGTAAACTGAACTAATTTATTCATTCATTAGTGACTCTTTTTTTTAATTAATGATGCATATCATTAAAAATCACCATCACTCATAATTTTTAAAAATCTCTTCTTCTGAGGTTATCTGTCGAATGTGCATACAAGATTCATAATGTGGATGTATTAAGATGGTGGGGTGCTGCCACATGTTTCTGATGGTGAACAGTATATCAGTCTGTAAAGATTTTACATTTTTTCATGATGGGCATGGCACATGAGCAGAAACTTTTTTTCCTTTTTAGTTAGTTTTTTGGGTTTTTTGTATCCCATTTTTCTCCTGTCCCTGTCTCAACGTGAACACACATGTCATGCTTGAGATGTCCTCCCTTCATGCTGCCCCCTCTTGCCTGTGCCATCACTGAACCTCCACCCAGCAGCGACAGAACTACAAGGGAAGGGGGGATGACAAACTCCCCAGCAGAGGAGAGCTGCCATTAGACAGCTCAATCCAGCTGCCTCCCTCCCCTCCATGACAGCTCCCCAGCACCCCAAGGTCATTCCCGAACCTGGGTCACCAGCGTGGTGCGAGGTAAGGTGTCCAGCACCTCAACCCTCAACACCACTGGGCCAGCACCGGAAACTTTTACAAACTTTAAAATCCTGTAGCTTTGTTTAGGAGTGAAAGAAAACAAAAAGGAAAATGGGTGTACTAATGTTTTTATACAAACACAAGTATAAAGTTCCCCATTCATGTGCACACCTGAGCAGCTCAGCCCCTTCTTCTTGCTTCACTCTGCACCGAGAAGACAGGTGCAAGTTAGCTTGAAACTGGCGTGGTGTGCCAATGGCGGTGAGGCGTCCGCTCTTTTGAAAATCGGGCCGCTTTTTCATTTATAATCTTATCGGAGCAGTAAACTATTTGGCTCTTCATATATCGTAGAAGAAACATAATATACGAGGTAAAAGGCCCTAAGAATGATATAAAGAAAGCTTATATTAATGATTATGAAGTGTTTGGGGTCATAACAGTAATATTACATTATGCAACAAATGAATGTAGTAGTTCTCTTTTTTAAAAAATACGTTTCCTTTCAGGACACACTGATATTTGGGAACTACTGAATTATAAATCTTTCCTGACGGAAGAATTTGAGACCGATTATAGGTACATTATTTAATATATATAAAAGTTGGTGTAAAATTATAATTTTATACATCAGAATAACAGAAAAACTTTTCCTTTCTTTTTTAGAAATAAAATACTGATATCTCAAGAAACGTTTTCACAGCCGCCCCCCCACCCAAATTAGCCACCACAGGAAATACGCAGGTTAGTTCCACCTGCATTCTATATAATTTTGCAAGTTCAGCAATTGAGTTTTTGAATTAAAATGAGAGATTGGGTAATTATCATTATATATATTTTTTTATTTTCAGAATTAGCTCTACAGTCTGATGAAGGAATTTATATTCCGAAACGTTACTGGAATGTTATATTGATGGAGCTTTTGAAAATTACTGGAATAACATTTGATGGAACCTTTTTGAGAATAGCATTCTGATGGAACTCTTTGAAAGGATTTTTATGATATCATGGATAATAAAAACCATGTTAAAATTGAGTATTGCTTTGGTGTTTTGAGGTTGAGACAAGTTTTTCAGTATAATATTAGATGTACTAATGTTTTTGCCAAAAAGCATTTAATTATTGCTGAACAAAACTACATGGTGGCTAACAGATAAGGATTCATTAAAAGGACACTGTGAGCCCTTTTTGCATTGTATTATTTCTAGTTGAACACCCACATTTTATGATTACTTACCTTCTTTCAAAATCATTCATGTTGCTGATTGTTTTATCTGTTTCCTTTCTTAGCAGAACTGAAATGCATTTTTTTATTTATTTTTATTCATTTGCATATAACATTAACATACAAAGTATATTCTGGAATCAAAGGCATAGAAATGCATTTCCTATGTTACTTTCTTATTTGGGGTTCTCTGTAAGAGTAACTGTATAAACGGTCAGATTAAGAAATTGATTACACTGTGGTCACTAGCAACAAGACCATGAACAAATGCAAATATAATTAGACAGTAATGTCCAAGAGTTCAAGGCTCTTAAAAGCCAACCAGTGCCTTATTAGTCCATATATACCGCATAGTGAGAAATCTTCTCAAAAATGGAAGACAGAGCCCTCAAATGTCCCTTCCCCCACCTGTGGCACATAGAACCTAAGTTAGCGACTGTGAAAATATCGAATATTGTAACCTTTAAGTAGGAAAGAACATGAGGTAGAATAATTAACTGGTCGTTATTAAACTTTCTGCCAAAATCAGAGCAGTACTTACATTTGAAATGATATTCCCATTTTAAACGAACAGAAATTACTTATCATCAATTGCAATATTTCTTACATAGCATTTTTTTTTTTTTTTACATTCAGCTTTTTCTCCCGTGGGTGGCTACCAGCAGGCTGGTTTAGCCCTGTCCCTGCCTCCCCGTCTGGCCACCTGTTCCTGACTTGCCTCATCCAAGTATTTCTCCATGGATTTCCCACCGTGGCAGGGCCAGGAAGGGGAGGGCCATTCTCACCACACCTGGTGACTTTTATCCAGAACCAGGGGCAGCAATCAGGTGGTGATGTGGGAATGGGGGCAGGCAGGCAGGGCTTCATTAATCTGGCACCCACCCACCCTTTTCCATTTTCTCCCTTTACCCTTGCTGCAGCAGCACATAAGCAGGTGTGCGTAGAGGCATACACCCACCATGGGTCCACGCCCCCTCTCTACTATGTTGCTCATGTTCTGGTGCTGCCACATGGCCTCCACCAGCTGGCAGCCAAGGAGCAAGACAGCATCCTTCCCCACCCCAGGAGAGGACAACAGTCCCTCGGACACTCAGTCCTCTCCCCCGGCCAACCTCCGGTGCCCCCAGCTCATTCCCAAACCTGGGTCGCTGGCATGACGAGAGGTAAGACACATAGCACATCAGCACTCTGCACCACTGGGCCAGCTGTATTACTTAGCATTTTAACCACCCAAGTAATAAAATTGAACCTGTGACTGATGTGGTAGTCCAAACTGAAAACTGCCGACCACTTTGCTTTGATATCAATTCTTTATTTTTTTTATTTATTTGTACAATTGGATTTACAACCTTTGAGTCAGAGACTTGTTTACAAAGGCACCTCGTCACAGTGAGGACAAAACAATAATACAAAGTTCTAAATACTGACAGTGAATACATAAAATACATAGGTAACAGTGATAGAAGCACTTTTACAGTGATACAGAGCATTATGTACAGTCAATTTACACAGGTAACGGGTGATACAAATGGGAAATATAAGTCCCTGCAATACAGTAACAGTGAGGGCAGAAACATATTTTCAGGTAGGAGCAGCTAAGGGGGGAGGAGGGGGGTGAGCAGTCCAGAGGACTTTGTCAAGGTTGGAGTGAGCAAGATGAAGAGTGGGAGTGCGCATGTAGCACCATTTTGTCCCGAGCCACATGGCCTCAGAAGTAATGTGCCATCAACCTCCGTTTATGGCGAAAACCCTGGTGATCGGATAAAAGGCCTAACAGTGCAAATATGTAAAAGCAACTATTTTTTTTGAAGATACCGGCTCTCACCCGCATTATTACTGTTGTCCCCATGGATAGCTATTGGAAATGGGTGTTGGCTTTAAAAATATGATTTCAGAGATGCAGGCAATTTTATGATCAATTTTAAGAGAAAACTATAAAACAGTAACTCATCATGTAACATGTGTTATGGGGAGAAGATAACACCCCAACATTTTGATTAAATAGTAAATGTCCGCTTATAAGTCCCTTCAGGTCTCCACTGCATCTGAGTCTGGAAGTTGTGTTTGGCAGGCGAAATACTCTTTAATTTTTTTTAAAGATGTTTCCAAGCCTCTCCTGGATCAATAAAAATAATTTTCCTGCCAGTGTTAAGTAATCTGGAGTTTGGAAGGGAGCTGTAGGGTATATAAGATGCCCAAGGTTTTTAGACTGGTACAGATGGGATCAAACGCTATCCATTTTTGCCTTACGGCATTGCTGAGGTCTGGGAATAGAAACACACAGGAGCCATCATCCAATGTTAGTGTTTCCTCATTTTTTGCAATCAGAAGAATTTGGTTCCTTATGCATGTACCCCTTGTCACAATCAGCAATGTCCAAGGCATTTCTGAAACCTCTGTGTGCCTCCTTGGTGTGATATGATAAGATTTTATGGATGTGGCCAGAGAGTTCCAAATCTAAAGTACTTTGTAGAAGATTGGTCACATATCCTACTGGTCTTGTCCCTTGGCCTCCTCCAGGACACCAAGAAGGTGCACATTTGCCTGTCTTGCCATGTTCTCCAGGTGTTCAAGAAAGAGGCATAGTGTTTTATTTTCCTGTATGACTCTGGTCACTGCAGTGGAAGATTTTATTAACAGCCTTGGTTGCCTGGCTCATGTCTAATTTCAAAGTAGTAACTGTGATCTCAAGTTTAACAGATGAACATTTTTCATTTATCCAGTGAGTCTACTTTTTTGTCTAAATTAGAGACTGTGGTCATTAAGTCCATGACCGTCTTCAAGACCACACTCGGGGGAGGGCGGATTAGCAAGCAAAGTTCTAACAAAATCTGGAAGTCCATGTGTGCAAGTGCTAGAAGTCTTGGGACTAAGATTCTAGACCTAGAGGCCATTATGGCAGAGGCCAGTCTGGATACTGAGGCCAATACAGAGTCATGATGCACTGAAAAACATGACTTGGACAGGAAAGATAGGATGAGAAGGAAAGAAGGGGTATGGTGCTTTATGTGAGGGAAAGCATAAAAGTAACAAAGATACATAGGCCATTGACAGAGCAAAGGCCGATGGCGCATTCATAAGGTAGAAAAAGAAATGGGCAGACTGGATGGGGCTTGCAGTCCTTATCTGCCATCAACTTTTATGTTTCTACATGGGATAAGGGGTTGGCAGAGGTACTCTGGGTCACCCTGAAGACAGGGAATGGAACCATTATTTTCACTGGCATGATCTACAAACCTCTGGCACAGGAGGAGGAAGAGGAGGAGGAGGAGGAGTTAGGTAAGGTAGTGGTGGAAGCTATTAGCAAAGTGGCACAAAAGGGTGAGGTGCTGTTGGTGGGGCCTTCAATTTGCTGGATGTAGACTGGAGTCTCCCAGTTGCAGCTTCAGCTACAAGCAGGGTCATCCTGGAATCCCTGCAGTTCCCCAGACAACTAGTCGGTGAACCCACTTGTGATGGGGCAAATCTGGACCTAGTACTCACTAACAGGAACAGTGTTGCAGATGTCAAGGTGGCACCTGGGGATCAGAGATCACCATATAGTGTGGTTCAATATAAGGATAGTGCAGAATGGAACCACACAAGGGTGAGGATCCTGGAGTTCAGGATTTTTATAAAGATGGGTGAATGCCACAGGGATGCCCGGGGGCACTTGGGGCACAAAAACCCAGGGGTGGAGTACAAAAATGGGTGGAGTGTTGTTGATGACCACTAAGCAGGAAAAAGACCTGGGGATAATCATAATGGATGACCTAAAGGTAGCCAGGCAATGCGACAAAGCAGCTGGGAGAGATAGTGGGATGCTGGGGTGCATAGAGAAGGGTATCACCAGCAGAAAGAGGGAGGTGGTGATGCCCCCGTGTAGATCACTGATAAGACCCCATCTTGAGTACTGTGTCTAGTTTTCAAGACCTCATCTCCAGAAGGACATAGACAGAGTGGAGGCAGTCCAAAGGAGGGCAACTAAAATGGTGGAGGGTCTGCACTAAAAGTCCTATGATGAGAAACTAAAGGACCTCAATATGTACACCCTGGCAGAGAGCGGGGGGGGGTGTATGACAGAGACCTTTAAATACCTCACGGGGTAAATATGGTACAAGAGGGAAGTATTTTTCAGAGAAAAAGGAGCTCAAGAGCAAGGGAACATGCTATGAACCTGGAAGAGGGTAGATTCGGGAGAGCTGTAGAAGGTACTTCTTCACAGAAAGAGTGGTAGATGTCTGGAACAGCCTTCTACCAGAGGTGGTGGATGCAAAGACAGTGGTAGGTTCAAGAATGCATGGGACAGGCATAAGGGTGTCATAGTGGAAATGAGGGAGGGGAGGGAGAAAGAGCTGGAGACTGATAAGGGTCTGCAGTGATACTGTAGGTAGGGAAAAAAATGAGCAGACTGAGCGGTCAAGCAGTCCTTATTGTCCATCAAATTCTATATTTCTGCGTTTCACTCAGTGACAGTTCAGAGTCTCCAAACAGGCCACTCTGATCACTACTTGGCACCACTGCTTTTGGCTGTTTTCCTTGCATGGTCTTTCTGGAGTCCTGCCTCAGGTAAGTCCTCGGCTTCCCCATCTCCGTTTTGCCTCAAATTTTCACTCAAGCTGCTAAAACTGTTGTTCTACTTATCCCACTATCCACAAGATGAAGAAAGTGACTAAAAGTAGTATTTTTATACATTTTCTGTCTCAACAGTTTGGAACTCAGTGAAAGTATATCTTTCACCATTGGTTGCTGGCCACGCCCCCTCCACACACCCCCACACAATGCATGTTCATGGTGTCATACCCAGCTTTGTTTTGTTTCAAATCCTTGAGCTACTCTTACGGTATACTTCCTGAACATTAGGAACACCTCATAACAGTGCAGCCACTCAGGAAGCAGTAGTTCCCTTATCCTACCACTGGGTCACAAGTGGCTGGATTGTGTTGGGGATGTTCTGTTCCCAAGTCCAGTAAGTATGCAATGGGAGTTTATCAAGGACTGTCAAGAAATACAGTTTCATGCGGTAACACCAATATGGTGAGCAGCCTGTTTTCACACTTCTTAAAATAAATCAGAATCAAACAACCAGCTACATCCGTAATCGCTACAGATTGTGACCAATCAGAACGTATTTTTCAAACTGGAGACACTTTGAGGCCTAAGGAGGTTGACAGTGTCCCTTTCATTAGAATCAAACAAATGGTGGGGTTGCCACCATGTGCTACAGAATCTCGTTTTCTTGGGGAGTTTATTTATTTATTGATATCTAGGATTGAAAATACCTTTTGAAGCAGAGGTCGTTTTACAAAGGTTCCACGTCAATAGGATAAGGACATACAGTGTGACAAGTGGTACACGAAACGGAAGTAAATAATTCAAGATGGTTACAAATGGCTCAGTAGTTGCCATAAACTATCACTTGTTTGACCACTGAAAGTATTTTGCCGCTTCGTTTCTCTCATACAACTACTGGATTTTCTAAGGGTGCAACAACAACAAATCAGTTTACTCAGCATTTTCTTCACACACAATGTGATGAATGTCCCCACACCATGTCTGTAAACGGCACTATCAGTCTTCATTTTTCAAAATGCAAATAGGTTTAGAGTATAGAGCCGTAATAACGAGAAATTTTAAAGGTTATTGGGTGCGATGTATCCATAAGCTTCAGAAAATTACTCGTGAGTAATTAATGACTGGGGAGTTCACAAATAGTAGCTGTATGGAAATGCAGCTGTCTGTGCTCAGAGATCATTCTTTCAGCTTACACAGCATGCACATAATATGTGCCTAACCAAGTTATAGTAAAACCTCCCACAAATTCCCCTTTAAAACAGTTTTTCTTATAATTTCCATACCTTTCAAGCTCGATGTATAACACATAGTGCTTCTGATTTTATACCTACATTTACTTGTGCGCCATTAAGATACCATGTTAATGAATAAAAAATGGACAACCATGTGTTAAAAGGAAATCACTTCATCAAGGGGTTTTGTTTTCATAATAAGTCATGAGAGGAAAACTCAAGTGGTGCATGAAAAGTCATGAAATCCCATAATTTTCCCCTCATAACCCATGTTTGGCCCATCATTTATTTTATATATTTGATGGTTCAACCACCCAGTTTAACTGAGTATGTGCAGATCAATAATTCACTGTTGCGATGTCACAACTGTTGACTGCAAGAGTAATTCTCAGTTACAACACTGGAAGTACTAGCATTTTTTGTATGACTTACAGGGTTATTATTGACTATAACCGTATAGTATATTGCTGTTCCACATAGTGGGGCTATTTCTGGAAGTACAAACTTCAAATATTAAACTAACTTTATTGAAACATTATTTAAAGCAGCAGTATTTGTTAGTCGGCAAAAATTTCATCATATAAATTTTTAGCAATAATATGTTTCTGACAATTAGATTCATCATTAGTATATTTCTCTGTCATGTTTTTCAAACAGCATTTACTACTCTTTTCATAATTAATGACACACCACACCAAGAAGTTGAATTTATTTACAGTGGGCTTGGACCGAGAGCAGGGACCTTTAAAAACGTCAAAATCCCCTATCACAGGTCAGGAAAGACATACAAAAGAAAAAAAAAGCAAAATGGGTATATACTGTAGATGTTTTCCCAGAACCGAAATACATTATTACTGAAAAAAAAAAGTTCGATGACATTTTATTCTGTTAACAAATATTGCTGCTCTAACACTAAATACAGCTACTATATGTGTTATTATTATTATTATTATTATTATTTAACAAAAATGTACTAAACATTCTGGCCATTTGTTTTGCATTTTAAAGACCAGTGCCACACAACTGAATGCTGACAGGTTGAGAGGTATGCTGGTCAGTATTAAGCCAGTTTTCTGATTCTCTGTGAAGCATGGAACAGGAGACACACACATATTACAGGTAATTATATATATATATATATATATATATATATATATATATTCTTTGCAAAAAACTGTGTTAATGCATCAGCTAGGGTTGATATCAAACCCTAAAAAGGAGGGAAATACAATGTCGGGGTTTCAATCCTAACACCCCACCCCCTCCCTACACACACCAACTGGTGGGGGGTGTCTTGGGTCCATCAGTCCTAACACTTACCCCATTCCATAAGTACATAAGCTGAGATGGGTATAGTATAGGAGAATGGGGTGAGCATCAGGGCTGACAAACTCAAGACCCCCCCCCGACGCTAGTTGGTGTGTTCAGGAAGGGGGTGGGGTGTTAGGGTTGAAACCCTAACATTGTATTTTCCTCCTTTTTAGGGTTTGATATCAACCCTAACTGATGCATTAATATAGTTTTTTGCAAAGAATTTCCTTACTTTTTGAGACAGTGTAATCGTAGCCTTATTTGCTTGTGGAAGCACAGTGCCCCTCCATAGATGAGTGTATGTATGTCACTGTGGAAGGGCCCCACACTCCAGTTTATAGGACAAGAGTGACCAAATTGCCAGCATAGCCATGTTATTACCCCACCTCATGTTCCTGGTACAGAAAATGGTCAAACCCCCACCAAAATATAATTCCATGCAACTACAATGCCATTCCATGCCACAGCTGCAAAAACACATTTTCACTAGGATTTGACAAATGACAGCTGTGACACACATGAGATGGGGTAATAACAAGTCTATGTTGAAAATTTGGGGTCAAAGTCATTAAAATTTCCAAAGTTACAAGTGTGCGTAGTGAAATTGCAATGAATGGTCATAAGTTTGTCATTTTTTTACATATTTTGACCCAAAGCTTCAACATAGCCTTCTTATGACCCCACCTCATGAACAATATAGCTGTCATTATGCAAATTCTGCCTGAAAGATGAATTCACCAAGCAGCCGCAAAATCAGCTTTCAGGTGGCAGCTGCATAGCAACAGTCATATTGTTCATAGGTGGAGTCCCCGAAAGGCTATGTTGAAAATCTGGCATCAAAATATGCAAAAATGGCAAAGTTATGTACCAAAGTTGAAAATCCCATTGAAATACACTGATTTACCATAGGAAAGAAGATCTTATTTCATGAGTCGCCATACGAAGCAAGATCTTACTTCATATGATAAATGTTAAATAAAACACATTTTAAGGGCATTTTTGCAAGCAGTGAAGTGCAGAATGCACCTAAGGGGTCCCAATAAGCAAGCTACATGTGTTGGTTACTCCCCAGAATATCATTTTGGGGGGGTTCCAAATTTGAATTTTTCAGGCAAAACCGAAAACAAGATGGCAGCCATATGAAAGAGGAATTTTCCCATACAAAGGAGGATTCCTCTTTTGTTTCATATAGCTATCTTTTAGTGCTTACTGAGCATGCTCAGAAATTATTTTTTCAAAATTTTTAAAATACAATAACTTAAAAACGGCTTTTTATTTTTTCACAGGACTAGTAAAAGGCATATCTGTGGGCTAGACCCTTTCTGTCCTGAAAAATTCAGACCCAAAAAAAAACAAACTGTCTGGGCTGCAGGCAAATTCAAAGAAAAATCCAAGCAAAGTCAATGAGTGAAAATGTTTTTTTCAACTCTCCATAACTTGGAAACCACAAATCCAACTGGAACGTAACTTGCCACATCAAGAGATTTACCTCACAGGACAGCATGTACCAAATTCTGTGCAAATCCATTGAACAATTGCAAAGTTAATAAGGTACAAAATTTTGAGTTTAACATTGAAGTGTCTACACAACCCTAACTATAGGGGTGCAACCACATCCCTATAATATATATGTTTTTCCCCAGTGGTGCAGAATACTGCACAATTCATAAAAAATAAGCTTTTAGGGTGCTAAAACAGTGAAAAAGTGGCAGTGAAGTCTACTACAGTAAGTGAAGTACCCAGAAACACAATGTAGTAAGAAAACTGGAAATATCTTAATGTTGTTGGGAAATACTCCAGTGCTATTTTACATCCTCCATTTTGTTGTTAAATGAATATCTTACTTAAAACAAAATGGCTGGTATGAAAAATGTAAAAGTGAACTGTAACTTTTGAAAACTAATGTTACAGAATTATATAATATATTACGCAGAATTTTAGAATGTAGTGTGCAAAACTTTAAAAAATATAGTATAAAAAACAGGCATGTGTGACATTAGTTAAGGCAAAGTTATTTACTTAAAAATTGTTATATAGTAATGTCCTGTGACTTGTAAATTTGTTTAGTTTCCACAGGGTCCTTTGAAACTCCAGTTTAAATCAGACCTCATTGGTTCATCTCCCTGATTTAATGAATGTTGTAGTATAAAGAAAAATACTAATTTAATTTGTTTGCCAATTTTTTTTTTTGGGGGGGGGTTGCCAGGGAGACATACACTAAGCTGGAATTAGCTCAATTCCAAGAGGGGAAGGGAAAGGGGGTAGGGGTGCATTTTTAAAATGTAAACAAAAGTACAGTAACAAAGGATATAATAGGCAAATAAAGCAAAGCACAGTAACAGCAAAGTGATACAAAAGTAAACACAGCAAGACATTAATCAGGAGCCAGCTAGATATGGACAAGGTGCAGCTTACAACAGTAACAAGAGGAGAGGCATAGCTACCAGAGGAAAAAAATGTAGTTAAAGAGGGAGTCTGGCCAAAATTTCTAGCATCAGTAAATTCAGAATTTGGATCAGCATATCCCCAGTCAGCCTCATGCCAAAAATGAGATCTCTAAGTTACTTTGTTTAAAAGTTACAATTCATTTTGTAACCCTAAATTTACTGCCTGTTCAAAAAAACCAGTTTCAGTGAAGAGTTACTGATGATGTCACAACCAGAACTCACAGCCTAGTCCTTCTTGCAAACTACGTTACGAGACTTACTTCTCCCACATTACTGTACATAAAACTGCAGTTGTATTAAACATCTGGAAAAGAAAAGCTGACAATGGGTTAGTCAGGGCATGCATTTCCATAATGTGCAGATGCAAGGTACAGTACTTAAGAATGTGATGGGGGGTTGGAATACAGTGACAAACATGGCTTTAGAATGGCAAAGATAGCTCAATTTTTATAATAGTGCAGGGATGAGATTTTGAAATGTCACTAGGCTGCAACTGTGGAATGTAACAATGACAGTCTCAGAAACTAGGCGGGACACACAATTTTGCAAAGTGGCAGGAATGCTAAAATTCTTACTGTTGCAGTGTCATAGTTTTACAATGTGGTGGAGATGCACAATTTTGAAAAGTGGGAGACGCATAGTTGTGGATGGTGGTAGGGATATATAATTTCATAATGTGTCTTGGATGGATTAATTTGGCATGTGGTGTAGTGATGCACAATTTCAAAACGTGGCTGGTATGCTTGATTTTGGATTGTGATGGCAACATTCAATTTCAGAATGCGGCATGGACATGAAAGCTCAGAAAGTGACAGTGACGCAGTTTCAGAGTCTGGTAGCCACATGGAATTTCAGAATGAGGCAGGAATGCATAATTTTAGTATGTAACTTGAGCATGCAATTTTTTAATGTTGCAGTGACACTCATCTTCAGAATGTGGTGGGGATGTGCAGTTTCGGAATATGGTGGGAATGAACATTTTCAGAAAGTGACAATGACAGGCAATACTGGAGCATGGAAGTTTACACACAATTTCAGAATGTGGCAGGCAGGTGCAATTTTAGAATGTAGAAGAGATGTGTAGTTTTGGAATGTGGTAGTGATACATAATTTCAGAATGTGACACTGATGCAGTTTTGGAATGTGGTGGTGACGCACAATTTCAGAATGTGGTGGTGATGTACAATTTCAGAATGTGGCAGTGACGTGCAATTTCAGAATGTGGTGGTGATGTGCTATTTTGGAATGTGGTGGTGATGCTGACGCGCAGTTTCGGAATGAGGCGGTGATGCACCGTTGTGCAGTTTCAGAATGTGGTGGTGCTGTGTGACTTCGGAATGTGGTGGTGATGTGTGACTTTGGAATGTGGTGGTGCTGCGTGACTTCAGAATGTAGTGGTGACACACGACTTCAGAATGTAGCGGTGACACACAGCTTCAAAATGTGGCCAGGATGCACGACTTCGGAATGAGGCGGTGCTGCACCACTTCAACATGTGGCAGTACCACATGACTTCGGAATGTGGTGGTGCTGCACAGCTTCGGAATGTGGTAGTGCTGCACGAGTTCAGAATGTGGTGGTGCCGCACAACTTTGGAATGTGGTGGTGCCACATGACTTTGGAATGTGGCAGTGGTACATGACTTCAGAATGTGGCAGTGACTCATGACTTCAGAATGTGGCAGTGATGCACGACTTTGGAATGTGGCAGTGGCATGCAGTTTTGGAATATGGCGGTGACACGCAATTTCGGAATATGGCAGTGATGCTCAGTTTCAGAATGTGGCTGATGCGCAGTTTCAAAATGTGGCTGACATGCAGTTTCAGAATGTGGTGGTGATACTGATGTACAGTTTCGGAATGTGGCGGTGACGCACAGTTTCGGAATGTGGCAGTGGCGCATGACTTCAGAATGTGGTGGTGATGCACAAGTTCAGAATGTGGCAGTGACACACAGTTTCAGAATACGGTGGTGATGCACAGTGTTGGAATGTAGTGGCGATGCACATTTTCAGAATGTGGCAATGACATAATTTTGGAATGTGATGGTAACAGTTTCAGAATGTGGCAATGAAACACAACTTTGGAACGTGGTGTGGATGTGCAATTTTGGAATGTGGCAATGATGCACTATTTTGGAATATGTCTGGAATGCACAATGTTGGATTGGTTGGGGATGTGATGCACAGTTTTAAAATGTGGTGGAAGCATACATTTCAGGAATGTGGCAAGGACAAGCAGTTTCAAAATAAAATGGTGTGTTCTGCCATATTCCGACAATGTACATCCTTACTTATATTCCAGAATTGCCAGTCCTCACTAAATTCTTCAATGTGTAGTATCCCTGTCACTATTCTGAGATTGAGTGTCCAGCCACACTGCAAGATGGCACCTCTCTACCACATGCTAAGATTATATATCCCCCCAAATTCTAAAATTGTGCACCACTTTGACAGTCTATACCTTGGTTCAGCGCTGCATTCCAAAACCACCTCCTGATGTGTTCTAAAGTACAGTACCATGCAGCATCTGAACATTCTGGAAATGCAAGCACTGCAGGCAACCCTGTGTCAGTTTTGGTTTTTTTAAATAAATACTGCAGCTACAGTTTCAATAACTTTGAAGAAATAGGTCCTATAAGGTTGTTAATAGGGAGGACTAGTCTGTGAGTTCTGGTTGTGACATCATCAGTGGCTTTTCACTGAAACTGGCTTTTTTGAACATGGAGTGAAATCAGTGATACTAAATAGCTCATAACTTTAAAATGAAGTAATGTAGAAACCTAATTTTTGGTATGAGATTTATTGAGGGTAGGCTGATTCTAATTCTGCAATGTAGTACTTCTGACCGGACTCCCTCTTTAACAAAGTGACCAAAACCAGGCTCCTGACAGTACAAGGACAAAGACCACTGGTAGATGTGAACTGCAAATACAATTTATTTATTCATTTGAAACTATTTTACCAGGTGAACAGTAGAGAGAGATTAACTCCACCTTAGACTTTTTCTCTGTTACTTGTTCTCTACATCTTTGATACTCATTCCAGCTATTGCTTCTCCTTCCCTACCTTACCTCCTTTGGTTATCCCCATCTTTGGTTTCCACCTAACCACTCTTTGCTGTATCTCTGCCCACTCAAGGTCTTTTTTTATATATCAATCAATCAAAGTCTTTATTTAAGCAGGCAATCACCGTTGACCAAGCTCATTTTCGAGGTGGACCTGGGTTTGTCAACAAGGAACAAAGGACAATATACATGGGATGCAACACACAAGAAAATAATAAAAATAAAGTGAGATACAATAATACAGTATATACAAAGTATCAACAGGTAGCATTGACAGTAATATATGTTTGGAACAGAAGATACAGCTAGTTTTGGGTAGGATACAATTTTTCATACAAGTAAAGAAATATACATATCAGGTGCACCGAACACAAATAAAACCTAATATAAAAAGATATATAGTGATACAGTATGGAGAATGTAGAGCTGGAACCAGGGTCAAAGGAATGTGGAAGGGACAGATATGGGGGGCAGAAAAAGGGGAGAGGGAAGAGTCGATTATAGATGTGATCAGTCTTTTAACGGTAGTAATTAGAGTGTACTTGGACTTATAGGAGTCACTATTTAGGGTAGACAGGCACATGACTCCTTATTATGATGTAGATATAGAGATTTAAAAGCTGCTAGGCTGATGGGTTAGTTAATTTCAAAGTTTTTAGCAGCTTTTCCACAGTTGAGGGAGCACAAAGCTGATGGCTGCTCTGTCAATGCAAGATTTTGCTTTGTAAGCATAAATGTAGGTATATCAGGTGCTTCTCAGGGCATACTTCCCCAGAGTGCACAAAGGTAAACAGACAGAGATATACTGGGGCAGTTTATTTGAGATAGCTTTGTATGTCCAAACCGCAGCATTTTTTTGCCGTCTGTAAGCAAGGGAAGACCATCCCACTGCCGTGTACAATGCACAGTGGTGGGTTGAGTATGGAAGACCCATGATAAATCTTATGGCTCTGTGATAAAGCGTATCGAGTTTGGCTAGAGTACCTGCAGGTCCCTGACTATATAGAAAATCTGCGTAATCCAATAGGGAAAGAAAGGTAGTTTGAACCAGTTTCAGTTTAGCGTCTCTTGTGAGGAGATTATTAATCCTAAAGAACAGACCAAGTCTTTTTCTAAGTTTCTTTGCCAGTTCTTCTAAGTGATCTGTGAAAGTAAGTCTATGGTCTAACCAGACCCCCAGATACTTGAACTTATGTACTGTAAACATTTTATTTGATGTGCACTGAGCACTGTTGTATTGGATGACAATCTCTCCTTTTTGCTTCTTGTATTTTATGTATTGTACTGGTGATGAGTTTTTGTGGCTTTGTATTGTCTATTATTTTGTAAATGTGTACCTGTCCAGGTCCACCTTGTAAATGAGTCTTCCTCAATGGTGTTTCACCTGGTAAAATAAAGACTGACTGATTAAGAGCAAACAGCATAATTTTCAGATGTGACCTGAGGGAGGAACGAGAGTAAAGGGAAGGGGAGGTATGGATAACAGCCTAAATTAACAGAAACCAATAATGGTAAAAATTAGGAAATTAACAGCAAATGCACCAAAACTAATATACTTGTGAGCAAAGGTTGTAATGACTGTTATTTGGTTTTGTCATCCTGCTGCTTGACTGTATCTCTTAACCTTATACTAGTATTTGTATGTGTCTTTTGCACTGTATTCACTGTTATCCCTCTCTCCCAGGACGCATCTGGAAATGAGCATTCTCTGCTCAGTATGCCTTTTCTGGTGAAACTTTTAAATAAATATAATATAATAACAGTCACAATGAGTTGTAAATTAATTACAACTCAAAAACTATACTGAGAGGTGCCAATGTGCAACGAGATATACAGTATGTTGACTGGCATGTAGAGGTAATTACGAAATGAATGAGGTACAGCTAGGTCCAGTGGGACTGGGGTAGTTAACTGGTGAAGCAGAGACATTAGTACTTGCTGAGAGAAAGAGAACTACAGGTTGGGAGGGACTGGAAGGTTGTGCCACAGGTAAGGGAGCCTAAGTCTGAGAATGCTGCCTGTCCAAAGTTTCTGCAGGAACTGCAAAACTGTGGAAAGGATGCTTTTCTCAGAACTTTCTAATCAACCAGAAGGTGCTCCCAGGCTAACATGAACTGAAGTGAAACTTTGGGACTGATTTCATCACTTCAGACTAACATCCAGAATTTAATCTCTTTAAACCAGCATTCAAAGTTTAATCCCATCAAACTAGCATCACAACTTTTTTTTAATCCTTTCAAGTTAACATTCAGACTATTTTAATCCCATCAAGCTAGCATTCAAGACTTTTTTTTAATACCTTCAAACTTACATTCAGGACTTTTTTTTTGTTTGTTAAATCCTTCATGATGAGTAATCTAGTCTTCTCTAAATCTGTCAAACCAAGAATCCAGTACTTAAACTGAGTATATAGAATTTGCATTGGCTGTGTACGCGCATTAAGAGAATACCAATCTCCCAACTCATTACAGGTCAATAACATGACCGTTTGACAGAAAAGTTAAACCTACCCATTCTACTCAATCGCACGCTTCTAGGAGTTAAACATTTCTTCTAATAGTTTGTCCATTGGCTGTCCTGAAAAGTCTACATAGGCACAAAAAGACACCACAAGTCCTAGTTTACCTGTAATCGCATCTGATGCCATTCTCATGCCTTGTTACTCACATTGGGATTTATGTCCCATTAGGGCTGATATGCACCATAAAAGGTACATGCCAAGGTCAGGGGACTGCAGAACAGAAAAAGGGGGAACTAAAATAAAAGGTAATTCCCCCCCTCCACCCATAGCTCCTTGAAGGCTGGTATACCCAGCTGGAAGGCGGTATATCTGCCACACCGGAGCAGAAGGGGTGCAGAAAGAATAAAGAAAAGTTATATTACAGACAAAGCCAAGGGGCCCAAGGGTGTGCAGTTATGGTGACAAGACAGTTTAGTTCCAGGAGTCAGATATTTGCAAAGCAGGCAATGGAAGGCTGGACAGAATCAATGACAGTTACAAGTGTGTGTACAGAGTGGGCACAAAATGGACTTGGGACAATGACCCTAAACTCAAAACTCTGAGGCAATATACTAAAAGAATATCTGAAAGTACCATTCTTGGTCCTTCTTGATCTGCTGTAGATATCTTCTCATGAGTCAAGCTGGAAAGAGGGCCCCTGAGGAAGATATCTTGAAGTGCCGGGGCTTGTGTGTGGCATCCATTTTGCCTGTTTATTGCATTTTGTACCAGATTTTTGTATTAGTTCTCACTTCAGTCTTTGCCTGCAATAAACCCCACATTGGGTATTCAATTGAGTGACCTGGTGGAATTTGTTTGCCTCTCCTTTTACTAGCATCTGACTCAACTGGTAGCACATTCACTTGCCTTTTGTTTTAAGAGGACATGAAGTCTTTCACTTCTTTCACAGCTGGGAACACAACTCCAATAGTCATTTCAGGATTTTGGTCTGGATGTCAAGGAATCACCCACATTTAAATAAACTACAAGCAAAAGCACATTTTTCATAAATGCACTACAACAGAGAAATATGATTCTAGTTCTCTTACACAAGATAGAAAATCTATTTCTCCCAAACCTGCAGCAAGAGCATTTGGCTTATGAACTAGTCATGGTGTTTTGCTTGGTTTCAAAACGGTAAACAGTAACAGTATGAAAACAATAAAAAGTAAAAAGAAAGCATATTATTTACAAAAACTACATTTTGAACCAATAAATGGGCCATCCTCAGGTGCACGAAAGAAAACAGAATGGTTGGCCCACTTGCATAGCAGTAGTGCTACCGCTCATGACGTAGATGACTCAGGTTTGGGAATGAGCCCAAACCATCAGAGGGATGGCTGGGGGAGGTGAGCTGGACTTACCCAGAGGACACTCTCCACCTCAGGGAGGGAGGGTGGATGGTCTCCGCTCTGCTACTGCCACCTGGGTGACCACATGGCAGTGCAGGCGGAGCTTTGGAATTTGGGGGATACCAATATGCCCCAAAGTGGCACGCACGCACACATGTGCATGCATGTTGAGGGTTCCCTCGGTGTCCCTTAGGGGTCTGGAACAAAAAGTGGAAATACTGCCAGCACTGCAGGAGGACATCCACCGCTCACTGCAGGTCCCCTAGGAGGTAAGCCAGGGTGTCTGTAGGAGAAGGAGGTAAGTCCTGGAGAAGGCAAGAGAGGGCGCTGAATGCACAGGTAGGATCGATGGGGACCAGCTGGCATGAGGAAAAAAGAAAACCTAGAGAGTTACAATATATGCAGTGGAGAGGCCAATGAAGATAAGGAAAAAGGGAAGAAATGACAGGGTAGGGGTGGGGAGGAAATGTAGGCCAGAGAAAATTACAGTAAGTGCATATAAAACTTACAGGAGTCTCCCGGGTTTTATTCATTCTCTTAGAATGGTATGTGTGAAATTGGTGAATCGTATTTTCTGCATTTAAATGGACAGCTGAGTCTCTGATGATCTGAAGAGGTGTGAAGATGACATCATCCCATTTTTATGGTCTGGCTGATTAAAATGCTCAGCCACAGCCACAGAAACATAGCATCTGACACCATAAAAGAACTGCTTAGGCAACCTAGTCTGCCCAGATATCCCCTACCTATTCTGTTTCCACAGACCCTATCTGGTCATCAACCCTCCCACCTCCCTGCATCCTATCTAATCTATCCCTATGTCTATCCTATGCATGCTTGAAGCTCTCCACTGTTCTAGCCACCACCACTTCCACTGGCAATGTATTCCAGCTTTCCATCACCCTTTCAGTGAAAAAAATGCTTCTTCACATCACTCTTGAATTTTCCTCCAGCTTTACTGCATGCTCCCAGGTCCTAGTGCTTGTTCTCATGAAGTGTGGCTTTCTCATTTAACTAGCTCCCCATCAGCTACCTGCACACTGGCTGGGCCAACACCTTAATTAAGCCAATTTTTGGCTGATGCACCCTATAAAGGTAAGCCATTTGAGGCAGATGCAGTTTAGAGTAGGGACCCAGCTAATGGGTGGTCTACGTCAACATTGGTAGCTGGGTGACTTCACAGCAAGGCCCTGAGATGAATGCTAAGAGACCCCCACTCCTTCTGAAATCAAAATAGTAAGTTGCCAATCCAGGCTGCAAAAATATATGGTTATTACATCGGGGGGTGGGGTGGGGGGAGACAGGGTGTGCTCTGACTTGTTTTTGTTGATGTATACCATACACAGTAGCACCCCTCATTTAAAATCCCATTTATAGTTTGCAAATGAGCACGGACGGGTGAGCAGTTAATATTGGATTTGGCATGCACCATTTTAGTTGCCCTTCTTTGGTCTGCCTCTACTCTATGTCCTTTCTGAGGTGTGGTCTTCAAAACTGAACACAGTACTCTAGGTGTGGCTACACCTGTGAGCAATCTAATGGCAACACCACCTCCCTCCTACTGCTGGAGATACCCCACCCTACACAACCCAGCATTCCATTAGCCTTATGCACTGCCTTGTCACATTGCCCTGCCACTTTGAGGTCCTTACAGATAACCCCGAAGTTCCTTTCTTGCCTAATGACTGTTCGTACTCCTCACCCATTACATACTCAGCATCAGGGTTTCTATGTCCTAGATGCATTAAACCCAACTGCCATGTTTTTCACCATTCTTAGATTTTCTCAAGATCCTGGCACATTTTTCCACCCATTTCTAACTGTCCACCCTAATGCAAATTTTGGTATCATCTACAAAAAAAGGCATGCCTTCACTTCCAGCTCTTCTGCAATGTCCCCTACAAAGATATTGAAGAGGACCGGTCCCAGTACTGATACCTGTGCTACCCCAGTTGTCATGCTCCCCTCTTTAGAATGAGTTCCATTAACTGCCACCCTCTGCCTCCTCTCCTTTAACCATTTTCTAACCCAATTTATCACCATGGATCTTATTCCTAGGTTGGTCGCTTCTTAATCAGCCTTCTATGTGACAACATGTTCGAGGCCTTGCTAAAGTCTAAACAGGCCACATCCACTGTTTTCTCCTGATCAATTTCCCCGGTCACCTAGTCAAAGAATTCTATTTGTTTAGTTTGGCATGACCTCCACATCCCCTTCCCCTCATGAATCCATGTGGTCGGTGGTCTTGCAGTCTATTGCTTTCAAGATACTCTGTCATCCTTTCTTTTAGTAGCATTTCTGTCAGCTTCCCCACCACTGAAAACTGATTGGTCTATGGTTACTAGCCTCTTGCTGCCACTCTTATGTAGAAGGACAACCTCAACCCTTTTCCATTCCTCTGGAACCACTCCTGTTTCTAGTAAGTTGTTGGACAAGACTGTCAGTGGGGCAGCTAGAACCTCCCTAAGTTCTGTTGGTACCCTGGAGTGTATCCCATCAGTCCCATGGCCTTGTCCATCTTCAGGTCTGTAAGTCCTTTCAGCACTACTTCCTCTGAAAATGGACCTGCGACCACCCCCCTCCCCATCATATCCATTTCTCTCTGGTGGTACATCCCCTCCACCCTCCACTGTAAAGACTGAACAGAAATACCTGTTTAAAATGTCAGCTTTTTCTTGGTCTCCTTCTACACAACCTCCCCCTACAGCCCTTCTTATGCACGTAAAGAAAGTCTTAGCCCCTGTAGCAACCCCTTTGGCTATGCTTTCCTCTGCTTGCCCCTTTGTTCCCCTCACTACCTTGTCTGCTTCTTTCTACTTTTCTAGGCATACAGTACCTCCATGTCCTCCTCTCTCTGCATTTTCTTTTACCTCTTGAATGTCACCCTTTTTTCATTTACCATACTTGCCACTTCTTTTGGATACCATAATGGTCTCTTCTCCCAAGTCATGTCCCGGGTGTGGATGATGGTAAGAGTTAAGAGTTTTTGAATCTTGCTTTGAGGCCATTTTTTGTTGAAAACACAATTGTTTCTTGCATTGTTTAGAGGATATTAATTTGATTACTTGCTTACTACTGCAAAGAAGGCATCCTTTGATCCCTTACTGAACTTCTGTTGAGTGGCTTTCAAAAGCATTACATTCCTTTATGTACCTAAAAACAGCAAACCTGGAACCACATTTGAAACATCCCAAGCTGCTGTTTGGATTTAATTTTGCAGGAGTGAAATGTCTCTTGCAGATATATGTGGTAAATTGTGATTTCTGCAGAAAGCTAGGAACAGTGGAGCATGGAATGCCTCTCCAAACTGGGGACACTGTTGCAATAATTGAAAGCCACAGAAGTCAGCATGGCATAGCCTAAAGCCGTGGACCTTCATTTATTTAATGAAATGAGTTTTCCAGGACAGGCACGTGGAGCTAGACAGCGCTTTTCCCGGTGCGTCCCGGGGGACAGGGGCAACAGGGACCAAACAACAAAATGCATCAGTAACAATAGACTGTAAGTAAACAGTGCTAAAATAAAAAATTATATTGTGCAAAAATACAATTTGCGATATAGGCACTACAGCAATAAGGGTATCACTACTGCATAAAATAGATTGGTTGTCAGGTACACGGAGGGGGGGAGTAATGGGAACAGTGTAGTGCAAGAACAGAACTGAGTATGAAAGAGAATAGTTACCAGGGCTTAAAATTAAATTTTGTGGCCAGGAGGGAATCCCCAAGGTCTGCCAGATGGGGATAATCACTTACATTTGGAGTGAATTGCTAAAATATTGATTATTATTGCGTCACTGACTACCATAATAAATAAAGGTATTAGAGCCTTGGTTTGCTTCCTTTTTCAAGTTCTTTGGTGCTAGACTTTCTTAGTTGCCCACCCCAACTAAAATATAGAAGTTATAAATCAGTGGGTTTTTTTCCCACTTACTTGAATTCGTCCTCCTTTTTTTTTTTTTTTTTGCAGTTAATGCTCTTTGCCTGCAGAGCCAGAGCTACCCTCCAGACACTGGCCACCCCTGCTCCATTTTTCCTCCAGGACTTAACCTTTGTACAGTTGCAGCATCATCTGGGTATTTGATGAGGTGCAGGACTACTGGGTGGTTGGGGTCAGCAGTGGCTTGGACATAGAAACATAGAAATTGCCAGCAGATAAGGACTGCCAGGCCTATCCAGTCTGCCTGAAAGCCCCACACTTGTTTGTGGCCTCTGACCCTAACTGATCAATGGCTTTTCACCCCACCTTTCCACCTCTAAGGTACCCTCATGCCTGTCCTATGCATGTTTAAAACCCTCCACTGTGCTAGCCCCCACCACCTCCTGTGGCAGTCTATTCCATGTATCCTCCACCCTCTGCATGAAGAAAAACTTCCTCAAATTTCCCCTTAGCCTGCCACCTTCCAAATTCATATCATGCACCCTCATTCTTGTATATCAATTATGGGAAGATGTCTTCCCCCCACACACACACACCTTGTTTATGCCTTTAAGGTACTTAAATGTTTCTTTCATGTCCCCTTCATCATATTTGCATTTTCGTCCCCTGGAGATGCAGCATGCAATGCCACCTAGACATCGCACATGATTCCATGCATGGTGCGTCAGCAACTGCTGCCCTCTTCCCAATGTCATCAGTCCCAGCCTGCCTAACTCCCAGCTGATGCTAGGGGCCAGGTGAGAACTGGGCACTGAAACCCTCCCTCCCTGGGAGAGGAAAGTAGTCCTCTGGATATTCAATCCTCTCCTTCCCCGGCAGACCCCCATCGACACAGGTCTGCATCCAAACCTGGGTCACTGGTGTGGTGCAAGGTGCGGCATCCAGCACCTCAACCTTTGGCGCCACCGGGCCGGCCTCTTACTCACATTTGCTGTCTTACATTGAAGCTGCTAACGTGTCATCTGCATTGTGCCCTGCTGAAGTGTTATCTGTGTTGTCTGCTACCATAACCTGGGACTTGGTAACTACTCTTCCCCCCCCCCCCCAACAAAAAAACATTTATTTTGCTATTGCTTATGCAGATCAAGCTGTGCTGGATGACTGGCGCACCCTGCTGTGGCTCCTCTTGAACCAAAGGAGCTGATCATGTGCTGAGGAGTCTCGTGATTTCTGTGGCATGCAAAACCGGACAAAGTACTGTGCAGGACTCTCCTACCTCGTGGTTACAAAAGTTGCAGGAAGCTGCCAATAACAGTGCACTCATGCTATCACCCCCCCCCCCTTGAAATTTAAACCCTGATTTTATACAAACTACATCAGAGTACAAGGGTAAACAAGTTTTGGTGGAAGAGTCCAGAATGGTGTGATTACAGAGCAAGGAGAGGTGAACGGGCAGGGGTCTAAGTTTATCTACTTTGCCTTAACTCAGTGGACTATAAAGCCAAGCCACCCCCACCTTCAATGATTTTTTTTTTTTTTTTTAAATCCTGCCAACTCTGTAGACAGCTTGTCATCAAATGTATTTATTTAAAAGTTTTCACTAGGAAGGCATGCTAAGCTAAGAACAGCTTGTTTTCAGATACATTTTGGGTAAAAGGTGAAGGGGAAATTTATTTAAGGAGTTTGTTTATTAACAGATTGGTGACTGAGAAACACAATAAACATAATGATACCGACTATCTGAAAGATCTCAACTTCCTACTCCCCCCTTCGTCCTCTCTGATCCGCCGACGAGGGATTGCTAAAGATTCCCAGTGTTCTTTTAAAAACTTCCAGTGCTCCTGCTTTTTCTTTTGCAGCACCAACCCTGTGGAATTCTCTACCTCATCGGATAAGAGAGTGCCTGACCGTCAATAGTTTTAAATCGATGTTGAAAACATATTTATTCAGTTTAGCCTTCCCAGATTGTTTTAAACTCATTTGTATCGATTGTTAATTTATGTAGTGAATGCATATTTTAAATTTGTTCAGCACCTTGGTTTTCGAAAGGCACTATAAAGTTCTACTTTACTAAAAGCGTGTGCAAAACAGTGGTCAAATGCAGAACATAAGGATGTGCCAAAGAGGCAGTGTGAGAAGTCCAGTAGCAGGTGACCACTGTGCCACACACAAAAGCTGGGTATACAGTTATGAAGTGTATGGCTAGGCAACCAAAAATAGTCATGATTAACTGGATAGGAGCAAGTACAGCAATAATGGCTGGGAAAATAAAATTAGACCTAGAGAGAAGAATGGGGAAGGTAGGGGTGAAAGTGATGGGAGTGGGATAAGGGGGTAGAGGAAGGAGAAGAAGGGTTCAAGTAAAAACATAAGAAGGACAATCACAGAATAGTCTTCGGGGCAGACAGAGAGGAAGAGAAGTGGATGGAGTGGGGAAGCTAGACCATAGCCGGGGAACCAATAGGAGAAACTGACCTGACTGGTGGAGGTTTTAGGACGGGGAAGTGAGAACGAGTTAAGAGTTGTAGTTTCTGAGAAGGTGGAAGGGGATGGTCAGGAAAGGAGAGAGCTGAAATAGTGAGAGGGACCCAAACCAAAGGTTGGAAATGAGGGAAACAAAGTGAGAGGAAGGACTGGCCGACACATGACAAGTGGTGTGCAGCTGCTGTCAAGAGGACTGACAGAATGCTGGGGTGCATTAAAATGGTGAGTGGGGGTGACCAGCAAAGCAGAGGAAATAATCCTGCCTCTTCACAAGGCTCTGGTCAAGCCCCATCTGGAATACTGTGTGTAGTTCTGGGTTCAGTACAAACAGAACACTGAAGCAAAGCAGCTGAGCAGGTGCAACACAAGGCCACCAAAATGATCACAGGTAGCAAGGACAAAATCTATGAGGGGAGGTTACAGGCCCTTAACATGTTCACCCTGGAGCAAAGGAGGGAGGAGTGGGGACATGATCTCAGTCTTCCCCATACCCCTAGGGATCAGTTCCCCCATTCCACATTGGTATGGGCCCAATGCCTTTCAATATCCTCATCTGCAGTATAGGAAAGGGAATACAGTATGCCTCTTTGCTGATTACATCGAGATCTGCAGCACAGCAGACACTGAGGAAAGTCTGAGGGGGGAAGAACTGGAAAAAGGGGTCCAGATTATGCAAATAAAGATCAATGCAAAAAAAAAAAAAGTGTAAAGTAATGCACATTGGCAGAAAGAACCCTAAAATGAACTCCTGGAATGGGGAGTGAGGGTGGTGCAGATGGCCGAGGAGCGAGACCTAGGGGTCTTGATAAGTAAGCATATGGGAAGGCAAGCATGCTGCTGGGATGTAGAACAGTAAGAGGAAGCAGGTGATAGTGCCCCTTTACAGGTCCCTGTAATGTCGCACCGGAGTACTGCAGGTAGTTCTAGAGTCAACACCTCAAGCCAGGATCTGTGGTGAGACCACAGAAAGAAGGCCATGAGGATGATCCGGGGGGTTATATGAAAAAGACTGTCAGAACCTTGGCCATTATACACTGGAGGCCACTAGAAAAGAGGAGATAGCGGAGACATACAAGCTCTTATGCGATACTGCAGCACTCCAAAACCCTGCTTACACTATATTTTTATGTACGCTAACGTGATGTTGATGCTCTTACGCTCCCGTGGCATGCTTGCTGTTGATTTTGTTATTTTCAGCTTATCTGAGTTGGAAGTCTCTGCCCCATTTTTTTTTTTTTTTTTTTTAACATGGGGGTGTGAGGGCAAAGCCCCTGAACTCAAATAAACTGACAAAAAAAGTTCAACTTACAAGTAACGCAAAGTAGCATAGCGGTAATATAGTGTAATGTACACCATTTCCATGACGTACTGCTATGCTACTTGTGGGAGTCCAGAGTGCCTTGTATCGCGTTCTTGGAAGGAATCAACAGGGTTGTTTGTAAGGACTTGTTCACGAGAAATAAGAACACGGGGGGGGGGGAGATATTAAGGAGGGATGCGAGGAAGTTCTTCATGGAAAGTGTGGTGGATGAATGGACTACACAGAGAGGTGGTTGAAGCCAGGACTGTATCAGGGTTTACAGTTGGATGGGACAAATATAAGGGAATGGTGGGAGCCACAGGCAGAGGCTAAGAGGGAAAGGGAGACAATCAGTTAAGTACAGTTACGTAAGAACTTACCATAACAGTAGATCTTCGAGAGAGGCTCTTGCAGTAGGTATTCACAAATAGGACTAAGCCGCCAGGTGTCAGGACCCCATGGAAAAATCTCTAGCTAGCAGTCTCTGGTGAGGGACCGCCCCCAAGTCAGGTGAATGCCCTCCAGTTCTTTCCCACCAAGAGCCAAAGGTCTGACAGGATAGAAGAGGATATGCCCCCATAAACGAAAAGAAGAAACTGAGGGGTACAGAGGAAGGGGAGGGAACGTAATACCTACTGCAAGAGCCTCTCTCAAAGATCTACTGTTACGGTAAGTTCTGACGTAATTGTACTATCTTACTTCAAGAGGGCTCTTGCAGTAGGTATTCACAAATAGGACTGAGTCCCAAGCAGTCTGGAACAACAAGAAACCGGGAGGAGGAAACATCATCCACAAATTACTGAAATCTAATCAGGGTTCATGAAAGGAGACCCTGTAGAACAGCCAACCTGAAGCCTGCTCTGCGGCGAGAGGCAATGTCCAAACGGTTATGTTTCATGAAAGTATGGACGGAAATCCAAGTTGCGGCTGCACAGATTTCTGCCGCTGACACATTCCTGAAACAAGCAGCAGAGGCAGCGATCCCTTTGGTGGAGTGACCTCTGACTTGACCCGGTAGGGTTTTGTGATACTTGTCATAACAGAAAGTGATACACTTCGCTAACCACTTAAGAGAGGCATTGTTTAGAAACAGGATTGCCTTCTCTTTTGTGAGCGAAACAAACAAAAAGTTGATCTGTATTCTCCATGATTGGAGTACTCCATGTGAAAGGCTGGGAGCTCGATTGACTGAGTGAGTCGATTCAGCCACCACTTTTGGAAGAAACTTGGGATTGGTAAGCATGGCCACCCTTTCCTTGTGAAAAATCAGGTATGGTATTTTGCACATTAGGGCTTGCAGCTCGGAAATCCTCAGAGCAGATGTAATAGCCACCAGAAAAAGTGTCTTCCAAGAAAGAAACTTCAACTCTGCCTCAGCTGCCGGTTCAAAAGGAGGCAGTGTGATCTTTTCCAGGATAAAGTTTAAGTCCCAAGGGAGAGCAGGATTGCGAATTGGGGGCCTTAAATGAAGGACCCCTTGCCTTTCAGGAAAGTCTTGGAGACTTCTAGCTGGGCAAAAGCCCTGTCTCCGAAGGGAATGTGGTAGGCTCAGGTACTGTGGCACCAGGTACTGAGGAGCCGAATACTGCGGTGTCGGGTATCCCGGTGCCGGGGGCTCCGACGGAGTCGAAGGGCCCAGCATCGGCCCTGCGGACAGACTGCACGGGTCAGGTGTTGACCCGGAGGGCATAGGGCATGAGGGGGACCCGCCGGAGGGTCCTGGAGCCCAGATGGCTCTGACAGTGTATCACCAGGAAGTGGAATGCTGGAGGGTGACGTCGGGTTGTCGGACGTAGGGTCTGGCGTCCGAGGGTCTGGCCCGACGGCAGCATTCCAAACTCCTCGACCCCAGCCGGGGAGGCAGGAATAAGCTCCTCGGGTTGAGATGCAGGAACCTCAGTGGGCAATGCAATGGGTGTGCGACGTGGTGACTCTCCAGCATCAGGCATGGAGGAAGAGCCTGTCGACGGGTCACCAGCTGGGCGGACATCGGGTGTGCCAACAACAGACTTATCAGCCGTGTCCAGGCGGACATCGGTAGGGCCGATGCCCGGCTTATCGGACACACTCTTACCGGTAGGCCTGGGTTTAGAGGCCATAGCGGGATTGCGGGCCTCCTTTGCCCCAGAGGCTCCCAGCAGGCCTAAGCGTGAGCCCGACGGGGGGAGGGGGGTCGACGCCGGCTTATAAACTACTAAGGCAGCTGTCAAAGGACGATCCCCCAGAGGGGAAGTTACCTGGAGAGCCGCGATTTCAGCCGAAGTCACGACCGGTGTGGATGGTGTGTCCCGATTCCAGTGTTTCTCCTCGTCCCTCTTTTTCTTATGATGGCCCTCAGGAGAATTTGATGCCTGCCTCAATTTCTTCAGTTCCTTTTCCATGGATGCCATTTTCTTTTTGAGTAAATGGGCCTCCAGGGACAGCTGCCTTCGTTTCCAGGTAGCAGGGTTGAATTTTCAGCAGTGCTCACACTCCTCCACACGGTGGTCTGAGCCCAGACAAAAAAAGGCAGAGGGAATGGTTGTCCTTATGAGGGAGCTGGGATCCACACGAGTCGCACTTGTTTTTATGCGATTCCAATGGTGTCGGGGACCACATGCACAGCAAGGTAGTAACACACAATTATCAGAATAATGTGAAATGGCGGCTGGCCCATTGCCACAGCGGTGGGATTTCCGCTTGCGACGCTGGCGACCCGGGTTCGGGAACGGATCCGGGTCGTCGGAAGAAACGACGGGGAGTAGGATCGGCGTCCGATGGGCGGCTCTCCTACTCGGGAGGGCGCGGGTAAGCCTCGGCGCGTGGGAGACCCCTGGTGGAGACCGGGGGGTTCCGCGCTAGCTGGCGCTTGAGCATGGGGGGGATGGAGGCGGGGCGGACGCTGGCGTCACTGCACGTCCCCGCCTCCTCTAGGGGAGAAAACCAGAGGAAAAAAGATGGAGGGCAGGACCGCCGATTGATGAAGCCCTCCCGGAGCCTCACATAGCCGCCGCGGGACTTGACTAGACACAGTTCTGGGCTACTGGCAGGGCTCAGGGCCCCGCCCGGGTAAGCGGGGTGACCGAGGTCCTCAGCAGCAATCGGCGACGGGGAGGTCTCCGGGGCCGTGACCAGGGTGGACGGCCGGTGGTCCCGGGGAAAAAGAAGAAAAATAAAAAAAAAAAAAAAAAAAAAGAATAATGTGAAATGTCGAGAAAGATTTCTACTTATCCAAAATGGTGAGATAAGAGAGCGCTGTTCTTCTGCGGGGTACTTTTGCAAGCAGACGGCAGGAAAGAACTGGAGGGCGGGCATGGGGGACCACCCCTTTATACTGACGTCGGCTGACACCGATCACCTGACGTGGGGGTGGTCACCCACCAGAGACTGCTAGCCAGAGATTTTTCCACGGGGTCCTGACGCCTGGCGGCTTAGTTCTAGTTGTGAATACTGATTGCAAGAGCACTCTCGAAGTAAGAACTAGGGTTATGTGGTTTCTAAATCTAGTCAGCGCTAGGCCAAGCATGGCACTAGGCAAGGAAATGGGCAGAGCAGCTGGACCTCTCAGTCTTTTCTTTTAAATTTTTTTAACTGTGCTTTTTTCCCTCCCACCCGAACCAGCCTATATTGGACCGACCTCCTCCCCTGGGACTTAGCCCCTCCCCCACAAGGGCAGGACCTTGGGGAAGAGACCCTTCCCCGGCCTTCTAGCTCAGTGTTCAGGGAGCACCACAGGACAATGATGCAAGACCTGCAGCGTGAGACGGGTGGCATACTGCACAGTTGGCATTTCCGTGTTGTCTCTGGGAGGCGTGACGTGCAATGAAGTTAGTAGTGATCAAGTCAACATCTGCCCCGCCTCCTCCATCTAGTGAGCTCTGGATGTCGGATCCCCAGCTTCCGCCAGGGGGTCTGTCAAGCACCGGCAGCTAACCAAATCTCCACCCCCCCGCCCTCCAACTCCGGGGCTCGTTCTCAAACCTGGGTCATCAGCATTGCAAGCAGTAGCTCTACCGCTGCGCCAGCTGGCTGGCATGGACCTCTCAGTCTTTTTCTGCCAACAATCTATTTTTCAGTTTTTATACTCAAGGGTATTGACAATATTGATCATATGGAGAGGTCTGAGCTGGAGTTCTCCAGTAGGACATGCCCTGAAGCACAGAGGTGATAAATGCAATTATTAAATGGCAAGGAAATAAAATCTAGAAATTTCATTGGCTGAGAGATGTGACCTGACTGTGCATTAAATCTCTATAAACACTCTCTCAGCTGCCAAATCTCATTTTCCTCCCCCAAAAACCTACTTAGAGCCATGTCATAAGTGTAATAAGCCCCTCCAGGGTGTACATCATCATACAATGCAATAAAATAATATCAACTTTAAAAATGTATTGTTTCTTCATTATTAGCTTCCAAACTATTTATGAATATTAGATGGATTCTACCATTTATTGGTATGCTTTCGTTAAACGTATCTTATTTTCAAGACTAGGTTTGCTGGCAAAGGCATCTAGCTTCACCAGAGCTCTTTTCTTCTAGGTTTGCTTGAAAGGACAGAGCAATGAACAATATTATCAGAGCAAGCAGAAAAATGTAGGCTTCTTTTGGCTAGGCAGATTTACTTGTGTTACTATTTTCTTTTGTGCTTACAGGTTTTGTTACGGTTTTTTGCTTACACATTACTGCTTTACTGTTCTGCGATTCAAATAGTTTTTGCAGGGTTTACTTTTTGCTACTTTGTTACAAGGCGTGCCTACAGGTTTGTTACTGTTTTTTGCTTACAGATTACTGCTTTATTTTCTCTGATTCAAATTGCTTCTTTTCAGGGTATATTTTCTGTGGAATTTTTCAAGGTTGTGCCTACAGGTTTTTGTTACTGTGTTGTGCCTACAGGTTTTGCAGAGTATATTTTCTGCTAAATTGTTACAGGGTGTGCTTGCAGGTTGATACTGTGTTGTGCTTACAGATAACTGCTTTATTTTTGTTTGATTCAAAGTGTTTTTTTGCAAGGTATCTCTTCTGTTAAATTGTTCTGCAGGTTGTGCTGACAGGTTTTGTTACTGTTTGTGCTTACAGACTGCTTCAGAAAAATAAAGCAGTAAAGTGTTTTTGCAGGGTATATGTTCTGTTAAATTGTTACAGGTTGTGCTTACAGGTTTTACAGTTTTATCTATCACTAGGCTAAGTTGGAGCACATACGAGATACAGACTGAGGGATAGCATCTGCATTTGTTGTTGGTTGTTTCTGCTCTTACCTCGTTTCTTTCATCCGTGATTCTTTTTTTTTTCGGCAGGGGAGGAGCCAGAGGGGCCTGCCCACCCCTTCCCCATCCCCAATCACCCCATGCTACACCCCTTTTGTAGAGTAGCACAGTCATGACATTTCCTGTAGCAAAGCAGGAAGGGGAGGATCAGAGAGGCATCCACACAGTGACTTCACTTAAAAGGGGCACAATTAATTATACAAAAAACAAACAAAAAAAAAAATGAAACTTTTGCTTTCATTTTCCTTCTAATGACTTTGCCCAGGCTATGAACTCGGCAACTCAACTGGAATAAATATTAACTGCAGATACTGCGGGACACTTTTCAAAAGGGCAGTTATATAGGATTTAGCACGCTGTCTTTCATGCTGGACCATCAGAGATGTAAGGGCTCAGCTCCGGGCAGCATGGGCAGAGATTGCACACCTCAAATCGCATATTCAGGAGAAAATACATCACAACTGCCCATTTCCCCAACATCCAAGTGAAGCACCTTGACCAGAGGGTAGTTGGTCTGGGATGTTGGCAGGTGGTTAGGAGGGGCAAATCAGGTGCCCCATCACTCAATGCTCACCAACAATCACCTCCACAAACCATATAAAAACTGCAAACAGGTATCTTCCTCCATCTCTGAAATCAAACAAAGGGGCAGAGGACACTGCAGAACAGGAGCTAGCGTGACATAACTCACTCATAATAGAGACCAAAACAAAAAAGGAAAAAAGGAAATCCAAAACACTTCTGATCATAGGAGACTCCATGATTCGGGGAATTGATACCGACCTCCAGCCAGGGGTAATGGTCAGATGTCTCCCAGGTACATCAGCATGGAAAGACACTGACCACATTGCTAAAATCATGCAGGAAGCAGGAGAAAACACCAACGTCCTTGTACACATAGGGACTAACGATCTCGCCAGCTGATCAGTTGTCGAGACCAGGAACACCGGACCAGGCAGGGAGACAAACTGTCATCCATTTTGTCCAGCATCTTTTCTCTGAGGTCCTGCTGGTCTTGGGGGGCAGAAGGTCAGAGAAGGGGAGATAGGGGAGCTAAACATATGACTCAAGGGCTGGTGCCAGGAAAAAGGACACACATTTGTAGGTAACTGGCAACAGTTTTAAGAGCGAAAGTTTTTTAAATTTGATGGACTGCATCTGACTAAGGAGGGAGTCAGTGCATTGGGGAAGAAGTTTGATGTCTTTGCAGAATATTTAAACTAGCAAATGGGGAGAGGGGTGCAGCACCCAAAATATCAAACAGGAAGAGCACCCCTCCCCCTCAGCTACTGATCAAACAGGAGTTCAGCATGTTTGTAGTTCATTTGCATCACCAGGTGAGGAAAAAGGTTCAGCTCCCCACACGACGTGCAGGGAAAAAGCCGGACCTCACCCCACAACTAATGCACCAAATCTGGCACACGGAAAATCATGTACACAAATGCCCGCAGTCTGGGAAACAAGATCTCAGACCTGGAGGCAACAATGACAGAGGCTAAACTGGACATAGTAGCCACTAGTGAGACATGGTTCACCAGTAACCACACTTGCAAGACTACAGTACCTGGTTATGTACTGTTCAGAAGAGACAGAGGTGAAAAGAAAAAGGGGGGGGCAGAATGGCCCTTTATGTCAGTGAAAATATCAAAGTTACAGAAATTCAGAATACAGATAAGGAGCCAGAAGAACTGTGGGTCACCCTGGAAACAGGAAATGGGATAGCCATTATGAACTGGGGTGGTCTACAGGCCTCCAGACCAGGGGAAGGACATAGACACATTACCGTTAGAAGATATACAAAACAGGACAGCTAAAAGGGAGGTTCTGATAATGGGAGACTTCAACATGGCAGATACAGATTGGTCAATACCAGCCGGAGCATCCACTGGAACTAAGCACATAGTGGATTCCCTGCATGGGGAGGGCCTCAAACAATTGGTACAACAACCCACAAGAGGCAGGGCTATCCTAGATCTAGTACTGACTAACAGGGAAAGCATCACAGATCTCCAGGTAGAAGGTCATTATCTGCTCCAGAGATGGTATAATCTGGTTCAGCGTGACCATACTGAAGGTGTGCTTCCTTAGAAACTGGCTCAATTCATGAAGATACAGTATGGGATGCCAGCCTCCCCTCCATTTCGGGACTAGGAAGTACTTGGACACGTACCACTGACTTATCGGAGCATCTGGGACATGAGCTACAGCTCCTTTTGCAAGTAGCTGAGCAACGTCCTCCCCAAGAGCAGACAGCATGTTCACGACCATCATATGATTTGATTCAATTTGGCCACTAGAACTAAATCATCCCATTCCAAGGCCAAAGTATGGGAGTTCAGAGGAGCTGACTTTGATAAGATGGCCAGTAGAGTTAAGCTAGCCCTGGCAAGAAGAAATACAGATGAAGTGGTACAGACAAAGTGGGCAAGCATTAAGGAGGCAATACTTGCAGCAACATCCCATTGTGTTAGAGAAAAACAAGAGCAAAAGGAGGAGGAAACACTTTTGTCCTCAAAAACAGTAGCAGAAAAGGTCAGAGCCATAGGGGTTGGCCTTCAGTTAATATAAGGGAACGTGGCAGGACGAAGCTAGGGAGGCATACCAAACTTTCCTAAGGGAAGCAGGGAAGACAGTAAGGCAGGCAAAGGCCCAAACTGAGGAAACACTAGCACGAACAGTCAAAGAAAGGGACAAGACTTTCTATAGATGCATTAGTGAAAGGAGAAGGATCAGAGGGGGTATTGCTAAGATCAAAGGGGAAAAGGGGGGGCATGTGTGGAGGAGGACCAAGGAAAAGTATCTATCCTAAATAGATACTTCTGCTCAGCATTTACTGAGGAGAAGATGGGGCACGGCCCACAGCTCAGCACCATGGACACGGGGGAGGGAGGTATGCACAAGTCTCTTCACAAAAGAAGGGGTTCTACAAGAGCTCGCTAAGCTCAGGGTGGACAAGGAAATGGGACTTGATGGCATACATCCCAGGGTACTAAAGCAGCAAAGGGTGGAACTAGCAGAGCCATTATCAGAACTGTTTAGTGAGTCTCTGAGCACAGTAGAGGTCCCAGAAGACTGGAGAAGGGCTCATGTGATCCCGCTTCACAAGAGTGGCAGCAGGAAGGAGGCAGGGAACTACAGACCAGTCAGTCTTACCTCAGTAGTGGGCAAGATTATGGCGGAAAGGACAGTGCAACACCTGGAATCCATAGAAGCACAGGATCCAAGACAGCATGGGTTTACAAACAGGAAGGTCCAGTCAAACTAATCTCATACCTTTCTTTGACTGGGTAACCAGAGTGGTGGACTAAGGGGATACAGTTGATGTCGCCTACCTTGACTTCAGCAAAGCTTTCGATACTGTTCCACATAGAAGATTGATTAATAAGCTGGGTAGGCTCAGGTGGGTCAGAAGTTGGAGGCAGAAAACAGAGAGTGGTGGTAAACAGTATACAGTCAGAAGCAAGTCACAAATGGCGTACCTCAGGGATCAGTCCTGGGGCCAGTTCTCGTCAATATCTTCACCGGTGACATTGCAGATGGACTGGAGAGTAAGGTTTGCCTGTTTGCAGATGACACCAAGATCTGCAGCAGAGTAGATGATCCAGATGGGTGGGCAGAATGAGAAGAAAGCTGGAAAAACTGACAAAATGGTCTGAAGAGTGGCAACTGGGGTTTAACGCAAAGAAGTGCAAGATCATGCACATAGGGAAAAGAAACCCTGAAGCTACCTATAGGTTGGGAGGGGAGTTGCTGGCAATTACAAGGAAGAAAGAGACTTGGGCATCATCATCATCACAGATTATCTGAAATCATCCAAGCAGACCTCTAAGGCAGTAGGTAAGGCTAGAGGGATGTTGGGGTGTATTAGTAGAGGTATCACAAGTCGTAAGAGGGAGGTAATAATCCTTCTTTACAAGACACTGATTAGGCCCCATCTGAAGTACTGCGTACAGTACTGGAGGCCTCACCTGCACAAGGACATTAACAAAATGGAGGCAGTCCAGAGAAGGGCAACCGAAATGGTGCAGGGTCTGCATCAGAAAACCTATGAGGACAGATTAACGGAGCTCAACACGCATACCCTAGAGCAAAGGAGGGAGAGAGAGCAAAGGAGGGAGAAAGGTGATATTTGAATGCTTCGATCATATCTTAAGGGCATTAACAAGGTGAAAGAGTCTAACACGTTTCAATATAATAAAAATAGCAAGACACAGCATGAGATTAGAGGGAGGCCAATTAAGGGGTAATGTGAGGAAGTTCTTTTTCACAGAAAGGGTGTTGGATGCATGGAACGGCCTACCTCAGAAAGTGGTGGATAAGAATACAGTGCAGGGCTTCAAACAGGCTTGGGATAGGCATAAAGGAGCAATACAGATGAGTATGAATAAATAGGCCATTGACAGAGTAAAGGCCTATGGCACATTCATAAGGTACAAAAATGGGCAGACTGGATGGAGCTTGGGGTCCTTATCTATTGTCAACTTCTATGTTTCTATAATAGCCAACATAAAGTAGGGAACAGCCTCTCTATGCATGACATCACATGGTTCTAAAATCCGATGGTGGTGGTCAGCCCGGTGGCGCTGAGGATTGAGGCGCTGGATGCCACACCAGCGATCCGGGTTCGGGAACGAACTCGGGTTGTCAGGGCGCTGGCATGGGGAGAGCAGGATCGAGCATTGGTTCTCCTCTCCCGAGTAAGTGGGCCGCCCGTCCATAGTCTCACCATCACCGGATGGAGGTCCGGTGGCAGGCACAGGCGGGGTTGGGTGACTGGTAGAGTGGGGCATCCCATAGGGTGTGACGTGCGCATGCCTCCACACATGTGCGTCACGTCAGGGAAGTGTGGGAATGAGATGAGAGAAAACTGAAAAACGGCAACTTACGCAAAAAGAAAAGGAAAATGATGGCAGTGAAGTATTAATACAGAGTAGACAGTCTTCAAACTACTGCTAGCTGCAGCTAATCCCATGACCCAATTTAAAGCATGCTTCAAAGGCCACCCTGATGCCCCAGTGGTAATGAACAGACAGCCCTCATTCCAGAGCACAGTCAGATCGCTGCATGGGGAGACAGGACAGGCTGAGGTAACTGCCGCATGCAGTGCACCTTAGGCAGGCACCACAGTGACCACTGAGGCTGGGCCAGGGGGCTTGCTCCTGCAACAGGGACACATTGTCTGCACAAGGTCAATCAGAAAACCCGCCAACACATTAGGAGGACTGGGAAGCAAATCAGGGAAAATATAAACAGCCTAAACCGCAGATGATTGCTGCTGGCATGTCCAGGTTGAGCACCATACAGCCCGCCGCCCTCACCTCGGCCAGACTTGACTCAGGGGTGAGGAGCAGCTAAACTGGAGATGCTCTGCTACTGAGGGCAGAACCATGGGGAATGTGGAAGTGGCATGGTTAGCTGGAGACAGCCTGAGGGCAAGATGAACCCTACAGGGGCCAAAAATCTCTAAAGGAAAAAAACAAAAGAGCTTTTCAGTGGGGTTCTATGAAAGACACTGTTCTTCATTCTTCCCCTTTCAATAAATGAAACTTAGCCAGCACAGCCTTAGCACTATTGCTCGCAACTTCAGCTACCGGAGTTTAGGAGCACACTTGAGTTGGCGGGGCTGGCCAGGGGAAGGAGGATGGAGCATTTGATGGACTGCTCTCCTCCTTCAGAGTGGAGAGGCTTGCATGACCTGCTGTTCGACTGCCACCTAATCACTGGCTGTGTGGCAGAGTGGCTGGGTCAGCTGAATCAGAGAGGGATGGGATGCAGACAGTGCTGGCATGACCCGCACATTAGCGGGTGAGTGCCTTGAGTGTTGCTCCAAAATCACATCCTGGGGAGGAAGAAAAGAGTTAAAAACAAAACAAAAAAAACAAACTGCCCACTGGGCAGGTGAAGCCCCACCTGCCACCATTGGGTTTCCTTCTCTTGGGTATGCTCCCGGGCTTCACCTCCACCGTGGGTGACTGGATATGGCGGTGGGGCTCCTCTCCTGGGTATGCTCCCAGGCTTCACCTCCACCGTGGGCAGCTGGATATGGGGTTGGAGCTGCAGAGAAGCTGAATTGCAGGCCCTGCCTGGGAGGGAGGGAGGGGCATAATCCGAGAGGGGCAACACCGCAGTGAGTGGGAGGGGTTCCCAACAGCTCAAGTAAGAGGGGGCTTTTATAGATGAAATGAGGCAATGGCAGTGGTAGAAGGAGATCCTAGCCAGAAGGCCAAGGAGGGCAAAAACAGAACTGGAATTTAATAAATGAAACTTTTAGTAAGAAAACTATTTTTTTTGTTGTGCCTGTTTATATATATGTTATATGTAAAGTATATATTTTATACGTATTATATTTATCCAAGACGGCACAATGAAGATGCAACATCTAGTGTTCCTTTGGGGTCCTGCTTTTACCATGTGCTGGAGCTGGAGGGTACTAATGCAAAGGGAGGGCAAGAGACCTGCTCAAGGCTACCCAGTGAACCAGTGGCTGTGGTGGGACTCAGGCCCAAGATCTGCAGTTTAACAGTTGAAAACTACTGTCTTCAGAGGTCACAGCATCCCTTTAACACAATGCGGGCAAATACAGTCTTCTGCTGGATATTCGGAACTGTATGCTTTTGAGAATTTCTTTGCTTGGAATCAAACCCAGATTGGAACAGAAAGATGAGAACATTTACAGTACTTTAATTTACAGTTTTATCATACAAAATTAACACAATACTTAAACAGTTGAAAAGTTAATAGCAAAGAGACAAGACACACCTGATTAATAAAAGTTACATTTTTCTACAGAATGGTTCCTGCTGATGACTGTATTAGTTTGGTGCATCACCAGAGTGAAAGGCCACCAACTTTGTCAAGGCTGGCACTGCCGTCCTGTCAGGTTCCACTTCACACTTGGCCTATGAGCCAATGAATTTGCTTGTCCCTCCTTGGGTGGCAGTGATGACTGGTACAGTGGAGGAAAAACTGGAGGGGATGGAAGAGGGGGGAAAAAAGTGTACATAATATAAAACAAAACAAGCACAAGATGCTTGGTTCCCAAAACAGCCTGAAAAAGAGACTCCTGTAGTACAACAAATGCTGAACGTAAGGTACAATTACACAGGAACTGTCATTTAATGCATGTTCCAGCAATACAGGAGGCTCTTGCATTTAAATCCTTGAAGTCTTGGCAACATCCCACTGACAGAATGAGATGTCATAATATGCAGTAAAAATTCTTAAGCAGTTGGGACCGCAGGGAAGACTGAACTGACAAGGACTATACAGGACATTAACAAACCGTGACCATCACCTAATAAGGCTCCCAAAGTTTCCCAGTAGACAAGTGTTCCCCAAACAGGATGAAATTCCACTAAGCTGGGGTGGGGTGCTTAAGAGGGATGTGAGGAAGTACTACTTCACTAAAAGAGTTGATGTACACCTAGAACAGACTACCAGCAGATGTGGTGAAGGTAAAAACAGTAGAGGGCTTCAAGCATGTGTGGGACAGACATAGGGAATATTAGTAACTACGCAGGGAGGAGGGAGGGTCGCCGTAGACCAGTTAGGGTCTGCGGAGACAGACTAGGAAGCCATCATCTGGGCAGATTGGGTAGACCAAGTGGTCTTTTTCTGCTGACAAATTCTAGGCAGACTGGGTAGATCAAGCGGTCCTTTTCTGCCAACAAATTCTGTGTTTCTATATTTTAAAGATCCACAATGAAGTATACATCATAGACACCAATTAAAAAAATGCAGGTTAAAGTTGATGTGACACAATCCACCCTTTTTTTTGTCCCAGAAGAAACAGGCAAGAGTAAAAATACAAATGCAGTCATAGCCCAAGATGAGAAAAGTAACATTGCAGATACATCCAAGGATACTAATAGAAACAGATCCCCGTTATAATACACAAGATCGTCTGCCAATGTCTCCATAGATCCCAGGCTGCGGCGATGTGTTTTTCTGTACAGTGATGGTACATGTCAAATCCCCCAGTAACAAGGTTTTCTTACACAGCTTTATGTCCAAAGTTCCAGGAAAGTTACAAAACATTAACACTGTATTTAAAAAGCTGGGCTCTTTCTCTGATGATTACAGCATGTGTGCAGAGTTACTTTGTTTACTGAAGAGTGTCTGGTGTTCAGTGCCAGGTCTGACGAAATCCCAGGAGTATCATTTTGAAAGGTCTCTACAGAAACATGCTGTTGTGGGTTCTGCAGCTCCAGGGAGCTGTTGGATTTAGGATGCCTTCTTGCTTTGTTATACTTAAATAGTAAAATCCGCCCAATGTGTCAGGTCTTTTTACTCATGTGTATTCAGTCTGTTAATTTCCACATGTATTCAGTCTGTCCTTTTCCACCTGCGGAAGTGGCTTTCGGTACTTGCACTGGATCCAGACTCGATACATCGTCAGTTGCTTCCCCCGGTTCACCTGCAACCGCCGATCCACCAAGTTCTGCACCTTTTTCAAACCCGCTGTTGTAAAGAGGGTTTCTAGTTCATCTGTAGTAAGATAGGAAGAAAGAATTACAAAGGGTTAACTCATCTGAAACTCCAATTACTTGTCAAGGGACATTTTATTCCCCTCATTCCCATGCTATACCTGTATGAGTAGTTTTCCCCTATTAAAACTAAATGTTATCTACTATGTGTATCTGTTGTACTGATATGCCTTCAGTATTTATGCCTATGAATCTTCCCCCACTTGAAGGGAGTATTTCTGGAGAATCCTGAGGAGGTACCTCAGAATCCCAACCACAGCAAAACATTTTAATACCACCAGTATGGCAGACAGCTGAGACTGTGGGGGTGGGCTCCCACCGGCACATATTTTGGGGCTGTTCTGGGCTCACCTCATTGGGGGGCTATCCAATGATGTGCTCAAAAGATTCACCTTTACAGACTGGGTCCTTGGGCTTCTCACTGTGGTCTGCATGCCCTCAGACAAACGCCAGGTAGTGCTGGCACTAACTGTGGTGGCCCTGAAATGCATCACCGCCCACTGGCTTCAACTGATGCCTCCCACGATAGAATGGCATAATAAGGCGAGATAAATCTATGACATGGCAGTCAGTACAGCCAAACTTGACAGATACCGCTCATTACCCCTTTGCCTATCTTCCTGGCTAGCTTGGCCTCTCTGACTTTGCCATGTACACAGCTGTCATCCTCTCTCAGTGGTATAAATTTATCCAAAAACCAGCCTGTTCTTCATTAGTGTGGTATTGTAGATTACTAGCAGAAGATAGTAAACTTGTGCACCTGCAAATGGATATAGCTTTTAGGAGATGGTGGCAATTGGGACTCCGGTTTATCTTTCAATTTTTAAATGAACACAGAATACTGCTTTTTGATTTACAAAATACCCACGGCTTGACTGGGTGAGAGCATTTTTAGATATTTACAAATTTGCTCCCATTTGCTACATAAACCCAGCTGCACGCCTAGAATCCCCTCCCCTGTCCTCCCTTCTCCAGACTGTATTTATAGGCTCACCTAATAGGATAGCTCTACAGAGGTATCCAGGCGTTTTTGTCTGAGCCTTCCAGGTCTATCCTAGACAAATGGAACAAAGAATTAGCTATGTCCTATACTTCTGAACAATGGGTGCAACACTCCCAGGTGCCCCTGCGGGCCACTGCCTCAGTGGATTGGCGTGAGTTTGTCTGGAAGTGCCAACAGCACTATTTCAATACCCCTAGGATCATGACAAAATATATGAGAGATCAATTTGGTCTGTCTTGTAGGGTTGTGGGCAAAGGGATGCAGACCGCACATACATCTTTTGGTCATGCTCTGTGCTGCAGGATTTTTGGTGCAGTTACAGGCCCATTCTATCTGTAGATCCTCTGCTTCTGCATCCTGCTTTCTTTCTTTTAGCCATTCCCTTACAGGGTCAGAGATGTAGATCCGGCTTTTTTTGCTGCAAAGAAGGCCATCACCAGGCTGTGGTTGAAACGAACCCTACCAAATATTTCCCACTAGCAGCATTTACAATATGGAGAAGTTAACATCTTACTTGTGGGGGCACATACAACTGATTAGGGATAAATGGCAACCCTGGGTAATATATTGTCACAGAACCCTCATTTTGCTCCAGAGTGTTTTTTCAGTTCTGAAGATAGCTGTCGTAGATCATGTCCCTTCTTCTGGATTTTATCATTGCGGATTTTCTCAGCTATTGTAAATTTATAAAGACATGTTTAGACCATGTTATATCTCATCTTTGTTAATCCAGAAGATTATGAACTATGCATTTTGCTGAAGGGCTGCTTGTACTGCAATGTGCCCTGTCCCCAACTTGATACTTTGTGTTTTTATGTTTGGAACATTCAATGAATTTTAAAGATATTTAAAAGAAAAGAAAAAAAAAATGTTGAGAGGCTGGGCACCAGGACAGATGACTCCCTTGGCTCCTGTGGGATGCAGGGGGATCGGTGGTGGACGAGCTTGTGCTAGTAGAAGGGGACTAGGCAGTGGTGTCTGTGCCCGGATGTCTGGCTACCCATGACACAAAGACCCAAGAAACATATCAAATAGTGCAAAGCTGTATTGTTACGGTTTATTCATTGTTTCTTCTTGAGGTCATTATTAATTGTTCATTCAGTGATTCAGATATGCACAATATGGACTTGTAAACGGCATACTGGCCTGCAGATGTCAGCAAGGCTGCATTATAATACATATGTATCAAAATATTTTCTCATATCTTTGAGGATGCTGTACTGTACTGCAATAAACTATCAGAAAAAAAGCTGGGTTATAAAAAATATACATTGATGATTATGCTTCTATGATATATTGTACCGTTGTATAGGATTTCTGGTTTTGTAATGTAATACTGCTACTACTGGTTACTTTTTTTCCACTTCTTGATGCATCTCCACTGGCCCTCACCCCCAGGACGCAGCTGGAAGCAAGCTGTCAGCAGCTCAGTATATCTTTCCTGGTGAAACTTCTAAACTAACTAACTAGTCTGTATTTTAATTCTAGTGGCTGGCAATGCAAGGCCTGGAAGCAAGAATCCTCTAAAGGGACAAAAACCTCATTTTTTTATTTGGTTCTTTAACCTCTAGGTCATCCCAGCCAGCCCCTTTCATCTGGCACCCTCCAGCTTCATCACCCACCTTCTCTGGGGCTTACCTCCCCCCTCGTTCAGGAACCTTTGCCGTTGGGTGACTGCTTTAGTCGGTGGTGCGATGCCTGCATGGGTGCAGAGCTCATCCTGCCTGCTGGGGTATTTTTCCGCCATGTTTTCTCCCTGAGGGTTGCCAGCATTCAGTGACCCATGCTAGTGACATCTGAAGGCAGATCCTCTCTAAACTTCAGTGTCCTCGCTTGTGCTACCACACACCTTCCACCAGGCTGCACGTATGCAGCAGGATGCAGTGTTCCCATCCCCCACCCCTAGGGAGAAGAGCTGTCTCTGGGGATGCTGGAGCCTCCCTTTCTCTAGCCAGCCCTCAAGCGACTGGAGTCCATTTCCAAACCTGGGTCGTTGGTCCAGTGAGTGGTAGTCCATCGCTGCGTTAGTGGCCATTACCTTTTTTAATATAAAGTACAGTTACATAGGAACTTACCGTAACAGTAGATCTTTGACAGAGGTTCCTTCAGTAGGTCATTACGTATAGGACTGACGCTTCCTTGCATCGGGCCGTACAGCAGACTTTTCTGCGGTCCCCACACCCGCCCTCCAGTTCTCCCGCTGGAGCCGGAAAGAGGCCTGACAGCAGGAGCAAATAGGATTTGGAGTCCCTGTAAGAAAAATAAAATGAGGGGACGGAGGGAGGGAAAAATATAACCTACTGAAGGAACCTCTCTTGAAGATCTACTGTTACGGTAAGTTCCTATATAACTGTACTATCTTACTTTGAGAGGGTCCCTTCAGTAGGTCGTTACATATAGGACTGAGTCCCAAGCAGTTCATCCAAATAGAGACTGAGAGAAACAAGGGAGGAGAAGAAAATAACTCCAACACAAAACTGGGAACCAGAATGGACCCAGCCTAGGACAGAAGGCCCTGCAAGACAGCTAGGCCAAAGCCAGCCCTCCACCTAGAGGCAACGTCCAGACTGTAGTGTTTGGTAAAGGTATGGAGAGAACTCCAAGTGGCTGCGGTGCAGATATCAGCCGCAGAGATGTTCCGCAAAAAAGGCAGCAGAAGCAGCCATGCCCCTAGTAGAATGACCTCTGATAGGACCCGGTAGAAGTTTATAGTACTTTTGGTAACAATATCAAATACAGTTGCCTAACCACTTGGAAAGGCACTGCTTGGAAACCGTTTGGCCCTTTGACCTGGGGGCAAAAGAAACAAAAAGCTGATTGCATCTACGGAAATCCTTGGTTCAGTGTATGTAGCACCGAAGGATCCAATGGACATCCATGGTGTGTAGGAGTGCCTCACCTCTATTCGAAGGGTACGGAAAGTAAACTGGAAGCTCAAATGATTGGTTCAGTGTAGCTTCTGACACCACCTTGGTTAAAAACTTAGGATTTGTCCTGAGGACCGCCCGGTCCTTGTGGAAAATAAGATAAGGCTCTTTACAAACCAGAGCGTGAAGCTCCGAAATCCTTCAAGCTGACGTAATGGCAACTAAAAATACCGTCTTCCAAGAAAGGAAGTGCAAAATTACAGCTCATGGCCGGTTCAAATGGGGGAAGAGTGAGCTTCTCCAACACAAAGTTCAAATCCCAAGGCGCAGTTGGGCTGCGGATGGGGAAGGGGGGGGTTCAGATGGAGGATCCCTTTCAGAAAGGTTTTTGAGACCTCCAACTGAGCCACAGGTTTACCATCCACCAGCTCATGGGATGCCGAAATTGCTGAAAGGTGGACCTTCAAGGAGGAATAAGACACACCTGAGTCTGACAAATGAAGGAGGTATTCCATGACTTTTGGGGCAGAACAAGAAAAAGGATTCCACCTCTTGGAAGTCGCCCAGATGGAAAAACATTTCCACTTCATGGCATAAGTGGAATGAGTGGAGGATTTTCTAGCTTCTAAAAGAACCTGAGCTACTCGAGAGAAGACCCCAAAGCGAGAAATCGCTATGTCTGCAGAAACCATGCATGAAGATGCAGGGTACTGAACCCCAGATGAACCAGGCGACCTTGATCCTGAGTCAAGAGGTCGTGGGTCACTGGAAGTGGAACTGGTGGTTCCCTGGATAGCTGTTGTAACAGCGGAAACCAAATTTGTCTTGGCCAAAGAGGGGTGATGAGAATCAGCCTTGCCTTCTCTGCCTGAAACTTGAGAAGGACCCTCTGGAGAATGGGAAACGGAGGGAAGGCATACAAAAATTTCCCTGACCAGAAGAGAGAGACAGCGTATTGTGCCAGAAAGCACCATGCCCTGGAACGAGCAAGCAAAAACTGGGAAGTTTTGCGTTGTATTGGGAGGCAAAAAGGTAGATTTCCAGATGCCCCCAACTTAAGAAGAGAGATTCTGCCACTTCCTGATTTAATTCCCATTCGTGAGCTAGGGTCCGAGACCTGCTGAGATTGACCGCTAGGACATTTAAAACACCTGGAATGTGCATGGCCACTAGGGCCAGATTGTGCTGCACCGCCCAGTTTCACACTCCACATCGCCTCCCTGCACGGGGGTTAAGATCGAGTTCCTCCTTGTTTGTTGAGGTACCACAGTACTAACATATTGTCCATTTGGACCACCAGTAATCCCTTGGGAAGGAGGGTCTGGAAGGCTTGTAAGGCGTACAAAACCGCTCTTATCTCCAGAATGTTGATGTGCAATGGTGCTTCTAAGCTGAATCACAGTCCTTGAGCTTGGTGCTCCCCCAGATGTGCTCCCCATCCCATGTTCGAAGCGTCTGTAGTTAGGGATGCCAAAGAAGCTGGGCTCCTGAAAGGGAGACCTAAGGAAAGGTTGCAGGGGTCCCTCCACCAGAGCAACTCTTTCTGAACTGCTGGGGAGACCAGTACTGGATGGTCGAGGAGTTGGTCCCACTGCACACACAAGGACCACTAAGTAACTCTCATATGAAGCCTCGCCAGGGGAACAGTAGTGATGGAGGCTGCCATCAGGCCAAGAAGGCGGAGGATCTCCCGGGCTGGGATGGTCCTGTGGACAATGCCACTCGTGAAGCCCGACGGATCAGGGTCTCCACCCTGTCTGGAGGAAGGAAGGCTCTGCATTGGACCATATCCAAGACTGCGCCAATGAACTGTAGTCTCTGGGACGGGATCGTGGATGACTTGGGAACACTGACTGTAATCCCCAGTCTGCCAAAGAGGTCCAGGGTGAAGGAGAGAGCCTCCAGGAAGGAGTCCCTGGATGGGGCTAAAATCAGCCAATCGTCCAGGTAAGAGGAAAACTGCAATACCCTGGTGGTGTAAAGAGGCCGCCACTACCGCCAGGCACTTGGTAAACACCCGAGGTGCCGAGGACAGACCAAAATGGAGCGCCCGAATCTGGAAGTGCTCCCCTTGGAATTGAAACCGCAGGAAATGGCGGTGGCTGGGGAAGACCGGGATGTGCAAGTAAGCATCCTGCATGTCCAGAGCGCATAACCAATGATCCTTCAGAAGTAGTGGGAGGAGACTCTGGAGTGTCAACATCCAGAACTTTTTGTACCCGACAAACTGATTGAGGTTGCTTAAGTCAAGAATGGGTTGAAAGTCTCCCGTCTCTTTTGGAACCAGGAAAAAATTGGAGTAAAACCCCCTGCTCCTTTGCCGGAGGGGAACGCGCACTATTGCTTCCTTCAGCAAGGGGCTTTGAACTTCTTCTCGAACATGAAGGTCCTGATCCCTGAAGTAAGAAGACCTTTTTGCTGGGGATTCTGGAGGAATTTCCAGAAACACTATGGTGTGTCTGTTGCAGGACCCATGTGTCAGAGGTTACTGCCTTCCATTCCTGCATATGGTGGGCAAACCTCCTCCCACCTGTTCTTCGCCGTGAGACTCAGGAGTTGGTGGGGACAGGGAGTCAGGAAGTGGCAGGATGTTCAGGGAGAGGGCCCCCTGCGCGTCTCTGGTTCTTGGAGGCCAGAGTAGTGGCGGAATCCGTGGACTTGCATTTGCCCTGGCGTCAAGCTGGGGCCTGCTTCCTCTGCCTCCAGGTCCTTTTCCAAAAGGGCTGCTGCTGTTGAGTGCCCGATCGATACATGGACCACACTAATCTGAGGGCGAGGCCTCAGTCCTAGAGAGCAGTAATAATATCTTTGGTGTCCCCACTAAAAAGCACTGAGCCCTGGAAGGGGGCATCCTGAATCACTGACTGTACCTCGTTGACAAGGCCAGAGATGCGAAGCCAGGAATGCCATCTTAGGGCGACAGCAGTTGCCAAGGTGCGAGCTACAGAGTCGACGGAGTTGTATGTAGCTCGCAAAGCATGGCTACAGGAAAAGCAAGAGAGGTGAGGAGCCATGGCAAGCTCCTCTTTGAGGATCGAGGGTTCCATCGACTGGACTCGGGCCTCTAACCTGGCTAGGGTAGCCTTTTGGTGTGACACCATATGGGCCACATAGTTAAGGGATCTGAGCACACATGTGGCAGAAGCATAAACTTTTCTGCCAAACTGGTCCATCTGCCTCGACTCTTTGAAGGAGAGGTGCTCATGTGCTTGGGTGCAGCGGAGAATCATGAGCAGCTGAAATGACGACAGAGTCTGCCTTGGGATGCGTCTTAAGAAAAGGAGCTTCCTTCGGCGCCCAGGATATCCTGTCTGCCCTCTTGGGGACAGATGGGAGAGAATGAGGCATCTGCCAGACAGTAGAAGTGAGATCCTGGTGAGGTCCGATCCAGGGAGGAATGGGGACTGGAGACAGAGACTCTAAGTCCAAATGTTCATCTAGTCTCTGTCTCATGGGGTCTTGTTCCTCTGACTCCCAGTCAAAGAAATCTTTCATGTACCTCAGAAGGTCAGAGAAGGCAGGGTCCTCTGGGAGGGACTTGGGGGAAACCTTGCCTTTTGGACCCTCTGGTTCCTCCAAAGCATCCTCCGCCGACTCATTGGCATCATCGTCTGCCCCCTCGTCGGGAAGATGATGAATGTCCGGGAGGGTAATGTACTGATGAGTCGTCCCAGAGCCATGAACGGTGGACAAAGGAGAACTCCTCGGGGATGCGTAACTGGGAGAGCGTAGAAGTGGGAGTCTCATCTCCAGGTCTGACACCAACTCCAAGCGCGCCCCCTGCCACCAAGACTGGATTAGGGTCTTAAAGTATGGCATAGCTGGAGGAGGTGGAGGGGGTGGTGGAGGTGGCTGAGGCTAAGGGGGAGGTGGAAGAGGCGGCATTACCGGTGGGGGTGGGTAATGATATCCCTGAAAATGGTGGTAGGGATGGTAACCAGGGTAATACTGCCCAAATAAACTCCACTCAGGAGGACCAGCTGGGAAATGGTCTCCAAGATACCCAAGGGGGTAATAAGGGACAGTCCGGGGTCTCGAATAAATCCCTGTCATCAGGTCTGACGGAGGGGGGACCCATGTTGGACCCGCCGTAGTTTAAATCGGCAGGGGAGTCTGACGTCGGAATAGCCAGCATCAGGGGTACCGATGTCGGGACCGGCATCGCCCAATCCGGCACTGGAAAGGATCGGTGTCGGAGAGGCTGGCATCGGAACCGGACGAAGGGGACACGACAGCAGAACCGAGTCTGGATGCCGGAGCCGGGGGGGAAGACTACTGGGCCTTGGCTGAGGGAGAGTCATCGGAGGTTCTGGCGCAGGAATTGGTAGCGTTGAATCTGACAGTAGGATCAGAACCGGGATAGTAGTCAGGTCCAAAGTGATCCCACCTGGAGGAGGAAGAGGGGCCTCCACTGTAAGGCCAGACAGCTAAGGAGGAGCCTCCTTCACTGTGACCCTGTCAGGGGAGAGCGGGACTGACCCCAAGGAATCTACGATGTCGAGGGGTCCCACATTATCTTCCCCTGAGGTACCCGCCTGAGAAGGGGAAGGGAGGGTATAGGCGAGAGAGTGGGGAGGAGAAGGGCTTTCTCCCTCTGGTTCTGCCGAATGTCGGGTGAGGCACTGTTTGGCCCCGATGGGAGAACCAGGTCTGGGCGACTGTCGGAGATGGACGTCTTATCAGATGAAGCCAGGCGGGAAGGGGCACCTGGCTGACTTATCGGCTGGAGCCGGGTGGGTCCCCAAAGGCTGGGGAGCCGTCTTACCAGCGGCCAGGTGGTCCCCGGAGGAGCCGGGGGGCCGACTTAGTGGCCGTGATGGTGTGGCCGTCAGAGGAGCCAGCGGACATCTTACCCATGGAAGATTTTTCAGACTTACCATCTGAAGTCTTCTTAGGCGGCAGCTGGGATGCGGCCTTGCTTGTCGAGGGCCGCGAGGCCTCAGGCTGGTCCGTGGAGCGCTCCCGAGATTTCTCCTTATGATGTTTCTTGGAGGGAGAAGATTTTTCGGAAGAGGACTCTCTGATGTGGTCCATCTTCTTCTCTAATGAAGCTAGGCGGACTTTTAAAAGGTGGGCCTCCTGTCTCCGCTTTTTGGTAGCCTGGTTGAATGTCTGGCACTCCGAGCAAGACGAGACAGGATGGTTTGAGTTCAGACAGATAACGCACTTCAGATGACCATCCTTATGAGGAATCTGCATGCCACAAGATGAGCACTTCTTCTTAGGAGAAGACATAAGCGAGAACAATAGAAAAAAATGAAGTTGAAGAAATCAGACGCAAGAACTCGCATGACGATCGCTACTGGAAGTCTGCTATGCAACTGACATGAGGTGACGGCATGAAAGAACTGGAAGGCAGGCGTGGGACCACCACTATATATGGTCACGCTGATGGTTACATGACGCGGTAGGTCTCCGTCAGGGATTGCTAGAAAAGTCTGCCGTGCGGCCTGACACCAGGGGGCGTCACTTCTATAGGTAATGACCTACTGAAGGAACCCTCTCGAAGTAAGATCTGCAAATCTGGGCATGTGCGCAGCCTCTAATCTCTCCACTATGCGTTTTTTTTATTTATTTGCTGTGAAACAATCTTATTTTCTTTTTCTCTCTTTTAAGGTCTTTTTCAGTTTGCTTATCTAGAATAACATGGATCCACAATATTTCAGCAACATTCAAGATGCTAGGCAAAAACCTCAAATAGTACAAAACAAAAAACATCAGCCAGCCCGGTGGAGCACAGGGCTGGAGGTGCTGACAAGTGCCTTACCTGGTGCCACACGGCGACCTGAGTTTGAGACGAGCTTGGGTTGCTGGAAGTCAGCAGGAGTTGTGGTGGGGGAGGGCTGGATCTCCTCTCCCAAACTGGGGTCGCTGGTTGACTCGGCTCTCGGTTGCCCCTAGGTAGAGGCCTGGGGGTAGTGCCGATGCACAAGTGGCATGACGTTCGTCACAGACAACCAAAGTTCTGGGGTGCAAGCAGGGCTCTATCTGCATGTGCAACCTGAGTCACCATGGTTCCTGGGACAACATAACAAGGAAAAGAGGGCCAAAGGGCTGCCTCACACACCTCTCCCAACCCCACACCACCACCACCTGTGCACCTCAGCTTGATCTAGATGTGCATTCGGGGGGTGGGGGTGGGAAGGGGATCATCCGTGGGGATGAAAGTGTATGGATGGGAGGTGGATGCCAATGGACGGAAGTGGGGATGGGGCTTAACAGTCGCCCAGGGGTAAACAAGCTATATGGCGGGGGGAAAAAACAAAACGCAAGTCACTGTGCTGTTGCTGCTATTTTCGTCACCTGATATTCATTTTTTAAATTAGTGATCAGTTCTGTATCCCAGTGACATCAGTAGAGAAGACATTTACAGCACAAGTTTCAACGTAGAATCTCTGTTCAAACAATGTCACCAAGTTCCAGAACTGATCAGTAACTAGAAAAATGGAATATCAGTTGGAAAACAGCATCAGCAAGGGTCTCTGAAAAAGAGGCAAAAAACAAAACAAAATTATTTTAAAGTGAACGAAAGAAAAAGTACAAGAGATGAGAGAGGCTACACAAATGCCCCAATTTCCAATTATATTTATTTATTTATTTAGCTTTTGTTTACCAGGTAAGCACACTAGACAGTCATGTGCCTATTTTCAGGTGCGACCCGGGAGAGTTACAGAGATACAAGCAATAACAGTACAGAGGCTAGCATCGAGTTACACAAAGGTACAGTCAGAATACAAGCAAGAAGGACCAGCCGAAACAAAGTACAAAGGCTTGGGTCCAACTGTCAGGCAAGGTACAGACAGGTATAAGCAATCATCTACAGTCAGGTAACAGGCAGAGAACAATTTTAGTGCAGTTCAGTATGAGGCAGAACAACCCAGGGAGGGCAGCCAGGAAAAATTAGAGCCAGTGTCAGCAGCATCAATATTTGTGAATATTGCTCATTTGTTATTTATTTTTGGAATAAGTGCACGCCCGCAGCCAGGAATTTATTTATTTATTTTTTTAATTTCAGGCACTTCACGGAGGGAGGGACTACAGGGGACAGAGGCAGCCTGAGGCTTGTTTTAGGTAATCCCAAAGGGAGGAGCTGAAACAACTGTGGGTGGGGGCAGTTCTTACATGAGGAGGTAGGAGGTTCCAGGTTTTTGGGGCAACAGCTGCAAACACTCGATCTCCCGCAAGGGAGTGAGTCCTTGGAACCATCAGCACCTGGGATTCAGTGGACCTCAACTGATAGCCAGAGGGGACAGGCTGGAGGAGGTCAGCAAGTGCTAGAGGAGTAGATGATGGGATGATGTTATCCGTAAAGGTGCTCATAACGAATGAGCGATGGTTGCTGGGGGAAAGCCAACCCAGTCAAGAGTAAAGTAGACACCAATCGGTTAGATGAGGGGCTGATAGGGCGAACCGACATATGTTGTTATACAAGGTGTCCCATTTGGAGAGCCCGGCTTTGGGGGCATTCGTGAAGGAGGTAAGCCCATAACAAAGCGAGGGGAGGAAGACCCCTTTTGCCAGGGCAAGTCTGGCAGCTGGGGTGAGGCAACTTTTTGCTCTGTACACAAGTCCTAGTTTGCAGTTGGTTGCCTTACAGGAGTTAAGTATGTGCAGGGTGAGATCCATTTGTGGGTCAAGAGTCACCCACAAGTACTTGCACGATTCCACCACCTTCAAAGGGGTGCAGTCAGTGCCATTTACTCTGAGCACGGCCGGGCACGCTCTCACCTTGGGGAGGGAGCCGAATAACATTGCCTGCGTCTTCTGAAGGTTGATGACCAGCTTACTTGCCTTGAGCCAGGATTGGATGCGACCGAAATCCAAGTTGAGTCCATAGTTAATGTCATCAATACTTTGTGAACCGGCAAGGGGCACCTTATCATCGGCATATAGAGTAACTTGTCCAAAGGTTGGTATTGAGGGCAACTGGTTTATAAAGAGGGAAAACAGGAGAGGACCAAAGACCGACCCCTGACGTATCCCACAGGCTACTGGTGATAGGATGGATATGGCATTTTGGAACCTTGTGTATTGTTTCCTACCTGAAAGATAGTTAGAGAACCAGGACAGGAGGGGAGAGACCAAAAGACTGGAGAGCAGAGCCCAGGAGGATGTGATCGACTGAACTGAAGGCCTTGGACAGGTCTATGAAGACAGCCCCCGTGAGTCTGCCTTGATCAGTCGCGGTTTTAATGTTGGAGGTGACCTGTGCTAGGGCAGTGGAGGTGCTATGTCCGTTTCAGAAGCCATGCTGCTCAGGGAAGAGAAGGACATAGGTTTGGAGGAAGAGGGCAATCTGGGAGGCCGCTACTTTCTCGAGCAGTTTGTTGACTGCGGATAGAATCGCTGTGGGTCGATAGTTCTTAAGTAATTTGGGATTGCCATGCTTGAGGACAGGAGTCACATGGGCCACCTTCCAAATGGGAGGGACAGACCCCATCGTGAGCGAGGAGTTTAGAATATGGGAGATCGGGCGTGCCAAGAAGGGGGCCCCAAGGTTTAGCAGTTTGGGAACAAGGTTGTCATGGCCAGCACTGGAGTAAGGGGAGAGACCTAGTAGAAACTTCTGGGTTTCTTTGAAGGAGACAGACAAAGTAAAAGGGAGGGAGGGGAGGATCGGGTGGAGCACCAGGAGCAGGACCCATATCCTTAGAAATTGAAGGCATAGAGGTTTAATCAGATAGGTCCGAGAACAGGTCATTGAATGAGTTAGCTATTGTTTAGAGATTACTGCAACTGACTCAGTTTATTTGCAGGTCAGGGATCTGCTGGCAGGCCGGACCATTTACCGTGTGCTTTATAGTGCGCCAGAAACTCCTCGGGTTCTTGGCGGACACTTCGAGGGATGCTTTGCAGAAATCACTCCTTGCTGAGCGGATTGCCCATCTGCATGAATTTCTAAGTTCCCTGTAGACCTCGAAGTCTGATCTGTTCCCAGAGGCTTTGTATGTTAGCCAACTTTTGCCCCTGAGCTTCATCAGGGCAAACAGTTACCCTTGTAACCATTTAGTGACTGTGCCCCTCACTATTCTTTTAATGAGTGGAGCATGTCTGTCTTGTAGTGAGGTGAATATGGTCAGGAAGCTGTCTAGAGCAACCGAGGGGTCTGGGTCTGCATATACCAGGGACCAGTCTGTCAGGCTAAGGTCGGTATGGAAGTTGTTTAGGTCAGAGTTTGAGTAATCTCTCATCTGTAAGACTTTTGGTGGAACCCTGGAATTTTGAACCTTCCAGATGCAGTATGCAGGGCAATGGTCCGAGATCGAATCGGGGAGGAGGCCTGAGGTGGTAATTCGGTCAGGCCTATTACACAGCATCCAGTCAAGCAGAGAGCCATTTTCCCCGGAGGAGGAGGGTCTGGTGAGTTTGGTGATAAGTTGGCTGAGGGCAAGGCCAGATAGAAGGGGTTGATAGATTTTTGCATTCCCACTCAGCCAGTTAAGGTTGAAGTCCCCAAACATTAGGAGGAGTTCACTAGTCCTCACCTTGGGGCTAAGGCAGTCAAGTAGGTAGGAGAGCCCATGAACACCACCTTTTGGGGAGTTGTATACACAGGCCAGATGAAGCTTCTTAGTGTTACCTAATAGGAGCAGGGCATGTATAAACTCACAGGAGGGGAAGGGGGGGATGAGGTATGTCAGTCACTTTTAGATGAGATTTGTAATAGAGCACCAACCCACCACCACGCTTTTTGCACGCCCTGTCTTGTCCAATCGCAAGGTAGCCAGGGAGAGCACAGACAGAGTCGGGGTGCACAGGTTTGAGCCAGGTTTCGGAGACCCCAAGGATGTCAGGTTTGTAGTACGTGACCCATGCCGTTAGATCTGAGTGATTGGCAAGGATGCTCCGTATATTGAGGTGGGCAATCTTTAGACCCCTTACCCTCTTCCCACTGTGGGGGCAGCATGATGAGTTATGTATATGAGGGGGTTGGAAGTAGGTTTCGGGCTGTAACCTCAGCACCAGTCAGCTAGGTGAGGAAGCAAGTGTGCTAAGTGAGAATCACCCAGCAAATTTAGCTGTAGTTGATTTGGTCGGATAATGTGCTGGGAGACTACAGGCTGGGATCAGGTTAAGAATGGGGCTAAGTACATTCAATATTGTTTGGCCACCTCTGGGGGTTCAGAGGAGAGTGAAGCAGGCTGAGCACAGTATGATTTAGGTTCAGAGCAATTTGTTGCCACGAGCCCCCAATCTAGACAGGGCAGGGCCGCAGCAAGCTATGCTTGTTTTGCAAGAGTTGTTTTGCAGGCTTTTCCTACCGCCTGCTGCAGCACGACAGAAACTGCAGCCAGAAATGTGAAGGGACAAAATGTCCTGCCTATTTAGCCAACTGATGTGGGTTAGAGCGAACAAGAGATGTGAGATGCGCCCCACTAGTGGAGGAAACTGAGAACCTGCAAATGGTAAAGTGAGCTGATAGGTTCTGCAGCTCACGTGATCTCTCAGCTATATAAGTAGATGCTCACCAAGGGCAGTGGTGGGGAGCCAGCGCACAGCGCCGGCAAGGCCTTCACTGGCAGCAGTCCACCGAAGTAGGTAGGCGCGGCTGAGCTCCTTGTGTGCGTACCTGTTCCTTTTTCCCTGCGGGGAGACGGGTCTGCAGGGGTCCGGCTAGGGGGGAGGACGAAGCAACAGAGGGCCCTCACAACCACCACAGCTAAGGAAGAAAGAGAAAAAGGCACTGTATTTATATGCACGTAAGCAGAGGGAGGGGGCAGTTTGAAATTCCTGTGCAAATTAATTACAAGCCCCTGGGGCACAATGGAGACTTTTGCAGCTTAGTAAGGCAGTTAACTACGATTTCTTATGCTGTGCAGTTTAAAATGAAGGCACCAGAGGCAGCCAGGCTATTCTACAGTCTGAAGTTAAAATTATACTTCAGGTTCCTGTGCAATCAGAGAGATTTCTGTACAAGCTTAGCAGATTTTTAGTGTTAAAAAAACTATCTTCACTACTCTGGCGACTTAAAGTATAGCAGGTCTGTTTTGAAAATGGCGCCAAAGAACAGGAGCCTTTGTCCTCCACTGGCAGCAGTCCACCAAAGTAGGCAGGCGCAGCTGAGCTCCTTGTGTGTGACCTGTTCCTTTTCCTGCGGGAGATGAGTCTGCAGGGTCCGGCTGGGGAGGGCGAAGAACCGAGGGGCCCCACGCCACCACAGCTGTTCCTTTCTTTCCCGCAGGGAGACTCAGTCTGCAGGGGTCCGGGCTAGGGGAGGGCAGGGGCAACCGAGGGCCCTCACGACCACCACAGCTGTTCCTTTTTCCCTGCGGGGAGACGAGTCTGCAGGGGTCCGGCTAGGGGGGAGGGCGAAGCAACCGAGGGCCCTCACGAAATGGTACTGCAAGGCTTATTATGTTCACTTTCACAACAGGAAGAACAGTCAATTTATTTATTTATTCATTTATTCATTTGTTTACCGGGTAGGTGCACTGGTCTGAGAACCATTTTCAGTCACAACCTGGGCCATAGAGGATGGCAACAGGTACAAAGGAGACAGGACAAAGACAAAATCAATTGATGCAGAATACAGAGAATAATTTCATAAAAATATATATAAAGTAGCAACAATAGTTGATAAATATGTTTATTACACCAATGGCAGGTAGTACCAGGAAGAGAAGGGGGGGAAGATATGACAATCAGTCGGAAGGGCAGGTGCAAAGGGTGGAGGTCAGAAGATGAAATCTAAGAAGGAGCATAAGAGTCCAGGGAAGTCAATGGTTCTAAGTGGGAAGGGCAAGTTGTTCCAGAGGGAAGGGACTGTGGACGAGAAAGCATGTTTATCCATACAGGTGGTGACTAAGGGACACTCAAACATGGAGCCAGCGTCACGATAGAGCTCCCGAATGCACATTTTAGACTGAAGAACGTGGGAGAGTAGGGAGGTAGCTCGGTCTTGGGATAGCCTTATTCACTGTGCTGGCCAGGAGATGGGTTCATCAGGTGGATGGGGGAGCCAGCCCAGGGTCTGATAAAGCGAGCAGTGGTGAGTGGAGTATGAGGCCAAAAGGGCAGATATTGTTGTAGGTGGTATTTAGCCGAGCCAGGTTAGTGGAAGAGATAAGGGTGTAGATGGGAGCACAGCAGTCAAGTAATGGTAGGAGATGGGAATGGGCACGAACAAGCCGGGCTTCAGGAGTGAGATACCCGATTAGGCAGTAGCTGACCCCCAATTTTTGATTAGTGCGGTGTATAAGGATACATCTATGTGATTGGTGAAAGTAAGGCAGGGTCAAAGAAGTGAACTGTATCCAGTGGTGACACTTGCAGGGAAAGGATGGAGAGTGTGCTGTGTGTCTGGGCAAGCTTGGCTAGCCTGGGTTTTGAGCCAAAGAGCACTGTTTCAGTTTTTTTGGTATTGATGAGCAGTTGGTTTGTGGAGAACCATTTGTGGGCATTGAGGTAGTTTGTAGTAAGGAAGGAGGAAAGGTTTGACAGGGATTTATTGCTTGAGTAGAGGATAAGGTCATCTGTATATAGCAGGGAATGGCAGGAGACGCTGTCTTGAGGCAGAGAATTTATGAACAGGGAGAAGAGGATAGGCCCCAGGATGGATCCCTGAGGAACCCCAGTGGAGACATGAAGGACAGAAGAGGTAGCTTTACTCACTCTAACCAGCTGTGAGCATGCAGTGAGGTAGTTGAGGAACCATTTAGTAGTGTCAGGGGACAAGCCAAGGCGGAGGAGAGTATTTAAGAGAATATTGTGGTTCACAAGTCAAATGCCTGGAGAGGTCCATGAAGACAGCTCCTGTTCACATCCTTTCATCCATTTTATGGAGAACATGATTGGAGAAACAGGCTAGAGCAGTGGTGGTGCTTTGCCCTATTCTGAAACCGTGTTGTTGGGGGACACAGAAGGTTATATTTCATGGCATATTCAGCAATCTGATGCTGGACAGTCTTTTCAAGTAATTTGCTGAGGGAGGAGAGAATGGATACAGGATGATAATCATCCATATTTGTGGGGTCACCAGACTTGAAAACAGGGACAACCTTAGCCTGTTTCCATATTGGTGGGATTGTAGCAGAACTGAGTGAGACGTTGAAGATTTTCAACAGGGGTTTAGCTATATTATAGGCCACTATCTTGAGGAAGTGTGGGAAGAGGCCATCGCTACCAGCACTACCCTTATCTGGGAGACTCCAGAGTAGCTTAAGAAGACATCTCGTAGAGATGGCCCTGAAGTGGAAAGGGGCAGTGGGAGGTAGCACCTTGGTCTGGGGTACAGTGTCCATATTGTGAGGGTAGTTTGTGAATGTATGCATCCAAGTTTGTAAACTTGTTGTTCAGCGCATCAGCAACATCGACTGGGTTTGACAAGGGGCCATTAAAGGTGGAGAGCTGAATGGAGGGCTGTCTATCCCCAGGGGAAATCAGGGAGCGGATTGTAGACCAAAAGTGGCTAGGGTTGCCAAGACTACGAGACTGGAGATTACGTATGTAGGTAGCCTTGCTAGTGGTTATAAGTCTTTTACATTGATTACGCAGGTATCTATACTCATTCCAAATCAGTGGGAAGGGGGAGGCTTTAAAGGCAGATCACTTGGCATCCCGCTCCTTCATAAGCCTTAGGAGGTCCTTTGTGAGCCAGCGGCTGTCACCACCACGGACTCGCCTAGTAGTTATTGGAAAATACTTTTCTTGAATGTTGGCAAGTGTAGTGAGAACGAAGTTTAGGGCATTTGTAACATCAGTCATGATGTAGAAAGGATTCCAGTTGATGGCCAGGATGTCTCGGTGGAGCTGAGAGGGATCGAATTTAGAGTAGTCTCAGAAAGTAAGGTACTTGGGAGGGGGCAGTAGAGCTTGTGGACCAAGAACAGAAGGTAGGTGAATGATCGCTGATGGAATCGAATAGTATCCCGGCATGGGTTATTCTGGCTTCTCTGTTCGTCATGATCCAATCGATAATGGAGTGGTTTTGGGAGTGACTATTGAGCCTAGTGGGGGTATTGATGAATTGGGTGAGGTTGTAGTGCTTAAGAAGGCTAAAGGAGTCAAATGTTGTGTTAACGTGCCAGTTTTTGTTAATTCAAAGAGGATAGGAAATTTATGGTAACTAGCTGCACTTAACATTCCTGCTGACAGAAATGAAATTCATACTTCCAAATGATCCATTTTTAACTTTATACCTCAGTAAAAACAGATGTCAAAAACCACGTTATCAATTTTTTTTTTTTTTCCAAATTTAATATACTTTAGTCAGTGTTGAAGAAGGAAAAATTTAACAAACAGGACAAACCATTAATGTTAGGGAGCATAACAGCGTATACCATACAACTAATTGTACATGCAGAGTATTCCTTGCAGCTCCCAATGGAAACAAACAAACAGTCATGGAGAGAAAAACAACTACGACCAACATTAACATATATAAACATTAACTACCCACCCCACCCTCCCATCCTACACCACTAACGATAATGCAAGAAAAAAGGAAAAAAAAAAAAAACATAACCATGTACCAGTAAGGAGATTTGTTGATCCCAGTATTACCTGGGGATCAATCAAGAGGAAGACCAAATTGAGGGGTTGTTAAACACGCTATAGCACTAGAGGGTCAATACAGTATGCAAGGGAGCCCACACTTCGCGGTAATAGTTTGGCCTTTTTGAAAGACTGGCCAGGAGATCTTCAGCTTGTAAAGCAAAGAGGACCTCATGTAGCCATTCCGTGAGAGTAGGGGTGCATTGGTCCAACCAGTGATGCAGTAGCACTTTTTTGGCACATAAAGAAATAATAGCCATGTGTTTATGCTGATTGCCTGGTAAGACATTACCATAGTCCCCTAATATGCATACTTGTGGTTGAAAGGCGTCAGACAAACCAAGAATGGGATCAAGTTTTGTTTTGATAGCTGCCCAAAATGGGGAAGCCTTGCTACAGCCCCACAATATGTGAAGCAGTGTGCCAGGTTGTTTTCCACATCTAGAACAGGTATCAGTTGGAAGCCTTCCCATTTTGTGGAGTTGTACTGGAGTGTAATAAACCATTAATTATCTGAAATTGGAGGAGGCGGTAACGGTCCCATTTAATGTCTTTATACAAGTGGGACCATATCCGAGTCCAGGGACGAGTAGAGGAAAGAGTCGGAGGTAAAACTTGGTCCCACTTGCAATGGAGGTGTCCTTTCATATCTCCCAAAAAGTCACGTAAATAGTGATAGAAGGAGGAGATGAGATGGGAGGAGGGGGGAGGTCAGGACGACAGGGAGGATAAGGCCAGCTAGGTTTTGATTCCAAGGCCCTACACCGAAGAGATGAAGAAGCATGTGGGACAGCTGGATGTATCTAAAGCAGTAAGAAATGAGGAGGCCAAACTTGATGTGAGCTTCATGAAAGGCAAGTTAGTTTGTGGTCTTTTAGTAAATCATTGATGCATATTTTCATCTTACTTGGCCTGAAGGAGGAATTAAGGGTTTCGTCCCCTATTTTGAAATTGAGATTATATATTATGTGCTGCGAGACATCATGTATGAAAGAGGTGTGGGTGATCTTACAAAGCTTGGAATGTGCACGCAATACCACCACAATGGGGGTGTTATGCAGCTGTTTAGGGATGTGTTTGAGGGGAACATAAATCAGGGAGCTAAGATCAATACCGTGTAGGGAACATAGTGTTTTCTCAAGATGAAGCCATAATGGAGAGTATACTGTCTGGTGAGTCAGTGACACCGAGTTTAACCACTGAAGTAACGCTGAACAGTTGATGGAGAGATAATAAAGAAATAGGTTGGGTAATTGGAGACCACCTCTTGATCGTGTACGTTGTAACTTGTGGAGTAACCTGCGGGAGGGTTTGCCTAGCCAGATGAAATTGGAAATTATCCCATGTACCTGTGTAAACCAGGTTTTGGGGAGAAAATTATTATACATCTGTAAGGGGTATAGGAGACGTGGAAGGATGTTCTTTTTCACCACACTTATCCGTCCCCATAGGAAGATTGGAAGTGTGGCCCAGCGATTTAAGTCAATTTTAATTTGGGAGAGGACCCCGTCCAGATTGTATTACTTCATTTTGGAACTAGATCAAGAAAGGTAAATACCTAGATATTTTAACTTATCTCTAATCCACGTAAGCCCTAGATGCTGGGTGTTCGCCTGTACAGTGAAAACACTGAGTGGCATTACTTCAATCTTGGATATATTCAACTTGTAGTTGGAAAATCTGCCAAATTCTTCAATGATGGCCAGACTAGCAGCAAGAGAAGTGGAGGGATGTGTTATATGGAGGAGTATATCGTCCGCGTATACTGATAGTTTATATTGGGTACATGCAATGGGTATTCCAGAAACCAGGGGGGAAAGAACCGATTCACCGAATGAGAGGTTCGAGGTACAAGTTAAACAGAAAGGGGGATAGCCCGGTCTGGTAGCCTGTTGAAGGGTAATAGGGTGTGAAAGCATGCTGTTGCAAAGTACGTGGGCCGTGGGATGTGCATATAGTACCTCAATCCAGCGGATAAATTGGGGGAATTTATATTTGGGCAGTAAATGAAAAAGATCATCCCATGACACTCTGTTAAAAGCTTTCTCTGCATCAAGGGATACCAACGCAGCAGAGTGCAGGAGTCCCTGGATGCAGAATATCAGGTGCTAATTTGCGTAACTGGTCCGCAGAGAGTCTGCCACTCACGAAGCCAACTTGCTCCAGATTTATAAGGGCGTGCCACACTTTGTTTACATGGCTGGCTAAAACTTTAGACAAAATTTAAAGATCTACACTGATCAAGGAGATGGGCCAGTAATTGGAGACCAGGAGAGGATCTCTGACTGGCTTAGGGATAACTACTATCATGGCTTCTGTAAGAGAGATCTGATAGGCCGTGTTCATATATATAGTTATAGGTGTCTAGGAGGATGGGCGCAAGTTGGGATTTGAAAGTTTTGTAAAACTCCGTGGTGTAACTGTCAGGGCCAGGTGCTTTGTCTGCCGGGAGTACATCTATAGCCAACTGTATTACTGTGAGGGAAAGGGGGGCCCGTAAAAAAGCAACTTGTTGTCACCCTAGATGTGGCAGTTGAACCTCCTGAATAAACTGGTCTACGAGGTGATGACCAAGGCCACTGATTTTCGGTTTTTACCAGAAAACCCGGTAAAATTCTGGAATTAGAGCTGCCTGAACACCGGTAAAAAGAAAGATTTCATGGTATCCGGCATTTTATATCAGATCAGTAAACCTACAAAAAACTTACATTTTTCTTATAATTCCTTTTTGTACAATTTTCAGTTTGCTTTATTTAAAGCTCTATATATTAAGCCTTCTTTTATTTTGATTATTTTTGCACATACTAAAAGAATGACAGCAGAATCCTGGTAAAATCCAGAAATTAGAGTAACAATCACCAGTGCAATTCCGGAATCTGATGTCTTGAAAATGGAATTTCATTGTTTTAATCACCGTAAATCAGTGGCCTTGGTGATGACTGAAGGCAACTAGGGGCCGAGAGTTGAGGGACTGGTAGTAGTCCTGGAAGCAGGATACCATCTCACGGGTGAAGTGACAATTTTACCGGCCGAATTACAAAGAGAAGAAATTGTTTTCTTTTATAGACAACGGTCTTCACAGTTCTATTCATGGAACTAGTAATTTGGAGTTTGTAATATGTCACAATTTGTGTGCAGAATGCTAATTACGGGCTGTTGTCTGTCAAAATCATGCTAAGTGTTCAGTACACAAACCGTGACGTAGCTAAAACTCCAGATTTCTGGTTCCATGAAGAGAATCGTAACAGAATGCTGCCCAGAAAAACAAAGCAATGCAAACTATAAAAGAGGATAATGCTCTGGAAACCATACACAACGTACAGAGTAATTAACCCTCCTTTGCGGAGATCGAGCAGAATCTCAATACAGAGTTAGATCAGTAACATCAGCAGCATAAGAGTAAAGCTCGGCAGCCTTCTGATGTCACCAACCTAATAAGGTGGTGAGAAGTGCAAGTGCTTAACAAAGGTGGGGTTATTATTTATAATACACTATAAGACTGTTTTACAGTACTGCATCAATTGTCAACTTAAAACGTGTCAGTATTCAGTCTCACTCCAAACGGCAGTGCTTGACTGAGTGACTGCCTGTGGTTTAAATGGCTGACACTGAATCGGTGCGTGATGCCTATCCATGACTGGGGAAACCCTCAGCTCATGCTTGTGACGTTGCATAAAGAGTGTGATTTTCATTGGCAAGGACATCAAAACTTATTCTTCACATTCTTTTTTTTTTTGTATTATCTATTTTCCTCCTTCCCTGTATCTCCCCCATTCGCCTCTCCTTTGGGCCATCAAAGGTCTTATTCCTCCTACCACTCGCTTGTATTCCCGCCTATTGCCACTATGTACCACTACCTCATATGGCAGCCTCCCTTGGGGTAACCTGGTGTAACCCTTCACTGGATGGGTTCTCCCCCTCTGAGGAGAAAGGCACCAGTAGGGGCTAGCCAGCGCAACACGTGGCCCCTCGGGTGCTGCTGAGGTGGTCTTTCTGGGGGCCCTGACCAGGGCACTCGTGGAAGCGAAGGGACCGGATGGCCATCATCCAGTCAAACAGAGGAGACATTTTTCTAGTTTTCTTCTTGGAAGTGCAGCATGCCATGACGTCTAGGCATACGTCGACGTCTGCTACACCCCGAGTTAATTGGTCGGTGCACTATTATACCTCCAGTCTCCACCAGAGGTCAGCAGATGCTGGACCACATCCCCACCCTCCCCTCTGGAGAAGACGAGAAGTTGTCAGATGCTCAAGTCTTCTCTCCCGGCCAGCCCTATAGTGACCCGAGTCCGCTCCAGAACTCGGGGAAGTCAGCATCACAAGTGGAAATCCAATCGCTGCGCAGATGGGTCGGCTTTTCTTCACATTCTGAAATGTTAAGAACAATGGGTTCTACATTCTGAAACGTGAAGAAAAAGTTCTAAAAGTCAAGAGTAAAACAGTCTTAGGAGTATTATAAACATGTAGTGGCCATCAATAGATTTTGCAACCAACCTCAACAGCGAAGCTCAACATGTTCATTGTTTGCCATGGAAACTGCAACATGGCAACACTGATTTAGAAACATAGATGAGGGGGACGCTGTTGAGCTCGAGCAATATGGCTGCAAATCTCTAGAGCTCCGTAAATAATGCAAAACTAACTAACTTTTATAAGTACTCTAAACCGTCCGTTCTGGTCAGGCTCTACATCGATAAGACAGAAAATATCTCGGGGTACAAAATGGGCAATCCTCGCAAAGAAAAATAAACACCTGATGGAGCGAGGTCGAAAACAACTTCGGGACACTCTACTGCACAAGGTGAGCAAGACCACGGTCTAGGCCAAGCAGCGGAGCCTAAGGAAGAAACCCTTCAAATGCTGGGTGAAAAGATAAACCACTTGACAGCTTCAGTCTCAGGTTTATCAAAAAAAATTAGATTCCCTAACTAATAGGGTCACAACTGTGGAAGCTACTTTGAGCTCTGTGACGGAGGCATCAACACCAGCTACTAAAACAGCTGACGCAGCTATGGGTGCAGTAGCCACAGTCATCAAAGAAAACTCCCACTTGCGCTCTCGAGTAGAAATGCTGGAAAATCAAATCAGAGCCTCCAACATTCGTATAGTGGGGTTAGCAGAGCGGAGCAAGGGAGATCATTTGTCTCTATTTCTGGCAGAGTGGACTGTGCAACAATTAGGGTCCGAAGCTGCCCCAATAATGCAGAAGATTCAAAGGGCATATAGAGTCGCCTTTAGAGGAAGGCAGGATAACCCTGAAGCCCCACGTACCACTGTGATGGTCCTGGATGGAGCGAGTTCTCAAGACTCCCCAATGGCGCTTGCAAGGAGAAAGAAAATTCTCCTGCACAAAGGAAAGCACGTTAAATTGTTCCCTGATTTATCTTATGCAACCCGACAGAGAAGAAAACGATTTGTCGGGGTACGAGCCATTTTGCGAGAGGCGGGCATACCGCATGGCCTAATATTCCCGACCTGTCTGCAGATCGTACATGCCAGCAAGATTTTACTCTTTACCGAACCACTTGAAGCGTTCAAGTGGTGCCAAACGCATGAGTCTTCATGAAGAAGGGATCCAGAAGAAGACGACTCATCAGAAGATGAAATTCTCTAAAAGTACTGCCTGACCAGAGATAAGTTTTTTATGCTTTTTTTTTTTCCCTCCTAGCCAATGTGAGTTAGAGAGGGTAGCTGGGTTGAAATATACAGTCAAAACTCTGGTAACATTCAGGCCCCGGACTGGTGATAATTTACTGCAGGGACTATCGGCTCGCAACAGGGCTGGACATTTAACAATAGCTGCCTTCTACTATTCACATTTTTGAGTATGTTCCATGATCAAGTGCTAAAGCATATTTTTGTTTACTAATGTATGTTACATTGCCATATGTATTTCTCTCTGCATTTTTTTGTACTCGTTGTCTTAATAATCTGGCTGTACTCTTTGTGTATTGTAATTGTACCTCCCGGGTCGTGCCTGAAAACAGTCACTTGCTGACTAGCGCACTTACCCGGTTAACAAAAACTAAATAAATAAATAAAAATAAATAAATATGAAGGGGCTCTGAGAAATTAACCCTTTTTTTTTTTTTGTGGTAATACCTGTATGGGCTTAATAAGGCCCCTTAATTAAAGATTTTGAGTCTATTTCCCTTGTATATTAATAATAGAATAGCATGTTTAAGCACCTGAGGTTTGTGAGCGAAACATTATATATATATGTAGAGTTTAAAATAGTACTGTTTTGAAAGGAGCTCTGGAGATTTCACTTTACTCCAGTAACACTAAAATTAGTGTTTGGCTATGGGATGGCATGGTACTAACCTCACTGTTGTGGGGAAGGTACGGACTATATTACAGCTGTGGACTTGATTTTTCTTAGTATTGAACCATGCAGCTCTTGGATTCAAATACAGAAAGTGTATAAAATAGATATTTTATAATTATACCGTAAATCCCCAACATGACGTATCTTATTTCATTTGTCTAACCTTGTGAGTGTATTAAGAGGAGTGGCGCCCTCATTATAATACCTGTCTGAATGCACAAATTAAGGTGTATAAACTGTACGTTTGTCTTATTATAAGAATAAACAAAGTTAAAAAAAAAAAAAAAGGAAACATAGACAATGTCAGAATGGAAAGAACCAGTGGTTCATCCAGTCTGCCCAAGTTTCCTATAATCCCTGGAACTTTTCCTTAAACCAGTTGTTCCTCCAGAGTACTAACCCTTCCCTTCCTTTCCTCTCCTCATTATCCTTCCAGGTCCTATTGCCACGGGAAATCACTATTCCCTTCATTCTATCCCAGCCCTGCCTGAAACCCCTGCTGTTTTCACACCCACCACCTTGGCTGACAGACTGTTCCACAGTTCCACCGCCCTTTCTGTAAAGAAGTACTTCCTCTCTTTCCTCCTGAACCTCCCCCCAGTTATTGCATTCGTGTCCATGTGACCTCGAGTTGGTATTCAGGCTAAATAATTCCCTGCAGTTCACCTTGTTGATTCCTTTAAGGAACTTGAAGGTCCTGGTCATATCTCCCTCTCCCTTCTGGTTCCCTCTGAGTACATATTTAGTGCCTGGAGGCGCTCCTCATAAGATACACCCTGTTGACCCTGAATCACCTTTGTTACTCTGTGCTCCTCCGTCTCTAACCTATCTTTGTCCTTTCTGAGGTGAGGACTCCAGAACTGGGTGCAATACTCTGGGTAGGGCCTCACCAGGGATCTGTATAGGGGAAGCACTACCTCTTTTCTTCTGCTATCAATACCCCTCCTGATACATGCTAGCATCCTATTAGCCTTGCGGCAGGTCTTGCTGCAGACTCATTTGTTTAAGTGAGTTATTGGTTATAACTCCCAGATCCCGTTCCTCAGATATAGTGCTAAGTCTCTCCCTTCCCCTCCCATCCAGTACATTGTCTTGGGGTTCCTTTTTCCTAGGTGCATTACTTTTCACTTTAAGGTGTTAAATTTTAACTGCCAGCCCTTTGACCACCCTCTAGCTACGTACGTCTCTCTGCATATCCCTTATTCCCTCCTCACATTATCCACCCTCCCACATAGTTTTGTGTCATCTGCAAAGAGAAACAACCTGCCCCTGATCCCTTCTCCAATGTCACTAATGAACACATTGAAGAGGACCGGATCCTGGACAGATCCCTGTGGAACCCCACTCATAACCTCCCCTTTCTCTGATTTAACCCCATTGAGCACCACCCTCTGCTGCCTCCCTTGTAGTCAATTATCCACCCAGTTCACTACGGGTTTAGCCACACCCAAGTCTTCCATCTTCTTGAGCAATCTTTTGTGCGGTACCGAATCAAAAGCCTAGCTGAAGTCAAAGTACAGCAGATCCACAGCATTTCCTCTAATTATACTGTCACCCAGTCAAAGAAAACTATCAAGTTAGTCTGACAAGACCTTCCTGCCATGAAACCACAATATTTATTATCCAGAAGTCCACTGCTCTCCAGGTACTGTACAAGGCCCTCTGATCAGTGACTTCATCAGTTTTCCCACGACAGAGGTAAGACTACAGGCCTGCAGTTCCCTGGTTGCTCCTTACCCACCCCACAATGAACAGTACAACGTCCACCACCTTCCAATCCCTTGAAACTTTCCCAGACCTAAGTAAGCTGTTGCACAGACCAGCCAGTGGTTCAGCCAGCTCCGCAGCTAATTCCCTAAGTATCCTTGGAAGCAACCCATCTGGTCCGGGGACCTTATCTATCTTAATGGCTGCCAGCCCTTTCAGGACCCTTTCACTAGTCAGCAATAGCTGTCTCATTTCCAGGACTCCCACAGTGGCTGCTTTGATGCCACTCTCTGGCATGGACCCCAGTCCTCCTTAGTAAATACTGAGCAAAAGTACTGTATTCATTTAGGACAGTAGCCTTTTTCCCCATCCTCCTCAATTACCCTACCCCCCTCAACTGGCCATACGATTCCCCTCCTTTTCTTCTTTTTTCACTAACTTACCTGGAAAACTCTCCATTCTTGGTCCCCTCTGCGATATGCAACTCTGTGCCTGCTTTCTTGTCCCTAACTGCCCTCTTTGCCGCCCTACTTTTCTGTAGATAATCCTCTCATTCTATCTCCCTTGCTTTTCCTTGTATTTAGAGAAGGCCTTCTTTTTGGCCCTTATCGCTTCCCTGACCTTTGTTGAGAACCATAGAGATCTCAAACATGTTTTATTTTGTTACTGTTCTTTTGCATGCCTTGGATGCCTCAAGGATAGCTCCCTTCAATTCCCCCCATCTCTTCTCCACCCCACCTATTTCCCCCACCCCTACCAACTTATCCCTGACTAGCTCCCTCAACCTATCAAAGTCCACCCTCCTAAAGTCACAGAACCTGGATTTTGATTGTAGTTTGTCAGCCCCGAGGGCCAATTCAAACCAAACTGAGTTACGGTCGCTGTTCCCTAGCGGCTCCACTACTTCCACAGTACCCACCATCTCGGAGTTGGTGAGTACATCATCAAGGAATGTAGCCCACCTGGCACCACAAGACAGGCCTGGAAGGTGTCCAGCAGTGCCCAACTCCTGGCGCTTCTGGCCATCAGGATCTCCCAATTGATGTCTAGCAGGTTCAGGTCTTCCACCACCACTACTACTTCCCCCTTTGTTATCCCTCTTTCAAAATCCTTCCCGAGTTCACTGTCCTTTTCCTCCCCTTGCCCTGGAGACCTACAGATCACCCCAAAGCACACCTTCCCGTCCGAGGCTGCCATGAGTTGCACCCATACTGACTCAGCCTCCCCACGGTTACCCCTAATGCACTCATCTTCCGCCACTTCTATGCCCTCTTTGAAATAGAGACTCCTCCCCACATCAATTCTTCTATCACTCCTGAATAGTGAATACCCAAGGATCGTCATCTCCCAGTTGTTTTCAGAGGCCCATGCTTCTGTAATGTCTGTGTATGGCTGCCCATACGTTATCTTTCATAGTGAATGAGGCACCACTCCTACAAGCCTGTTTTTCAACCAGTCAAAAAAGTACAACTGTCGCACTCTGCACATGCAACTCTTGGAAGACATGGCTCACCTCCCTACACCACTCGCGCCTGAAGAGTTTCACTCGGGTGACTGCTAGAGATGGTAACTTGTCAGTCAAGGGACTCACCAGACAGACCACTTCACACCAGTCTTCAAGTCAGCCTTCTAAATTTAAAAAAAAGACACTGCTGCCATCAGTATCTTAAGTGGTGTTTGTGGCACATCAGCGATCGCAGATGCGTCTTGAGGGCAGCAGCAGAATGCGGAGGTTTCAAGTGGTTGTTTTGCAGTAGTGACGCCCCTTGGCGCAGCACACCACAATGTGCTTAGTGCAGCACAACAACCCTATTCTAGGGATGAAATTCCATCCTCAGCTACGTCTCACCATACACTATACAATTTTTTGCATTGCTATTTATTCAGGTACAGTTAAACATGGTTCAGTTGGGGCGTAACCATCATTTCTGAAAACAGGAACATTATAAACAGCTATCAATTAGAAATTATTTCCTGTCCTCCAAGATTTTCACTTTTTTTTTTTTTAATCTAGGTTGTTTCCTCTGGACAGAGACCTCCAACTTTGGACTTAATGGCAACCTCCAGCCAAATGACCATCCTCTCCTGCCTTTAAGTTTCTCCATAGCTTGTCCCCCATGGCAAAGGTGGTGGTGGTGGGGGGGCATCTTCCTCCCTTTCCAAAAGGATCTGGTTGGGGGAAAGGATGTTGGAAATGCTGGCACCATTATTCTGACAACCGCCATTTTACCCCAACTTATTCTCTTGCTCCTGCCTCTTCCTCCACTAGCAGCCTCGCATACATATACAGTACCTAACTCCAATGGAGGAGCAAGCTACTCTCCTACCCCAGCTTACCACTGGGCTTGCTGTGGCATAGCACAGTGCCACCCCCTTTCTAGACTTCCGCAGCTGTGGCCACCTCAGCGCTATCAACCGGAGGCTGCTCACCAGCCCCGGTTGCCTGCAATGTAGCACGGGGTTCATATCTACACAAAACTGGGCATTCTGGTGCCCTTACGCAGCTTCTAGTCAGCATTTTCCCTAATTGCTGGGCCTCTCCATTCTCCTCCCCTCTCTCTCTCTCGCTCTATTATGCTCCCTTTCGTATTCCAAGTATCCCCGATTCCAACTCTTTTACCTCTGAATTCTGATACAACAAGATCCAGAGAAACCACCCCAACATGTGATTATCTGCCTAACCAGCAGGGCCAAGAAGCGAACTTGGGACTTTCTTAGTATTAACCCCCTCCCTTATTGTTGCTACCAAATTCCCGTTCCCCCAACCTGAGGTTCAGGCTTGCCAGACCTGCACTTTTTCTCCCACTGAGAGGGTGCCCACCTTCAGTGCTCACGTCAATGCAGCTACCTGGTTGGCCGACAAGGGTATGTAGGCACCAGAAGTCCCACAGCCTCTCTCCCAAGGAGTCGGCTACATCACCTCCACACTGAGCCAAGCCAGTCTCAGACCGAGATTCTCAGCATCCCAAGTGGACTCCGGTATCCCAAGTCAAAATGCAATATGCTGCCACAGGGACAACCCTAGAAGGTTTGAGTTGTGGACTGCTCCAACAACTACCCATGCCAGCTGCCAAACAATGGCCTTTCCCTGTGGCATTTCCATAACGGATACATTACACATCCACTGTGAGTGATCACTCCTCGCATATTATTAAGGTTCAATACACAGAAACTGAAGAAGTGACATATACTGAAAAGGCTCAGTACCTTGTGAGAAAAAGTAAACTCTCGTCCCATCTCCTCTTACATAGAAGTTATCAGATAAACACCGACCTAAAACAGAGAAGGCAGAGCATTATATAAATTCACAAATCCAGTTATCAGATCTGGCCACATTACCACAAAAACAGACACCATACAGAGGTACAAAACTACAACTTTATGTTAAGACTGTTAACAGCAAGGAGTCCCAGTACCTGAATCAACATAAATGTATGATAAACTTATCTATCATATTGAATACTGTCATCATATGACCACTAATGTAAAGGAACAGGCAGTCTAAGGTAGTACAAGGGATAAACCAATGCATCTCTCCAAGGGTCTCCTGGGAGAGCTTAACTACCATTCAAGGGGTGGGCTGTACAAACTAGGCTGCATTACAAGAATTCGTAAACAAGCAGACGACTATCTGGGGACTTCGGGGGCTGTCAATGTGAAAATATCACAAGAAGTCGGAGGGAGAGGACCATCTCAGGAGCATGAACACACAACTGAAAAAGTAGGGGGAGACAAAGGTTAAAGGAAAACTACACCCAGAACCTGAAAAAATATATGTTGTGCAGAGTGTTTTAATTTGTATGTGAAGTTCTAGTGTTTCCTTCCCTCTGACTGGTATTAGGAGTTTTTCCCAAATTAGCTTGCTAGCTTTATGCTAGTTTTTCGACCCCTGGGGATCTTCATACCTGATAGTGTAATTATATTTCTTGTTCCCACATTGCATCTTGTCTCATGTGACTGTGACGTAAGAGAGACCCAACATTCAGCACACACATGCCAAACAAACTAAATATCTTGGAAGCTTTACAAGCTGCACAAAAACTACCAGCAGCAAAGATTTTCAGGACAGTAAAACCTTTAGGATGAAAGTGGTCACTAAGCTGAATTCTACAGTTTTTAAAATATAGCCATCTCTGTTGTTGTGAACTGATTGTAATGCAGTGCTTTCTGCTGGATTTATGGGCTCGCTACATCACTATTACATGAAACAAGGTGCATTGTAGGACAAAGAAACACAATAAAACTATTTGATATGGAGATCTCCAGGGGTCATAAAACTACCCTAAAGCTAGCAGGCTAATTTAGGAAAAACTCGTAATACCAGTCAGAGGGAAGGAAACACTAGAGCTTCACATACAAATTAAAACACTCTGCACAGCATATATTTTTTCAAGTTTTGGGGGTAGTTTTCCTTTAATGTCATGGTAACTCTCTACATGTCACAGACGTCTATACAGGAGGGATATTGATGGGAGATGCAGGGAAAGTAAAGAGATCACGAGCACTTGGAGGTTTCTGAAAGACACTAAAATAAACTCCTGTCATAACCTTTCTCGACCTGCAATTAGGAATTCAGTTCACAAGGAACACTGCAGCTACACCTGTGACAGTGTCAGCTGGGTAGCACAGCAGTAGTGCTTCCGCTCACTATATGTTGACAGGTTCGGGAATGAACTTATGTCCTACAGAGGCCAGCTAGGGAAGGAAGATCGAGCATCCCAGGGACAGCTCTCATCCTTTGTGGAGGGAGGACTTTGCATACTGCTGTATGTGATCGAGCATCCCAGGGACAGCTCTCATTCTTTCAGGAAGAAGAACAGTGCGTATTGTGGTATGGGCACCACCTGGCGAAGGCTAGGTGATGGAGCAGTGAATGACTCATGTTGGGGAGAGGCCCTGGATGCAGACAGTGTGCCGTTCGTCAGCTTGCACACATGAGTCACTGCATGCAAGCAAACCTCAGGGGAAGAATATGTGGTGGGAAGGGGGGCAAGCCATGGAGGATGAGGAGGTCAAGTATTACTGTAGATGAGGGTGGGTGATGCGGTTGGAGGTGGCCTGATAGTGGCTGCAGGCAGATAAAACTGCAAGTTGGAAAAAAGAAACCTGTGACAGAAGTGCAGAAGAGTGCAAAGGGTTATGGGTTATGCATAGCGCCTTTTTACAAACTATGTCCTAACACACTTTACAGTCCACAAGGGGGAGGGGAGAGAATGCTACCATCTCAGGGGCACAAGGAGATTCAAGCAGCAGAGACGGTTCAAATTAACACCAAGCCCAGGGAGGTTAACTGACTTGCTTAGGGTCACACAGTGAGTAGGTGGTTGCCGTGGGGTTCAAACCCAGGTCTCTAATTGTACAGCTGTGCATGCTAGGCCAAAGTGCCTCCTGGAAGGAAGGAGTTTGGTTTTACACAGCACCTTTCATACACATCGAATCCCAAAGCACTTTACAATTTAGGCAGTACAGTCCAGTTGGAATGATCTAACTCTCGCATCTGTGGGACCTTGATCAACTCGTTAACCTCCTTGTGCTGCAGTCCCTGGCGGCAAAAAATCTTGGGTATAAAAATAAATTCTTAACAAAACCGGCTTCCAGTAGAAATCAACTTTGTAGGACCTCCTCAGCATTCCAAAGGAAAAATGAGATGCCACTTTCCAAAAAAAAAATATCACCAACAACTGTTTACGTAAAACATATATGCTCACACAGGCCTGGCTGCAAATTACACTACCAAATTCTCAGGGAACAGATGACATCCAAGTCAAGAATTCTTCATTCAGACTTCAGTGCTTCCTATATGCCAGTCCCATCTAAAATGCAGAACTGCTGCACTAAAAGCTTTAAGCTCCGCAATTTTTTCCAATTGTTTAACCAGGAGTGGCACACTAAGCTGAAAGCTTGTTTACAGGTGCGACCTGGGAGCACAGGGAAGTTAAGTGACTTGCCCAGGGTCACACAGTATGCAAGTGGGGGCTATGGGATTCAAACACCGGTCTCCAGATTTGCAGCTCAGAGCCTTAAACCACTGCGCTATACTGTCTCCCTAATTAGTAGCCATCGTAGAAAAGCCCATCACACAAGCAAACTGTGGTACAAATAGGCTACTCACCTGTAATTGCAGTTTTATGAGTGGTATACAGTTCACATCCACACTTTGGCAGTTCCACTGAAAGTGCTGATTCGGATGTTTTGAAGCTAAGCTCCTCTTACCACCTGGGTGGTATATTCTCTGACTCCGCCCCGTGACATCAGATCTTTGTATGCTGGAAGCAGGGATCCGCGTGCCACTTGCCAGGGGAGGCTGGGTGGGTTGTGTAACTGTGAACTGTATACCACTCTTAGACCTACGGTTACAGCTAAGTAACCTGTTTTTCTAGGAGCAAGGATACAGTTCACTATCCACACTTTACACACTCCTAGCAGTACTCCGGGAGAAGGGGGCAAGGCGCACATCCCTATTTGGCGAACAGAGACTGGAGAGCAGAGGTCCCAAAAGCAGCATCCTGATGAGACTCAAGATTGATGCTGTAATGGGAAATGAAGGTGTGTGCTAACTTCTAGGTAGCAGACCTGCAGAGTTCCTGGACAGAGATGTCCATGGAAGCAGCCACCAAGGCAGCGGCATGTCTGGTGCAATGCGTTCTAAGCCCTACAGAAGGCTCCCTACCAGCCAGCCTATAGCACAGGTTGATGCAGGATGTGATCCACCTGACAATCGTCTGCTTTGCTGCCACTCTGCCAAGTGCTGCTTCAGAATGTGTTACAAGCAGTTGTGGAGCCTCACCCTGAACTCTGGCTGTGCACTCTTTATAACAACAGTGCCCTCCGCAGGTCCAAAGTATGGAGACTGCGGTCGACATCTGAGGAAGGGTTGGTAAAATATATCAGAAGGTTCATCACCTAGTTAAGGTGGAACTCTGATACTACCTTCAGGAGGAACTTAAGATGGAGGCAAAGGACGACTTTGTCCTTGTGGAAGAATAGGTAAGGAGACTCAACCAACAGCACCTGGAACTCACTGATCCTTTTGGCTGGCTGTCTTCTACGACAGGTGAGACATCTCACACCTGTGCACAGGCGTGGCTCTACGATGCCGGCGTGACATCCCCCACAGTGACATCCTCGACAGCGTTGGAAACCCATTGACACCCCCAACATCGACGCGTCCCCACAATGACCGGCAACACCGTGATGCCAAATGCCAGGCGCACCCCCTGCTTTAGATATCTAACGCCACATCGCACAGACAGAGGGTTAGATACCAACTTCCCAATTGCCGCCGAAGTCCATCCAGTGAAATCCCAGTCGCTGCTGAATAGGCGCTGCTGCCAGTTTCTCTGTGGGGGGTCTACTGTGCCAATGTTGTCGTAGAGACAGCATACCCACAGGCTCAAATGGCTTTTCTATGAGCATAACCATCACCATCAGTAAGTCCTGTGGTGGTGGTTTATGCACTGGAGGGGACAGGTGGTCCAGGCCTTTGAAAAAGCACCTGACCACCTTCTCCTGGGCCACCATCGGCTTACCAGCCCACACCTGGCAAGCAAAGATGGCTGCCAGATGCACCTATTTTGGGGGTTTGTAAACTTTAATTTTTAAAAAAGTTTTCAGTTTCACAGAATACTTTTAATCACTGCAGTCCACAAAGTACAATAACTGACACACTGATCCGATATCAGAGAAATAACAGTAAATGGCTGTGAGACTCACCCAGTAAGTGGTATATACAGCTATTTACTGACTAAGCACCTAAGAAAGTCAACTTTTCTGTCTCTTTAACCTCATATCAGTACATGATATACTCTGGGACACTCCTTTGGGATGATCCCGGGTCTGGTGTACCAGTACGTCAACGGACCTATCATCCAACAAGAAGAGGAAGGATGGGGCTAACTAGGGCGTCCAAGTCAGCAGGTCACCATTCCCCTCTCCAACACTGTAGGCAAGAGGTACCACAGACTGCTGAATGTTTCCACTTCCCCCATCAAATATAACTGAGCTGTTTCTAACTTGAGACATTCCAGTAAGTTAGCCACCCAGAGTGTCACAGGTCGGTGGCGAGTCCACTTTGCCCCAGTGTTGTGCGATTGTCTTTCTTGTGTTGACCACAGCATGGTTCCAAAGTGCCTCTCCTTCTCTCTTGGTCCGAAGTCCCTCTGCCCCTAACAGAAACTCAAGAGATGAGCAGGGTAGTTCGATCCCCAACACTAATTAAACTCTTCTATGGCTCTCCATCCAAAAGGACATTAACTTGGGGCATTCCATAGCCATGTGGATACTGCTTTACATTTGGGGCACTCCAGACTAAGTGAGAGTTTTAAAAGTTTCTGGGGTGCAAAGTAGGTTCTGTATAAGTAATTATACTGTATTTGTCTAAACTGGTATGACCTAGCACAAGAAATAGCATGGTGAATTGCCTTGGATCATACTTCAGGAGTGATGGAAGTTACTAGGTCTCTCTCCCAGGCTTCCCTATACTCCATGGTGAGGAGGAGGACTGCACTCCGATCAGCCAGTAATGGGCCACCAAAGGTTTAACCGAAGGGAGTATGGAAATGTACATGTTCTCTACTGGGGACAGAGCTGGAAGTACACAAACTACCTAGTTCTGGGGAATACGGAATTGCTCCTCGAATTTCTCAAATGAGGAGACCCCCCCCTCCCCAAGAACAGGTCCCCCACAGCGGCTATGCCCAGTTTTTTCCACTGCAGTATTCCCTGTGTCCTTTTAAAAGCTTCTACTAATTTTGTGTCAGGGAAGATACCTGGAGGATTAAGGATGTGTTTGTGGACCATCTGCCATATTGTCCAAGTTAGTACTGAGAAGGTTTTTTTTTTTTTCCTTACTGACTGAACCTACCCGACAAGGAAGTACTTAATAAGTGCTCCATCAAATCTGCAGTGCCCAGGGATGCCTCCTCTCACTGAAGTCGGGGGGTTCTGACCCCTGGGGGCCTTACCCAGGTATGTGAGCTGGGCTGCCATAGAAATAGAGAAATTGTCGGCAGATAAGGACCGCCTGGCCCATCTAGCCCGTAAGCTCTTGTACTGGATTACTGCTTCTGACTGGCCCGCTGCTGTACATCTATGGTTCCCCTACGCCTGTCCCAAGCATGCTTGAATCCATCCACAGTGCTCGCTACCACCACCTCCTGAGGTAGACCATTCCATGCATCCACCACCCTCTCTGTGAAGAACTTCCTCACCTTCCCTCTTAACCTCCTACCTTCCAATTTCATGCCATGCCCCCTCGTTCTTGTGCTCCTGTATTGGAAAATGTCTCCCCCTGCACCTTGCTTATACCCTTGAGGTACTTGAATGTTTCTATCATGTTCCCGCTTTTCCTCCTCTCCTCCAGCGAGTACATACTGAGGTCCCTTAATCTCTCCTCATAAGTCTTGTGTTGCAAGCCCTGTACCATCTTAGTCGCCGTTCTCTGGACCATCTCCTGCCTATCAAATATCCTTACACAGGTGCGGCCTCCAGAACTGCATTCAGTACTCCATGTGAAGCCTGATCATGGTTTTATATAATGGCATCAATTCCTCCCTCCTTCTGCTGCATATGCACCCCAGCATGCCACTGGCCCTCCCAGCTGCCTTAGCACTCTGCTTTGACGTTTTCAGGTCATCTGAAAGAATAACCCCCAGGTCCCTGTCCTCCTTTGTGACTGTCCGCAACCCCCAAAATATCCTGTAGCTTTCCCCACTGTTTCTGTGTACCAGGTGCATAATTTTGCACTTTTTTGCATTTAACTTCAGTTGCCAGTCCTCAGACCATTTTTCAAGCTTTCTGAAGTCCCTCCTCATTTTCTCCACCTCCTCTGGGATATCCACTCTTACAGATCTTGGTGTCACCTGCAAACAGGCAGACCTTTCCCTCCAACCCTTCTGCAATGTCCCTAATGAAGACACTGAACAGGACTGATCCCTGAGGCACCTCACCGGTCACCCTCCCTCTCCCCTGACTGCACCCCATTTACCACCACCCTCTGCCTCCCATCTATTAGCCAGTTTCTAACCCAGTTTACCACCCTGTCCCCCATGCCCAGCCCACCCAGCTTGTTTATCAGCCTCCTATGTGGGACGGTGCCATAGGCTTTGCTGAAATCAAGGTAAGTGACATTCACTGCCTCACCCTGATTTACTTCCTTTGTCACCCAGTCGAAGAAATCAACCAGATTTGTCTGACATGACCTCCCTGCTGTGAATCCGTGTTGCCTATGGTCCAGGGCTCGATGGCTTCTAGATGCTCTCTATCCTTTCTTTAAGCAATGTCTCCATGATCTTCCCCACTACTGAGGTGAGTCTGACTGACCTATAGTTCCCCGTCTCCTCCCTGCTGCTGGATTTGTGTATAGGGACCACATGTGCCCTCCTCCAATCCTCCAGTACCACCCCTGTATTGAATGACTGTGAACAAGGCTGCCAGAGGTTCTGCTATCTCCCTTCACAGTAACAGTGTTCAAGATCAGGGAGGGCTATGCCAGCTTCCCTGATTGGGGCTTGCAACACTATAGGTTTTATTTGGTCCGCCTTCCCTCCCTCCAGAAACTTACGAAATAGGCCGTTAGCCATTCTGAAAAACTTTTTAGGGACTTTAATAGGCAGGGCTTGGAGCAGGTAAAGAAGTTTTGGGAAGGTACAAATTTTAAGAGAGTTTACCCAGCCAATTAAGATCAAGGGAAGTTTAACCAGCTGATGACTTTAAGCTGGAGTGGAAAATTAAGTTTATACAATCTAGATAATTGTCTAGGGATATAAATCCCCAAATATTTGGGGGCCTTTACCTCCTTTAGCTCAAGTACAAACTTTCCTCCCTTTTCTGTGCTCTTGCTAAGCAACAGAATCTCACTTTTCCACCCAATTAATTTTGTGCCCTGAGGGAGGCCCGTACTGTGATACCACTGATGCAATCTGGGATAGAGAGGCTCAGGGGTTGTTTACACAGAGAAGCAGATAGTTGGCAAAAAGTGAGAGTTTATGATCTTCTTCCTCCACCTTAAGCCCCTCAAAGTGTGTGTTGTGCCCAAGGGCAGTCCACTAAGGACTCCAAGGCCATGACATACAGCAGAAGAGACAGGGGACAATCCTGCCCAGACCAAAGTGGGCAGACATTCCTCCACTGACCACTATATGGGGCCTGGGGTCAGTGTAGAAAAGACTCACTGTTGAGCCCAAAATAATTCAGTATATAATGGAGGTAACCCCACTCCTGCTCTGCATCTAGCATGATTATGCCTGGTGGTTTCTGCCCCACACCCCTCCACTGCCATGCAACGGTAAGGGTTCTGCATATGTTCCCTTCCCCATCTGCCTTTCACAAATCCAGACTTATCTGGATGGATGTCAGGCAGAACGGTCTCCAATCAAGACACCATAAGCTTAGCAAGAATTTTATAATCAGCCAAAAGTAGAGAAAGGGTGGTAGGCTGGGCACAGGAGGGGGTCTTTCCCAGGTTTGGGGAGAACCACTATGGCCACCGACCGTGTGGAAGGGGCAACTGTCTGCATTCTATACACCTGGATAACATCCCGATCAAGGGTTCCCCAAGAGTCTCACCACACACCTTACAAAGGTCGATGGGTGCACCATCGGAAGCAGGTGCTTTGCTTCCCGTTAGAGCCTTAATGGCCCTCAGTACCTCAGTCCATGCGAGTGGAGGGTCCAGTGCCTCTCTCTGCACAGAGCTAAGTTTTTGGATATAGGGTGGACTCAAAGAAGGCCTTCCGCTCTTGCAGGAAGGGGTCACATTCAGAGATGTATAGCCACTGACTGAATTTACAGAATTCCTGCTCAATTTCAGAAACTCCTCCCCCATCCTTACAGAGCTCTGAGATGGCTGCTGCCCCTGATTTTTTGCAGAGCTGCCATGCCAGTCACTTCCCAGTATGGTCCCCCGCATAACAGGCTCCAACCCTGGGTGGCAAGATCTGGCCCTCGAGTAGTTTGGTATTTATTTATTTATTTACTGAATTTTGTTGACCCGTTAAAGCCCACTGGGCCAAGAAGTCCCCTTTTCAGGGGCCACCGGGGTGGGGACATGGCAGATGGCAAGCAACTGAAATTTAACCAGATTAACCTGGTGGTGGTATTTTTAGTGAATGGGAGAAATTTGGCCAGGACACCGGGGAAATTCCCCTATCTTTTTCGATACGTGCCATGGGATCTTTAGCATCCACCTGAACTACCACCAATCCAGGCAGATGGGACCTCGGTTTAACGTCTCATCCGAAAGATGGCACCTCAGAAGTACAGCACACCCCTCATGCTGCACTACAGTGTCAGTATTGGGATATTAACCCAAGTTCCAGATGTGGGAACTGAACCCACAGCCCTCTGATCTCCCGGCCTCAGAGGCGAGTGTGCTACCTACTGAGACACTGACACTATACAGTACACTGGTATTGATGGTGTTGTATTCAATTTTTGCCTTTTGGAGCTTCCTGTATACCTCTGGGTCTAGGGACATCTTATGTAGGTGTTTGGGCTGCTGGATAGATTGTCCCAGGTCCAGCAGTTGGGTCCTGATGGCTTTTGACTTGTAGCTACCATAAGATAAAACCTCCCCCCTTTAGAGCTGCTTTTCAGGGCCTCCCACCTTCTGGAGTCAGACGTCTCCCCGGCTTATTATTCTTCAAATTGTCTTTTATCACCTTAGTTACATGATATCTAAACTGCGGGTCCCTCACAAAGGTGGGGGCCCATCATGTGCCCCCACCAGACATTGTGAGCGAGAGGCTCCGCCTGGCCCACAGCTTGTATCCCCAAAATGCTGTCTGCAAATTCAAATCTGGAAGTCTCCCGCCATTTTGCAAAGTGCAGAGGCAAGCTGCCCCTGCCCCCTTCTCCACCTCCAAGACCTGTACGCACATGAATGCTAGCAGTAAAGCCTGTAACCCAAGAAAATACAGGTGATTACAACCAACTTTTAATACATACTGGCAACCATGAAGTCAAACTATAAACTCATTATCCAGCAGAACTAGCCTTTTACTGCATATAAATGTTAGCATGTGAAACTATCTCATGAGTAAATCTATCACACCTTGAGGTGAGCTGGTCAGTATCCGGCCTTCCATGAAAAAGAGTAAAAAAACAGAAAAATGGAGCTAAGCCTCGGTTTGGAGGTGATATGTAGTGGTGTTAGCCCAGTATCATTCATGCTTTGGCTACCTGAATTAAATATTCTGCTTCTAGCATCTGGCGTGTGCCCATTTCCATTTTCCTGTTTTAGTGCTCTTCTTCAGTTGGGGCACCTTTGCAGGTGGAAGAGTATATCCTTTGTCTTGTGTGACACATCTGCAAAGTAGACTCGCATGTTTGGTCCGGGACTACAGCCACCCAAGTAATCCATTACTGTCAACTCTGACAATGCCAGGACAAGCTTGCCATTTCCCGCCAACAGTGCTGGCCGTAGAGGGCCAGCTGTCCCCCCTGTCCCCAATCTGGGCTCCCACCCCAGAAGGGTCAACAATAAGGATCAAGGTGGCTTGGGTTCAAGCTGACCAGTAGAACCTGTAAGTTGTACCATAATCCTATTCAACTGTGCCATATTAATCTTGACAAAGCTAACATTTCAAAACCATATGCAAATTTATCCAACAAATATTGAACCCAAGTCCCAAAGTCTCTCAGTACTTCTGACTGCTTGACAGATGAGCCCACAAGTCAATATTATGGGGTTCCAACACAATTGCTGCTCCTGATGTAATGAACAGTCGCAGAGCATAGTCACCCGACTGCAATGAGCTGTGAGATCCTCACTGCACCATGCCAGACCCAGCAACCTGTTTAATCTTTCATGCCCCCCCAAAGGCATGCTACTCCCCTACATTCCCTCCCTGACCAGACTGTAGATGGTTTGTCTCCCCCAGGAATGAAAGACCATTAGGATATTAGGGCCAGTGGATCCAGATAAAGTATTACAGTCTCAAAGGGAAATCTGCCAAAGTCACGTATCCGCCACATATTCAGAGTGCCATACAGCTACCCAGTCCACACTGACCAAAGTGAGCCCAGCCTGGCACAGATATCACTCCAGGGGAGTTTTTAGGGTGTCTGACCTTAAAGTGGGGATCAGGTATGAGCAGAGTTAAAGGGACCCTAGGGGATTGCAGAAATAAAGCAGATGGTAGAGAATAATATACCTCTCACATGGTGACAAACCAAAGTCTTCACTTCACTGGTGCTGTGGCTGTCGAGGAGGATCTTCCTGTGGTCACTGCTTCCTTCCGGCTGATGAAGTCATCTGCCTCCACCAGGCTAGTGAAGGTTCTGAACTGCTTGCCTGGCCTCAATATCATCAGCTTGGAGGAATACATGTGGTGATGCTACCAACCCAGCCTGCACAGCCCTGCTTTCACCTCTGGGAACTACTGCCTTTCTTGCTGAAGCTCTATGCTGTAGTCAGTGAACACCAGAACTTTAGCTTCTCCCACCTATACTGGACCCTTAGCTCTGGCTGCCTGTAGAACTGCCTCATCTTGACTGCGGTGGAACCAGGTGAGGAAGTGTCATGGTCGGTCTCCAGGGCATGGGTGACCCCCAGTGTGCATTGGGTCTGCTCCATCTTGTATGTATTTATTTTTGCTTATTTTTATTGAAATGTTTCACAGAAGGAACACTGAACAAGTTGCTCGTCTCCACAGTCGACCGGGGTGGGGGTGGGAGTGGGGAGGGAAGGGGTTACATACAGTTGTGAAGGATGATCAGTTACAATAGTATGTGGTAGTACAAACAATACAACATTGTAAGATTATACAACACTTGGAACACAAGGTATTGTACAATAAACAGTAGTGGAACATTGGGTAAATTACAATACATGTCCAAAATCATACAAAAGAACATATAAACATACAAAACAGTAAACACGCAACAGAACCATTATAGTGCATGAGTGTACCAGGAAGAGGGTCAAGGTAGTATGCAACTGCTGTTGGAGTGAAAAGGACGGGGTAGGTTGTGCACACGGGCAACCCAGAAGGGCAGGGGAGGCAAGAACTGAATACGAGGAGAAGTGTAGCCATTTCCTGATTCCCCCTTCAGGATGTTGAGAACCCTAACGGGGGATGCAGGATAGGAAGGCACCCTGTATCTCCTAAGTCCAGATGTCTGATCAGCCACTTAAGTATAAATTCTTGTAGCTTATTGTCCTCAAAGTCTTCAGGCAGCTGTCAGATGCAGATGTCGCAACGCCTCGACTGGCTCTTCTGGTTGTCTATCCGTTTTCTAAGCTGTTCCATCAAGTAGTGCAGGCATGCTTTCTCTGCCTCCTAGTCAGTGAGCTTATCTTCGGCTGAGCTCATGTGCAGGGATCAACCATAACTTTTCTTTGCACTAGCCAGCCGGACAAGTTGATTAAAAATTGCACTAGCTCACAGATGGTTACACTAGCCCACAATAATAATGGTAAATTTTGATTGGTTATACAGGAAAGATGCACACCAAGAAATAATTTAATTATTGCATATTTATCCTGCTCCCACATTGATTCCTGCCATGGCAAAAAAAAGACTGCAAAACAATCACATGAAGTGTGTGCCCCCACTGTTTTTTTTTTTTTTTACTATGTGCCCCTTGCTTCCTCTTCTTTCACCCCCTCAGTGAGTTACCGTGCAGTTCTTGTTACTCGGCGGTTGGGGCTTTCCATACTGCACCCATACTCCCGGCTTTGACATAGTCCAGGGTTTCACCTCACATTTCTCGGTAGGTATTCAACTCAAAAGGTCTGGACATCACAAATGTTAAGGGGATACCCAGCACTGTTGTGGAAATCGTGCTTTTACACTTCCGCCAATGTTACGCTTTGGCCACACACCCCCTGCCAGGGGCATCTTAAGGATCATCGCTTGCGGTATTCCAAGATGCTTGCCACAGGGCGGGCAAGGGGAATCAAGCTCCCTGCCCTGGCACCAAATAGAAGACTTCTTCATTTAAATGCATAGCATCTGTGAGTCAGTTCTTTTTGGGAGGCCTCCACAACATGGAGCACGTCTTCCAATAGGCCCTAGGTCTGGAACTCTAGCAGCTCAGGAACCAGGCCGAGAGGTTCAGGAACTGATGGTTCAGGTGCAGGAGCTTCCCCACTGTCTGGTCAGTAGATCCGGGTGAAAAGAAAGCCACAACGAAGGTCTGCTGTTGAGGTTGAGGAGATCCAAATACCAAAACTGTCTTGGCCAGTCTGGAGTTATCAGAATCATCCAAGCACTGTCCTTCTAGGCCTTGACTGCTAACTTGTGGTTCAATGAGAAGGGGCAGAAGGCATACATGAGGGCTGGGGTCCGGGGCCTCGCAAAGCCATCCCCAACAGTGTCCTGGACTGTGAGGGGTGGACACAAAACAGTCTCAATTTGGTGTTCTCCCAGAAGGCACACAGATCCATCAGAGGAATGCCCCACAGGAAGCACAGGTGGTTCACCACCTCCTGATTCAGGGACCACTCGTGCAAGGTCTCTCCTACCTGGCTGAAAGTGTCTGCCAGCTGACTGTTCACTCCCATGGTATGGATCGCCAGGAGGCATACATCCAGACTGTGCACAAGGGTCCGGGTGTGGAGGACCTCCCAACACACAGAAAGGGAGTGTGTTCCACCCTGCCTGTTCATGTAGTACATAGTCGTGCTGTTGTCAGTCTGGACCTGCACAACCTGAACCCTGATTAGAGGAGTGAATTCCACCAGAGTAAGTTGCACTGCATGGAGCTTCAGTAGGTTTATGTGGTGCCAGGATTCCCAAGTCAACAGTCTCCCAGGTGTGCTCTCCATCCCACCACAGACGTCTGTTGTGACTGATGGTTGGCTCTGGCCATACAAACAGGATTTCTTCCTTCAGATGTTCCAGGATCAGCCACCACTGGATGGCATCCCACTTAGGCTGAGTCACTGAGACTGGCTAGTCCAAGTGTCCTAAGTGTGGGACCACTGACGACCCAACTCATACTGCAGATGATGCATACACCAGCACGCTCAACGGACCATGTTGGTGCAATATGCCATGCACCCCAGCAGCCCAGGAAACCCCCTGGCAGGCTGCAAGTGACCAAACTGAAATTATCAGGCAAAAGAGGTAAGATCCTGAGCCCAGTCCACAGGTAGGCGAGCCTTGGCCCGCAGGAAGTCTAGTTCTGCCCAAATTAACTTGATCACCTGCGACGGTACCAGTTCGGACCAGTCTGGGTTGACCAACCGGTCCAAGTCCTGGCAGGTCTGGAGGGCCAGATCTCTGGATCTCTTGACAGTCTCTATGGATGGCCCGGCTAGCAGCCAGTCGTCCAGGCAGGGATACACTGATGCCTCAGCACCACAGGAAGGCTGCCATCACTACAATGCACTTGGTAATGACTCTGGGCACTGAGAAGAGACCAAAGGGCATGATCAGTAACTGGTACAGGATCCATTTCACATGGAACCAGAGGTACTGTCACTGAGACGGACAGACCAGAATGTGAAAAAATGCACCCTGGAGGTCTAGGGAGAAGAACTATATACCCTGCTCTGCAGATGGTATGATCTGGTTCAGGGTGACCATCCTGAACTTGTGCTTTTGCATGAATGGATTTAGAGCATGCAGATCCAGTATGGGGTGCCAACCCCCTCCGCCCGTTTCGGAACCAGACAGAACCTGGACATGTAACCTTGAATGGCCAAGGCATCTGGGATATGAGCTACAGCTCCTTTTACGAGGCACTGAGCAGTGTCTTCCCGATTTGCAGACAGTGTGTCCTGCAATACCATGGACTCCCCCGAAGAGTGTGGAATTGGTAAGGAGGGAGAGCCCTGAAGTCCAGAGGCAGCCCTCTGCCTACCCCTTCTAACACCCACTTATCTGTGATGATAGCAGATCAACGTGACAAGACGTGACTTACCTGACCCTCGATGGGGAGCAAAGACTGAGATAGGATGGGAGTAAGGATAACACCACCCAACCCGTCACTGTGCAGCTTTTGCAGGGGCACTGGCCGCTGCAGCCAGGGGGCATCACCACCCCTGCCCCCACCTCTCTTGGGACCCTTGCCACTGAACTTGGGTTTTGGGGCACCAGGCCTAGTATTGCCCCTGCTGGGGCTTCTGCTGCCTGGAAGGCTGTAGCTGAAAGGGCCAGTACTGATTTTCCTTAGGCTTTTGTTTCTGATCCTTCTGGGATGATGCAACACAGTCAAGGGTGGCACAGGACTTCTCAGTGCAAGTGAGATGCCCCTTCAACTCTGAACCAAAGAGGTTGGCGCCCAGGAAAGGGACATTGGCCAAAAATCCTTATGCTAGGTGTCCACCATGAAGGTGGAGAGATGCAACCAGGTCCTGCAACGCATGGAGATAGCCGCTGCCATGGCAAATTCATAGCAGTCACCTATTTCCAAGGTCATCTGGAGCTGGTGTTTAGCCAGCAACTGAGATTAGTCTCATATGACCTTCAGCACAGATTGGTGTTCAGCAGGGAGGTGAGGGAGGATTACATCAAAAACTCCCATCAGGGAGTGGCTGAAGTTGGCCATCATGACAAAATAGCTCACCTGATGGAGATCAATGGACACCACAGTGTAAATCTTTTTAGTGGTGCGTCAGTCTTTCTGGACTCCTTATCTGGAGGCTTGTCCATATCCCCCTGGCCCCTGGATTTGCAGAAGGCAGAGTCAGAAACCAGCCCTTTGGCCAAAAATCCTGAGAGGGATCTGGTGGGGACCGCCTACCTGCAGACCATGTGGGTTGAGGGCACTGGGCAGGATGCTGGATGCTGGCAAAGCTCCAGGGCCGAACCCCAAAATGGCCTCAGCCACAGAAAGGTGACCCAGGGCAATTGTCCCTGTATATGATATCAGTAAAGGGGTATGTGGCCGTTTTGTGGACATGCTGCAGAGGAACATTCATGGACTGCGATATAAGTCGGATTACACTCTTGAAAGACACTGGGTCATGCTCGGTGGTCAGCTCCTCGATCAATCATGGCTGAGGATGTAAGTACCGAAGGAGGCAATGGACAAGAGATCCGATTCATCAGAGGACTCCTCAAAAACAGCCCTCGACTGTTTCTCACCATGTACCACCCTGGAATCTTCCGCCTGTGTGATCTGCATCAAAGTACGCTGGGCAAGCCGATGGCCAACCACGCCTCCTTAGTCAGAGAGCCCGACTTTGGCAGTGGTATCAGCGGCTCTGACCAAAGTGATGGAGAAGCAACTGTGGGTAGCACTTTTGTGGCTTGGACTGGTGAGGGCATGACTGGCAGTTGCCAGGCAACTGAATGTCCTGGAGGTATAGCCCTACTCTGCCCTGCAATGGCTCACTGTTGCCAGAGGAGCTCCTCATAGCACTGGCGCATCTTATGGTGGTGCTTCTCCTTGCCCAAAGACAAAGAGGACAAAGAGCATTGATGGCAATGCCTCTCAGTCAAGTGGAATCGAGAGCGACAGCACCTCGATCGAGACCTCAACCTCGACTGTTGACTGGATGTTCGACATTGAAGGGAGCCTTCTGGCTGGCTGTGGTATATACAGCACATGCCTGGTCATACTGACTAAGACAGGTTCAGAAGACTCGACTGCCAGCAGAGGTCGCTTCCAAGGTGAACCAATCGAGGATACCGACTGGTCCATGTCCTCCTGAGTGAGGACTGGGAGCACCGGGGTCTGAGAGATCAACTCCTCAATCTCATTAGACAGCTGGTTGACGGGCTCAAGGAAGATCTCCACCACCAGCTCAACAAGGCTATCAAGGAGTTGTTAACCTGCCCCTTGACTGAAGAGGTCTCGACCAGAGTTGAGCAATGGGATAGTCAAAGGAACTGGAGGACCTCCATCTCTCCTGGTCCCACGACTGGTGTCTGCGGCACTTATGCTTTTTGCCGCAGTGGGGGAGGGCTCTCCCCCAAGGTCTGGAGGGCCATACTCGTTTTGCAGAACCAGTCTGTGAAAGACACTACAATGCTGGCCCCAGCCTGAAGCAGTGCTGAGACCCATGACGTGCCTGCCACAGCAGCTGCCACTTAAGGGTCTCAAGCTGGACAGCAGACCAAGCAGCTACTGAGGCCTTCTTACAGCCCTGAGGGTGGTCTTTCAGGTCCCATTCCGACAGCCAACCAAGGGTAAGCCGACGCTTCTTGTCCTCCAAGGACCCAGGGAGCATCGAAGGAGAAAGGCTACCCCCAGCCACATCATGCTGCCCACCCAGACAGTACAGGCATATGTCATGCAAGTCGACGACCAACATCTTTTTCCAGCACCGCACAAAAAACCTGAACCCCAGCTTCCGTTGCTCCATTCCACATGGATGCCACAGTCTCAAAGGGATGAGAAATAAAAGTTAGCAATTTCAAAATTAAGGGTTAATCTACAGTGCACAAATTCCTCAGCGAAAGCACGAAGGAGGTAACCTGTTCTTCCAGTGGAAAGAACAATGTGACATCACAGGGTGGAGTCCGGGGACATACCACCTGCGTGGCAGAAGGACTTTAGCTTCAAGACATCCAATAAATCAACACTTCCAGTGGAACTGCCAAAGTGTGGATAATGAACTGTGTCCACACCCCTAGAACAATACATTTTGCCATCTGGGCAGTCTTTGGTATAAATGAAAAATGCTCCGTTTTGTTGACTGTGAATCTTATTTGTACCACAGACTTTTTTCTTGTACCCACAAATGGTAATTAACTGGGAGGGGGTTAAATAATGCTGACAGGTAGGCCGGCTCCATGGCATGTAGGGCTGAGGCACTGGTACCTCACCCACCATCATGCCAGCAACCTGGGTTCAGGGACGGACCAGGGTTGCTTGGGGTCCGGCTGGAGGAAAGGAGGATTTAGCATCCCATAAACAGTTTGCTTCCTTCGGGGAGGGAGGTCTGCATGACTCTCTGCATTGCCACCACATAACAAAGGCTGGGTGATGCAACAGGTGAGGTGCAGTGGGAAGGGGAGCCGACACAGGTCGCCACTGCATGTGACTCGGCCTTGGGGGAACCAGAACAAAAAAATAAATAAATAAATAATGCATGCAGAAAACAACCCTGGCTGGCAGGATGAAGGTAGGATCCCCCCACAGCCCCCACACTACCAGCCGGCGGGATGAAGGCAGGAACCCCACAAACTCTGCACTACCATTCAGAAGGATGAAGGCAGGAACCCTGTAGGCTCTGCACTACCAACCAAGGCACCCAGACAAAATAGGTGATGGGGCTGACAGCTGAAGCCAGAAGGGGCTGTCAGACTCTCTACAGGGGACAAATTATATATGAAGAAAAACAATAATGTTGACAAGGGTCAGGGGTCAGCAGAACTTTGGTGAGTAAAGGCCCAAGCATTGCTGATGGGGCTCGGCTGGGTTCATGGACTGCTGAGGTAAGGAACAGTAGTCAAAACTTTACCAATGAAAATTAGGGCAAGATTTTAAAACACACTAATTGGTTCAGACAAGTTTGGGATTACTGGCATCTTAGTTGTTTCTTTGTACACTATTTTTCTGCTCCGGTGGACCAGGGCATCTCTCAGGAGTGGGGATGTGGCCAGACAATACAAATGTGTAGACCAGGACCATGTTTGTTGCCCCATCTAGCACAATAAATACAACTTTTTTACACCATGACACTGGTTGTTGCCCCCCCCCCCATGCATGGCTACATACAGCTGCCATACATCATTCCCTCACATACCACCCCAGAGCCTGTCATGTTGTATAGTCCTTTGGATGCAAAGACAATACCAGTAACCAATCCTAGTTTTGACTCCCATTAATAAAATTAAGGAAATGATCCTTTCTGCTGATCCGCTCTTCTGTGTTATGTTTTGGTGGACAAAAGCAGCAGTTGAGAGCCTTTTTGTTGGCCCACCTTAAAGAGCTAGTGTACTGCCTAAACCTAATATTAGATTTTAAAAGCAGTCAACCATTACTTTTTATATCCGAGGTATTTTTTCTTTTCCCTTTGTTTAATTAGAAGATTGTTTACTTGATGTTAGTAGGTGTGATGTGTGGAACAGTTCTTAGCCTGGCAGCTGACATATCTTGCTCTACTGCCCCACACTACAACATCAGCATTGTGACCTCTCTGACTGTGACATCACTGCTACTTAGGAACAGCAAGTGAGTGACTGCTAGGTCATTCACCTGTGATGTCACTGACCATGAGATCATAATGCTGATGATGTAATTAATAAGGGTACCTAAGTTATGTCAGCAGCCAGGCTAAAAGCTGTTCCACACATCCAGCACAATATTATTACATATAATACTTTCTGATGAGCAAAGGGAAAAAGAAAAATATTTAGGAAATACAACTGACTACAACTCAGAATTTGTATTATTTTCCTTTTGGCAACACTAGCTCTTTAAATAAAATTGTACACCATGGAGTACATGGAGTATGCCTTCCTACACCCAGGCTCAGGAGTACCATCTAAATTGACGCCTCTACTCCTGGCCTGAAACCACCCTCCGCTGAGGCCCCTGCCCCAAACCCATAGACTCGCTCAGCCCCTCGGATCAACGCCCGGGGGAGGGCCTGCCCCACCTACCAGACGACTTGTCTGAGATTTGAGGAGCGGTCCTGGGTTGGGGCTGGTGGAGGGTTGGTCCGGCAGTGGGATATGGGAGCCAGTTCCCAGGGTCTCCGTCACCTTCCTGTTTCTCCGGGGTTTTCGGCATTATGTCGCTGCCCCCTCGGAGCGCGGACATGCAATAATGTCAGTGCACCTTGTGTGCAGACATCCACCACTGTTCTGCCCCCAACATGGAGGCATTACTTCCTGCAGGGTCCCCAGATCTCCATCAGGGGTTGCTGGGGAGAGACGCATGCCCCGATACCCACCCCGGGAGGGGAGAGCAGTCTCCCAGACACTTGATCTCCTCCCTCCCCTACCGACCCAAGTCGCCGAAGTGGCACGAGGTGTGGCGTCCAGTGCCTCAACCCTCAGGGCCACCGGGCTGGCATCTTAGTTTTTCTTTATTTGTTTGCAAACCAGATACCTCTGAAGGTGATGACGGATTGACCCAGTGTTGCGACAACAATGCACCATGCTACCACCACCTACGAGACTCAGGTTTGAATGTGGACCATTAAAGGCCACACTGGGTTCAGCTGGGTACCTGGAAACTGGTGCCTCACTGCAGGTCTTGGAATGCCATGCTGTGTACCTGAGAGACCAGGGTTCGAGTGTGCACCATGGAATGCCATGCTGACACCAGCTGGGCACCTGGGAGATCAGAATTTGAGTGCGTGCCAAGAAATGCCACACTGGGGGCCTGCTAGGTACCTAAGAAACTGGGGTTTGAGTGTGCTCCACAGACTGCCATGCTGGGGGACAGCAGACAGAAGAAGTGAGGAGTTCAGCTCCCGGAGAGAAGGGACAGGGCAGGCCACTCTGCATTCATGCACCTTCTGCAAGCCCACCAAAGGGCAGCCCGGACGTTGGTTCTGAAGGCAAGTGCCTGACTGTCCTCACAAGGACAAGAAGGCTGTGGCTGTGGTGACCTGGATTGTTGTGGCAGGGTAGAATGGTGGTTAAAAGAATGATGATGCCTGTGGCTCAAAAGCGGAGGAATGAATTCCCAAAGCACAATTCCTTCCCTGGTGTAGCAGTCATCATACCCTTTTTAAATCGAAGCTGGGCCATATCATAACGCCCATAATCCCGCAGCAGAATCATCCCACCAGGTTTGAGGAGTCGACTGAGCCGGTTTACAGCACCCTGCATTCTGGGGGAAAAGAAAAAGAGAGAATTAGCAACTGTCACTGAATGATACACGCATATATATATATATATATATATGCCATCAGCCACACACCATGCTCCCTGCCTCACTCTCCCATAGCCGCCTACCACCCCACCGATACTCAATGGCTTGTCCCCCCCCCCCAGGGTGAGGCCATGGCACCACTTAGCTGCCCATCTCCGACGGGAAAGGTGTCAGCAAATCTGACATTACCTCCCTGGCTTCCCCCCAGGGCGGGGTTCAGGGCCTGCAGTGGTGTCCATGGAGCAGTGATAAGTCGGCGGGTGGTGCGGCAGAGAGCTATCGAGGCCAGGCATGGCATCATTCAGAGCAACCGGCATTTTCTGGGCTTTTTTCTGGAGGCGAGGATATGCAATGACATCCAGCGTCCGCCCCGCCTCCCTGCACACTGACGTCGGTTGCTGCAGTATCCCTGGCCTCTGCCAGGGGTCCATCAGGCACCGAACAGGTTCCCAACCCTCCCCTCTGAGAAGAAGAGCAGTCCTCCGGATGCTCCATCCTTCTCCCGCGGCCGGCCCTCCGACGATCCGGATCCATTCCTGAACCTGGGTCGCCAGCATTGCAAGCGGAATTCCAACCGCTGCGCCAACGTTACACGCTCAGTTTGTAACTGAATTTTTACCAACACTGTGGGGGACAGTGGTGGCACTGTGGCACATTATGGAGCTGTTCTTTTCTCCATCAATGGTTCAATTTCAGCCCAGACCATGCAAAAGCCATGATTACCGTATGGCTGTTCAGTGGCCTGTGTAGAATGAGTTGTGGTGGTTCTCAGTCCAGTTTCTAGTGGACAGTTCTCCACGTCATAAAACCCAACATCACAACTGGTACTAACTGGCATGCTTGTGGACAATCTCACATGAAAGGCCACGTGCAAAATCAGTACCTCACAGCAACTGGATTGAAAAGTTTCAACGGCATGTCAGCTCTCACTGGATAGAGTCACTGGTTGTGGCACCAATCAGAAGAGGAGGAGGGTGGGCTTTAAAAGGGGGGAAAATGTCACCCCAGTGCATGATAACATGCTCTCACTTGACCTTCAGCCTGACTCTGAATCACATTTGGCGGCTGTCTCTCCTGGCTGGGACCTCAATGCAGGGGCCAAGTGATTGTGGTAAAGCTGATGGTGAAGGGCAGCAGCCCATTCAAAGTGGGTATGGAGGTACCCCAAAAGGAGAATTACAAAAATACTGATTTGGCGTGGTGATACTTAAGAAAGATGCTGTCTTCTTAGCAGTGCCTAGAAACAGAAGCCTGTTGTATCTAGTAGCAGTAGTAGTAATAGTTTTTATTCATTAAATGTATAGGAAAAGGATAGCTAGTACAAGCTCCATTGAGCTAAGGCTCATTTCCGAGGAGGTCCTATTTTTACATACATAATATTGTACATATAAATTACAATAAGTACAATACATACAAAAATCTGCATATATCACAAATTGTGAACATACTACAACTACATCATCTACACAGCCTACAAGACAAAGTCAAGTGTGCAAATTCAGCTAACTTAAGATATAAAACATGTATTTTTTAAACACTGTGCTACTCCCCACAGCAATGCAACGGCATTGCTGATTTCTCATAATACCATCTTTTTATTGGTGCCATATCTATGATGCAATTTGCATTGCATAGAGAAATAGGCACAGAGTTCCTCAACACTGGTCCCCTATACCAAACCACTGACCTACCTATATTTAAATTATATATTCCAAACAATAAGCAGACCTTAAGCTTTCTCTAGTTTTCCTTACTATAAAATATTCTTGACTATAGGGAGGCACGTTTCCTTTCTGCACTTTAAACATAAATGTTAGGAGGTGCCAGTCTCTCCTATCCTTTAATCTCATCCAGTTTAATGATTTATACAATTCACAATGGTGAGTTCTCCTGGGGGCATTGAGGATGAAAGGAGCCAGCCTGTTATACATTGTATCCTGTTTGGCTAGTTCCACACCCCCCCCGAGGCCCCCACATAGAACACATCTCCACAGTCCAATACTGGGAACACCATGGTGTCTACTACCCTCCTCCACCTTGTGGCACTGGACATAAAAATATTTCAGTTTAACAACATACCCAATTTTTTACCTATATTCAATAATAAAGCCTCCGAATGTAATTTCCAATTTAAATTTTCATCTACAATAATTCCAAGATACTTATACTTACTAACTTGTTGTATCTGAACTCCTTCTAGGGAATAAATCTTTAGCTCATCTATGAACAAAGCTGAATGCTGTAAAGTCGGTAAGAGTTTAGGCATCACTGGGGAACTCTGTCTCTTTACCAAAACAAAAGTCTATGTGATTTCTTTTGCTGAGGATACTGCGTGCTGCGTGGGAGTGGAGGCAGAGGGGCATGTGAAGGCAGTCGAATTCAGCACCATTAGAGTGAGTGTCTGTATGTGCGGTGTGGGGGGTGAGTCACATGACTGCTAGTGTTCAACTGGACTGCTAGTAGGCAGAGGTAAAAAGCGCCTGAGCACTATTTATTTGCAATTGGCAGTGGGAGCAGCAGGGCAAGGAGCTCAAGTACCTTTGGGGACAGTACAGCCTATGTGATTTCTGTTGCTGGGGATACAGTGTGCTGTGTGGAAAGGGAGGCCGGGGATACACTGTCGTAGACAGAGGAGCGGGTGAAGGCAGCCAAATCTGACCACTATCTGAGTGATGGCATTCACGCGACTGCTTGTGTCCAACTGGACTACTAGCAGTCCGAGATTAAAAATGCCCAAGCGCTATTTGTTTACAGCTGTTAGAGGACGCAGCAGGGCAAGGAGCCCAGGTATTCTTGGGGGACAGTGTGGTTTTTAATTTAACAAAAAAGTCTATGCGATTTCTGTTGCTGGGGATATTGTGTGCTGTGCAGGAAGGGAGGTCGAAGGCAGGTGATAGAGTGGAAGACAGAGGAGCCGATGACCACAGCCAAATCTGACACCATCTGAGTGGGAAGCCAGGCTTTTCAGATGTGAAGAAGTCAGCTGTGGCATCCATGCTAAACCCATGGAGTGCTAGGGTATATCCCGGCCAGACTGGAATAAAGGACCAGCACTCCGGCAGGCCAAATCACCTTACAAGGATGGTATCCCTATCAAAATGAATACATATATCGGGATGACCACCGGGTCTTGACAAAGTGGAACTTTCCATTACACAGTTTATTTCCATAAAGGTGACACTGATTATAAATCAAATTATTAAAAAAAAAAAAAAACGTATTATTCAGAAGCCGAGTTCTCAGATTTATTTCTGGAAGGTCTCAGGAGGAAATACTGAATAACTACTTCTGTTCTGTATTAATTTTATTTAATTAAAATTTAGTAACGGGGTGGGGGGCCCGAGCTGTTTTACTAGCAGGATTTTACAGCTCCGTCGTCTTAATCTCCAAATCCATTAAAATCAACAATTTCTAGTGAACTTTGGTTGCTTCTGAATGCTTAATTGGATTCCTGACCCATCACTTCATTAAGAAGGGGAATCTGAAGAGAGATAAAGCAGCAGGAGGAGCAGACAGAGGGAAGGGAGCTGGTGGCATGCAGACCGCGCGGTCCGGTTTGAGGACCAATCTGTGGCAGAATCCAGCACTGAAGAGATCCTCTCTACCTTGGGTTCAAAAATACAAACTCTGATACAATCGATCTCTGGTTTAACTCAAAAAGTGGACTGATTAAATACCAGAGTGGCAGTGTTAGAAAATGCAGTGGACAGTCTGAAAACCGAAGTCCAAGATGTGAGCAAACAAGCGGATTCTGCTATGGGAGCCACTTCGCTCATGGCAAGAGAGCGACAACACTTACGGGCTAGACTTTGAGTCTATGAAGAATCAGGCCCATAATGCGAACATCAGGCTCTTGGGAATTCCGAGGGTAGCGACGGAGATCACCCTCTGATGTTCATTAAGGGCTTTCTAATTGAGAAGCTTGCACCTCCCGGAACAGAACTGATTACGGACGTCCAAAAAGTTTACAGAATTACTCCTCGTGGCTGACAGCAAGCTTCTGCTGAGCCCCGGACTCTTATGGCTGTAACGTCATGAGTTGGGAGAAAGGGACTGGTTCCTTCAGCTGGCACGTCGTGTAGGCCCCATCATGCTGGACAATCGCCAGGTACATGTCTTCCTGGACATCAGCTACGCGACAAGGCAACGTAGCAGAAAAATGTGATGGGGTTAGGCGATCGCTGCGAGATGCTGGTATCCCCCACATTATGATCTACTCAGCTCGTCTTAGAATTGTTTTGGAAGGGAAAGGGTACCTTTTTTCGGATACCATCGATGCCGGAAAATGGGCAGCCAGATTTGCTGCTGCCTCCAGAAGTTCCTCTGCTATGGCGGATTTCCACCACGACGAGGGGGACACGAGTAAGGCCTCATGGAACTTGTTAGTTTACTGTCTACTTTTATTCAGTAGACTAATGTTACTGCACTTTGAGACTCTCTAAAAACAAAATGTAATTCAGGGAGACAGTAAAGCATAGTGGTTTAAGGCTCTGAGCTACAAATCTGGAGACCTGGGTTTGAATCCCACAGCCCCCACTTGCATACTGTATGACCCTGAGCAAGTCAGAACTTCCCTGTGCTCCCAGGTCACACCTATAAACAAGCTTTCAGCTTAGTGTCTCTCTCCTGGTTAAAAAATTGGAAAACAAAAAAAGTTCTTGATTGTTCCTTAATGCGGCAGTCTTTCAATCACTTTTCTGAGCTGCCCCTATGGTTCATTGAGCTGTTTCAAAAGTTAAAATACTGTATGGTACGGGATGGGGGGTTATGAGACGAGGAAGAGATGAATTAGTTTTGGGTAACCTGCTCTTAGTTATATGTTAAGGATATGTTACTTTAGATGAAACGCATGGAGTCGTAGGTCCCACCTGGGACTAGAATGTCTGAAGGACTGATGCTGGACATTCAACAATTTTAGAGAATGCCATGCTGCTCCTGGACTCATTAAACGCAGCATAACTTAGGTATTTTTCATATGGGTTTTTACAGTCTAATATGGTTATCCCTTATGTGGTATCTCAATATACTGAATGCACCTATCCTTACAAAAGGGACTTGTGTCCCATAACTTGATATGTAATTGGACAGTCCACTATATGTACATTTCAATGTTGAAATATTGGTAAAAAAAAAATAAAAATAAAGTATAAAAAAAATAAAATAAAATTTAGTGACAGGGATAAGTACAATGAGGAGACAGAACTTGTTTCCAGGTACAACCCATGGGATGGAACAGGGTGTGAAATGGCAATAACATGTGACAATGGGTACATGTACATGAACAATAAATACAAGCAAGGTACAAGTAAATTCCAGAAAAACACAATGCAGAAAGGGCACAAAGCACATAGGTTATGGTGGTAGCAAGGATGAGAACTAAGGGAGTGGGCAGCCAACGTATAGCAAGATATCTGTAACACAATCATGGTGTCATGAAATGCAAATTAGAGAGTACGCTGAATTTTAAGCTATACAATAGGGTAAACAGCAATAGCGGAAAAGGTGACTAGGGCATTATCTCTTATAATGTGGAGGGAAGAGGAAGTTGGCTAACTGTAGGGGCAGAACTGTGCCAGTTAAGAATGGTTTGAGAGAGTGTAGACTGGAAGAGACATGGATGGGGAGAGGGTGGCTGTTCCAAAGTGTTGGAAGACAGGGAAAACAGACTGGCCAGCTAGAGATTTACAGCGAGGGATATAAAAGAACAAGCATCAGATGATTGGAGGGAGTAGGAAGACAGGATGGCAGGCTTTAAAAGTGGGAACAGGAAAGTCAGTATTTGGCCAGGAAGGAGAGAGAGATTGTGTCAAGGAAGCAGTGACAGGTGGCAGATGGAGCACTACAGGCAAAGCAGCAGCAGGAATGAAAAGGGGGCCCAGCCTGAAGAGTGTAGACTTTAGGGCAGCCCTGTAGACTACATCTGTGTAACCACTGGCAAGATCATCTTGAGGTGATCTCTAGGTGGACCAGAAAAGGAAGGAAGGAAGGATTTTATTGAGGTACAGCACACCAAGCTTAGGGTGAAGCTGTGATTCTGGTCCAGCCACACTGTTAAGCACTTGAAGTCAGGCACCTCTTTAAGCAGATTGCCATCCAGAGTCTGGAAGGCAGGGGTATGCTGCAGTCTTGCTAGGCTCTGCCTAGTGCCAAATCTCAGGGAGACAGCTTTTTGGCATTTAGTGTAAGCTGTTTTGAGCCAAACCAATGCTGAACATTTTCAGAGTCATGCTGCTGTGACAATTCCAGTTCAGGTACCAAAGCACCAGAATCAAATATAAAAGTAAAATCTGCAAACAGGTGGATGTGTGAGGAAACAGGTGTGTGCGTGTTTGGGGGGGGGGGCATTTAAGATGTAGAAAAGGAGTGGGCTGAAGTTAAGGTTCCTGGGGGACATCAGACTTCATGGGCAGTGGGGTACATAGGGCATCACCAACTCGGACTAACAGAAGCCCGCCCAAGAGGTAGGAGCAGAACCACCCGACTGCAAAGTCAGATGGGTCCACAGCACGCAACTTATCCAAAAGAAGGGGGTGGGCCACAGTAATGAAGGCCTTTGTTAAATCTATAACAATAGCCTTGGGGAACAGGCCAAGTTCATGTCATTCAGCAGGGAGTCAGTAATCCAGAGAAGGGAGGAGATGGTGGAATGGTGTTTGCAGAAACCAGATAGGAATAAAGAGGGGTCCAGTTACGTGGATAGCTGAGAGAACACAGTTTTCTTGTACCTTAGCCAGGGCAGACAGGAGGGAGATGGGCTGTTATTTTCCTGGGGAGAAGAGTCACCCCCTTTCAAGAGGAGAAGAACTTAAGTCTGCTTCCAGTATTGGGGGACACACCCAAGTTAGAAAGACGGACTGAAAAGGGAGGCAATGGGGCAGCGATGGCCAGTGCAAAGATGTAGGAGATTAATATCTGGTCCATCAGGGCTGTGCCCCTTAGAGAGATTAAGAGATGGTAAGGCAGCCAGGGTGGTCAAAGAGGAGACATGGAAGAAGGGGGGAAAAATTATGTGGTACAGGGTAGGGAGACAGACACTTGGAGGGGGGAAAGGAGGGGGAGGAAGTTGGGTGAGGTCACAGGATGTGAAGAAACTGATAAAGGTGCTGGTGACCTCAGTTCAGTCAGAGATAAGTGAATTTCCTACTTTGAGGATGGGGGTAGAGGGTGGGGTAAAATGGTCAAGTAGGCAGTGGATAACCTTCCACAGCCTATTGGGACCGAAGGTTGTTCTGCAGGCTGTAGGTGGTGTAACTTGATTTGGCCCCCCTGGTGGCCTTAGTGCTGGCACTATATAGTTGTCCATATCTCAACAAATCCACAGGACAATCCAGAGGCTTTGTGGAGATGTCAGGCAGAATTGTGAGTTTTGAGCAGGTCAATAATCTCTGCCGAGATTCAGGGGAAGGTGAGACCCACAGACACAAGACCTCTTTAGATGGGCATGTTCTTCCAATGTTGCAATGCATTTGGTCGTGAAAGAGGATAGATCATCACCTAAATCAGTGGGATAATGTTAGCACTGACCAATCAATGGCCTGAAGATCATCTAGCAGGGAAGGGAGGTTCATAGACTTAGACGATCTATAGCACATAAGCTTTGGTGGGGCTTTAGTATATCAGATCTTGCGGATACAGCAGACCAAACTGAAAGTTACTCAAGCATCTGGTAGGGTGCCAACAGAAATTATGCAGTGGGGGTGAGATGGCAGGACCCAGTCAACAAGGGAGTGCTTTGTGGAGTTGGGGTTGAGATGGGTGAGCTCGGTAATGACTTGCATGAGAAGGAGGGACTTAAATTTGGTGAATGGTATTTTGTGCCAAGTGGGAAAGCCAATTTATATTGAGATCCCCAAGGACTAACAGCTCACATGTAGCTGAGTGGTAGGAAATGGTTGAGAGTATGACAAGAGAGCAGCCAGGCTTAGCTCTGGCAGAAGAATAAATGCCACCGATAAAAAATGGGAGGTGAGCAGGGAAAACAGAGCCTACTCAGGAAGATTCACGAGAAATGGGGACAGCAGGTGATATACAACTTTACAGTTAAGGATGTGGCATATTTACAGAAGACCTCCTCCACCATGTTTCCACATGGTCCCGTCTGTGATCCAGTAACCAAAGAGTCCGACTTCTACATCACTGACCTGGATGGAGAACCAGGTTTCTGTAATGATCAGGACATCAGGACTGTAGTGTATGGTCCACAGTCTTAGCTGGTCAATCTTGGGCAGCAGACACCTGGGGCCAGATATTCAAAGCATTGCACCGGGCACAAACTGTTTGTGCCGAAATTGTGCTGCAAATGCGCCCGGCTGCAATAGTCAAAAGTGCAAATAGTGCCGTCACAACATGATAGTGCTAGTGCTAAAAAATAATGCATACAGGGGACCGACTGAGGGCAACGACATGAATACCAGCGCACTGAGATATTCAAAACAATAGCGCTGCACTACAGCCATTAGCGCAACCTGTAGCGTGGCGCTAAATACCGCTGCTAAAAAGCATGCAGCAACTCCAGGCAAAGGAAGGGGGGGGGGCCTGGACACAGCAGCATCGCATGCTGCATGGAGCACCCGAGGGATACTACCTGGTGGTCTAGTGTCCCACCTCCCCGGTGTCCCTGTATATCACTGAATATATATGGTCCCCCATCCACAGACTTACAGTGCCCCCCCCTCCACCCTCGACATAGTCAGTATTCAATTATGTACATTTTCCCTGGTAGTCTAGTGCCCCCGATCACAGACACCTGTATTGATCACAGAACACATTGTCCTGTTAGTCTAGTGTCCCCCCGCATCAACCTCCCATGAGAACTGTTTAATTATCCTTGGTGATCCAGTGGACCGTGACAGCCCCAATTCCCCTATCATGCAACCCAAAAATACCTGGTGGTCTAGTGGACCCTCCCCCCATCTCATACATGAGCCGGCGACTGGTTCAGCCCACCACTCGCCTACGCGGCCAGCTGCTGACTGAGCTCTGAATGAGCGCATACTGTAACAGAGGAGGGGATGTAGTAACAACAACAAAAATGGAAAGGGACCTGGGGGGGGGGGTAATCATATCAGATGACCTTAAGGTTAGCAAGCAATGTGAGAAGGCAGTAGGGAGGGCTTGAGGTATACTGGGATGTATAGGGAGAGGCAACACCAGCAGAAAACAGGAAGTTGTTATCCCTCTGTACAGACAGTTGGTGAGACCCCATCTGAAGTACTGCATCCAGTTCTGGAGACCCCATCTCCGCAAGGATGTAGACAGGATAAAGGCAGTCCAGAGGAGGGCAACTAAAATGGTGCAGGGTCTGCAAGAGAAGCCATATGAGGAGAGACTAAATGAGCTTAATATGTATACCCTTGAGGAAAGGAGGGAGAGGGGGGACATGATAGAAACTTTTAAGTACCTCAGTGGAATCAACAAAGTCTAACAGGGTAGCATCTTTCAGAAAAACAGATGTGCAAGAACAAGGGGACACAATTTAAAGATGGGGGGGGGCGGTTCAGGGGCAATGTGAGGAAGTATTTTTTTTTTTTTTTACAGAGAGGGTGGTGGACGCATGGAACAGCCTTCCTGAGGGGGTTGTGGGGTCTAAAAACTGTGGAAGAATTCAAGAATACATGCGATAGACATAAGGCAATTCTTGTGGGGGTAAGAAGAAATAGGCTGTTGGTTAACTAGGATCTGCAGCTTATCCTGTAGGTAGGGGAAATGGGCAGACTAGGTGGGCCAAGCGGTCCTTATCTGCCGTCAAATTCTATGTTTCTATTCAGAGCTCAGTCGGCGGGCTGCAGAGGTGAGCAGTGGGCTGAGCCAGTCGCCCGGCTCGGGGGAGGCGGGGTGAGGCACTGTTGGAGGGTGTCCACTAGACCACCAGGTATTTGGGGATTGCGATAGGGGATCAGGGCTGTCGAGGTCCATTGGACCACCATAGTTAATTAAATAGTTCTCATGGGAGACTGGTGCGGGGTGGCACACTAGATTAATGAGACAATGTGTTCCGTGATCAATGCAGGTGTCGGGTGATCGGGGCCACTAGACTACCAGGGACACTGCTCATAAATACATTTGATCTATATATCTCACACAACATGTTTGGAGGATCAGGGTTGGGGGGCAATGGACAACCTTACAGAGGCCCATTCACACCAGCATTAGTGCATGCAGACAATCAGGTCACATGCATGCTTGGCCTCTCAGTGTAGCATCCACACATCTTCCAGAGACCATCCACGACCTCACACTAAAGCATCCAAGGAAAGGCAAACAGTTCTCCAGGTACAACAGGCTCTGTGTTTGTTTCCCTGACTTGGGGCTCATGTTGCCCCTGGCTTTCCCAGCTGTCACTGTTCCCAGCAGGGTACACGGAGTCATAGCTCTCAACTATCCCCGATTATGAGGGACGTCCCTCATTTACCTCTCAAAACAGCTATCTCTCATTCGTCCCTCAAGGACAGGGTACTGTTTACACAGAGAATGTGCTGTACATGCACCCTGTAAAGCATATATATCTAATATTCTAAGATTCTGACACAAGAATAAATTTTGTACAGATAAACATACTGCATTCCACTGTGTTCTGGGCTGTATCTCCATGTCTGCATATGTGTCCCACATTATGTGGAAGAGTGTCCGTGATTTTGAGTGTCTGTGTCCCTCATTTCAGTGATGGAAGGTTGAGAGGTATGCACCGAGTATGCCTGCCGACACCCATGGCCTGCAGATACCGAAGTGTTGCTCAGGTCTGGCTACAGGTGCAGCTGTGTGCACCTTCCAGCGTGCGGCTACCGAACTGTCATTCCAGTCTGACCTACAGGTGGAGCTGTGTGCTCCATGCAATTGCGCCGGGCAAACTACATGGTAATGTATGCAAAGCAGGCCATGATGAGATGCTAACGTGGCTGTTTGCACACGGATTGCCTAAGTAGGCTCATTTGCAGAGGAGCTTTGACTATAGCAAAAGTTAGCCCTGGACTAATGTGTTAGCCCGGGGCAAACATGTTAGCGTCGGGCTAACCTGTCAGAATCAGCACAGTTCTGCTATGTGTGGACTGCAATGTTGTTTGCTGTTGTTGTGCACTACTTCACTGCTATCAGCCATACTGGCCACCTACTGCAACTCTGCCTTACTCCACCTCTGTGTGCTATGGGATGCTGTTGCAGTTTGGCCTTCCCGGTTGCTATACTCAAAGCTATCTCATTTGCTGGGCTGTTTTTGCACTGCACTCTCAGCCCTGTTTGCACGGCTTCATTTGCACACTATATTAAACTGATTTAGCCCCGAGGCTATTCCTTTGAATATAGTGTGCAAACGGTTCCGGGCTAATTTTGCCACGGGCTGAGTTTTGAATATTGGGCCCGATATTTTTATGAAAAATGCTCAGCCCTTTCTAAAGAGTAGAGGGGCGGACCAGGATTTGGCTCCACATCAACGAAGAGCAGCAGCAGAAGGGCTGTGAGGAGCATAAGAGTGTGAGACATGCGCCTATGAGCAGGTACTCGGGAAGAGAGAGGGTGGGTGGGGTAAAAGGGAGAGATGGCTGGACAGCATCAACACTGAGAGAAAGAAAGACCAGGGTGAAGGAAAGAAGGATCCACTACCAGAGGGGGAAACTTAATACTAGACATGATAGGGAGCGCAAAACTGTACAGAGCCAATAGCTGCTGTCAGAGTGTTTAAGGGTCTCACATCCCTCTCTAGGGCCAGATGTGAGATTGTGCAAGTGCTGACAGCTCTCCAGTTACAGCTCTACAACTGTTCCTGTTGATAAAGGGCAGGTGGTTGGCATGGACCCCTAGGGTGCTTGTGCCGTCTCACAGGACCGACTATATAGTTATTCTTCTGCCAACAATTTTTCCTATTTCCATGTTCAATTACACTGGAAAAATTCCCTCTTAGCCAATCAGAATGCAGAGCCACTGTTTGGTTATTCTGCAATAATCGGACAGTAGAGTGAAAAATGGCACAGTGGCTATGTATTCTGATTGGTTTAGAACAATAATGGGCCAGTGGCTCTGCATTCTGATTGGCTAACTACACACGCAGCAGCCAATCAGACAGCAAGCCCAGTCTGCCCTCCACTTCAACACACAGCAGCCAATCAGACATCTAGTAATGCTTCAGCACTTCTGTAAGAAACTGTTCTGCTTTCTCACAGAGGCGCTGTAGCATGACAAACAGATATGGCAGTTTCAATTTTTTTCCATTTTGACAGTATGATAGCAATAATACCAATAGTGGCCTGAGTTTCCTTGGTAATAACCGAATCAGAGGGGTTAATAAACACCTTGGTCTCTGACCTCAGTGTTTATTACCCCTTCTCTGGTTATTAACCTCGTAAATCCAGATTACTATGGTATTATCACTATAATTAACTTGAAAAAGAAGTTCTGCTTCTTACAGACGCTCTCTATTAAACAGGACTCAAATCGTAAAATACAACTCCTCCTTATCGAATTGTGCTATTATCAACATTGTAGTACCCTAGGGCTCCATCCTGGGACCCCATCTTTTCTAACTTTTTTATTAACAACATAGCAGAGGTTATACATGCATGCTTATCAATTCTCTATGCGGATGACCTCGTACTCTATACATACTCAAGCAATGTGGCCAGCTTAAGCACATCCCTTTCCTCTGACGTCGCTAACATGCACAACTGGCTGCCAGCCCATAAGCTTGCACTCAATGCTAAGAAAACGCAAGCCATGCTATTTGGATCTGCCCACAACCTCACGGCATGTCAAATGTCACTGGTTGTACAGGACTCAGGTGGTGCACAAAGGCTCTATGTCAAAAGGGCGAAGAAATAACGGTGACTGCAACAAGGGTGAAGTCAATTCAGCTACTGTTAAAACGGCGACAATAAATTACAGCTACTGCACTGATGATGACGACTGTGTTTATGTGGGGGGCTTTGCCCCCCCGCCCCCGCACTCCCCACTGCAAGGGACTTACCCCCTGACCCCCCTTACTGTTATAACAAACTCAGAGGTCGCAGCACCTCGTGGAGATGGGACATTCCATTGTCGCCGTTACTGCACTAGCCATAATTTACCGTCACCGTTTTACCAGCAGACTAATTGACTTCGCCCTTATTGCAGTCGCTGTTCTTTCTTTGCCCTTTTGACACGCTACCGTGCACAAATAGTGTGCTAACATAGAAACACAGAATTGTCAGCAAATAAGGAACACTTGGCCCACCTAGTCTGCCCATTTCCCTACCTAATGGATAAGCTACAGATCCTAGTTAACCAACAGCCTCCTACCCCCCCACTAGAATTGCCTTATGTCAGTGTTTGTCATGTTACATCTTTCAGTTACCTGGGTGATCTGGACCACTTCCTGGACTACAATCCATATATACAGTTCACCTGTAAAGCGGTGAATGCTAAACATGGGTTCGCTTATAAGACTATTTTTATACTAACTCCCACTGCTTAGCTGGCCATTACCAGAGGTATCCTTCTTCCATCCCTCACATATGGTGCTCCTACCTATGCTACTGCACTTAAAACCACACTACATAAATCGGACACAACATATAATATCTGTTGATACGCCTCTGAGTCACCGCGGCTTAAGCACCATTGCCAACTTTTTAGAGACCCCAACTGGCTCTCCCCCTCTGCCTGCCGCAAATACTCTCTTGGCTCCCTGACTGACTCGATAATCAGAAATCAGACTCCCTCAGCACTCATCATGATGCTTGTACCTCAAACATCCTCCTATGGCCCAAGATCGGTTGACATGTCCCTACCTAATGTGCCTAGATGCAACTCAACTAAAGGCTCTGGAACCTTTCGTCACTCTGCTCCTAAGCTATGGAACTCCCTTTCCCTTGCACTTCAACAGGCAGTTTCCCATAACAGCTTTAAAAGGGAGCTACGCCATCATCTATCCCAAGCTGACCCTTGCACCCGCTTTGATCCAACTTAAACCTCTGCCAACCTCGTTGTTACCTCTTGCACACTCCCCAAGTATATCTCAGCCTGGTCTAATCCCGTTTCCCCTTATAGTTTTTAAAGCCCTGCATCTCACTGCTGTGACAAACCCTAACATACATTTCTGACCGCCCTGTGGTGCCATTTGTTTTCCATTTGCAGTGTTAATTACCTTCTCTGACCCAAAGTAATTTCTAATATTTCATGCTATGGTGATTGTTGATATATCATGAGTCACTGGCTGTATATATCCTTTTAACTGACTCTGACCTATGCTATATGCAATATTCCTGTACTCATGCCATGTACTTTGTCTGTGATTGGTTGTATTCTCCCAGGTCATGCCTGAAAACAGTCATTTCATGGGTAGCGCACCTACCCAGTAAACAAAAACTAAATAAAATAAATGAATTTAGCACCACTTGTGGACACACACACACACACTCACACTCAAAATCCTTGGCGATGACAAAGTGTAACTAAGTAACAAACCTAGGAAAGTGAGTGTGTGTGTGTGAGTGATGTGTAATGACCCATGATCACATGCTGTTCTTCTGCTGGGGAACATCTTACATTATTTATCTATGCCACGTATCATGAATGACAGCTTCCATAAAGGTCTGACTAGCTCCAACCCGTCACAGTCCTCTGAGAGATTCTTTTGTGATACTGATTCATCACACCTCATGCTAAGAGACGAAAGCTTTGCAGCAGGAGGGTTACTGCATGGTTTCAGAAACTTCCAGTGGAAAACACACAGACTCTTTAAAGGAAAATGTCAGTTCAGCTATTTTTTTTTTTTTTATTTTTTTTAATTTATTTCTGTTGCAGATTAATACCTTTGAGCCAGGATGGCTCTTTCACACAGGTTCCATGTCAAGTGGACGCAAGACAATAATTACAAAGATAGATATGCAAGAACAAATCAAGAACAATAATTAGGTACAAAGCTGAATAAGCAAAAACAAGTAGATGGGTACTTTGACAATAATATTTACATGGATTTAGGAGTGCATTAAGGACATTCTAATACTAGAGACACACAAATACAGAAATTGGCACTTGAGAAACAATCTGCTGCTAAGTGCAAGGTAACAATTCGAATTATAGACCTATCAGTCTGACCTCGACCATATGTAAGCTAGCTGAAAGCTTTCTGAAAAATTAATTAGAAGAAAATGTAAGTGCCATCAAATACTGTGACATCACGCAACATGGATTTAGACAAAATAGGTCATGTATAATGGACCAGATGAGTTTTTACAATAAGGTTAACAAATGTATAAGCGTCAATATAGCAACAGATGCAATGTTCCTCGATTTTCAAAAAGCCTTCGATAAGGTACCGTATGACTTATTAATAGCTAAATTAATAACAATAGGGATTGATACAAGATTGGTGGTGTGGACTAGGGACTGGCTGACTGATAGGAAGCAGAGCGTAAGAATTCTGGGATGTATATCTGAGGGTGGGGAGGTGACTAGTGGGGTGCCCCAGGGGTCTGTCCTGGGACCTGCACTGTTTTCCTTATATATCAGTGATTTACACATGAATATAAACAGCTGGATTGTCAAATTTGCTGATAATGTGAAACTGGGAGGACCTGTTAATACAGCAGAAGGGGTGGATCAGCTGACACGGGACTTGAAAAAGGTGGAAGAGCGGGCAATGGTAAACTAAATGCATTTTAGTGTGGATAAATGTGCTGTTTTACACATGTGCAAACTAAACAATAAATAGGAATATATATTGAACACGGAAAAAATTAAGAAGGTAGAAACTGAACGGGACTGTAGAATTATTATTGATCATCATTTTAGCTTTTTAGTAGTACATCGTTCGAGTATTATTAGGAAAGCTAATTACATGATCAGAAACATTAAAAAGTCTTTCTCAAGTAAGTCAAAATCATTTGCATTACTCCTGTATAGGACATATAAGACCATATTTAGATTATGGGTACCCGTTGTGGAGCCCTCAGATTAAGGTGGAAGTTAAAAAAAAAAATTTGAGGGGATTTAGCATAGATTAACTAAGCTAGTGGGCGGTTGGAAAAGCCTTAATTACAAAGCTAGGCTGCAAAAATCTAACCTGTTTAAGTCTGGAAAATAGGAGATTGAGGAGCAACTTACTGTTACTATATAAGATCATGAATGACAAAGATTTAATGCAGGATCTAGATATAAAATTACAACAAAAACCAGTGGGGTTTAGGCCTCATAAACATGAAATAAAGTTAGATACCTCAACCAAAAGGGCAAGATTTAATTTTTTCATACAAAGGCTGGCTGTGGAATCAATTACCAAGTAACCTGGTGGAATGTAATACCTTGAATTTATTTAAGAAACAGCTGGACCAATATATTTTGGATGAGAGATGTATTTGGACCCATTGATGCGGGTGGATGGTTAATATAGGCAGAAGTGCATTCTCCCATCCATAGTCCAGTATGAAACAGGAAGGTAGTAGCCAGAGAAGGCTTTGTCACAAAGTAGGAACATGCAGTGAAGAAAGGGGACAGTTGCAATAGGCAAGGTGTTAAGAGTCAGCTGCAAGGGGTGGGGTGGTTTACATAAATACAAAACATGACAAGCACTAGATTTCTAATAGAATAAGAAGCAAAACAATTACCAAACTAACAAATCATAAAGAATTCAGAATCAGAGGTTGGAGGTAGGTAGTGACCAGAGGAAGGAGGGATTTTAGGGACTCAGGGTTGCAGAGAGGTAGCAGCTAAGGGGCCAATGTCAAAAGCAGCTAAGAGGTGAAAGACAGCTGGAAAAGTGAACTGGGGAGTGAGGGGATGAGCATGTATGAAAACAGACAGAAAAGTAGGGTGATGGGTAAAGGACCAATGGTTAGAACCTGGGGAAGCTAGGGTTGGCGGGGGGGGGGGTTATCCATTGTTTACTGTGGATAACTAAATATTGTTCCCCATCTTCTTATGGTCCAGCCTTTTGAGGCCTTTGAGTCAATTCAATGTTCATCTCTGATTGGGTCCTGATTGCAAGGGGCCATTTGGACTCAAATGAGATCATCCTTCTCAATCCACTTACGTATTATGCCAATCATGTAAGATGAGATGGATTACATTGTGCCGATCAGTGTCAATAATTTCTTTAGTGAAAGGGAATGGGTTCCTTTCTAAGAAATATGCTTTTTAGCCGAACCCGTGGTGTTGCATCAGCACGATACACTGCCACCTGGGAGATCAACATACGGACGCCAGAGCTGTATGCTGCATCTGATTGAGGTTAGGCTCATAAGAAAAGTAAGGTGATTGGCTCTTGGAGCAGGAAGGAGGGCTCACTCTGTCTTGCGTTTATGCCTCCCACTGCCAACTGCCCCTCATATTAAAAAATGAGAATAAAAAAAGAAACATTGTTCTATTTAAAAGTGCACTGCTTAGCTGGGCTGGTTGGGCTACCATTTACCACAGTGGCAACCCAGAATCAGGACCAAACTCGAGATACTCAGCATCAGCTGGAATGGACAGGATTGAGCGTTTGAGAAACTGCTCTCCTCTGGGTGGAGTGGATCGGGCCTCCTGCAATGTGACAGATACCTAGAGGAAGGAGGCTGGGTGTCAAGGCAACTAGGAGGTGCAGAAGAGCATGGGGCGCTGGACACTTATCACTGCATGTCGAGATCCCAGGGACAGAAAAGTATGGAGCAAAATCCCTTGCTGGGTGGGATGAACAACGGTCCTCCTCAGGCCTAGCAGTCACGACTGGGCACCCAATCAGATCTTGCTTCACAGGGGTAAGGGCTAGCCTCTCCAATCCAGCCACAAGAGGCAAGTCAATGGGAGAGAGACAGTGGAAAGTCCCAGAGATGGTGGATGACTGGTCTGGCAAGGCATAAGGAGGAGAAACACGACAAACAGGAAAAAAAAAAAAAAAAAAACTGCATTGCTACCTGACCCAGTGGCATTGTGCTCCCATGCGGGAGACAACTCGGGGTTGTGTCACAAGTGCAACTTCCTCCACTGAGCCAGTGGGGCCATGGAGGCTGCACGCCAAGATTGGAGGGGGGGGAGCCATCTGCCTCACTACACAAGTACATCTTGTGGGTCTAGATGAGGACCTTCATGTCATGGGTGAACACTGATTTCAGCCCTCCCCTTCAAAGTCAGGCACCAGCTTGGGCAGGTCATACTGGGAGGTGAGTGGAGTTACAGGGGGAGGATCAGGTACTGCACAAATGACTTTTGCTCCCAGCCCCACATCATCATGCCCTGTGTCCTGCTCCATCTCTCCCTGCCCTCCCCAGCCACATAATCATATAATCCCAGCATGCCTGGGTCCTGCCATGAGTGGTGTTGCCTTGTGGGCTGGCAAGCCAGAGAAGTGGCAGTCTGTAGGGTCTGGCTGGCAGAACCCAGTGCAGGACCGATAAACAGAGCACAAGAAGGGGATAACTGTGTAGGTGGGATGAACAAAATAAGTAAATAAAATAAATGCATCTTCAGCAGTGGGTGCTCAAGGGGAGAAAATGGAAAACCCTGATCACAGATCGGGCTCGTGATGCTCTGCCCCATGTCAAACACTGCTTTCCTCCCCCACCCTGGGGATGGCCACAGGTACCTCATTCCCCCACTGATGAAACGGGATATTAAGGAACACCAAGCTATGTGCTAAATGGTGGGGCTTCACCTATATGGTAAGGTAGAGCATCTGGTGGCGGTGGTGTGTCCTGAGGTACTGGTTGCATGTATGGCTACCAGGAAGGGCTGAAAGGTATGGCAGCAGGTGATGTGGAGTCATGGAATAATGCCATCTACCTTCCACAGTATTTAGGGGTGGTGGACAACATGGAATTAAATTAGTAAAAATGAGAGGTCACCAATAAGCTCCCTCGGCACAACTCCCTCCATACAGCTTCAACACACAAAGGGTATCCCCATTTTCATTTTTGACTCTTGAGAAATCTGTAAAGCTTTGGGATCCTTCCCTGTTTAGCTGGGGGGGGGGGGGATCTACTCCTGCTTGATGAGGGTATTTACATAAGTGATGTGATGTAGGGATGCCACAGGGGAAGGGTGGGACACATGATGTAATTCCCTAATTAACAGTACAGTCGAGCGAGATTACCAAGGTGTGTTGAAAATAGAACAGCAGAAGAAGGGAAAGAGCTAGCAACTTACTTGGCTGGACGAACTGCAGACAAGACAAAAATCAGGATGATAATATCGAGGGTCCCCTCTGTCATTGGGTAGGCAAACGTCTCATCACACAAGTCATGTACAAAGGCAAAACAGCGGGAAGGGTCATAATCTTGATGAGCCTGTAATGAGAAAGACCGTGACCACCACTACAAAATACCTGTATGCAATAACACCCAATGAGGTGTCCAGTTTTGACAAAATATACGGACGCCTTGAATGTGCTGTGAGGCAGGAAGTGATGCAGAGTGCCTTCAATGATCCCGGTTGGGGGTCTAAAAAAGTACTGCAACACATTTATTGTAAGAACAAAAGGATACACAAACAGCCAAGGGTTAGCAGACAAGTCGCCCAACATTTTGCATGCTCTGTGCTTTGAACAGGGTAAGAGATATTGGGGCACCTTGGCTGCTAACCCCTGGCTGTTGGCTTGACTTTTTGCTCATAAAATACATTTATTTGTTGCAGAACTGTTTTAGACTCCCTCTCTTCTGTACTGTTTGCCAGTTTTTTTTTGTGGCAGCACCAGCAGTTCGGTTGCACTCTCATTTAGTGTTTTTTCCCCCAGCCCAAGAAGTCTGTACATCTCTGCATGACCGAGAGAACCTTGGAAGTTATTGTGCTTATAAAAGTCCTAAAAAAAAAAAAAAAAAAAAGATTAAAAATAATGAATAATACAGTCAAAAGCCCTCAGAGAAGCCGATTACCTGATCTCCTCCCCCAACTGTTAAGTATTATTACTGACTCCTTAAAGGGTAAACAACGGCATCACTTGATTGGGCATTTCTATAAAGGCTTGCAAGAATACTTGAGTGATTCCACAGTCGGTATTGGATGCCTGGAATACAGAATTATCTTTGATCATTCCTTATGAGGTGTGGTTAAAATATACAGCCCTGTCTATAAAGGTCTCTTCTGACCCTTTTGGCGGGAATTCGCTTGGAAATGCCAACACAGATATTTTAACACTCCTCCCCCGCTGGTTAAATATCATCCAGCACAGTATGGACACTGCTGGAGGCAATGCAGAGAAACACTGGCTAACCACATGCATATATTCTGGTCATGCCCAGTTATTGCTTCCTTTTGGCAGCAAGTAATGAAAAGCCTTTAGCAAATTATGGGGGCTGATGCAGCCCTAACTCCAGAAATGGTCCTTTTATCTATTCCACCCTGAGATATACACTTGATATCTGGTTCCCATAGATATATTTTATATACACACACACACACACATACATATGGGTGTGTGTATATGTATAGGCACACACATACATATATACGTGCTGGCAGCCAAAAAAGCGATTACACGCTTGTGGCGACAGTCGTGCCCACCCACACGAGCCCACCAGTTTAAGATTATTAATGATATGTATGCCCTCAAATGGCTCATAGCGAGATGTAGCGGTATGGAAGAATAAATTACTCACCTTAGTAACTGTGTTTCTTCTAATGGAGTCTTGCTGTATTCTGACAATTGCAGTTAGCCCCAGCACTTGAACTGCCCTGGAGAGTATAGAGTTAAATTTCTATGCAGGGCATAGAACGCTGAGCTCGAGCTCGGTTGAAGACTCTGTCTGCAGTACTTTGAATCCAAACCGTCAGATTCTTACCAGCTAAAAACTCACTGACCTATCAGAATGTGGGAATTGTAAAATTTCTACTAGCCAACTGGCAACTAACAGTCTAGGTTCCCAAAGGAAGACTCAAGTCAGGAAACCCAAAAACCAAACAAAAACCAGGTGATAAGGCATAACAAATTCTTAATAAGCAAACTAAAGCACCCAACAGGAAATATGCTGAAGACACCGCTGGGGTGCAACACTGCATCTGCCCACCCACTTCCCAAAAACAGGTTCTGAGAGGGAAGGCAGGGAGGGAGGTCAGAATACAGCAAGACTCCATTAGAAGAAACACAATTACTAAGGTGAGTAATTTTTTCTTCAAACAACATGAAGTCTTGCTATATTCTGACAACTGCAGACTACCAAGCAGTACCTCCAAGGAGGAGGGACAGAACCTACTTTGGGAATAGGCTCTGAAGTACTGCTGTACCAAATCTAGTATCACTCCTAGCCTGGATATCCAGAGCGTAATGCTTGGTGAAGGTATGAACTGTTTTCCAGGTGGCTGCTTGGCAAATTTCTAACAAAGGAATATCCCTAGCGCAGCCAGAGATGCAGCTGTACCTCTAGTAGAATGAGCCCTCAGGCCTGAGGGAGGAATTTTTCCCCGTTTCTCATAACAGAATTGGATACAGGACACAATCCACCTCGCAATAGTTCTCTTGGTGGCAGGTTTGCCCTTACCTACTTCCCCATAAGTGAGAAACTGGAGGGAGACAAACCTGTGACCCTTTGTACATTCTATGTAGTAACTAAGGGCTCTTTTAACATCTAAACTGTGTAACCTTCGCTCTCCTGAGGAAGCATGATCAGTGAAGAACACAGGAAGAGACATGGATTTAAGTGGAAATCAGAAACCACTTTGGGTAGGAACCTCCTATTAGTTCTAAGGACCACCTTGTCCCTATGGAATGAGATGAAATCTGGTTCAACTGAGAGAGCTTGCAATTCACTGATACGTCTAGCAGAGGTAACAGCAACCAAAAACACAGTTTTCCAAATCAAGTACTTGAGCTCTGCTGAGGACATAGGCTCAGAAGGGGGTTGCATAAGCTGAGCAATGCAAACATTCAAATCCCAGGCAGGAGCAGGATCCCTAAAAGGAGGATTGGTATGAAGCAATCCTTTGAAAAATTTACAGAATACAGGATGAGATAACAGAAAGGAAGGCTTTCCCACTGACAGAAAGGCAGAAACAGCTGACAAATGTACCATGAGAGTAGCTGGTCTGAGGCCTAGACCATTAAGATGAACCATATAATCCAGAACTGTAGACAATTCAGCAGTGTCTGGGGATATATGCTTCTTGGAACACCAAATGCTGAATCTTTTCCATTTGGAGTTGTAAGTTTTTCTGGTGGCAGGCTTTTGAGGGGCTTTGAGAATGTCCAGAACCCCTTGGGACAGATGCAAATCTGCATATTCCTAACTCTTCAAGAGCCATGCCTTGAGATTGAGGGACCGAAGATTGGGGTACCAAATCCTCCCCTGAAATAATGTTAACAGATTGCACTTCCTGGGAAGAGACAGGGGAAGATGGACTGCTAGGGACAGCAGCAGGGGATACCATGGCTGCCTGGTCCAGTCTGGAGCGATCAGAATTAGTTTGCAGGATTGTGACCTCATTTTGACCAGAACTTTGAACAACAGAGGAAAAGGAGGGAAGGCACAGAGGAATTTCCCTTCCCAGTTCAGAACCAGAGCATCCAGAAGGACTGAGCCCAGTACTGGAGGTCTGCAACAAAACAGAGGAAGCTGGTGATTGGCCGGGGCTGCAAAGAGATCGATCTCTGGAGTGCCCCACCTGGAAAAAAATCACTTCTACCACCAGGAGATCCAGAGACCATTCGTGATGGCCCTGGGAGATTCTGCTCAGTGCATCTGCTAGCACATTGTCCTTTCCCAGAAGGTGGATCGCAACTAAAGATGTCTGCAGAGAGTAAGCCAGAGACCATAGTTTCATGGTTTCCATGCACAAGGCTGTGGACCGAGTGCCCTCCTGCTTGTTGATGTACCACATGGTGGTGGTGGTGTTGTCTGTCCTGACCTGTACCACCTTGTTCTGCACTGACTGAGAGAAGGCTTTCAGAGCCAGGAACACTGCCCTGAGCTCCAAAAGACTGATATGCAGGAGGGACTCTTGATGGGACCACTGTTCCTGGGCTGTGAGAGCCCTGAGATGGGCTCCTCACCCCAACAGAGAAGCATCTGTGGTAAGGCCCACAGAGTGGGGCTGATTGACGAAAGGAACCCCTTGCCTGACACTGTCCTGATCCTGCCACCACTGAAGTGCCTGGATCAGAGTCTGAGTCACTGAAACTAGTTTGGTAAGTGGATCCTTCTTTTGGGACCAAAAGGACCTTAGGCGGAACTGAATGTCCCTCATTTGAAACCTGGCTCCTTGGACCACTGTTGTAGAAGCTGCCATGTGACCGAGGAGCTGAAGGAAATGCCTTGCTGGTCGAGAAACCAGAAGGCGGAAAGAGGCCAGCTCTGAAATGGCTGTAACCCTCTGCATGGGAAGAAAAGCTCTTGCCTTGACTGTATCCAGCTTTGCTCCTATAAAAGTGAGAAGCTGTACAGGTTCGAGAACTGACTTGGAAAGGTTGAGAAGAAACCCCAAGGAAGTGAGCACTTGCTGGATCACTTGGAGGTCTGACTTGACTTGGTCTGGGGACTGTCCCACAATGAGCCAGTTGTCCAGATATGGAAACACAAATATTCTTCCTTCTTAAAAGGCCACCATTACTGCGAAGGCACTTTGTGAACACCCTTGGAGCTGATGTTAGGCCAAAGGGCATTGCTTTAAACTGATAATGGCCTGAAGGCAATCTGAACCCGAGGTACTTTCTGTGGGAGCACCTGATGGAAATGTGAAAACAGGCATCCTTGAGGTCCAGGGAGGCTAGCCAGTCCCCTGGCCTTAGAGAGGGAAGAATTATTCCCAGAGTCACCATTTTGAACTTTGGTTTTTACAGATGCTTGTTCAGATATCTTAAATCCAGGATGGGTCGCCACTCCCCTGTCTTTTTTGGGGTAAGGAAGTACCTGGAGTACAGACCTTTGCCCCTGTGTAGGTAAGGCACCCTCTCTATGGCCCTTAGAGCCAACAGAGATGAAACCTCTGCTTGCAAGGCAAGGGATTCAGAGGCGCTTGCAGATGGAAAAGATCTGAGCCTCAGCTTTGGAAATCTTTTGAAGCTGAGGACCAGTCCCTGGCTTACCACTTCCAGGACCCATTTGTCTGAAGTAACAGACTTCCAGTCCTGGACGAAGTAAGCCAGCCTGCCTCCTACTGGTATGGGGGAGTTGACCCGGGCTGACACCTCAGGGTGTCTGCTTGGCAGGAGCCTTAGGCTGAGGGGTGGATGCAGCCCTGCTCATCCCCCTTCTGCCTCTTCCTCTAAAGAACCCCCTCTGGGAAAAGGGAGAAGAGGCCTGCACTTGGTAGAAAGGCCTGTGAAAAGGCCTGCCCCTGCCCCTGGCTTGCTGCCTTTGAGGAGTTGCCTGCCTTTCCTTGGCCTGTGCACTCCTGTAAGTGGTCCTGTATTCGTCCATGTTCTTCATGTAATTCTCTGTCTGCTCCCCAAACAAAGAATTACCCACCACAGGGAAATCCATGGCCTTAGTCTGGGTGTCCTGTGAAAAGCTAGTACATCTGAGCCAAGCCATTCTCCGAAGAGCCACAGATGTAGCCATGACTCTTGATGACACATCATTGGAGTCCACAGCAGCATGAAACTGAACCTTGGATGCTACGATCACATCAGCAGCCACCCCCTCCAGCTCCCTGGCCAGCTGTGGGGAAGCCTGCTTAGCCAGTGCCAGTACAGTGTCCCATCTGGACTTCTGGTACCTGGCTGTATAGGTCATACAATTAGCCTGCCTGAGTCCCAAAGAGGATGCCATGTACTGTTTCTTTGCCATGACATCCAACTTCCTGGAATCTTTATCTGGGGGGTGTGAAGCCAAGAGAATGCCTGCCCTGTCACAGGCTGCAGTCTGCACTACCCCAACATGGCTGCATTGCTGATAAAGAAACTCCATATCCGAGCCTCACAGAATATACCTCTTGTCCATCCTTCTGTCCACAGGAAGTATAATATAGAGTTAGGAGACTTTAGAATGTTTTGAGTCCGCTTCCCAAAAGACTTATGGAGGGCAACAGACAGTCACAGACTCTGGGATATCCATCATTTCAACAAAGTCAGGCTCTTCTTGGTCCTGCACAGCCTCCTCTATAGGAAGCTGGAGGGTTTCTGCCACTTTCCTGTAAAACAGAAAGTGGTGAGGGGACTCAGAGAGACTAGGAAGGGAAACACCAGAAGTTCTGTCTGGGGAGATGTCCGGTTCTATAGGCACATCCAGACTTTCTAAGCACTCATCATCATAATCCTCACATTGTTCACAGTCCCCCTCCTCAAAATCCAGTTCATAAAAGTCTTCAGGGGCAAAATCCTGAACCAGAGGAACCGACCAAACTGGGACTGGACTGGTCGGAACCGGACGAAGCGATTCCACAATCCGAATCGCTCGGGCAATTTCTTCCTCGGTCGGAACATGGAGATCTGGATCCGAACCGGCAGATTTTTCCTTTCTTTTCCTTTTTGCAGGAACTGACCCCTCAGGATCAGCTCTCCTCTTGCCCGAAGTATCGCCCTGGTCAGAGGGCACTCCTCCTGGTTCGGTGGTAACCGAACCGGGCTGGCCTTCCGGGTTAGCGGATTTCTCTGCCTCCTTCTCCCCAAGTCTACCTAACCTCTTATCCAGGGCAGACTTGGGAAAATTCTTACACATTTGGCAGTCTGAATCGAGGTGGTCAAACCCCAGACAGTAAACACAGGTGGTGTGGGGATCGGCCTTAGCAAAGACCTCTCCACACTCACTGCAGTGCTGAAACCCAGTGGGCCCGTTTTTTGTCTTGGGTTTCTCAGACATGGCCAACCTAACCAAACTTACCCTTCTTTCGGCAACCGCCAGGCAAGACTCTGGTATCGGTTTCTTACCGTGTTACGGGTGTTTGAAAAAAAAAAAAACGCTAAAAACACTTTTTTTTTAAACTGATAAGAACCGGTAACCACACTCTCAAAAGACCTAAAGGATTGGTTCAGCCAAACCGATCGGGACTTTTACAATTTCTACAATCTAAAAACACTATCCAAGTACTTACTGTACCGCAGACAGAGTGAACCGAATCGCGGTAAAATAATTCGGAAAACCGAGACTTTAACTGACACTTTGACAGTCTTTGAACCGAGCAACAGGAGAAATCTCCGTAGCGACCGTTCAGTGAAGCGGAGTAAAGAATCTGACAGTTTGGATTCAAAGTACTGCAGACAGAGTCTTCAACCGAGCTCGAGCTCAACGTTCTATGCTCGGCATAGAAATTTAACCCTATACTCTCCGGGGCAGTTCAAGTGCTGGGGCTAACTTCAATTGTCAGAATACAGCAAGAATTCATGTTGTTTGAAACATAGTTTGAGATTAAATGGCAGGTGTGGGTATTGTATATTTCTGAAGAGGACAATTCATTCGCCCCTTGATTGAGCTGGAAATTATGGGGTGTTGGGACCGCATTGGAGTGTATCGGAATTCCTGTGGGTTCTGGATATGGAGCAGCCCGGACCTTAGCCTTTGTTCTTTGACTATCGGGTTATTTAAGTTTATATTAGGAGTTTTTTATACGATTAAAGTTTACAGTAGGACACTATACTGTAAGAATGAACATGGTATATAACAGAACATAGAATCTGACAGCAAATAAGGACCGCTTGGCGCACCTAGTCTGCCCATTTCCCTACCTAATGGATAAGCTGCAGATCCTAGTTGACCAACAGCCTACTTCCTCCTACCCCCCCCCTCTGGAATTGCCATATGTCTGTCCCATGCATTCTTGAACTCCCCCACTGTTTTTGACACCGCAACCTCCTCAGGAAGGCCATTCTATGCATTCACAACCTTTTCCATGAAAAACATTAAACATTACCTCTGAGCTGTCCCCCCTCTATCTTCAAATTGTGCCCCCTTGTTCTTGCACATCTCTTTTTCTGAAAGATGCTACCCTCATGGACTTTGTTGATTCCACTGAGGTACTCAGTAAATATAAGGAAACGCAGCGGGACAAAGATAAGGAGGCATACCAAACTTCCCTAAGGGAAGCAGGGAAGGCAGTAAGGCAGACAAAGGCCCAAATCGAGGAAACACTAGCACGAACAGTAAAAGAAGGGGACAAGACTTTTTATAGCTATATTAGTGAAAGTCCAGAGGGGGTATTGCTAAGATCAAAGGGGATAAGGGGGAGTGTGTGGAGGAGGACCAAGAAAAAGCATCTATCCTAAATAGATACTTCTGCTCAGTATTTACTGAGGAGAAGGTGGGGCAGGACCCACAGCTCAGCACCATAGACACAGGGGAGAGGGAGGTGTGCACAAGTCCTTCACAAAAGAAAGGGTTCTACAAGAGCTCGTTAAGCTCAAGGTGGACAAGGCAATAAGACTGGATGGCATACATCCCAGTGTACTAAAGAAGCTAAGGGTGGAACTAGCAGAGCTAGTAGCAGAACTGTTTAGTGAGTCTCTGAGCACAGGAGTGGTCCCAGTAGACTGGAGAAGGGTTCATGTGATCCCGCTCCACAAGAGTGGTAGCAGGGAGGAGGCAGGGAACTACAGACCAGTCAGTCTTACCTCAGTAGTGGGCAAGATTATGGAGGCACTCCTTAAGGAAAGGACAGTGCAACACCTGGAATCCATACGAGTACAGGATCCAAGACAGCATGGGTTTACAACAGGAAGGTCCTGTCAAACTAATCTCATAGATTTCTTTGACCTGGTAACCAGAGTGGTGGACCAAGGGGGGGTGCAGCTGATGTTGCCTACCTTGACTTCAGCAAAGCTTTCGATACTGTTCACAAAGAAGATTGATTAATAAGCTGGGTAGGCTCGGGGTGGGTCAGAAGTTGGTCAACTGCATGGCAAACTGGTTGGCCGGCAGAAAGAGAGTGGTGGTATACGTTATACAGTCAGAAGTGATGCAAGTCACAACTGGGGTACCTCAGGGATCAGTCCTGGAGCCAGTCCTCTTCAGTATCTTCATCAGTGACATTGCAGATGGACTGAAGGATAACACCAAGATCTGCAACAAAGTAGATGATCCAGACGGGGGTGGGCAGAATGAGAAGAGATCTGGAAAAACTGGCAAAATGGTCTGAAGAGTGGCAACTGGGGTTTAACGCAAAAAAGTGCAAGATCATGCACATAGGGAAGAGAAACCCTGAAGCTACCTATAGGTTGAGAGGGGAGTTGCTGGCAATCACAAGGGAAGAGAGAGACTTGGGCATCATCATCATCATCACAGATTACCTAAAATCTTCCAAGCAGACCACTAAAGTTGTAGGTAAGGCTAGGGGATGTTGGGGTGTATTAGCAGGGGTATCACAAGTCGTAAGAGGAAGGTAATAATCCCTCTTTACAAGACACTGGTTAGACCCCATCTGGAGCAGTGTGTGCTGTACTGGAGGCCGCACCTTCACAATGACATTAACAAAATGGAGGCAATCCAGAGAAAGGGCAACCAAAATGGTGCAGGAGCTGCATCAGAAAACATAGGACAGATTAACGGAGCTCAATATGTGTACCCTAAAGCAAAGGAGGGAGAGAAGTGATATGATCGAAACATTCAAACATCTTAAGGGCATTAACAAGGTGAAAGAGTCTAACATGTTTTAGTATAAGAAAAACAGCAGGACAAGAGGACACAGCATGAGATTAGAGGGAGGCCGATTAAGGGGTAATGTGAGGAAGTTCTTTTTCACAGAGAGGGTGGTGGATGCATGGAACGGCCTACCTCAGGAAGTGGTGGATATGAATACAGTGCAGGGCTTCAAACAGGCATGGGATAGGAATAAGGGAGCAATACAGATGAGTAGGAATAGATAGGCCATTGCCAGAGCAAAAGCCGATGGCATGTTCATAAGGTAGAAAAAGAAATGGGCAGACTAGATGGGTCTTGCGGTCCTTATCTGCCGTCAGCTTCTATGTTTCTATACTTGAAAGTTTCTATCATGTCCCCCCTCTCCCTCCTTTCCTCGAGGGTATACATATTAAGCTACTTTAGTCTCTCTTCGTATGGCTTCTGGTACAGACCCTGCTCCATTTTAGTTGCCCTCCTCTGGACAGCCTCCATCCTGTTTATGTCCTTCTGGAGATGGGGTCTCCAGACACAGTACTGCAGATGGGGCCTCACCAACTGGCTGTACAGAGGGGTAACAACTTCCTATTTTCTACTGGTGATGCCTCTTCCTATGCTTCCCAGTATCCCCCCAGCCCTCCTTACTGCCTTCTCTAACAACTGTGACTCAAATTTCTCTCATGCTTTGTACAGTTAATGGTGATATTTTATGTTTATGTCTGTACTTATCTCTGAGGCATAAAATAAAGAATATAAAAATAATAATGAATAATACAGCTGTAAGGAAGAACTGTCCACTTTATGCTTTTTTTTTTGCCAATTATTGTTTGTCTTCATTTTACACCTACTGTATCCTGGAATCCGGGTCCGACATCCGTAGCACTACTAGAATATTTAGGATCACCTTAACAGAGTCCATTGCTTTTCCATTCAGGAAAGACTCTGCTGAATAGGCATTATAAAGATATTAGGCAGGCTTTGGTGAAGCCTCTGCAGATGTACTCAAGAGCAGGAGACGCTTACCTTGACTAACTCCACAGCTGTACTGGAGAAGTCACAGCAGTACACAAACAGTCCCCGGTCACTGAAACGACATATAGAGGTTAGAAAAGGTTTATTATACATATATAAATTTTCCAGCCTGAGGTAGTTCCCCAACCCCCAGCAGCTTGGAAACCTTGACTATGGACAGCATGACAAAGTGGCAGGGCTCAAGAGAACCAGTAGCATTCAGCCTGCTGCTGGCTCCACCTTTTTCTTGTTTATCCTTCTGCCCACCCTCTCTGCCCCCCACCTGCAGCAAGGCCCATTCCTGCCACGCCATTCTCACAGGGAGGAGGGCCAATGCTGAGAGGAACCCATAGCATTAGACTGCTGCCATCATCTACTGGAGGAGGCGCTGTTTCAATGGTGAAAGCAGCCCCCCCCAAATGTCTGAGGACACTGCCTCTGTAACATCCATATGACTCCTCCAGCTCATTGATGGGAGTCGAGTATGAGGCACACACTCTGGTCTCCTCCATGGTGGCGAAAGGAGATATCCCCAGTGCCACCAGGAGAGGAATCCATTTAAAAATGGCAGACAGGAACTCTGTAACCCTAATTATATGTGGCATACACAATTCTATAGGCTTGCCTATTTAGTTCAGGTCAGACAGTGCTGGGTCATGTGGTCACCCATGGGGATCACAGTGAAGGGAGGCTGCCTGTAGAATTTTACAGCCCAACTGCTGTCGGTCTTAAACTGTGTTCAGTCCTGTGTTTTTCAGTTTTGTCCAATTTACATTTCTACAGTGAGGGGTACCAGTAGCAGGACTTTCAACTTTTGTCAAGAATGCAATTCAACATAACTTTTCTCCCAGAGAAGCAACAACCCTGAACCTTTTCCCTATCCCCTAGAATGCACTTTAACACTGACAGCTGCCGAGATCAGTATGTGGACACACAGCTGTTAAGCTAAATGTTACAAGTTCCCATAATGATACGACACTGCTTGTCACAGGGCAACATAATCTATGCTGTACAAAAAAGGGGAAGTGTCCTTAACCCACCCCATCTCCCTCTGTCAGGTCTCCATCTCCCAGACCCCAATAAAACTGTGACACCCTCACCCATCCCACCTCCCAATGTTACTCCCCCAAATCCCCCACTAAAAGTATGCAACCGTTACATGCCCCCGCTTCCCTGTCAGCTCCCCCCCTCCTAGAGTCCTCCAATAGACATATCAGACTCTAACAAGTCATCTTCCTGTCTGCTTCCTAACCCCTCTATGGGTCCTTATGACCCTAATGTGATCCTATCCTCTGGGTGGGGGGCTCCCAGCTGACCAATGCTGTTGAGTCTAGTTAATAAAAATATATATATATATATATATATATATATTTTTTTTTTTTTTTTTTACACACACAAAAAGGACCAATGGGGAGAGAGCCATGTGTGTCTCCCCATCCTGAAACCCTTAGATACAGGTGCATCGGGAGACTTGGACACAGCTGATGTCTGTTTGTTGGATGTATCTGTGCCAGCGCTTCCATGCCTTATGGCAGTTTATGTCCAACATTTGATGCAAGCAGCCACAAAACAGATGTCGGCTGCCCCGATGGCCCAGCTGCAGTACACTGTGCTGCTATGCAGGCTACCAGAATTCAAAAGTGAGCTCAGAATGCCACGTAAGGAGGCAGGCCAGACTGCAGCAAGTGCCAATCGTCAGCGTGCTATGCTCAGGGAGGAAGGCATCAGACACCCGGTGCCACAGCAACCCCTGGAGCTGGCTAAGGGAGCTTCCACCCATCACAGGACTTTGCTGCATACAGCCACAGCTGTCAAGAGGCTCCACCTAGGCCGGGGGGGGGGCACTGGAGAGAAAAACCCATGTACCATCTCTATGACAGCCTGGGTTACTGGAGTCCCTACTGTCTACTGACACTGGCTCCCAGCCCACTAAAGAGGGCACTGCCTCAGGGTGGGGGCCTCTTCCCGGAACCTGTGTCATTGAGAGGAAGTCGTGGGAGACATCAGGTGGCAGCAGGACCCGGGGGGATGGGAAATAACAGACCTGAACAGGGTATATCCCTGACAAACATGGACAGAAAGAGAAAGCTCTGTTTAAATAACATGATCAAGTAGGGCCCATGATTTCCCCCCAAATGTTGTGCATATCAGTGTATTTAGCACTGACATTTGAACACAAAACTTTTTTTGGGCAAAATACATATTTTTTTGGTATGGCAATTTGGCACACACCAAAAAAAAAAAAAAATCACAAACTGAGGGGGTCTGCACGGATCTGAAATCTCTGTTTATGATACAAATGGCATGACATCCCCAAAATCTAATGCAATGGGAATATCCATAGAAGTAAGCAATTAGCCACCACAGGGTGTTCGGTTCCTGGTGACTAATGCATGCCCCCCAGGTGCGCCGTGAGGCACGTGGCCACAGACTGAATATCCTCCAGCACACCCGGGGCATGCATTATTTACCAGAAACTGCACACCCAGTGGTGGCTTACTGCACATATAAACTGGGAGGGGTTACTGTTGAGAAAACAGACAGGTTATTGTGCTTTTTTAAGCTTGCATTTAAAATAGTTCCTTCTACTTCATTTGTCACGGCTTGTTATAATGTGCAGAAATAACAATGACATATGATTGCTGTCACATGTGTTTGGTGCTATACATAGTGTTCCTATATACAGTTTATAAGTGTCTTTGAAGAGCAAGCTCTCTCTAAAGATGTCAGTTTTGGACCCCCCCCCCCATTCAGGTTGAGAATGGGATCTGAAGTAGTGCATGGCACTCAGCATGGCAATATAAGTGGTGCCATGAAACGAGTCTGCAAAGTGTTTTTTTGTTTGTTTGTTTAAAGCTGAATTTTACTTCCAGCATGTGCTGCAGTGATGTTTCTTTGTAAAAAGGATGTTGCTAGGTAGATTAGGGCAGAGCAGTTACCAACTGTGCAGTTCCTAGGTAAATAATCAACAGTCATGTGCTATATTTCAACTAAGGAAATTATTTTAGTTTTTTTTTTAAACCCCATTTTATAAATATACATATATGCTCAGAAAACAAGTCACACTGTGTGGGCTACTTTGTCTTCTACTAGGGCTGGAGGAAGGGGGGTCCATAACAGAGGTGAAGCACAGAAGCAGAGCTGTGTTTGTGTGTGTGTGTGTGGGGGGGGGGGGGCGGCAACCTGTGCTATATACCAGTCATCTGAAGAAGAAAGGGGACTTCAGTCTCCAGTGCTGTCAAACTGGCACCTTTCATAAGCACCAACACTCACTACCAAAAACGAGGAACCCAGTTACAAAGTGCTTCTTACTTGTTTGTTTGCAAAATTGGGAAGACAGTATTTCCAACTCCACAGCCAACCTATGAGGAAAGACAGAGAAACAGGGAGACAAACAAATGTCATTAACAGGGGTCATGCTCAACCTCCTTTAGACTGTCCAGAAGGAAAATATATTTGCCATATAACTGACAACTGTTCTGGCCTTGACTAGAACAGGAACTTTATCTGGATGGGACTATAACACCAGAGCCTCACGTTGTTCCTTGAGCTAAAAAACAAAAATTAAAAATGAAGTGGCCACATCAGGCAATGCGGATGTGAGTCACACTAGCCCAGGGCAGTAAGAACTATGCCCCAGGCCAGCAAAGCAGTGTTAACATCGACCCTCAAATTAAGAATAATGTTTCCAGGCTTTACTATTGCAGGTCTGTGATTTTTTTTCTGTTACATAGAAACACAGAATCTGACAGCAGATAAGGACCCACCAAGTCTGCCCATTTGTCCCGCGTATATTGATACCGCAGAACCTACTTGATCTCTGGCTCCCCCTCCTGCTTCTTAATTAGGATTTCTTTGCACCTATCCCCTGCATGCTGAAGCCCACCAGTTTTCATCCCCACCACCTCCACTGGAAAACTGTTCCATGCATCCCCACTCTTTCAGTGAAGAAGTACTTCCTCACATCCTTCCTACCCCCCCCTCCCAACTTCACTGCATGTCCCTCGTTCTCGTGAATCTTCTCCTCTCTGGAAAATACGACTCTCAAGTACTTTATTCAACCCAGTGAGGTATTTATAGGTCTAGCATGTCCCCCTGTCCTTCCTCTCTTCAAGGGTGCCCATACTGAGGTCCTTTCACAGGGCTTCTGATGCAGGTCCTGCACCATTTTAGCTCTCATCATCTGGACAGCCTCCACCCTATGTCCTTCCTGAGATGTGATCTCCAAAAGTGGACACAGTACTCTGGGTGGGGCCTCACTAGCGATTTATACAGTGGGATCACCACCTCCCTCCTTCTGCTGAGGATACCCCTTCCTGTGCACCCCAGCATCCCACTCGCCCTACCTACTGCCTTGCTGCATTGTCTTGGGGCCATAAGATATGACTACTACCACGTCCTTTTCCCCGTTTGGTGACCAGCAATACCTCTTCTCCAATTTTGTACTCCGCCTCTGAGTTTTTGTGTCCTAGGTGCATGATTTTGCACTTTTTCAGATTGAAACCCAGTTGCCATGCCTGCAATCATTGCTCAAATTCTCTCAGGTCTCTGTATATTCCTTCCACTCCCTCTGGAGTGTCCACTCTATTGCAGATTTTGGTGTCATCTGCAAAGCGGCATACTTTCTTTTCCAGCTCATCTGCAATGTCACTTATAAAGACATTAAAGAGGACTGGTCCCAGTACTGAGCCCTGAGGCACCCGGCTGGTCACCCTTTCTTCCACAGAGTGAACTCAGTTTACCACCACCCTCTGTCGCCTATCAATTAACACATTTCTTACCTAGTTTACGACCTTTGGACACACTCCAAAGCTGCCCAGTTTCTTATGAGTACCCTATGTGGCACAGTGTCAAATACCTCTCTAAAACCTAAGCAGGCCATGTCCTGATCTATTTTCCTTGTCAAGTCAGTCAAAGAAATCTATCAGATTTGTTTGACATGCCCCCCCCCCCCCCAAAATGTATCTGCATTGCCTCTGGTCTTGTAAGCCGCTGGATTCGAGATACTCCACAATCCTTTTCTTTAGCAGTGAATTAACTCCCCCACCACTGACGTTAGACTGACCAGCCCACAGTTGCCAGCCTCCTCCCTGCTACCGCTTTTATGAAGCCAGTCATTCAGAACTACTCCTGTTTCCAGCGAGTTGTTGAACAGGGCTGTCAGGTGCAGCCAGTACTTCCCTGAGCTCCCTCGATGGCCTTGGATGTGCCCTGTCTAACCCTACAGCTTTGTCCACTTTCAGATTAGCGAGTCCCTCAGGATTCTCTCCTCTGTGGATGGGCTTGTGTCTACCTCCCTCCCCCCAGTGCTCCTGCTGCTTTTACGTGGCACACACCCTTCCCCTGTGAAGGCTGAGAAAAAAAAAAAAAATTAGTTTAGGATATCTGCTTTTTCCTGCTCCTCCTCTGCACAGCCGCCATGGCCCTTCTTAACCTCAAAATCCTTCCCCTAATCTTCCTCTTTTCACTTGTGTACCTAAAAAATGGTCTTCCGCTCTTAAGTTACCCTTGAGCTATTCTTTTCTCAGTGTGTGCCTTTGTGCTCCTCACTGCTCTTCCTGCTTCTCCTGATACACCTCCTTATCCTCTTCCCTCTGCATCTCTTTATGCTTCCTGAATGCCACCCTTTTAGCTTTTACTTTTTCAGCCACTTCCTTTGAGGACTGTATCGGCCTCTTTTTTCCCCTCCTGTTTTTTGCTCACTTCCTTTGCGCAGAGGTTTGCTGCCTTCTATATGACTTCCCTCGATTTAGCCCACTGTTCCTCCACCCCAGGTCCCCTCCCTTGCTAGGTTGTCTCTGTGGCATTCACCCATTTTGTTTTAAATTTGCACTCCTGAAATCCAGGACCATCGGCGTTGTGTGGTTTGCTTCTGCAACTGTCTTTAAGTTGAACCACACTGTACGGTGATCACTGGTCCCCAGGTGGGCTCCTACCTTGACATCTGCAATACTGTTCCTGTTAGTGAGCACCAGGTCCAGTACTGCCCCATCTCGAGTGGGGTCCCCGACTAGCTGCCTAAGAAATGCACCCAGCACAGAGTCGAGGATGTCTCTGCATCTAGCTTAAGCTGCAACTGGGAGGCTCCAATCTACATCTGGCAGACTGAAGTCCCCCACCAGCAGCGACTCCCCTTTTTCTGCCACTGTGCTAATGCTTCCATTAGTGCCCTATCCCATTTCTTCCCTTGAGTTGGGAAATCTGCAGATCACACCAGTGCAATCAGCGGCTCCAGTTCCTATTTTTAAGGCGACCCACAGTACCTCCAACCCCTCCACCCCCTACCCCCACCCAATTCCCTGTGTCTCTGTTGCTTTGATAACATACAGCAGCACCCCTCCTTCCTGTCTTTCCTAAACGGAGTATAGTCTGGTATGTCCGTGTCCCAGTTGTGGCTTCCTGTGCACCATGACTCACTTGGCCACAATATCCGGGTCTCCTTCAGCCATGATGGCCTCAAGGTCCAAAATTTTCTTTTATTTTGTTTAATTCTTTATTTATTGCGTTGCAGAGTAACAGGTTGTTTTGCCAATCTACTGTTCACAGGCAGTAACAGAATACATGCAATAAAGCAGGCCATTTTCCAGGCGTATTAGAACTGTTCCACATAATACCACAACTGGGGTATAACTAAAGACTGGGCAACTGATTACTATAAAACTGTTCATCAAAGGTCAGTCCAGGCTATTCCAATTATTACTGTATTCTCCCCACGTCAGTGAGGGTAATGCCCCTCCTCTCCCACATAACGACCCTGTTTTCAGGGCACAAAGGTTTCATCTACCACAGCCATGCAAACACCAAACTTCTCTATTTTATTTCAAACGGAGGAAGCTGTGCCCTAGATTGTGTAGAGGCACTCCATATACAGAATGCTATTTCCTAGACTTTTTGCATTTGCACACGACATTCCAGTTTGTTCTTCCTGCCTGCCTCCTTTTTCCCTCTTTTTACAACTGTTGTTCCCATTGTTTTCTGACACACACTGCCTTTTTTTTTTTTTTTTTAAATCTTTTTGCATCCTAGGAGATTTACCTCCCCACAGGTCTTCCCTTCTCTTTGCTTCTGTCTGCTGGGGGGGAGGCCAGTTTATGCTTCCCTTTTTCCTTCCACTAGTCTCCTTAGCTAGTTTAAATGTCAATCAAAGTTACATTTAAACAAGCCACTAAGGACTGGACCCCTCCCAAATGGATGCAGGCCATCACCTCTGTATAGGCCCAGATCCCTCCAGGTTGGTCCCCAGTCCCCAGTGTAGCCAAACCCCTCTTCTCTACACCATTCCTCCAACCACAGGTTGAAGCTCCTTGTGCGTAGAACCCTATGCTCCCCTGGTTCTAGACAGGCAGCACCTCAGTAAAAGCCACCAAGTGTGGTACCTGCCTAACACCCTTCCCTAGCTCCCTAAAATCTCCCTGCACCCTCCCAGCAGAACCCCAGCCAGGTCATTAGGCCCAAGATGGAAGAGGACATCCAGCTCTTGCCTTCTGCCTTCATGATCCCTGGGATCTGCTTACCCTACTCCCAAGCCATAGCTCCAAGCAGGCATTTCACCTCCCTCTTTCCCTCCCTGTTCCCAAATCAATCCACCCAATGAGCCAATCCCCTACTAGAAGCTGCTGTCTCCTCTGCTGGGGTCCTCTACCTTCCACCTTGGGGCCTCTCCTATGGAGGGCCCCCATATCCTCCCTGGCGACTACTATGGGTGCCTCATCCTGGCAGTCCCCAGTCCTGTCCCGCCAGAGCAATGAAATGTGTTTCATAGTATCACAGGTTGAGGAATGTGCCCTTGACCTGCCACCCCCACCCTTCAGGAACCCACCATAGTCCAGCTGGCCCTCCTTCTCCTAGGCATCCTCAGGGGAAAAGGCAGGAGGTGTTGTGGCCCCTGGATGGGGAAAGAGGTCCCCTGAATCCTAACCAACTCGTCCCGATGTCCAGTGACCTCCTCCCTCAGCCAGAGAGGCGCATGCCCCTCAGTCTCTGGAATGTCTCTCTGAAAACTGCAGCTCCGCAACTACTGCACTGCACTACTCCCAAAATTCCCATTTCTTCCCTCTCTGCATATACTGGAATTACCTCGTACTCTTACCCTAGACAGGGCGTTTTTCTAGTTTTCCCCTTTTTACTTTACTTAACCCCTTTGTAGCTTGACCCTAGATAGGGCAATTTTATCTTCGCCCTGTTTGCTTTACTTCTACCCCTTTGTAACCCTGCCCTAGACAGGGTGTTCCCTCTTTTCCCACTCAACAGGTAGTTACTGTTTGTATGGACAGTTACCCCCTTACTTCTTCTGGTACTCTCTTACATAGGCAATAGCATGTAAACAGGTAATTTACTGTACCGTAGTGGAAAGGCAGAGTCCCCTACGTGCCTACTGTGGTCTGCCAATGCTAATCCTGTTCCACTCCTGCTCTGGGAGAAGATCATGGCGGGATATGTTAGGAGTGGTTCCTTCGACCAGGACTGCCTGCTTCCTGGAGCTGCGCTATTGCCTGCATCGGGTCATGTGATCACCCACCTCTAACCTTGCCAAGATGTCCCCATTAGCACTTCCTTCCTGCCTTGAAGGACAATGGGCAGAGAAAGTGCTATACTGAGTTTGTAGCTAACAAAAAAAAAAAAAAAAATTGCAGCTTTTTGTGAATTAGGCACACATATGTGTTATCCATATTTATTTATTTAGTTTTTGTTAACCGGGTAGGTGCACTAGCCAACAGGTGACTATTTTCAGGCACGACCCGGGAGACACAATTACAGTACAAAATAGGACAGTTTAGTTAACATAATACAGGCAAAGGTACAAGTACAGACATACGATTTTCAAAGGTAGGCATACGGTTTCAATAGGCAGAGGGTACTGGCGGGAGATCACATTTAGGGGGAGAGAGAGAGGAAAGGGAAGGTAAGGGGGATTTTAGGACGACAAGGGAGGGTGTGAAACTGATGAGAGGTGGGTGGCAATGAACGAAAGGACGGAAGATAGCAGCTAACGGCCTTGCAGTGCTGGGCAGGGACACAGTATTATACACATATGTATATTTAATAGAGAATTCAAATGACAAGAACTTCAGTGCACTTAAACAAGGATTACCAAGAGCACTGGCAACAAAGCCACTTTCGTTTCTTTTGTTTGTTTGTTACATTTAGTATACTTTTCTCCATTACTCCTGATCGGCCCCCTTTGGCCAGTCTACCCTGCACAGCCCCATCATACATCATCCCTGGGAGTTAGCTCGATCCTTGTTTCCCATGGATACCTCCCCATGGGAAGGGCTGCGGGGGAGGGAACCTCCCGGCAGAGCTGATGTTTTAGTGGGGAGCGACAGCCTTGGGCAGTGATGCAGGAAATGTGGCAGGGCAGTGGATGACATCCTGCTCGGTCGAGGCATTTTCATTTTTTTCTGCCCCCGCCTTGAATGTTGTGAGGGTGTTCATCTGACACCAAGGCATTGAGAGTGATGACATTCTCCTCCCTATTGCTGGCTCTGGCCTGCATCGCCAACTGTGGTCACCTAGGTGGCAGTACTTCTGCGGAGATCATGATCTCTCCCCCCGAGGCGAGGGTCAATGGGGCGCTCAACCATCCTCCACAGCCGGCCCTCCAGAGACAGAGGTTCATTCCGAATCAGGTCACTGGCATTGCAAGCAACAGCTACCACTGCGCTGGTGGGCCAGCTTACTAAAGCCACTTTTCAAAAATATATACAGTATAAATGACACAAGCCCCACTAATGCAAACTACTGTGGGTACTATATACATAGATACATAGACATATGCGGCAGATAAGGGCCTATGGCCCACCCAGTCTGCCCATTTGAGCTTCTGTGTTCAGTTTATGTTTTCCTAGAAGTCTGTTGCCCTTAACCCTGACCTCCAGAATTCCTTTATGTCTATCCCATGCATTCTTAAATCCGTGATTGTTTCAGCCCCCACCACTTCCTCTGGCAGGGTGTTCCACTTGTCCACCTCACGCTTCCTCTGAATCATCCTTCCTCCAACTTCATCCCATGCCCTCTAGTCCTGGAACATCTTTTTCGCTTAAAAATAGTGTATTCCTGCACCCTGTTCCTCCCTGTAAGAAACTTGTATGTCTCTATCATATCCCCACCTCTCTCCCTTCTCTCCTCCAGGGAGTACATGTTCAAGTTCCTTCAACCTGTCCTCATAGGACTTGTGATGCAATCCATGCACCATCTTTGTTGCCCTCCTCTGAACCTTCTCTACCCTGTCTATGTCCTTACGTAGGTAAGGTCTCCAGAACTGTACACTGTACTCCAGGTGGGGTCTCACTAGTGTCTTGTACAGTGGACTTATGACCTCCCTTTTCCTGCTGGTGATGCCCCTGCCTATATGCAAATCATCATGAAGTAACTAGGGCTAGTCCTGCTTTACACAAGATCAAACGGTGCCAAAAGGCCTCACAAACAATGTGCAAAGGCTGAAATGAGTAGACACAGACACATGTTTCTTCCTTATTAGGACTCTTCAGTGGGCCACATCTGTATCTCAGCCCATGGAGGGGAACCAGCCTTTAGATGTCAATAGTTTGGGTTATAGTGAGCCAGAATCACAAACATATCCTAAAAATCCATATGAATTTCTGGAAACTTACGTGAGAGAGAGAAAATTTACAGCAACCACGCCTTGAGGAAGTGGATATTTAACCCAAGAAACAGTGGTGTTGCTAACAGTACCAGTAGTTTTGTCACTAATACAGAGAAACTATATTTGGAAGGTGAGTCTCACTTTTCCAGTTCCCTCTGCTATTATTACTGTATTTAGATTGTGCTGCAACAAAGTGACACTGCATTCCGATTCGATCGAAAGGGCACATTCTATAACCTGCACTGGTTGGCAATCAAATGGTGGTTGAACGTTTAAGGTCCTTATTATTTATTCAGGAGCTTCTGCCCGATGGTTGCTTAAAAGAATCACAGACCCTAGTGTGCAGGTTTTATGGGTCTCATACCTCTCAACTGCTAAGCATTTTGCATAATCACATGTATAATTTTACAATCAAATTAACCCTTGATCCGCAAAGATTATTCTGATGTTCCTCATTATGTTAGAGCTATTTCTGGACACACAGGGTACTGGAAAAAAAAAAAAAAAAAAAAAAAAAAAAAATCTAACTTCATAAACAAATGGAGCCCAAATAAGAAAGCGGTACACATTCTAGCCCTCTGCACTGTATTTTGAAGGTTGGTGCTATGCGTTTTAATGCGAGAGGCTGAAAGGAATGGAGGTCTTTCTCACTAAAGTTTCCTGGTGCCTTACTCAAGGAAGGTATCTTAGATGTACGAAAACAATACACAGGAATGTAACAGACATGGCTGGGATGAAATCATGGTGCGTTTTTGCAACCCCTTCTTGCCTGACCACAGGACTCCAGTTGTGCACTAAAGCTTCCCTGCTGGTCAGATTCTAGGACACCACTGCGCCTGAAATGGAACTAGAAATGAGATGGAAATGAGGAGCACCTCACGGCACTAAATATGTACTCACTGGAAACCAGGAGGGAAAGGGGAGACATGATAGAGACCTTCAAGTTCCTTAAAGGAATTTAAAAAAGTAAACTGTGGGAATTATTTACCCTTAATACCAACTCAAGGGCATAAGTGGAAATTAACAAGAGGAAGGTTCCGGAGGGATGTGAGGAAGTACTTCTTTACGGAAAGGGTTGTGGAACCTTAGAACAGTCTGACAGCCGAGGTGGTGGGTGCAAACACAGTCAGGGAATTCAAGCAGGCCTGGGATAGAACAAAGGGATAGTGGTCACCTGAGGTCACAAGACCAGGGAAGAGAATGGGATGGGATGGGGAGGGTTAGCACCCTGGAGGAACAATAAGTTCCAGGGATTATAGGGAATATGGGCAGACATGATGGACCTCTGGTCTTTTTCTGCTGTCATGGTCTATGTTTCTGTTTCTAGCAAGTCGATGTTTCACCACCTAGCAGCCAGGATGTTTAAGAACAGGATCCAAAAGGAAGCTAGGTGTCGCTGAGGGGTCATCCATCATTCTCATGTGCCCCCATGCCAAATGTATTAAGAGACCAGCCAACATTTTTAGTGACATTATTCTGTTTGGTGCAGGTGGCTTGGTACCATTAAGAGCCACAACCTTGCAGAGACTCACCAGAATGAGCACCTGCACCATCTAGATAGGTGCCTTGCCACCAAAGGTTCTCGATAAGAATACTATAGCTGAGATGTGGTCTATGATGAAAAAGCTATTTCACTCGTAAAAGTCTGAATACCGGGTCTCAAGGACTTCCCCCCTTTTTTTTTCTGCCGTCCATGCTCCACCCCCGTGCTCACAGATATGACGACAAGGTGCCAGTGAGAGCAAGGGGGCACACCATTATATTCAATGGACTGGGGGGGGGCACACTCCATTATATTCAATGGGTGGCGATTTTTCAATCTTTTTTTGTAATATAATGGCCACTTGGCAATGAAACGTGGGCACCGGTCATTTCACAAGGCCCTTGTTAGTTGACTGGTGCCCACGTTTCACTGCCAAGTGGCCATATTATGAAAAAAAGATCGAAAATAGCCACCCACTGTATATAATGGAGCACACCCCCGTGCTCTCACTGGCATCTCGCCATCACATCTGTGAGCGCTGGGAGGGTGGCAGAGAACCGAAGTCCTTGGAACCCAGTATTCAGACGTTTACGAGTGAAATAACTTTTTCATCATAGAACACATCTCAGGGATAGTATTCTTATCGAAAACCTTTGGTGGCAAGGCACCTATCTAGATGGTGCACTTGTGTGCATTTTTATCTTAGTGGGTCTCTTTAAAGGAAAATCACACCCTCATATCTTGATTTGTTTCCATGTTAACAGACAACTCTTTTCCTGTAGCTAGTAAAGATGTGTGAGTTTCCTTTAGTTTGTTTTCACTGTTCATCCTAGTCCCCTGTAACTATCCCGGTGGTCTCCATGTTATGGTGGTTGACATCTCACTGTCCACGAGAGCTTCATTAACATATGAGAATACGATGTCACAGCACCTATTTATACCATCTAATATCAATGCTAAAAGTACAACTATCCTCAAAAAAAGTCCCTGGAAACATACATACTGAATGCAACTGAAAGGGAAAACCCTGCATTACAACTTAGTTTGCAAAGCTAACTAAAGCTAAATGTGGCATTTCACACCTTGCTGCAACTTGTTTTGCTAAATTCTAATTAAGCAGACAGGCAAACTGTGGAGTCTAAAGGGTGCTGACACATCATGTTTTCATATGCTAATGCAGCTCTCAGAGACAATGAGATTTTAACAACTAGAAAATGCAGCCCCCGGATAGTTACAGAGATTAGTATGAACAGTGAAAATAAACTAAAGCAATCACATACATCTCTAACAGCTACAGGACAAAGAGTTGTCTGTTGCCATGGAAACAAACATTTACAAGATATGAGGGTGTAGTTTTCAATTGAATTACACCTCTAAAGGTATCTGAACATACTACAGCTCCCAAAAAGTGCCACTATACCATAACTTACACAACCAAGAGTGCATTATGAAATGGTTCCCTGACTCATCATTTTAAAACTGAGTAAAAGAGTCTCAGAAAGTTCAGACCTGTACTGTCATGCTGAACTAATGCATGGTCATATGATCACATTTGACCAATCCCATTTCTTAGTTTATTTGGCCCATTTTTGAATTGTACTTTCATGACCATTACCTCTAATATACGATATGTGGCAGAGGATCCAGGGAAATCACTGTCACACAGATTCACTTCCCCTAGCTGGTGTTCCAGGAAGGTCCCTTTCTTGCCACTGCTTTGGTCCGAGTCCACAGAGTCCATTTCCTGAGTTTGTGTTCTGTGTTCGGTAGGGCAGGGTCCAGTCTGTGCACTGATAGAGTCACTTTCCAGTTCTCTTGTTTTGAGTTCTACCTGGCAGGGTTCCGTTTGAGCAGGGTCACCAGTTTTTGAAGAGTCTGGGCTTCTAGGACAGGCAGACTTGGAATCTGTTCCCACCAGTGAGTTCTGGTTATGGTTAGGTGCCAGTTCAGGAAATTCAGTGAACAGCCAGTGTCGGTCCTTGAAAAAACGGTTCTCATGAACTTGATAGAAATCATTCCAGTATTTATTAGCTTTGTTTTCGTATTCCTCTGAACATGAAAAGAAAGACAGCATTTTGTAAGAAAAAATGAAGGTCGCAGCTATGAAATGTAACCATTTCCTAAAATTTAAAGTTATTTTAAAAAGTGCCCTAGATAATGCAACTGATAGGAAATCCACCCATCCTCAAGTAATCTAAATATTATTTTCAAAGTCTGACGAGTACTATGATTAACAATATAAGATAAAACCTGCTCAACCCTGGCTAGTTAAATAAGTTTGATCCTATTTTAGGGTACTCCTAGTGAGTGATTGATCAGAATCAAAAAAGTCCAGTGTGCCCCCCGATACTGTCGCAACTGGCCTGTATTCCCTTTTTTTCTTATTCCTCTTGTCATACTTTAAACAAGGGTGCTTAATTAACTAAAACCAGCTAAGATATATGCCCCCTTCCTCCAGCCTGCCACCTTCATCTCTGTCTCCAATCCCAGCCCTGATACTCTCTCCCGAGACTTACCCACTCCATTTCTTCACCCCCACAGTGGGGGTCTGTCATCACGGTCCTGGGGTGCTACGGATCCCTCAAGGCCACTCAAGCCAATGACCGGCCAAAGTGGCACCACAGTCGGCGGTGCAAGGTCTGCTCTTCCTGCAATTTGTGTCTCCGGTGTGCTACTTCTGAGTGTACTAAGTGTTTGATTTTCTCTTGAGATTACCCACTATGTCGCCTAGACAACAACTGGACTGTCCCAACAGGGTGAAACGTATGTGTCTAGTTCGTTATTCTCAGCCTATATGGGCTCAGATGTAAAAGCTTGTTTAAAAGAAGACAGTATTTATTCTGGTGAAGCCTTGCCAATCTGCCCAGCACAAGGACTTGCATATTGTTCTCCATGATGCTTTGCGTTGCATGTGTGTGATCTGGAGAGATTCACAGAAACACCGAAAGAAAAAAGGATATTTCTTCTCTCCTAGCATTCTATACTGGATCCTACACGCTGATCTTCTTGCAGTCTGCGACTTCGGTATGTTAGCCCCGTTTGTACCGAGTGCCTAATAAGCTAGTTGCTTTCATCGTCCTAAATTCAGATTCTTGGGCAGGTATACATGTCATATATATTTCGTAGGGACAGGGTGATTGGGAAAGGAGGGGGGGTGGCACTATATGTGAAGGAAGGACTGAAGTGTGTAAGGGAGGAAGGGGAGGAGGGTAGTACAGAGTCACTTTGGATGCAAATCCAGGATTCCAAGAATAGGATTCTTAGAATGGGAGTGGTGTACAGGCCACCATCTCAGACGGAGGAGTTAGACAGGGAACTAGCGGGACAGATCAGAAGGACCTGTGAGAAGGGTAGTGTGGTGATTGTGGGGACTTCAACATGCCAGGAGGGACTAGAGCACCCCAACAACCAGGAACAGAAGGAAGCAGGTACTGCTGGATGCCTTCCAGGACAGCTTCCTGCTGCAAATGGTCAGTGAACCAACCAGGTTGAGGAATACCCTTGACCTTGTGCTGACAAATGGGGACTTTGTGAGAGACTTACAGTGGAGGAACCGCTGTCAGGGAGTGACCACCACTCAGTATGGCTCACACTGGATATGGGCAAGGAAGGAGTGGAATCTGGCACAACAGTGCTGGACTTCAGGAGGGCCGACTTTGGGAGGATGGGGGAAGTGGTAAAGGGTACCTGGCCAGAATTCAATCTAGTATGGACACTAACCAGAGGTGGGAGCTCATAAAGCTGGGGATAGTGGAGGCAACCAAAACCTGCTGCAAAGCCCAGAGCAAGAAGGCTAGGGCTAAGAAACCGATCTGGTTGAGCAAGGAGGTCATGGAAAAGGTAAGGAGAAAAGAGCTGCCTTTAGGAAGTACAAGAAAACAGGGAGGGGGGGACAGGGAGGAGTACTTGACAGAATCGAAGGAGGTGACAAGGGCAGTAAGGGGAGCCAAAGCATCGATGGAACTCAGGCTGGCACAAGGCATTAAGAAGGGGAGAAGGACTTTAAGTACATCAGGGAGAAAAGGAGCTGTAAGGGACCACATAGTAAGGATTAGGAAGAAGGGGGATTGGGTGGAAGCAGGGTGCGATAAGGCAGAAGCACTAAATGAGTACTTCTGCTCAGTATTTACTAAAGAGAGGAGGGGGGTGACACCCAAGGTGGGAGAAATGGCAGAAGCAGGGTGGGAAGTGGTGACAGATGGGGAAATCATGGAGAGGAGGGTTTGAAGGCACTGAGGGTGGACAAAGCACCAGGCCCAGATGGCATCCACCTCAGGGTACTGAAGGAGCTGGCGGAGGTCCTTGCAGGACCTTTGGCAGACCTAGTTAATGCCTCACTACATTCGGGGTGTGTACCTCAGGACTGGAGGATGGCTCATGTGGTGCCCCTCCACAAAAGTGGCCCCAAGGATGAACCGGGAAACAACAGACCAGTGAGCCTCACATCCATCGTGGGTAAGCTAATGGAGACTATCCTGAAGGAGAGGCTGGTGGCCCTCCTAGAGGCCAAAGGACCACAGGACAGCAGACAGCATGGCTTCATACGTGGCAGATCCTGCCAAACCAACCTGGTCGAGTTCTATGACTGGGTAACTAGGCAACTGGACAGGGGCCATGCAGTGGGTGTCCTGTATCTGGACTTCAGTAAGGCATTCGACTCAGTGCCACATGGAAGGCTGGGAAGGACGTTAGTAGGCACAGGGGCGGGTGCAAAGCTGGTGAGATGGGTAGGAAACTGGCTGCAGGGAAGGCAACAGAGGGTGGTGGTGGGTGGGGAGCTCTCACACCCAAGGGCAGTGACGAGCGGTGTTCCACAGGGCTCAGTGTTGTTTGAGATATTCATTGCAGACATATTATGGGACATCAAGAGCAAGATCAGTCTGTTTGCTGATGACACCAAGGTAGGCGTGGTGGATGGACCTAGGGGATGGCAGGGTTGCAGGATAATCTGGCAAAGCTTAAAACCTGGTCAGACACCTGGCAACTGGGCTTTAATGCCAAAAAGTGCAAGGTACTGCATTTTGGGATGAAGAACCCAAGGAGGAGTTACCAGCTAAGGGGAGTGCAGCTAGCCCAGACAGAGGAGGAGAAAGATCTGGGTGTGCTCATTACAGGGTCAATGAACAACTCGGCACAATGTAGGAAGGCAGCTGCAAAGGCCAACAAAATGCTGGGTTGTATTGCAAGGGGTATATCCTCAAGGAGGGAGGAGGTGATTCTGCCACTGTATAGGTCATTAGTTAGACCACACCTGGGTACTGCGGCATTACTAAGCCAATCAGATTCGAAGAGGGACATTAAGTTACTAGAGTGGGTGCAGCGCAGAGCTACAAAGATGATCAAGGGGCTGGGGACTTATCATAAGAGGAGGTTGAAGGAGTTAAACATGTACTCATTGGAGGAGAGAGAGACAGGGTGACATGATTGAAACCTTTAAATACATGAAAGGAATAAACAAGACAGGTACAGAGGGCTGTTCAAAGTAAGGAGGGAGGGCCACCAGGGGCCATGATATGAGACTGGAGCGAGGAAGGTTCAGGAGGGAGATGAGGAGACACTTTTTACAGAGAGGGTGGTGGCTGGGTGGAATGCGTTACCTGCTGAAGTGGTATGCAGTAGAACAGTGGACTGCTTCCAACGAGGATGGGACAGGACAAGGGGGAGCGTTAATGAAGGGGAAGGGTGGAAGGAAGGGGCAGCTGCAGAATACTGGGTGTTAGCTGCACATTCGAGCAGCCTTGATAGACCTCTAGGCCTTTATCTGCTGGCAAATTTCGTATGTTCGTATGAACAATGACCTGATGTCTTTGCAGAGTCCACCAAGAGCACTTTCAGTACCAGTAGATAACCAGTGCATGAAAAATGCCCTAAATGGAATCAAGTGTTGAGTTTAAAAAGTAATCAAAATCTTTCATCCAGACTGTCCTGCTTACCTTGGTTTTCAGGGGAAACCAGCTGGACACCGTTTTCCTGAACTTCCTTTCTGGCAGCCTCCTCCTGTTCTTCGGACCATTCTACATTATCCCTGTGGAAGGTAAGGCACAAAACAACATGACTGACAACCTGATGGCCCACCAGTCTAGGATGCAAGGAGTTTCTTGCCGGCAGGCATATTTCAGCATGCATGCCACCAGCTGAACAACCAATGGTGTACTGTGTAATCCTCTGTATTTGCTGAGTGGGTCATCAAGACATTATGTCAAGAAGGTACCAGCAAGCCGGCCCATCAGTACAGCAGCTGTGGTGCTGCATGCCACATCCACAATCCAGGTTCCCACTCCGAAGCTTGGACTATTAAAGTGAGCCAACAGAGGAAGACTGAGTGACCCAGAGACATATTCGTCCTCTTGGTTAGGGAGGGTGCTGTGCGCTCTCTGATGATGGGTTCGATTAGTAGGCTATGACCGCACTGTGTCAAAAAGTAGTTTAAGGCTGAATAATATTTTTTTTTTGTTAAAGATGCAACAGTTTGATGTTATCTCAACCTAAGATTCTGTATGCGAGATTGTACTGTTTCCCTTTTACTTCTCTGTATCTTACGCTTATGCTTATTAAGCTTATCCCCACCTCAAGCCATCTGCTCCCCACCCCGCTGCCTACTACTAGGCTCCCACCCACATCAATCCTGCCCGCCTACTCTATACCCTTTCACTTTAACCCCTCCCTGGCCAATTCCCATCCTAACGAAAACTCCTTTTGGGTGGATCCACCCCTATCACTACCTCCCCTTCCTATGCTGCCTCCTCATCTGCCCCCCTTTCAATTCTGTACTCACTCCCCCATCCCCCTAACCAACTCTCCTCTTTCCCCTGGACCTCCTTTCAACCTCACCTAATGAGCCAAGTCAGCACACTGCTCTGTCTGACTATTCCACCACTTCTGTAGACAGCATTGCTCGTCATCTATACCAATCCTCACATATTTTGAACTGAAGCACTTGCTTAAAAAGTTTGTAATTTATGTCATGTAAATGTCATTGTTAATCTGATTGTACCTTGTTTGACGTGGAGCCTTTGTAAACGAGCTCTCTAGCTCAAAGGTCTTAATCTGAGAATCAAATCAAATAAATTAATAAATAAATTATCCCGTAGTACATTACAAATTTTAACACTAGCCGGCCTGGTGGCACCGAGGGTTGAGGCGCTAGACGCCACACCTCATGCTGCACTGGCAACTCGGGTTCGGGAACAGACTCTGGTTGGCGGGGGTAGGGAGGATTAAGCATCCAAGCGGCTGCTCTCCTTCCTCGGGGAGGGATTCCAGGGGTACCTGACGTCCCAAGAGAGCCGGTGGAAGCACAGACTCTCAAGGGCTCTGGCGGCTCCTGCATAGCCAGAGTCGGGAGGGAGACGCTAGGCACTTCTGGGAGGTAGACGCGAATTGGATGTTATCCTCGCGCCAGTGCCTCTGGGGGTTGGGTGGAGGGGAAACAGGAAATCTGGAAAAAATTCCTCTCAGTCCTAGATGAAGATGATCAGTGCCTCCCAGGATAAACCGACTTACGGGCAGACCTTGCTGTGCCAGTTCTCCTCCAGTAAGGTTGAGGAAGGCCCATCTCACCCAGGGGGGATTGCTGGGAATCAAGGTAGTACAGGGGAGAACAAGAGCACTCTAGGGGCAGACTCCGAGTTGGTGTACTGGGGGGTTGATCAATGGTCCAAAGGAGTGGACCGGGAGGGTAGTGCAGGTGGATAAAAAGTGGCGTACAAGCACCACAAGTAAAAAAACAAACAAAAAAAAATATTAACACTCAAAAATTATCATGGAAAAAAAGAAGGTACTACCAGCACTGCCATGGAATGCAAGCTTATGCAAGTATTTTTTTCTGCCCTGGGGAACACTGTACTGAGAATGCAGAGAACTCAGTAATGGGGCAAGTTTCCATTGCTCCGCTGCAATGGTGGTGGTGGTTATGAATGGAGGTGTGTGTGGGGGATGAGTTTGCTGTCCATGGTGCTATAGTGAACACATGTGAAGGATGCAAAGTTCTCGGCCCTCTTCCACACCTGACTATAACAACTGTGGACGCTAGCCAAACAACAGCTGTGAGGAAGAGTCATCATCGCAGGCAAGGAATTTTCTGTAGAGCAGGCACCACACCACTTCACAACTTCACTAAACATGAAAAAAAAAAAGTAATAAGATGGAGCTTGCATGGTGCCAAATTGAAATTAAAAACTTTACATATGTAAAAGCAGTAGTTCTCACAGTGCTTTGCGATCATAGCGTCATGATTTTTGATGTGTCCCAGTTTGAGGGTAAGCCGGCATATGTCTCAACTGTCCGTCATTTTACTACTCAGAACTACCATACCCCACAACCATCTTCAGTGGAAAAGGTGTTACCCTGTTAGAGGGTCTGGAACTTCAGAATGCTGAAGCACAATTAGCATACTAAGATACTAAAAGCCAGCAGAATAGGCCTAATAGTCTGTCATGTCTGCTCGGTAGCGAGCCACCTGGTGGTTGCTTGCTATTCTGCCCCCCCTGCCCCCAAGAGGGTCTTCACTGGATTCAGAATCCCCTTGTACATGTCCCACCCCCTTCTTGAAGCCCTCCACCGTGCCTTCTTCCACCAGCCTCCTGGGCAGCGCATTCCATGGCTCCACCGCCCTTTCAGTGAAAAAATGCCTCCTACGTTCCCCTCTATAATTTCACCCCTCAAGTTTCCACTCATGCCCCCTCGTTGTTCCCCCCTTTAGCCTAAACAGCTCCTTGTTTCTGCTCTCAGTTATTCCCTTTACATACTTGAAGACTCGTATGTCTCCCCTGTCTCTCCTCTCCTCCAGTGTGTACATCCCAAGCTCCTTCAATCTTTCCTCATAGGTCCCCCCCTCCATTCCCTGAATCATCCTGGTCGCTCTCCTCTGAACTCACTCCAACAGTGCCACATCCCTCTTCAGATGAGGTCTCCAGAACTGAACACAGTACTCGAGCTGTGGTCTGACCAAGGCATTGTATAGAGGGAGGATCACCTCCCTCTTCCTGGATGTAATTCCCTTGGCTATGCAGCCCAGTATCCTGTTTGCTTTGGCTGCGGTTCTTCTACTATTTTCAGAGTTATTCATTTTGATGTCTACCAATATCCCTAAATCCCGCTCATCCATTGTGGCTTGCAGTGTGGCCACCCCCCCCCAGGAGTGTAAACTTGGCCCGGATTTCTGACCCCCAAATGCAGAACCTTACATTTCCCGGCATTAAATTTCAGTCCCCACCTCCTTGACCACCCCTCCAGGGTATCCAGATTAGACTACCTGTCTTGCTTCTTCCCAGTCCACCAAAGCTCCCAGCTTAGAATCACGTTAGAATTACGTTTACACAAGTAACAACACTGGTTCCCACAGTGCTTGGCTCCTGTATCTCCAAGTCTGATGATGTGTCCCACAGAGCTCTCAACTGCTGTGCGTTCTACACAGCACTGTGTATTTTATGCCCAAATTTACTCACTTTTACTTCACAAAGATTTACTAATGCTACCCATAATGTTACAGCTATTTCCAGACATACAAAATATTAAAAAGAAATGTAGCTGGCTTGGTAGCACTATTGTTTTTAGTGCAGACTCCATACGTGCTGGGGTGCTCAGGCACCCACAGAGCTAGCTTAAGCACCCTCAATGTTTTGAGGGCAGCCTGCAAAAAAGATATGGAACCTGACCATAGGAAAAACACTACCTGCTGACAGTGAGCACCCACAGAAGTTCATAGAAGTTGGCACACCTGCTGCCGCTCACTATGCTGAAGACCTGGGTTCCAGAACAGACTCCAAATGCTTGGGTGCAGTTGGGTTCAGAAGGACAGAGCATCCCAAGGACAGCTCTCTTCCCGAGGGAGGTCGCTTTCTCCTGCTACTTGACTGCCACCTGGTGGAAACTTTGAGGCAACACAGCAGGAGCACCTAGCCTGGGTGAGGGGCAATCACTGGATGCTAAGCATGTGTGCCGCTGCATGCATGTGCATCATTACACACTGGCACGGCACCCTTGGGGAGAAAAACTGTAGCTGGAGAAAAGGCCCCTGGTCTAGTGTTGTGCTGGCATCCTCACCTGGCCCACCACTATCATGGCCCTTGACAGGGGCTGGCAGTATAGCCTAGAGGTTAGAATAATGAGCTGTGAATGAGCTTGGTACATCCAGCAGACCTGGGTTTGATTCCAACAACCTCCACTTACATACTGTGTGACTCAGAGCAAGTCACTTAACCACCCCAGTACTCCCGGGTCACCCTTAAAAATACTCAATTACCAAAAGAATAATAATAACAAAAAAAAAATAGTTGTGGATAACCACTAAGTCCAGAAAAGGACCATGACGGACTTGATGGAGCCATTAGGCAAGCCTGGGAAACAAAAGAATGCTTAAAAATAAATAAAAAAATATTAAAAATTCCTAACATGATAGAAAGCAATCCTCAACATATCGTGCACACCGTCCTTAAACGTAATATTCAGGGCTCCCAGGGGATTCCTGTATTTTACAGGGATTTGGAGTCATCTACAGGAACATTCTTCCCATAGATTTGCACTGGTTACACAGGAAAACAAAGCAATTCAGCTTCCATAGGAAATAATGCAATCTACAGGAAAATCTATATATTATAAATAAATATTTTCATAATACTAACCTGAAATCTCAGTAGGTACTGTTCTGGGAGTTAAATAGTAACACTTTTATGTAGCCAGAGGATTTTTCATAAAATGGGACAACTGAGAGGCAGGGTGAATTAGACAACAAGTAAAAAAGAAAAACACAATAATATACACTAAGTAGTCTTTCCAAAAATAACCTAGGAGAAAGTTAAAATCCCCCCGAAGTATGACTTTGTATGGTTCTTCTATGAAACAGTCTTAAAGAAAATATATTCTAATGGATTTGACCTTTTGCAAATTGCTTTGCCCTCCCCGATTATATAAATGCTTTTTGACTGTTCCTTATCCAAGTATTTTACATTTAAAATGTATACATTATATATTGTTTAGGTGTTTAGATGTATTTGTAAAAAGTGTTTTAGTAGGAAGGATATGATTTATTAAATTCAGCATTGTCACTTTAAATTATGAAAATAAAAAGGAGATCTAATGCTCAGGAAAAATGCCAAAATCAATCTGGAAGCATGTGTGCTATGCATTCTGGTCTTCTGCTCTGCATTTCAAGGCTAGAGCTTTTAATGGTGAAAGGTTTCCCCAAGTGATCTCCGGTAGCCATAGGAAGTCCGTAGTCCTGGTGCTTACAGTATTCCTTTCAGGACCCCAGGGCAACTAGTGAGTGAGTGCATTACTTTTCACTGTCATTGCTGCTCTCAACCCAACAATTGGGCCACATAGGGATGTACAATGGGAGCTAGCGCCTCGTCTCACCAGACGGGCCCACACAGGTATAGTAACACTAACAAGCCGAAGACACCAGGCAATTTGCAGCACCTGTAACACAGATGTATCTGTATCAGTGTTTATTGTCAACACTGTACACAATAAATGCTGATAGTATGTAAGCAATAATACCTGACAGAGTGGGCAGTATTGGGAAATATTGGACTGCACAAGGGCATAATGAGACCTTATAGCCCTTCGAAGGTCTGGTATTTCCCAATACCGTCGACCCTGTCAGGTATTATTGCGCTTAGAAAATGGGCACTGTTAAAAAAAAAAAAAAAATTAAAACAAAGTTTAAAATAAGTTTTATAATAAAATAGTTCCTCTGCCTGTATTACAATGTGTGTGTAGTTTTTTTTTGTTTGAGGTAGGCATTTTTGTCCTAGAGAAGCCTCCATAGTTGTGAGTGGCACTCACTGTAATGGCTACTCCCCCCCACACACACACAGAGGCAGAGATTGTGAGTTGTTTCATCATTTCAGTTCCCCCCACATGCAGGCTGTGTTCCGATTATGTTGGCATCGGTCCGTTCCGCCTCCCTGGCCATCTCTTTCTCTGCAGTGCCTAGAATGGAGCACAGAAATTGGGAGGATAGAGTAAAGAAGAGGTACCTCATAGTCTCTAGCGAGGTCAGTCTCACCAAGCGAGACCAAAAACAAATGGCGACTGGGAGTGTGAAAATTCGGGGTGCCCAAGGAATGGGGCACCCTGAACTGGCTCTCATTTTTTAGCTGGCTCTACTGAAAAATACCTGCCTGCTTAGGTCAACTTCATAGCCAATCATCATGCTAGGATTCTCACGCCCATTTTCTAATACAGAACAGTGTATAGCTTTACATTTCTTCTTCTAGTCTGTACTTGAACTTGTAATGTATTTTCCGTTTTCTTTTTTTTTTCTTGTTGAAAAAGTAATAAAAAAGCATCAACAAAAAAAAAAAAAAAAACAGATTAACTGAAAGATGGGGCACATCACAATCACTGCCCCACATTTCGACTGCCAGTAGGGTTATCACCTGTCCTGATTTTTGCAGGATAGTCCTGATTTGAGCAGCTGTGTCCTGCAAAAAAAAAAACTTGAAAAATGCTACATGTGTAGTAGAACAATATTTTTTAACTCTCCTCTAAATGTTGCAGAAAACTATAATAACTTAACTGAAGTACCTTAACATGATAAGAAACCGTAGAAACCACTAAAAAACGACAGCACTTAGTCTTGACTCTGATTATTTAGAGAAAACAAGTCTGTTGAACTGGTTGAGGTTACACACTGTCCTGCAAAAAATCATGTTTTAGCAAAAAATACCCACTTTGGGCTTCTTAAAAGGTGATAACTGTCCCACGTAGTGAAAAAATGGTTCCAAAGTCTGTACTTAAGTTGTAACTGGTGTAGTATCAAATTGTGCTTCGACGTCAGAATTTGCTTCCCAGTAGCATAATCTGATAGCGGGGGAATGTAAAAATTATGCTTCCACATCAAATGTTGCTATTCAGATGATACATTAGTACAATGATGTAAAAAACACGGTCAGGTGTTGTAATTATGGATTTTTAACTGTAAAATGGTTTTAGTACACACTGAACAGTGTAATTAATACATCATTTAAATTTGACTAACATGCTGACTATATGTAAATGAGCAACATACTGTATCAAACAAACTTCTCTCAGTGGGATTTTAAATGACAACAAACATAAAAAGCTTTGTTTTAAAAACCTAGTTAAGAAGGATATTAACTGTATTACGTTGACACATATCAAAATTAGGTGCACAAATAATCACACTGTGCTAACTGCTTTCGCTGCTTGTAATTATCAGGGTGTGCTACCCTCAACCGAACAGCACCCAACCACATGATGAACAAAACATCTGCCCTTTCATCACAGCAAAATCATAATTTCCAGTTTGTTTTAATTACTTTCCAGTTTTACTGTATACTGGTTACCCCATGCCCTCAAAATACCCCTAGGTAGCAAAATCTGACAGCTATTCACATCTGTCAGATTTTACTTCCTTTAAAGTATCGCCCACAACACCAGAATAGCAAAGCAGGAGCCCTTATATCACTGCCCAAGCATCATTTGTATTATTTCAACTTTTATGTAAAAATTTTTTTTTTTTTTAAGACTGTATTTTTGCACTCCGGGCTGAGGCATCTCTTGGAGATGCTCACTCGATGTGCTGCCTGCTACTCCCCGCTGAAGCCCGGCCACTGATGGGCCCCTCCCCCCCCACTAGGACATTCCAGTCCCTCTGATCACCCCTTGGGGAAGGCCCGCCCCACCTACCTTGGTGGTGTCTTTCTGAAGTTAGAAGGGTCCGTCCTGTGGGTGGCAGCTGGGGACCATCGGGGCATCGGCCCAGTGTTGGGGATGTGCGGCCAGACCCCTGGAGCCCTTGTCTCCTCCCTAGTCCTACGGGGATTTTTCCATGGATGTTTCCCCTCAGGAGCGCAGACATGCAATGACATCTAAGGCACAACGTGCTACTGTCTGCCATTGCTCCTCCCCCTGCTATGCCGATGCCGCTTCCCTGCAACGCCCCGAGTTCCCCCAGGAGCCACTAGAGAGCAGAGTGAAAGCCTGATCCTTCTCCAGGGAAGGGTGAGCAGTCCTCTGGATGTTCCATCCCTTCCCTGCCGACCCCCGGTGGCCCGAGATTATTCCCGAACCCGGTTCGTTGGCGCGGAGCAAGGTGTGGTGTCCAGGACCTCAGCGCCACAAGGCCACGTAAGCATTAAGCCGCGACGAAGGTGGCATCAAATGCTGGATTGATGCATGGTTGCATTAATCACATTAGATGCCACCGCTGGAGTGGCTTAATACACTTGTAACATGGGCCGCGCCAATGGTGGCATCGCCAGGGGTGTGGCCAGTGTGCGTTAAGGAACATAAAACTCGGAGTCGGTGCTGTAACAAACAAGTTTTACTGCACTTTGAAATTACAGCAGACAACAATATTTACATATTGATGCGGTCAACTTTATCACTACCTCTAACTAAAGAACAGAGTGCAGCTGAGATAACTGTCCCGAAATTCTGCACTTCTGCGCGGGTATTACCTTCATACCCACCACTGGAGGTGTCCGGTGCTGTGCTCAGTCGCCGCGATCAGCGCTTGGATTGAGATTTGCATACAGGCGCCGGTCACTTCCTCCTGCCGACTGCTCCGATGCTGGCGTCTCCGTCCCCTGCTGCGTGGGCTGGTGCTGACTCTCCGATGAGGTCCCTTCCTGCGCCCAGGTATTTCTGCCCTGCGCCGTAGATGAAATTGACTGTGCCTTGCACAGTGAAGTTGTGGCAGTGGAATCCCCGCCAGCTCATAGGCACGCCTCACACTGGGCACTCTCAGAAAGTCCCCTGGCTCCTCAGCGTGAAGCTCTTCTGCTGCGTGCTCTGTATGTGCCGGAGGCATCTGCTGTTCGTCTGTGATGGTTTGTGTCTGGCCAGCCTCCACATATCGTGCTGCACTCCAAGTCGTGGCGCTGTCCCCTGGAAGAGATCTCTCCATCTGCAGCCTCCCTACTCCGCTCCGATACACAGGTGGGCTTGGTGTGGAGTCCCAGTCCCTGTCTTGGGTCTCTGTGCTGCTGCAGCTCTGGTTGTCGGTCGCAGAGAGGATGTGCGACCACTTCTTTCTGTCGGTGACACTCGGAGACCAGTAGTTGCGGAGGCTGGTCTCGCATCTGCACCGCGGTGCTGCGCACACTGTGGTTAGTATACCTTCTGGACAGCTGGGCATCCTCCGAGATTTGGGACATCATGTCCCCAAGATAGTCCTTCGGATGAGACGTTAAACCGAGGTCCCATCTGCCTGGACTGGTGGTAGTCCAGGTGGATGTTAAAGATCCCATGGCACTTCTCGAAAAGAGTAGGGGAATTTCCCCGGTGTCCTGGCCAAATTTCCCTCATTCACTAAAATACCACCAACAGCTTAATCTGGTTCAAGGTCAGTTGGCATTCATCTGTATCCCCCTCCCCCGGGTCGTGCCTGAAAATAGGCAGGATTTGTCTAGTGCACTTACCCGGTCAACAAAAACTAAATAAAAATAAAATAAAAATAGTTTCTGTCCATCAGCTGTCTCAAGAACCAGACGTGTCGCTTGTCCAGCTCTTCCTGTGGCAGCCGGATGGGGTGCAGGAAGAAGGCTGGGGTGCCCTCTGGGCATCTGCTTACATAGTCCTTGTACAGCGCCACTGGGCAGAAAGCGCTGTTGGGCTGAGAGTACAGGACTCCGCGGAGGCTCTGCCTGTTCGTGTCTGTCGCAGAGCTGTGGTTCTTGAAGCCCAGTGCTAGGAACCCGTTGCCAGCTGCATCTCTGTTAAGGACAAACGACGACTGGGTGAGCTGCCCGAGTCCCTCTCGCCCTCTCCTTGCTAACCCAAGCTGGATCTCAAACCATACATACACACACACCTGACCAGTCCATAGGTTGTCTGAGGGTTCAGGGTGTCACTGTCTCGCATTCTCCGCAGGTCTTCCAGGGTTATCACGGGGAAGTGGGCTGCAACATCCTTCCCAGCTCGGCGATACCTCTTCAGTACTGCCAGTAAGACACTGTTTGCGGTTCTGAATATGGAGTCCGTCATGATGTTCATGTGCCTTCTCACCTCCACGCTGTTTATGTAGCGGTTCAGCCTGGCTCTTATGCCCACCAGGGAGCTAATGCTGTACTCTTCTCCCCCCTCTGCTCTAACGCTCCCGTAGAACTCCCTCACTATCTCTGCAAGCTCTGGCACTGTGACTGTCGCGATGTCCACAGTCATGCTGTTCTCCTCGAGCCAGTCTGAGAAGACATTGCATGCCCAGACGGTGGTTTTGTCCGTGTTCCGCTCAACCTTGCTGCGTTCCAGTGCATCCAGATTGGCTGGAGAGAGATACTGGTGCCTCCTCATCTGGGTGTCTGTGCTCATCTCTCCTCTGCTTCTCTTGCCGGTCCCGCTGCTGTGACACTGAGTGCCCCGTGCTTCTCTCTCTCCTCCTGTACTGCTTCCCATGCCCCCAGCCCAGTCTCCCCGCATACTGCCCACATCTGCGTGCTCCGCTTCCACCCTGCCATGGACCAGATATGCCACCTCCATACTCTCCTGGCTACATCGCGCTCGTGCCCCTATCTCATCCCGCCACTGGCTGCTGGTGATCTGTCTTGCCTCCGTGACTGCTCCGCTCGCTACTCCTTGTCCGTTGCTGCCCCCCACTGCTGCACCTAGAAAGTGATGATCAACCCACTGCTCCATCGCTACGCCTCCTGTTACCGAGAACCAGACGCCACTGCCCTGCATCCTATGTCTATCTCGCGGTCTCCTACCTCTGACTTCTGTCCGCCACTGGTTCTTGTCCCCCCCCTCCGCGTTTCCATCCCCGCATAGCTAGTCTCCCTGTCACTGTGCCTATCTTGCGGCCGTTAGACTCACTCCCCACCTGTGCCCAGTGCTGCTAAGCTGGGGGTCTGGATCGTTTTGGTACTACCTTATTGGGCACTGCATCTATCGTGGATTAATACCCGCTCCACTTTTGATCTCGTGATGCCGTTTCGCCAATCACTGCTGCTCCTTCCACCTCTCTGATTGTTGCCATGTTACAATCTCATTTAATTACTTTTCAGTTTTACTGTATATTTTGTACCCCATTTCCTCAAAACACCTCTAGGTAGCAAAATCTGACAGCTTTTCGAATGTGTCAGATTTTGCTTCCCTCAAAGTATCACCCAGGACACCAGTATGACAAAGCAGGACCCCTTATATCACTGTTCAAGCTTTATTTCTACTTTATTTCAATTACTTTTTAGTTTTTCTGTATATTGGGTACCCCATTCTTTCAAAATACCTCAAGGCAGCAAAAATCTGACAGCTATTCGCATCTGTCAAATTTTGCTACCCTCAGTCTGAGTATCACCCAGGACATCATAATGATAAAGCAGGAACCTTTACATCACTGGTCTCTTCTCTGATGTGTCTACACTGTCCACCCCTACCATATATCCATTCCATCCGCCTCCCTGACTGCTTCAACACTGTGCTGCAAGGCTCCATCCTTGCCGTACATCCCACCCAACCTCCCCTGCTCTGCCAGCACAGTGCCACCCCAGCCATATATCCTGCTCACCTCCCCGATCACTTCAACGGTGTGCCAGCAAAGTCTCACTCCTGTTGCATACACCTCCTTCCCCAATCACTGTAACGGAGCGTACAGTCACACCCCTGCTACATATCCCCCACCTCCCCAATCACTGTAACGGAGTGTACAGTCACACCCCTGCTACATATCCCCCACCTCCCCATTTGCTTCCACAGTGTGCCATCATAAGCTCACCCACCTCCTAGATCACTTTCGTGGTGAGCCGGCACAACCCCACCCATACACACATATCGCTGACATCCAAAATCTGCTGTGCTCACTGTAACAGCACAGTCCAACCCTTGCCATATATTTCACCCACCTCCCTGATCGCTTCCTCAGTCTGCCCACAGAATCCCACACTTCCAATGAAAGATAAGGCAGCCACTCAAGGGTTCATGCAATGAGTTAGGCCGGATAAACCCCAAAACAGGAGTTAAATGCCAAAAGGTTACTCAATGAACTCAGACGCAGGTACTGAAAAATAAAACGTTGCATGCACTCAAAAGTTTAAACTATCAGCTGGTAGAAAAATCCAGACAATGTCTCTATAGAAGCAATATGTAAAAGGGACTGATAAAATGGGGAGTAGCTAGCAGCCTAAAACACACACTCACCTCCCCAATCGCTTGCCTGGTATGCTTACAGCCCCACTCCACAGGGAGGTCAAATTCATGCAAGTACTCTACTTGGTGCCAGTGAAAGGTAATGGTTTAGCAATACTGGTTGACTGCTAAAAGTAACACAACCAGTTTCAGCTGTCAGATGGTCACTGTGCCTGTAGTAAATAAATATGCAGACAAGAAAATCAGCCTTAGAAAGAAAAGACACGGCCTGTCTCAGAATGATGACGGTTCACTCCCATAACCATAAATCATGATTAACTAATCATTTTTTTGGTGATGTCTTGGGGTCAGTGAATAAATACAGCCAGAGACTGCTTTTTCAGAATACAAAGGCACACCTCAACTGTCCCTCATTATGAGAGACATCCCTCATGCTACCCCTTGAAAGAGTGCTTTGTCCCACATAGAGTATATCCCACATTTGGAAGGCGCTGCCCACAGAGAAGATACTGTAAACTCAAAAAAGTGTAGTAAAGCAAACTTTCATAACATTCTGTTATGCCACAAAGGAAATCATCAAATTAAACAGAGTTCCCCACTGTCTGAAAATATAGGGTGGTGGCAGTGGTGATTGGGTCAAAAGTTGTGTTATTTTTCTGGACCTCCCATATGCACTGCGCATGTGCATAAGTGGATTTTAAGTAAACTATAGTGCGCTGGCATCAAAACGGGGGTAGTAGTGCAACAAAGGATGTCAATAAAAGATCATTTTGGAGGGTTTTGTAAAAAACAATCAGTAGTGGATAAAAATATAGAGTGGTGGTAAAAAAATATAGGGTGGTGGCCCACCGCGCTAAAACAATGAATGGGGAACACTGTTAAAGCAAGGGGTTCCATGGTGTTTGGGCTTTATATCTTGTCTGATAATGTGTCCCTCATCTGAGGTTCAGTGTCCCACATTCATTTATCCCTCATTTGGGAGTGCCTCTGTCCCTCAAGTCATAACAGTGACAAAAGGTTAAGAGACAGGTTACGACTGCTGTGAGGTGAGGACAAGGGTCCACTCCGAATTAAACATGATCATTTTTTTTTTTTTTTTTTTTAAGTTGTTTTAGTGTGCTGGGTCAGTGAATATATTCAGCAGCCTCCCCTGTATAATTTAATGACAGGAGCCAGAAACTCCATTCTCAGAATGCTGCGGGTCCGTTCCAACATAAACAACTACTCTAAAATGTTTTATTACATTTGTGGTCGGTATATGAATTAAATAGGCAGCCCCACTAACCGGAGACCCACACCTGGTAACTAATTAAAGAGCTAGACATGGAGAGTGCCGGAAATTCAAAGCGCGAGAAACTGGGAAATATACGCTCAGATTTTGCTACCCTCTGGGCTCGCAACTACGCATGCATATTCACACTACGCAGACGGAGAGTAACAAATCTTTTTTATCAATAAAATTTTTTACTGAATAAAAATAAGTCATACAGAAAATGAAAACAGTCACGCACAGATATATGCATTATAAATAGAATAGACAGACAGATAAGTATCTATTACAAGGCAGTAAGACCATTGAGAGGTTTTGGGGACTTGGAATCTCGAGAGCTAAGCTCGAGAGGTTCCCAAAGTCCGCAAAACCTCTCAATGGTCTTACTGCCTTGTAATAGATACTTATCTATTTATTTTTTGTAATATATGGATCCAGTTCGAAATTCTGCTTTTTTTTTTTCTGTGAGCTGGCCAGCCGATCGCAACACTTAAGACACGCTTGCGCTCTGCCGACTGTCCCATCGGAGACTAACTTAGTTGCCCTCGTCCCCCACCACTCTTCTCTCCGTATCTATTAATATTTTACTTTTTTAGATTTGCGGTCATACCTTTTAGTTTCCCATTCTTCGAGTAATGCAGGATTAACCAGATAATCCAAAGACACGAGAAAAAAAGCTGAAGAAACGACACGCACACGACTTGCATAGCGAGACTAAACAGCCGCCACGCTTTAAAAAATTGCCTGCCCATTTACAGTGGAAACGTAATAATCAGCTAATGCACGCTGTGCAGGAAAGGACTTGGGACCATGGCAACTGGTTAATATAAGTGCGCCAGACTTGGCGCAGCCACGGTGGCATTTTCTAGTAGATACCATCGCTCAGAGCCTGAACGATAGTATTACGGGCTCTGAACGATAGCATTATCGGTCAGCAACGATGGTATTATCATTGGGGCTCCGGTGTATTACCAGGAATTTTTTGTATGCTTTTCGATTATATTATTTTCATTATCCATACATTACAACACAAATGAAATCTGAACAGCCTACCATTAAATAAACAGATAATTAAAGTCAATACTCAATTCTAATGCTACAAACTTCCTAAACCATACGGATTATCTAAAGTAAGAAGTTACAAAATAAAATAAATCATGAATGAATATAAAGTATGCACATGCAGTAACATTTATAAGAAAACCATTAACGAGAGTAACACATCTTGACAAGAAGCACGATTTGATATTACACCGAGACTGGGACGGGAGAGGTTAAAGAAGGGGGGCAGTGTCAGATAACAAGTAGCATAGGATAAAAGAAAGAGGAAAAAAAAACACTGAGAAACAACCCCCTGACGCTGATGTATAAGTGAGTTTTGCATGGACAGTGCAGAGACAAGTGCTTGCGATTGTTAGGGACTGGGACAGGATGGAGACCGGGTGCTGGGGGGATTAAAGCAGGGTCGGTGGATCACGTAACACAGAATAAAAGAAAGAAACCCCTGACGAGCCCAGTGTAAGTTGGCATATGTTTAAGAACAGTGCATAGAACCTGTGCAGAGACGAATGCTTGCTTTCTCGGCTATTGTGACAGTCCCTGCATTGTACTGTGTTTTGCTATATTTTCCATCATATGCTGCATTTTGCTGCGAATCTACTATGCGAACATTTATCGCGATGTATTTGCTTGCGCGGCATTGACCCACATTGCATTTGCTTGCGCTGTATTGACGACGAGGTGTCTGCTTGCGCCGTATTTACCAAGGGGTCAATACCGCAAGCAAACACATCGCGGGTCAGTACCGCGGGAGGAAATACAGCGCAAGCAAGTACATCACGATAAATGTTCGCGTAGTAAATGCGTCGCAACAAGAGCGAAACACAGTGCATCGCACACTGTCACTATACCTGAGAAAGCAAGCACTCGTTTCTCTGTACCACACAATTCAAATAAAAGACATGTATACATCAGGATCAGGGAGTTCTTCTAGGTGTATTTTTTTTTTTTTTGCGCAGCCTGTTATCTGACCTCTTTCACCTCGGTCGCAAGCGCGAGAAACCGAGGATAAAGACATTCAAGATTTTCAATACCCGCGGAGCTCGCTACTGCGCACGCGTGTTCACAACACCCTGACTACGAGGTTAGCAAACCTTGACAGGTAGGATGATTTGATACTACACCGGCATGCTACAGTCAGTCTCCTCAGCCTACGTTATAGATTCGGAGCTGTCAGTCCCTGTAATACAGTTACTGCGCGCCTGCCTTACCATGCATTGTGCTGGAACACCCGGGTCGGGTCTATCAGATACCGAGTACCGAACTGCGGTCTCCTCGCCTCCGCCGCCCCCTCCACAGAAGGGAAAGTCGATACAGAACCGGTTTCGAGGCCCGACTCATAGGACGCCGCCATGTTGGAACGTGGGGCAGAGCAATGGACGACGCAACGAGCTTGGCGTACACTAGATTAACCCCGCCCCCTAGCGCCCTGTGTTTATGTCCGCAGTGGCCAGCTGGGGGCGCTGATGCGAGGTTTTTAATGGCTTGAGTATCGAGAAGGCAAAAGTTTCGGAAAGAAAACCAGCCAACCTATTTGGGTCTGCCTCTGCTGGGCAATCCATGGTATTATTGGTATTCCAACTTTCCAAATAAAAAAGGCACACTCGGATGCTGAAAATTTTTGTTTTACAAAATACAGATGGAGACAAATATTGAAATAAAAAGAACGACCAGCAGTACCTGTCTCTTACAGAAATCTTATATATTTTATCTAAATACTCTATTCTAGTGTCTATGACATTCAGGGCATGCCATGCGAGTGTGTTTCTCTAGCAGAGGTTACATTGAAAATGTTTAGGAAGGGGTACTCGCACATATAAACCTCAAAAAGGATGTAGGGAGGCTGGAGCGGGTTCAGTGGAGAGTGACAAAGATGGTAAAAGGGTTGAGCCACCTATCCTATGAAGAAAGGTTGAGAGATCATTCTGAACATGTACTCCCTGGAACAGAGAAGGAAGGGGGGGGCATGATCGAGACCTACAAGTAACGTAAGGGTATAAACAGGGTGCCAGTGGAAAGCATCTTACAGATGAATGGTAATCAGAGGACGAGAGGGCATGGCCTGCAAGTGGAGGGGGGCAGTTCAGGGGTAACATTAGGAAGTACTATTTCACAGAGAGAGTGGTGGAAAAGTGGAACAGACTCCCAGAGGCGGTCGTTGGAGAAGAAAGAGTGGAGGGATTCAAAAGGGCATGGGACAACCACAGGGAAGTGTTAAGGGGGGGGGGGCAGGTCCAAGAAGACAATTGGACAAATGAGCAGACTCTGTGGGCCTTGTCGGTCCTTTTCTGCCGTCACACTTCTGTGAAACAGCGAATCTAGATTTCTAGGTAGTGGAACGCTCCCATAGTAGTCAATAGAGAAAAATGATAGAGGTGGTGAAATTGTTGTACAGTTTTTTAAAAGTGGTGGGATTGAGTTTTGGTAGCAAGGCTGCAGTAATGGGAAAAGTGGGGATGTCCAGGGCCCCGAGCTCAGGAGGGGCCCACTTGAGCTGGCATTACCCCTGGCATTAGCTGGTTTGGGAAACGGGGGCCAATTTCAAGTGACTTGTCCGGGGCCCCAAAATTCATAGCTGCAGCTCTGTTCGGTAGGCTGAGTTTCCTGTCCAGTTTAACCCCTGGTTTGTAGTATAAAATAATAGGACCTCCAGGGATGCTTCTTACGGTATAAGAGACACCGAGGGTGGGGTTTCTGCAAGGGGACCGCAAACTGAAGCTGAGCGATTCTGTCTGGCCAAATCTCTTGATAGAGTGTCTTTGTCTTGTACCATGTAAGAGGTACAGTGACTCTGCATGCTGACTGGCTGAAGTCACAATAGTGATTTGTAATAAATCACGAAGATGAGTTCAGCCAATTAGTACGCAGAGCCACTGTACCGCTTATCCTGTGTACACTGTGCTCTCCAGCGGGAGCGTTTGGAGGGAGTGCTCCACTTCAGCACCTGGGGAGATGGCATAATAAAATAAAAAAAAAAAAAGACTTTAAACTTATTATAAGTCACTCGTGCGAAGCCCTGTATTTAAAATAAAAAATGTTATCCTTCTAGTCCAGGGGCGACTGTTCAGCCTTGTCCCTGTTCCCCTGAGCTGGCCATCACTTCCCATGGGACCTGTCTTGATCTGAAGTTGCCCCACGATTGTCCTCTCATGGCAGGGCTGGAGAGAGGAGGGCTGTCCTCCTCCCCCCCCCGTTCACAAATCTAGAGTGGACCAAGTTTCAGCCCCTGATGGCAGCGCAGATCCAAGGTGAATGGGCAAGACTTCAATAAGCCCCTGACTCTTTTTACGCTTTTCTCCCTGGCACTGCTGCAGGATGTCTAGCGTGTGCATGGAAGTTCACACCTGGTGGCAGTCTAAGGGAGGCTGACATCCCTCCCCTCCTTGGGAGAGGAGAGGAGAGCATTCCTTGAGATGCTCAATCCTGTCCCACCCCAGCCGACCCCTGGCAACCTAAGCTCATTCCTGAACTTGGGTCACTGGTATGGCAAGGGTAGGGCAGTAGTGTCTCAGTCCTCTATGCCACTGGGCCAGGCAAAGAGACAATAAAAAATATTTATTCTTTTATCTGTTTCAGGACAACACTTGACCATCCCCAGATGATCTCACAATTGCTGTGTTAATGACATCACAGAATGTTGCCACAGAAAAGCACTGTCATGTAATAGGTGCATAAGAAGTCAGAAAATCCCAATAAAAGTGTTTTACTGTATGTAAACATCATGGAAAATTTTAAAAAGGCGTTCTCCAGTAGATTACTTCTAGTAAATGAGTTCCCTCAGTACGCAAGAAAGCATATTCAACGTTCTTTACTTGGGGCTATCTGGAGGTTTGATGCGACATTTGCGGCTAGTCCAGAATGCTGCAGCTTGACTGATAATGAGCTCCTCACGGAGTGATGATAACATGCCGGTCTTGCGTGCACTGCGCTGGCTGTCTATGCGGTAGTGCATCACCTTCAAGATTTGCTTGTTAACCTTTTTTTTTTTTTTGGTCCGGTTCCCCTATCCTTGGACCTGCTCCACCCGCATGCCCAGGCTTGTACCCCTGGGCAGGGCCACCGGGGGAGTTCCCCCTCCCAACAGACACTGTTGGCAAGTAGCTCATCCCCCGGCGGATGTTGGAGGCAGTGGACGCCGGGGCAGAGCGGGTCATCATTCCGGGGGGCCAGGTTTTGTTCCATGCTTGCTCCTGGGGGCAGGGCTATGCAGTGACTTCCAGCGTCTGCCCTGCCCCCCTAACGTGACGATGCCAGTCACGGCGGTATCCCCAGCCTCCGCCAGGGGTCTATAAAGCACTGGACACTCTTCCCCTCCCTCCCTCCTCTCAGAGAAGGAGAGCAGTCTCCAGGACGCTCAATCCTTTTCCCTCGGCCAGCCCTCTGACTCCTGGATCCGTTCCCAAACTCGTCTCATCAGCTTCGCAAGCAGAAATCCAACTGCTGCACCAGTGGGCCGGCTATTTGCTTCTTAACCTACAAGACCCTATGCAGTTTTGGGACCAGACTATGTGAAAGTGCTCCTTGTTCTCTACCACCTAGTTCACCCTCTATGTTCCACCGATGCGGGCCTGCTTATTGTCCCTCCTTCTCAGCTGAGACCTTCAGGAGACAGAGCACGTGGAGTGACTGCTCCAGTTTAATGGAATGCTTTACCTCTGTATATTCGCACGGCCAACAGCACGGGGGCCTTTAAAGCCTGTCTCAAAACTTTTTTTATTTGAACAGGCATTTATTAGTTAATTATCTGTGCCTTGCTTTACTCAGTTTTATTTAATTGTATTTTAAAGAGTTGTTTTGTCTTAGTTTTTGTTCAGAATTTTAGATGTGAACCATGTACAGCATAAACAAAGGCTAGAATAGCAAGTATAAGCAGTGTCTTTGTACAAGGATTTAAAATCACATGCACAATAGTTCCTTAATTAGGTGTCACATCTTATAGGTCAAAGTTAATTCACATAGGGGAAACCTGAATGGTTTTAACCCCTTAAAAGAACACCGTACTTAAGGACTTCTTTGGAACACAGACATATCTATCTAAATACCAACTCACACATAACATTCATGTAAAAAAATACAAATAATCACCAACTGAAAACTAAAGAATAATTTAGCAATACTGAACAAGTAAATATTCATTGCAAATACATCCTACATATAGAATTAAACCACAACAATCACATCAAGAACGGATATAATATATGGATAATATAAATGGAAAGAAGGGGGAGGGAAATGAGGAGGAACGTACATGTAAAGGAAAAAAAGAGGGAAATAGGCTTCCTACTTTTATATTTGATAAATACACATATTATTGATACAAAGTATCCATGGATGGTAATATCCAAAGCTCAGAGTGACCATTCAATAAACATATTTAAATATACTATTAAAGGCCATCTGAGGGCCTAAGTTGTTTACCAGAGACAAAGTAAAACTCAGAAAGACCATCTAAGGGCTGCATTGATTTACTAGAAACAGAATGAGACCCGGGAAGCAAAAAAAAGGGGGGGGGGCACTGTGACTACTATTACCCCAGATGGATCCCATAGATCAAAGTTTTAACTATAAGGGGACAAATCTATGTCCTCTTTATTTTAAGATACGGTCTTACGTCCAGGTGTGTGTTTAGACCTGGGACTTAAACATAGAAACATAGAATTTGATGGCAGATAAGGACTGCGTGGCCCACCCAGTCTGCCCATTTTCCTACCTGATGGATAAGCTGCAGATTCTAGTTAATCAACAGCTTACTTCCTCCTGCCCCCCACTAGAATTGCCTTATGCCTGTCCCATGCATTTTTGAATTCTCCCACTGTTCCTGACTCCACAACCTCCTCAGGAAGGCTGTTCCATGCATCCACAACTCTCTCTGTGAAAAAATACTTTCTAACATTACCTGTGAGCCGTCCCCCCTCTATCTTCAAATTGTGCCCCCTTGTTCTTGCACATCTCTTCTTCTGAAAGATACTACCCTCTTGTACTTTGTTAATTCCCTTGAGATATTACTTAATGCTGGTTTTTGTTACTATCCTCAGTGCTTATGCAGGATATGAATGAAAGCATATCTTCTGAACTGCAGCTGAAATCACGTGAATAGATACTGGGCAGCCTCAAGATTTTGAAGAAGCCACATCGTGCAATAAAAAATAAAGGCAATCGCTGATAAATGGAGACTGCATTCTACTAGTGCACTGGCAACAACAGTATTTAGTAAAATATGTGTAAAGAACCTGGCTGGTTTTATATTTTAGTGCAATATAGGTGTGGACCAGTATGTAACAATTTAAGTGTTGGCTGTGTAGTTGTGCGGATTTTGATTCATGTACTGTCTTTTCAAATACACGTTAGTCACTTTAGTCACATCTGTTTGCACGTGTATAAAATGGTTGAGTGGAGCAGTGCTAACCTACACCGTGATAAAGCACGTTATGTGTGAAATATTGTTGCCCTTTGTGTTGGGTTTGCTGCTGTCTGTATTAAGTAATGCATTGTGCCAACTATTTTGGGCCTACTGCAGTAGATTAAGGGTTTTATGGGTGCTTTTGTACCTGAGTTTTTTTACGGGGTGGTGAGCTATGTAGTTTCAGCTTTATTGTCTGTGAGTATGTGAGTGTACGTTGGTAGCCCCAGCGCACTCAGTGGTGACTGATTAGTGTTGTTCAGACTCCCCCGCCTGTACCCTATTCACCTGTGAGGTACTTGTAGGTCTCTATCAGATTCTCCCTCTCTTCTTTCTTTCAGGGTGTACATGTTGAGATTCCTGCAGTCTCTCTTCGTAGGGCTACTTGTGCAGACCATGCATCGTTTTACTTGCCGTCCTCTGAACCACCTCTACTCTATCTGTGCCCTTTCTGAGGTGTGGTCTCCAAAATTTAACACCGTTCTGTAGGTGGGGTCGCACCAGCAAGTGATATAATAGCAACACCACCTCCCTCCCCCTGCTGGAGATACCCCTCCCTACACAACGCAGCATTCCACTAGCCCTCCCACTGCCTTCTAATGCTACCCTGCTACCTTGAAGTCCTCAGATATGAGAACCCTGAGGTCTATTTCCTGCCTAGTGACTTTTATAATCCCCCCATCCCATACTCAGCACCAGGGTTTCTACTGTATGTCATAGGTACATTCTTTTGCACTGTTTGGCATTGAACCCAGACTACCATGTTTTTGACTAATCCTCTAGTTCCCAAGATCTGTGCGCACTTTTTCCCACACCTTCCTGAGTGTCCACCCTATTGTAGATTTTGGTATCATCTACAAAGAGGCAATGCTGTGTGCAGTGCTGCACCCTGCATTATGCAGGAGCCCTTATAACGTGGGTAAGACCATACCAGCCACCTGGCTAAAAGAAGTAGTGTAAGAGTGTAATTATCAGGCCATAATTGCACACCTGTACTTGTTTAGCCTGTGCACCAGGTTCTGCAGCAATATCAATACACCTCGGCTGGAACCATGTTTTTGTCTTCTGCTCGTACGTCACACAGAACAACATATATTATTAAAAATCTGAAAAAATCCTTTAAAACATTTTTAAGTAGAACCCATGTTATAAATGCAATAAGACACTTCAGGGATGTGCAATTATAGTCAAAACAGGTAATCGCATTTTCCTCTCGTACATTTAAAGGCACACAGGGCAAGCACCTCTTGCCTAACACACAGTCAAGACATACGATTATTGACCCATAATTAAACACTTCGGCAGGTTGTATAGCACACTTAAAGTAGCAGTGCACGATAGCAGGGGACATTTTGACCTGTACATTTTATTCTATTTTAGACTGATGCTTATCTACTGACTTGTGTGATACCTTTGGTTCCCCATTTTGAGGCTATTTTTGTAGTTTTTTAACATTTGAAATAATTGAAGGTGTGCTACTTTTAATATGGCTCGAACCAGTGATCTCAGCTGTTTTTGTACAGATGTTGTCCCTTAAGGTCAGGGAGAGGTGTCTGCAGCATGCCAGCTCATTATAGTCACAGTAAAAGTGACCTTAAACAACTAATCGGAGCCATATTAAAAGAAGCATTTAAACAGTACGGAAAAGTGGTAAAAAAGACTCAAAATGGGTAATGAAGGATATTTTACAACTCCAGAGATAGGGGCAATCTAAAGCAGAATAAAAATGTGTATGTCAATTTCTTTCACCGCTATCATGCACTGCTGCTTTAAGGAACTGCACACTATGACATTGAGGTGTTCTGAGTTCCCCACTAATTACCATTGATGCTACTTGTACATTGCTTTAGGTCTATGTACGTATTTTTGGTTAGCAGTGCCACTGTGGAGTTAGAACAATAAATATAATTAACAAAGTGGAGTCAGCTCAGCAAGCCTGCACAGGAACAACAGAGCTCGCTATTGGCACATGTGAAATATAGCACTAGTACTATCCACACAAATACAACAGAGCATGCTATTAGCACATGTGAAATACAGCACAAGTGCTGTCCACAAGAACAACAGAGCTCGCTATTGGCACATGTGAAATACACCACTAGTACTATCCCCACAAGAACAACACAGCACGCTCCTGCCATATGTGAAATACCCCACTAGTACTATCCCCACAAGTACAACAGAGCATGCTATTAGCACATGTGAAATGCACCACTAGTACTAGCCACACAAGTACAACAGAGGATGCTGTTAGCACATGAGAAATACAGCACAAGTGCTGTCCCCACAAGAACATCAGAGCTCGCTACTGGCACATGTGAAATACACCACTAGTACTATCCGCACAAGTACAACAAAGCACGATATTGGCACATGTGAAATACAGCACAAGTGCTATCCCCACAAGTACAACAGAGCATGCTATTAGCACATGTGAAATACACCATTCGTGCTATCCACACAAGTACAACAGAGCACGATATTGGCACACGTGAAATACAGCACTAGTACTATCTGCACAAGTACAACAGAGCACGCTATTGGCACATGTGAAATACAGTACAAGTGCTGTCCCCACAAGTACAACAGAGCATGCTATGAGCACATGTGAAATACACCACTAGTACTATCTGCACAAGTACAACAGAGCATGCTATTGGCATATGTGAAATACAGCACAAGTACTACAGAGCGAGCTTTTGGCATATGTGAAATACAGCACAAGTGCTATCTGTACAAGTACAACAGAGCACAATATTGGCACTTGTGAAATACAGCACAAGTGCTATCCCCACAAGTACAACAGAGCACACTTTTGGCACATGTGAAATACAGCACAAGTACTATCCGCACAAGTACAGCAGAGCACAATATTGGCACATGTGAAATACAGAACACGTGATAGACCCACAAGTACAACAGAGCATGCTATTAGCACATGTGAAATACACCAATAGTACTATCCACACAAGTACAACAGAGCACACTGTTGGCATATGTGAAATACAGCACAAGTATAACAGAGCACAGTATTGGCACGTGAAATACAGCACAAATGCTATCCCCACAAGCACAACAGAGCATGCTATTAGCACATGTGGAATACACCACTCGTGCTAGCTGCATAAGTACAACAGAGCACACTAGTGGCACATATGAAATACAACACTAGTACTATCTGCACAAGAACAACAGAGCATGCTATTGGCACATATTAAATACAGCACAAGTACTATCCATACAAGTACAGCAGAGCACACTATTAGCACATGTGAAATACACCACTAGTACTATCTGCACAAGTAAAACAGAGCATGATATTGGCACATGTGAAATACAGCACAAGTGTAATCCACACAAGTACAACAGAGCACACTGTTGGCATATGTGAAATACAGCACAAGTACTTTACACACAAGTACAACAGAGCATGCTATTGACACATGTGAAATACAGCACAAGTGCTATCCGTACAAGTACAGCAGAGCACAATGTTAGCACATGTGAAATACAACACTAGTACTATCTGCACAAGTACAACAGTGCACGATATTGGCACATATGAAATACAGCAGAAGTGATATCCGCACAAGTACAACAGAGCTTCTACGCTACTGGCACATGTGAAATACAACACAAGCGCAATCCACACAAGTACAGCAGAGCACCCTATTAGCATATGTGAAATACAGCACAAGTACTTTACACACAAGTACAACAGAGCATGCTATTGGCACATGTGAAATACAGCACAAGTGCTATCTGCACAAGTACGACAGAGCTCAATATTGGCACATGTGAAATACAGCACTAGTACTATCTGCACAAGTACAACAGAGCATGATATTGGCACATGTGAAATACAGCACTAGTACTATCAGCACAATTACAACATAACATGCTATTGCACAGGCACATGTCAAATACACCACAAGTACTATCCTCACAAGTACAACAGAGCACAATATTGGCACATGTAAAATACAGCATCAGTACTATCTGCACAAGTACAACAGAACACACTATTGGCACATGTGAAATATAGCACAAGTACTTTACACACAAGCACAACACAGAGCATGCTACTGGCACATGTGAATTACAGCACAGACACTATCCATACAAGTACAACAGAGCATGGTACTGGCACATGTGAAATACGGCACAAGCTCTATCCATACAAGTACAACAGAGCATGCTACTGGCACATGTGAAATACAGCACAAGCACTATCCACACAAATACAACAGAGGACACTACTGGCACAAGTGAAATACTGCACAAGAGCTATCTGCACAAGTACAACAGAGCACGATATTGGCACATGTGAAATACAGCACTAGTACTATCCGCACAATTACAACAGAACATGCTATTGGCACAGGCACATGTGAAATACACCACAGGTACTATCCGCACAAGTACAACAGAGCACAATATTGGCAAATGTAAAATACAGTATCAGTACTATCTGCACAAGTACAACAGAACACACTATTGACACGTGAAATATAGCACAAGTACTTTACGCACAAGCAGAACACAGAACACGCTACTGGCATATGTGAATTACAGCACAAGCACTATCCATACAAGTACAACAGAGCATGCTACTGGCACATGTGAAATACAGCACAAGCACTATCCACACAAATACAACAGAGCACGCTACTGGCACAAGTGAAATACTGCACAAAAGCTATCTGCACAAGTACAACAGAGCATGATACTGCCACATGTTAAATACAGCACAAGTACTATGCACACAAGTACAACAGAGTATGCTATTGGCATATGTGAAATACAGCACAACTACTATTCGCACAAGTACAACAGAGCATGCTATAGGCACAGGTAAAATACAGCACAAGTACAACACAGCATGTTATTGGCACATGTGGAATACAGCTCAAGTGCTATCTGCACAAGTACAACAGAACATGCTATTGAAATGTCAAATACAGCACAAGTGTTATCCGCACAAGTACAACCAAGCACACTATTGGCACATGTAAAATACAGCACAAGTGCTATCTGCACAAGTACAACCAATCACACTATTGGCGCATGTGAAATACAGCACAAGGGTTATCCGCACAAGTACAACAGAGCATGCTATTAGCACATATGAAATACAAGTACAACAGAGCACGCTACTGGCACATGTGGAATACAAGTACAACAGAGCACCCTACTGGCACATGTGAAATACAGCACAAGCGCTATCCGCACAAGTACAACAGAGCATGCTACTGGCACATCTGAATTATGGCACAAGCACTGTCTATACAAGTACAACTGAGTCCCTACTGGCACATGTGAAATACAGCACAAGTGCTATCCACACAAGTACAACAGAGCATGATACTGTATTGGAACTTGTGAAATACAGCACAAGTGCTATTCACACAAGTACAACCGAGAACACTATTGGCACATGTGAAATACAGCACAAGTGCTATCCGCACAAGTACAACAGAGCATGCAGTTAGCACATGTGAAATACAAGTATAACAGAGCATGCTACTAGCACATGTGAAATACAAGTACAACAGAGCCTGCTTCTGGCATGTTAATTACAGCACAAGCACTATCTGCACACGTACAACAGAGCCACTACTAGCACATGTGGCATACAGCACAAGCACTATCCACATAAGTACAACAGAGTATGCAATTGGCATATGTGAAATACAGCACAAGTACAATGTGACCTGGTATTGGCACATCACCAGTACAGCAAAGCTTGCTATTGGCACACGTGAAGTACAGCATAAGTACTATCCACACAAGTACAAAAGAACGCAATACTGGCACATGTGAAATACAGCAATAGTACTATCCACACACGTACAACACAGAGCATGCTATTGGCACATGTGAAATACAGCACAAGTACTATCCACAGAAGTACAACAGAGCACATTATTGGCACATGTGAATGCTGCTTTGTATTTTAAATTACAGGTCTAGATGGCATTTTTTTTGTATAATCATTTTTATTAAATTTCAAAAGTGAATAGATACAAACCTGTTAACACAAATTAACAACAAATAACATAGAAACATTGACTTTGATGGCAGATAGAGGACTTCTTGGCCAACCCAGTCTGCCCATTTCCTTACCTATTGGATATGCTGTAGATCCTAGTTAACCAACAGCCTACTGTGATGTAGACAACCAGTTCTGAGTGCTGTATCAATTTATTTTTAATATAACATGTATTACTGAATGTATCCTGCTGAAAATCAAATGCTCTAGGAGTGACCTCACTCATCTCCCCCAGATTTCAGCTGAGAGATGGAAGCCATAAGAAAAATGCTGACAGCATGTGACTTCACACACACTCAGTTTTTAGAGACCATGTGTTACATGTAAGGCTTTAATCAAGGATCCTGTTTCTCTGAGTTAATTACAGACTTGTTTAAGTTAATTTTGTTACGAGAGAAATCATAAAGAAGGTTTATGACGTTGAAGAGGAACCTAGGTTGTTACACAGAGGTGCAAGGTTGTAAATGTCCCTGTGAAGCCTATGTGAGGGAGGATACAGCATGGGATCAAACGAAGTGTCATTTGAAGGACATGAATTATGCTGAAGTTGCAGAATGTAATACTTTTGTATAAGATATATATTTTCATATATCCTGACAGGGAGGAGCTAGGTGACCTCCTGAAAAGAGGTGGGGTAAAAGCCAGCTGTTTTACTTCACAGAGACTCACTTTTACCTTTTACCTAGACTCTGACCACGAAACATCTTGGGAGCACTTTTAAGCAAGTATTTAGAGACTAAATACTGTAGTAGGAATTGCACTGTTTAAACCTTGTTGTTTCTTTTAAAAGATCTGTATGTCTGGTGATATAAGAGTTCTGTATTTTGCGTTTTACATATTTTTAACTATTTTAGTAAAATTCTTTTTAGAACTTACTTGGTCTGTCTTTGACTTCTTTTCAGTTGTAAGAAAAGTATATGGTTATTGCAGATACTAAACATAAGCTTGTATGGTGGTACCAAACTGGAAAGAGAAGCGTTTTAAAATCTGAGGTCTTTATTAAAGTTTTAAAGGGTTCATCTCTGTATACCTGGTTAGGTGCCCATAGGCAAAGATATCTGGCCCCCAAAGATAGATATATCTGAGCCTGTGCATTGGGTATGCTAACAAGAGGTTAACAGTTTGAATCCCTCCAGAACTTGAGACCAAAGGTTGATCCGAACTCACAAAAACAGACAAGAGGGTTACCTTGTCTGTTACACTGTTCACAAGACTGCTCTCAGAGATTGGCACTTTGGGAGTAGAGGGCCTGACCTACTCAGTGGGTTTGTGACACCTACTTCCTCCTACCCCCGCTATAATTGCCTTAGGTCTGTCCCATGCATTCTTGAATTCCCCCACTGTTTTTGACCCCACAACCTCCTCAAGAAAGCCGTTCTATGCATCCACCACCCTCTCTATGAAAAAATAAACTTATTCCCAGCATTTCATCCATAAGTGCACATATATTAATTCAGTCTTAAAAACAGTTGTACTTGTATTCTGCATAGATGTCCCATCCACTATGAATCCAAACATTCCGGCCCATAAGAGGTAGTACTTGCACATGGGAGGGCATCCCAGGAATACTCCGAGAGACATCTCTCGCAGGGCCACTGGTTCCATCCCCGCCTTCTGGGCGTGGGGCTGCCAGAGTTAGAGTGTTATTTAGTGTAATAGGCCCTGCCAGAATACCCGGGTTTCTTCAAGGGATAGGGTAACCAGGAAGAGTTCCCAGGTTCAATAGAACTGTTCCCTCCTGCCTCTGACCGTGAGTGTGAACTTTTATAGTGCTAAGGTCTGGATAACTAGGCCACACCACTGAGTTATCGTTGGCGCTATATTTGACACCCATGTGTTCTAAATACAATGTCGAGCTAGGATCAGCAGTACCCTGGACCACCTCGGGAGGGGAGTCCATTCTTCTCCACCCTGGTCCTCAATGCCGAAGAGGCTCAGTAGATGGCATTTTAAGTCTATTGATACATTCTACGCCTACTCCAAAAGCAGTCACTCTGTCTATAATGGTGTTCATACTCAGAACTCCTTACTGCATCCTCCAGCTTTCTTGGCAACAGAGTGAACGTTCAGGTCACCTGGGCATCATGCCCAATCCCACTTAGAGATACTTCAGTCCCCAGGTCCACTCCAATCCTAGTTCTGTATTCTAGTTATATCCTCGTCAGATAGTGCTGCAAAAAAAAGTCAGTCCCTGCATTGCTGTCAAATGGAAACTGACAGCAACACGGAAACACCGGCGAGTCTGCCCGGAGGGAGATCTCGGAGTTTTGTATGAAATAGGCCTCAACACACAAGGCACAACCCTACCCACCACCGCTGAACTGCCAGTTTCAGAAAAAGAAAGAAAGAAACCATTTCATTTTAAATATACTGTACCTGCTTTCTGCAGGCTTAGTTTCTGTAGTTTTTGGTCCATTTTCTGAGCAGCCAAACGAAACATCGTAAATAAAATACAGTGAAGGAATCAATTCATATGGAGGGAAAAAACCTCAACAATTTCAAAATAACTCCTGTGAGTGTACAGGGTGGAAGGGGGACAGGAAACCATAACAACCAGCTTAAAAACTAACAAGTGTGGACGGTTGCGGCATTGGGCCAGTCTACTTTTTAAAGTGTAGTGCTCTCAAAGTAGTAATTATGTTTTTTTTTTTTTTTGGTATTTATGCTCCTGCTTCCATGGCCCTCACAATCAGGGGGAGTCCCAGAAGTCCCAGCCCCGTCACCCAAACTTCCACCATCTGGCGCCGGCTGTTGCATCCAGGGCTTGCCCCCCCCCACGGTGGGGTCAGTGGAGGGGCCCACTCCCACCAAGAATGGACCCAGTGTGCCGGCGCCGTGGCTGGTCGGCGGTGGAGCCTGCGAAGTCCCCCTTCATCCTCCGTGAGCAATGTTTCCTCATTTTCTCCCCTTCCGGGGGCGGAGCGTGCAGTGGCGACGGCGATGCGCATGCTCCTGTGCACGCTCCATTAAGTGCCTGCCCCGCTACCCAACCCACATAGTGTTGGTGCACCAACCCCCAGCCACCACTAGGGGCCAGGCAAGCATGGACTGCTGGTCACCCCCCTCCCTGGAGAAGGAGAGCAGTCCGAAGATGCTCAATCCTTCTCCTCCCCTGCCGACCTGTGCTCATTCCTGAACATGGGTCACCAGCATGGTGAGAGGTGTGGCGCCCAGCGCCTCAACCCTCAGCATCACTGGGCCATGTGATTGCATTTTAGATTTTTTCCCATAGTGTATAACTGCACACTTCATAGAATCATAAAAGCTTTTCAGTAGAAAAGGACCATACCAGCCCATCTAGTCTGCCCTTTTTTTCCCCCTACACCTCCCCCTCCCTGCCAGCCCCATATGTTTGTCCCATGCCCTTTGAATTCTTCCACCGATTTAGCCCCCACCACTCCATCTGGTAGTCTGTTCCAGGGCTCCACCACCCTCTCCATTAAGAAATACCCTCTCACATTGCCCCTGTATCTTTTTCCTCGCAGTCTGAGGCTGTGCCCTCTTGTTCTCACCCCATCCTTCCTTTTAAGTAAACCCTCTTCTCCCACTTTATTGAACTGAATGCCCCATGTAAATGCCCAGTTCCCAGTCTTACTTAGGTCCAATTAACTAGACTTCCTTTCCTCTCCTGTATCAACTACTACTCCCAGTTTTGTGTCCTTGGTGTATTTTTAACACCAGTTTATTATATTTCAATTGAGATCTGATATAAATATACCAAACAGGAGAGGGTCCAGTACTGATTCCTGAGGTACGCCTTTGTGAAGTGGAACTTCAGATGATAAGTGCCAGTTAATGTTGACTCTTTGTGTGCTTTGATGAAGCTATGCTTTCACTAAATTGGTTATTTCGGTTGGTGTGCTTAAGTCCCTTAGTTTTTTAATGATGGCCCAACGTGACACCAAGTCACAAATTCTTCTCGAAACCCAGGAAGATTACATCAACTGATTTTCTGTTGTCTAATTCCGGTTAGTAACACAGGGCTTCCTGCTGTGGAATCCATGTGGGAGTGTGTCATGTTTTTGTATCCTGGGTATTGTGCTCAGTAGATGGTCATCAGTGATTCGCTCCAGGATTTTCCCAGGGATGGAAGGCAGACATATTGGTCTGTAGTTACTCATTTCTCCCATACATCCTTTTTTGTGGATTGGCATAATAGAAATCCCCCCTTCAGTCAGATGGAATCTGTCTCTCTTTAATAGAGCTATAATATATTAACTTTAAAGGCCAGCTGATGCCTTCAAGAGAACTTTCCCAAAACATAATATTTAGGCACAGCCCAACTTGTATTTCACATTAGTTCTTTCTTTCTCCTCTTCATTATTTATTACTGAGGTAATTTTCATGAAAACAGGATCTTTGCTCCTGAAGAGTTAATCTATTCCCATTGTTTTCTCCCTACTTTCTCCCTACCTGAGGTCATAATGCATGACCTGTGACATCACAGTTACTCCCATGGCAGTAGATTGTGATGTCACAGCAGAGGATTATGATTTGAAGTAGGGAGTAAGCTACAGAGGCGGATGAACTCTAAGGGATAAAGGTGATGTATTCATGCAGATTCCCTCAGTAATATATTACAGGGAGGATAACTCTGTAGAATATATATGGAATGCAAGCTAAATTGTACCTAATATTATGTTTTCTGAAGTTTTCTTTGAGGTGTCAGTTGCTCTTTAAAGGTTCCATGGTACAATTTTTCATTTTTAAGTGTATATCACTAGTGATGCGGTCAGATCCTGGTGAGCTGGCCTTTTTAGGTTCACTATTTTCCCAGCTAATTTCCCTGTTCCAATACAGTCAAGATTATGTTAAGTATTACTAATGGTAGATCCCGTTTTTTTGTGCATTTTTTCTTTTTTGTGAGTAGACTGAACTGGAATAACCATTGAAGTGTTCCGCCATTTCCATGGATTTCCCGATTGTAATATTACTGTTTTAACAAACCTACTGAGTTGTTTTCCAAAGGCAATGAATACGGTATATCCGAAAAACTCTTTGCTGTTCTCCTTACAGTTACAGTTTTCCACTTTATTTTTTTTATTTTTTAATCAGAGCTTTACATTTCCTAGGTGCCCATTGGTATTTCTCCCACTTGTCACTGGTACTCAGGCCGTATAGTCTTATATTTTTTGTAAGCACTTTTTTTTGTTATTATTCTCATGATTTTTGGCATTAACAATTTTGTTTTATACCCATATGATTGTATTTTTTGACTTTCAATATATTAGCTTCACAGAGCAATATTTTTTCTTTAAGCAACAACCAATCCTTCTCTGTACTGATCAATTATTTATTTGTACTTGTTCGACTGTTTTTGTAGTTGTTTCAGTTCACTCCACTGGAACTCACTTATTGGATTTATGTTGCTTTGTAATCTCTGTTACTGATGTACAACCTTTGTAAGAGAGCACTTCTGCTCAAAGGTATTCTCCGAAATTTTCAGTGAATGAATAAATACATCATTTTACTATCCCAATTACACTTTGCTAGGCTAGCATTAAGTCCTCTAACATTGGCCTTATAATACTGATAAATTTCAGTACTACCCAAACCTTTTGGACAATACATGTGAAATATACAATAACATAGTCGCTGTTAATCAAAGCTTCCTAAATAATACAATCTGAGGCATTTATAGTCTCTTATGCTAATACTGGGTCAAGTATATTTGTACCCCTTGTAGGTTCCATTATTTGTCAGATTAAATTACCGCACTGTATAGTTTCTAAAAGTTTCTTGGAGGGGCTTGAGGAGCACCGTGATGTCTCCCAGTTTATAACAGGGGAAATTGAGGTCCCCTGTGAGCACAACCTTCCCTAGCTCACAGCTGAAAGAATGTCTGATTTTTTTAACTTTATCACCACTGCCAGCAGGGCTTGGTGGCGGTTGTACCAACCATCCTGTGCTCCCCCCTCAGCTATTGGAGAACATGTTGCATGGCAGTGGGGGCTTTTAACATTTGTTTTCCCCCAGAAACCCCAGCCTTGAGGACGTGGGTATGAAGGATGGAAGTCCAGGCTGTAGATGTGCTGACGCACCTATCAGCCAAACACATAATGGCATTCTCCCCTCCCCACTCACATTGCAAGCCCCGAGCCACCACCCATGCATCCACCAACAGCGGAAACGGGGTAGTGTGACAACTTCCCCCCCAGGAGAGTATCCTGTGGGATGCTCGAACCTCCACCCCCGGCTGACCCCCAATGACCCAGGCTCGTTCTTGAACCCAGGTCGCACAGCTCGGGAGCATTTGGGGGTCTATAGCAGATATTAATAATGCAAAACTCATTTTATCTGGAGATGGCTTAATGCCCAGTATCGCCCTGTTTTATTGTATCTGAGATATCCACAGCTTCGATGGCTGAGTCAATATACAGTGGATCCCTCTGCCCTTTTTATGCTGTCAATCTTATCCGGACAGAGTGTAAACCTTAATGGATGCGCCCCATGGAGTGCTTTCATCCTACCATGTCTCTGTTATGCCAGTCACTTCGGGTTTCTTAAGTGCTATAGTTGTTTCCAGCTTCTCCTTTTTTTTGTTTAAACTTTGTGCATTCACTAAGATGCTTGCCCAGTTTTTATGCGCCCCTCCCCCCTTGTCTTGTCTGTCTCTCTCTCTCTCTCTGGGATATTTGCATTTCCTTGTTTATTAATATCAGGCTCAAGACCATCATACAGCTGCTGACTTAGTAGGTAATGGTTCTTAGTGGGACCTAACTTGTCATTTCCATTCTGGCCCGCTTCTTCCCTAGGTCAATCTGTCATCCCCTCTCTAACCTGTGATGCATGCCAGTCCCCAGGGAGGGAAGAAAGGGCAAAGTGGTCCACATCACTGATGATGCTAGATAGACAATGGAAATGGCAAGGATATGAACATATGAAGAAGCCGGCAGGAGAAGGCCATTTGGTCTATATAGTCTGCTCATATAGTGGGATTCACAGCTTGAGCTACTGTCCCTGCCCCCCATCCTCCCCCATCCTCCCTCCTTCCCTCCCCATGATCCTTACCTTCCCCCTATGCCTGTCCTAGCCTCTCTTGAAACTGCCCGCTGTCTTCAATGAGACCACCTCTTCTGACAGTGCATTCCAAGTGTCCACCACCCTCTCAGTGAAGTGCTTCCTGACCTCCTTCCTAAACCTCCCCCCTCCAGCTTAAGACTGTGCACCTTCGTGTTATGGTTGCCACTCAGCTTAAAGAGACTCTGCTTATCAACCTTATTTATTCCTTTCAAGTACGTGAAGGTCAAAATCATGTCCCCTCTCTCTCTCTCTCTCTTTTCCTCCAGGGAGTACATATTCAGTGCCCGCAACCTCTCCTCACATGCCTTACCCTGCTGACCCGCTATCATCTTTGTAGCCCTACTCTGGACCTTCTTCAGCAGGTTAATGTCCGTTTTGAGGTGTGGGCACCAGTACTGAACTCCATACGTTAGGTCTGGCCTCACCAGTGACCTGTACGAGGGTAGTATAACTGCCTCTCTCCTACTACTGATTCCCTAGCTATGCATCCCAGCATGTTATTTGCCCCTGCTGCTGCTTTCATGCACTGTGTTGAGTGCTTCAGGTCACTAGTGATCATCACTCCCAGGTCCTTCTCCTCTGTTATGCAAATAGCTGGACTCCACCCAGGTAGTACTCCGTCCTGGGATTCTTGGCTCCAATGTGCATAACTTGACAGTTTTTGGCATTGAAGCCAAGCTGCCAGATCCCAGACCACCTGCCCAGCTTTTTCAGATCATCCTGTACGTCCTTTATCCTTTCAGCTGTGTCCACTCTCCCATAGAGCTTTGTGTCATCCGTGAAAAAGTACATTTTGCTCTTAATGCCATCCCCAATGTCATTGATGAAGACATTGAACAACACTGGCTCCAGCACTGAGCCCTACAGGACCCCACTGGACTAACAGAATGACTAACAAAAATGCTAAAAACAATCTCGCTTGAAATATGGGGGTCATTCCTGAGCAGTCACTCGGCAGCTGCAAACAAGGAGATTGCCTCATCATTTTAGCCTCAACAGCAAATGTTACTGCAATGTATTGAACTTGGATTGGAATCAAGATGACTTTCTAGAGAATTTTTACTGTTTTCTGAATTTGTCCCTCTTAACAGGGGTTCTAGCCACCTGTCCCATGGGCCTAAGGCAGGGAACAAGCTGTTAAGTAATGATTCAGGTCCTCGGTCCCAAATTGTAGGGCTGCCCCAGTTCCTGCCTGCTGTAAGTGTTGAAAGCACAGTTTGTGTATGCTTTTCTTACCACCTCTTTTAAATGTTGCAGATAAGATTCCTGAATATGGGTTCTCTTCAGGCTAGCATACACTGGGCACATTCAACATATGGATACTTTTTTTGAGATCCATCTGTTTTTGTATGTCTCACATTCTCTGCCTAACTATATCAAAGAATAACTTTTTCATTACTTTTTACTTCTCGTGGCTGTCTAGCCAAAACCACCCTCAGCTGCTGCCAGTGCCACCTACCCAACCACAGAGCTCCTCCTGACCCAGATCCTCTGAGTTCTCAGGGCACCAAAGCACACCACTGTGCCTCCTCCCCCTCCCCCTCCTGTTTAGTCCTGCCTACTGTTCCATGGCAATGACATACTCCTTATCCAGCTGCTTATGGTGGAGGTCCTACCAGGACCATCCTGGAGGCTGTGAAAGAGGCCAGTCTGGTCGTGGGGGTAGGGAACAACATCACTTTGTCCTGCCCACCCCCGGGTTCCACCCACCCACTAAGAACATGCATTCTTGTTCAGATGCTAGCAAGCCTGATGCACCGATGCATGACCTTTCCCCTCCCTGAGCGTATCACAGGCCCCAGAATCTGCACCACCCCCACCTCTGGCCACTCAAGTTGAGGTATGCACTGCGCTGCACAACCTTGCCTCCCTGGAGGAAAGAGTCCCCTGCAACCCTCAGTAGCCCCCAACCCACCCTCTGATGACCCTGACTGGTCCTTGAACTCAGGTCTTCTGCATCATAAGCGGCAATGCTACAGCTACACTGATGGGACAACTTATATCCAATAATCTTTGTCTAGCCATATTGGTTACTGAATCTGGACTATGGTGGGCTCTGGAAGGATGGGTGTGGTGGGGCAGAGACACATACCACTACATAATTCCTGTGCTGCTCTTACAGGGCAGGACTGCCAAGAGGCACCCACAATAGTGGCCAGGGAGGATGTGGGAGCCCTCCACAGTGGAGACCCCAAGGAGGGTGGTAGAGGACCCCAGAGGAGGGAGAAGCAACTTCTGATGGGGGACTTGATTGTGAGGATATAGTTTTTTTTTTTTTTTTTTTTATATATTTACTCTTTTTAACCTCCTCCTGCCCTCAGCACTCCCATTCTTCGGGAGACACCTACAGTCTGTTGCACCCTTGCTCATCTGCCTGTCGTCCAGTGCAGTCCATCCCCCATCGAGCTGTGGCTATACCCCCAGACGGTAAGGAACGAGGGCCCCTTATCACCCTGGTGTGTCTTTATTTCATCGGGATGCTGTCTCCAGTGCCGGCAGGGGCATTGAGGAGCAGGACCTTGGTGCTCCGTCTGCTGGAGGCGCTAAGGGTGTTTTTCCTGGTGTTCTGTGCGTGCCGTGTGCCCTGACGTTAAGGCGCTAGAAGCGCTGAAGTCTGGCACGCCTACCCTCTGTTTGACTTTGGGCTTGTTGTACCTAGAGTCTCCACCCGAGGTCGCATAGGCACCGAGTCAGGATCCTCCCCGGAGAAGGCGAGCTGTCCATAGGACGCTCAAACCTCCTCCTCCCCGCCAGCTGTCCAGCTCCCGGGCTCATTCCCGAACCCAGGTCGCAAGCAGAAATCTAACTACTGTGCCAGTGGGCCAGACTGTGAGGGTATAGTTTTGAAAATAGGAAAGGGGAGAGAGGCAGGTTAGGTGCCTATGTGGTACCATGAACTAGAGGAATGGGATGCAGATCCCGAGGATTGCTAGGGCAGCATTTCTTTATACCACCTTCTCTCCAGCACTGCCTCCATCTGGTGGCTAACACCCAGTCTCATACCTGACCTTCCCCAGTACTTTTCAACCTCCCCACCTTACCGCTTGGGGGGGGGGGGGCTTGCCAGGCTGGCCATCCAGATGAGCATTTGGCCATCCTACCTAAGACAATTGAGGGTCGGGTCACAGTGGCTGGTTTGGTCAGTCCAGGGCCCAGATGTGCCATTATCCTTCTTCACACCAGAGTTTTTGCACTGCAGATTGTATCCCATCGCCTGATGATGTCATGCACAATGGGGTCCAAGCACATGCACACGCAAAATGTGGCTGTGAAGACTTCAGACAACATCCTTCCTGTCCTCCTTCTGCAGTACCTCCACTGCACTACCACTTGTGGTGACCTAGGTAGCAGTATCACATCAGAAGCAGCCACCTCTGGAAGGAGGAGAGTGCCTTTGGGGAAGTGGGCTCCTCCTTTCCCCTGCCTGGCCCTCCAACGACAGGAGCTGTTTCCCGAACCTGGGTCACCAGCGTCACTAGTGGTAGCTCTGTAGACCTTTTGGGGTTAGAGAGAGTAGGATGGCATTATCTGCATACAGACGGGGATACCGGCTCCATCCTGATCCTTGGGGGGGCGCAAATGAGCCCGCCTAACAATATTAACATCGTGCGCAACAAACTACTGACATGTGTTTTGTCCTTTTGCCTTACTGTATGCTACCTCTGGCTGTACTACACCTGTGTTATTGTCCTCAGCTGTGATATTATTACTGTATTTCCATAACAACAGAGAGCTACAAACCTTTGAGGTATTTTTGGGACATCCCCCTGTCCCACACTGTTTTTGTGTGCGTTTTTCACATTAGTACAGGAATCCATGAGATCCTTTTCTGCTTTTAATTTGAAGCCACTCAAAACTGAAGTATGAGCCGGCCCGGTGGCGCTGAGGGTTGAGGTGCTGGACACCACACCTCGCGCCACGCTGGCGACCCGGGTTTGGGAACGAGCCTGGGCTACTGGGGGTTGGCGGGGGGGGAAGAGATAGAGTGTCCGGAGGATTGCTCTCTCTTCCCGGGGAGGGTGGGTAGAAGCGACCACTCCTGGAGCAGCCTCTGGTGGAAATCGGGGCGCCCAGCATGGCGACGCAGCGGACATGGGGTGGAATTGCGGCATGATGTTGCCTTGCTATGCCGCATTCTGAGGGGGAAGGGATAATAATGGAAAAACCCCTCTGGCCATCCAGTGAGATAACGGAGGCCCCAGTGGAGCGCCCACATTCCTACGCTGGCCCAGCGTACCCAGGTTCTCCAAGGCCAACCCGGCGACGAAGGTAGTTCCTTCACACTCAACTACAAAGAGCCACCAAGGGAGGGCGGCCCCAGCCCTGGAGGTGATCCGAAGGTCTGGCTTGCTGATGTCAACCGGGGGGAGAATCGGAGGAATGTGGGGGTTCAGGCTGGGAGTAGAGGCACATCCGAGAGGGCACTCCCAAAGGATGCCCGGAGAGGTTCAGAAGCGATAAAGAAAGTTAAAAAAAAAACAAAAAAAACCTGACATACGACAGGTTTATCCATTTGTAGTCTATCGCTAGTTTAGATCAGCAAGAAGTGCAAAACGACTGGCTGCCTCTCAATATCCAACATCACCTTCTGTTATAATGTGGTTAAGAGAAATCCTGTACTGTGATTGGTGGAGTTCAGTCACATGACTGAGCAGTTATAGCAGTATAACAGCATGGGATAGTTAAATGTCTTTCCTTTTGAGCTTTTGGGACTTTTATCACCATTCTATAAGTGCCATAACACACTCCAGGATGTCCAATTATGCTGTAAGAACTACACTTCCCAGGTGGTTAAATGCACGAATCACAGAATGCAGCTGGGTCATGTGGTTATTATAGTATATAACCACACCCTGTCATGTGATGTTACTTTTCAAAGGAATAGGATTCATGGCTTTTATTTCATGCAAAGTGTTTTCAAACTCTGTTTCCTTCCCGCTCACCTTGTCTGGTTCCTTTCTCCACCAAGTCAAATCCTTCTCCTTTAGAAGTTTGTCACTATGGCCTCTTCCACTTGTACTTTACCCTAGTTTCTATGGTGCTTCCATATTGCCTCCCCCCCCAGATGGGGCCTGATCTTCTCCTCCTTGGCTGGCATCATCCTGAATCAGGTAGCTTTCACCAGTGTAGAAGGTAGGACGGGACCAGGATATGGCCCAGTGAAGCATAAAGGGAGGCAGCAGGGCTTCATCCACTTGAAGGTACCCAGCGCAATGTTAATTTCCTTTCTTTCTCCTTGATTACACCCCTGCCACCTAGTAAAAGAGTCCACTTGCACCACAAATAGATGCCAACGCACATCCACAGCCATGTCCCCCGCAGCCTTCCAAGACCACCAGGAAGTGCACTGGGAACAGTGCGGGTGTTTTCTGCTACCACCAGTGGAAGAAAGTGTCCAGTAGGTTGCTGCTTGCTCCACTGCTGCCCTGATATGGTGACTCTGGGTTTGGGGCATGAACCCAGGTCAAGAGCATGGCAAGCTGCTCCGCTACTGGTCTGTCACACACTGACCCCTCGCACAACTGTTTGTAAAGTCTTGCCACGTAACGACTCACACGGTTAGCACATACAGCCATTTTTCTTATTTCTGCTGACACCGCTAGTACAATGCTCCTTCCCCAAGACAAGTACTTGGTTGAGGAGATGTGGAACTAGCAGTTGTAGCATTGCCGATGGCTGCAGTACCCCTGATCTGCTGTGGATTTCCATTTAAGCGCTCACCCCTGCGCTTGATATTAATGCTGATGTCAACTGCAGGTGTGTGCAGGAAGGGTTCAGAATCAGGACAGCCTGTGGGGGACTGCCCAGTTGGCAGCTAAATCTATAGGTTTTTACAAGCAGACTGAACATTTCTTTAACCAGGGGATTTACAGTAATGGGGGGGTAGGGAGCTGATGCAATGCTTTGAATTTTACGTGGAGATCAAATGACATTTAAGGCATTTGTTTCAGTCTCTCTTTCTTCACTAGACAAGCTCTACTTCTCCTAAACTCTGCAAATATGTAAATATGCTTATTGTTGCATTATATGTTATCAGTAGTATTATAGTTTTAGTCACTCATAGTTTACCACCAGCATAGTTTTGCCATTTATTTTACTGTACCCTGCAGAAACTTGCCCGTTATGTAATTTGCTTATCACCCCAGTTGTTGTCTCTGTCCCCTTTGAACCCTCTTGGAAACTTTTTTTCCCCACTTAGGTTTATGCCCCTGTCCCACTGGCCCAATCATGGCAGCCCACCACAGCCTGGCCACTCACCATTCCCAGGACTTACACCTCCCGGATGGGACAAGGGGACTTGCCCTTGTGCTCCTCTGAAGCAGGATTGGGTTTGGATGCCCGGTTGGTGGTGCCAAGCCTGTGAGCAGTTGACTTTCATCCCACACCACACAATGTCTTTTTCCCCTCCTGTCTTCCTCCCGCCCATTGGTATGCAGTGACAGGCAACATCACTGACTCCCCAGGCTTCACGGCTGCCCTGACACCTAGCCTCCTCTAGGTGTCAGATGCATTGCAAGAAGTGCTGGCCACCCTCTCAGGGAGACGAGAGCTGTCCTCCAGACATTTGATTCCCCCCCCCGACCAATCCCCAACAAATCGAGTTGACTCCCGATCCCAAGTCGTCAGCGTGGTAGGCGGTAGCACTATCGCCATGTCACCAGGCTGACTCTCTTGGAATACAAACATATGAAAGTGCCAGCAGATTAAGTCCTGAGGTCTATCCCATTCTGGAGATCTTGTTATGTATAAATAAATGAATAAATAAATAAATACATTTGCTACAGACAGTTAAGAAAACATGTACACTCAACAGTTGCTAGTAAATAGTCTTCACACCTCATTGTATTTCACAAATTTCATTTTAATTGGCTTCTTGGAATTTTACCAGCTGTTCACAGTATGCAGTAGCAAAAACAGTACACGTTCCACGTCAAGGGTCTCATTCATTCCCAAAGTATCACATCTTAATGTAAGGATAAACTTCCATAAGATGACATAAGATTCTCATTTCAAATAGCTTTACCAACTATTTTTTTATACCTATTCTAAATTTGAGAACTGTTTAGTAAAGTGCAGCCTGTTATGTGCGCCAAGCCAGAACAGTAGACGTACTCTGCAGAGATGCATCAGAAAAGTCAAAGTGTATAGGTTCAAAGGTCAGACAAAATACAGTGATTATGGCAAAGAGGTGTTGGAAAAGGGATGCGCGAAGGGATGAAAATAACTAAGAGGGGTCGGGCTATTCTATAGGAGGGGTGGGGCTATTCTAGGATTAAACTACAAGGTGAAAGCTGTAGAGACACCTTGATTTAATTCGGGGGGAAGGCATCATACAACAATAGGAGAAAAAAGGGTGCCCTAAAATGGAATAAAAAGCTGTATAGGTACAAAATATTTTCACTGTAATAAGCGTTGCTGTTTTAAATAAGGTAAAATTGACATATCCCCTGTGTATAGCCCTACAGTCAGTATACTCTGAGAAACTGCTTTGCAATATATACATTTAAAATACAGTATATCTCTTACACAATAAAATATAAAAGAAAGAGGGGGCAAAGTGCACACACAACTCCCTAGCAGTATCTACAGAGTCAAAGTAATTGCTAAAAAGATATTCATTTTTGTATTAATTTTTACCTTTTTGTTCAGGCCCCTTGTGCTTCTCTCGTTCTGCTCTTCTGAGTGATCCGTACCTCTGCCCGCTGGACTCTCCGCTAGCACTGATGCATGCCTCCTGACTCCCAGGGTTGCCCCTGGTCTCTTGGGTTTTGGATCCATCCTTCCCTCCCCGGGGCCCATACCTTTTACTGCCAATGGAAGAGCAGAAGATGGGCCTTGTAGTCCACAAGACTAGGGCTAGGGAGCATGTGTGCCAAGCAGGGCCTGCTGGCTCGCACATATGGAGGTCATCATTTGAAACAACCGAGTCGGCTGATTTTCACTGTTTCTGTAGCCCCCCCCCCCCACACCTCCTTGAAGGTATGTCTGCTACAGTACCCTGGGATGGGAGCATGCTAGATGTGTAGTTACTCATGCTACTTTCACTACCCTATTCTAACCACCAGGAGTCACCTTTAAGAGCAGACAACACTTAACTCATTTCCTGGGAAAAGAAGGGATGCTCAGTTGCCCTCTCTGCGGGATTCCACTCCTGATGTCCTGGGCTCGAGGCCCAAACCCAGGTCACCAGTGTATGTGCAAGACCCTCACCACTCTGTGCCCTGAAGTCGGCTAAGATATTTATTTGCGTCTCAGTGTAACATACCATGTTGCCCTTGCAGTTGATAAAAATAGGTGGACCAGCTGAATTCCTGACATGTGTCTTATAAAAGCAGACCCTTCATCAGGGGAGGTGTGGCCTGAGAATGCACGCTACTCATTTATACTCTGTACTTAGAGGCAGATTAAAATATTCCTGAATGAATATAGTTTATTATAATGCAACATATACCATATGCAATATCCCAGAAAGCTTAACCCACCATCAGAATAAATACAAGTGAATACTTATAGTATTATCATCGACCCTTTGAAAAGATCCAACTGCTTTCAGTAGTACACTATCTTGTAACAGACTTTAGTCCTCTATAGAGTGTGTTAGAAATAAGCCAACATAGACACCAAGAGAAAGATGGCCATTCCAAGCACAAAGACAGAGGACTTGACCACCAGAAACAGTTTTTTTACCGCATTTACATTTACTCTGTAGCTATTATTGGGGATTTAGGTGTATGCTTTTCTCCCTTCTTTTTATTTTATTGTGGCTATTAGTCAGCAAATAGCACCCCCTGTGATTTCTGGGTGCAGTGTACTCCCATTTTTTTCATTTCCCTGCACATTGCTGTCCCTTTCAGACATTCTACAGAAGGCTTTTGTGGTGTTTGTGTATTACATTCACATACTGGGGCTCCCAGTTACCTGAGGTATCATTAACAATAGTGCTCTCCATCTGTCCTTGGTATTACACCCCCCCCCCAACCCATACCATTTGTGAAGAACCTGAACAAGGCCACGGCCAAGTGATCAGTGCATTCAGAGAAATAAAATAAGAAAACAAAGGGTCTTGTGCAAACGGAATCCTCCCGTCATCCCACAATCCCCTGCTGGGACCATCAGAGGTTAGGGTGAGCGTCACTCTGGGTTTCCACGGTATGTGATGTTTGTGAAAGTTGACGTTGCACCTTTGTACAGAGGGTTGTTTGCCTGCAAATAAAACAAAAGAAAAAGTAACACACTGAGAGAAAGCGATATATAATATCAATATAGTGCGACATTTATTTATGTATTATAAATCTGGGATAGGCACACTGGGCTGGGCCTTGTTTCCAGGTGTGACCCGTGGAAGGGGATACAACAAGGAGTGAAACAGCAGTAACAAAGTGAGAACAATAGGTGTATGGACAGGCACAACCCCAACCCCTCAAAATTACAGCACAAGAAATGAATTTCAGAGAAAACTAAAACAATGTAAAAAGGGTACATGAATGGTAGGTATGGGGTAGGCAGGTTGAGGACTAAAGGACCATGCCGGCAGAGTAAGGCAAGACATTTGTCCAGAACCAATGGGACCTAAAGTTATGTAATGTCATGGGGTGTCACCTTCCCATGGTGGGAAAGACACCAGCTAGCCTTTATTTTAAAACAAGCATTTACACATAGTAGAACACACTGGTAAGACCCAGTCACAACCTTTATGGCTATCCGTGGAAGAACCCCTGAAGCCTCAGTGCCTTATGGATTTCATATTTCTTCCAATTCATTGAAATGTTAAGGACAATCCGTGTATACAAGGTTCACTGCTGACACTTAAAAAAATTAACATTATTAACATGGATAACATACTTCCCCCTTTTATGCCCATTTGGGGGAACCCAATACTCACTAATAGTGGTGGTGGTGGTGGGGCTTTCAAATACAGAATGGTCCAAAGCAGGCATTAATAAGCTAAGTCACAGCCGGCCCAGTGGCGCTGAGGGTTGAGGCGCTGGATGTCACACCTCACACCATGCCGGCAACCCGAGTTCGGGAACGGATCCAGGCTCTGGGGGGTCGGCGGGGAAGGGAAGGGATTGAGTGTCCGGAGGACTGCTCTCCCTTCCCTGCGAGGGATTCAGGGATAGCGCTGCTCCCTTGTAGCCTTTGGCAGCAGCCAGAGGCAGCATCGGAACATGCGTGCTCTAGCAGATGCTGGGATGGAGCATTGGCAGGCGTTAGCATTAGTGCCATAGACGCCATGGCACAGCCGCACTCTGAGGAATGCAACATTACAAGGAAAATCCCTGAAGGACTGAGGAGGTGACGAGGGCCTCAGGGGACCAGGCCGCACATCTCCACTACCGAACTGCCACTCCAGTGGTCCCCGGCCACAGCCTGCAGGGATGGATCCTCTAATCTCAGAAAGATGCTGCCAAAGTAGGAGTGGTGGGCCTTCCCCCTGGCGGTGATCTGGGGGGCTGTGAAGTCCCTGTGGGGGGGACCACTGGGGAGAAATCTTGGTGGAGAGTAGCAGGCCTGTGTTGAGAAGGCACCTCTGAGAGATGCCTCAGCCGAAGGAGTACAAATAGATTTTGAAAAAAAAAAAAAAGTCACTTGGTTAATACTGGGATTTTAGCTTCTTTTCAAGAGGTTAGAGATAAATGTGGCCTTCAAAAATATCACTTCCATTTCTATTTAGGCAGTTACTTGGGAACAATATCTTGTCGAATGGCTATACCTTACCTAGAAGTGAGGAATGGAATCAATTGATCAAACTGGGGTCCCTGAAGAAAGGTGCTAGTCTTTCTTACAGATTTCTAGCTAATAATGCATGGTTTTCTTGTCTAATGAACAAGGCCAAGAACACCTGTGAAGAATACCTCTCACTTAGGCCCTGTCTACACTACAGCATGGTTTTCTGAAACATTTTGAAAAACAGATTTACTCTTACCTTGCTGTAGTGTTCGCACTGCTAAATCTGTTTTCATTTTGGGCCCCCTAAAATGTTTTCTGGCGTCCGCATTCTTTCCCAAGATCCATATCAAGTGCAGCGTGGTTCAGCAGCGTGTTTGCAAGCTGCTTAACATGATGCACTGCACGGTCTCGACTTATTCCACAATTTAAACACGTATCAAGACTGTGGAGTGTTCGCACTGTAAGTAAATTCATTTCAGGTGGCTAAACATTTTCAGGAACCATGTTCAAGCCTAGGTCACATTAAGGTTTGAACACGGCTCTTGAAAATGTATTCCGAAGTGTGATGGGTGGGAACGCTAATCATGCTAGCATGCTTGTGAAACGGCTCTAGCCCCTTATTTTGTAATGGTTTTTCCTATTGCCGGCTGCAGGGTAGGAGTGGGGTATTAGGAATGGGAACCCTAACCCCACATTTCCCTTGTTTTGTTGCTTTTAACCCTAACTGGTGCATTAACAAAGTTTTTTACAATTTTTTATTTATTTAATTTTTGTTAACCAGGTAAGCACGCTAGACAGTCAAGTGCCTATTTTCAGGTGCGACCCAGGAGAATTACAAGGTACAGGCAATAACAATTCAGAGACAAGGTACAGCAATCAACAAGTTATATCTATATATCTACATCTATCTATCTACAGACAGTATCTATCTATTGACAGTATCTATCTATCTACAGACAGTATCTATTGACAGTATCTATCTACAGACAGTATCTATTGACAGTATCTATCTATCTATCTACAGGCAGTATCTGTCTGTCTGACTGTCTGTAGACAGTATCTATCTATCTAGCTATCTAGCTACAGACAGTAGCTGTCTGTCTTATCTGTTTATAAACAGTATCTATCTCTATCTATCTGCCTATCTATATCTCTCTCTCTCTCGCTGTCTATTGACAGCATCTATGTATCTCTATCTATTGACAGTATCTGTCTATCTACAGACAGTATCTATCCGTCTGTCTATCTTTATACAATAACTGTGTACCTTTTAAAGTGCACATGTCAATGATATTTATGTGTGCAATGGATCTAAAGTGAGAATATCTTGAGATATTCTCATTCTAGGTCTCTCGGACATTAGTGGATTTTTCTGCATTGCAAAAATTCAGCGCAAGACAGCCTGCTCTGTGTCTTGGAACACTGAAGGAACTAGCTCATGCCGAGAGTCTGCAACTGCAAGAAACTGGAATTGGAGCTCACTTCAGCAGCAGAAAGGGGTGAGCATGTAACACATACTTGAAAAGCTTCCTGTATTTATCTGTATGTTTTTGACAGGCATATATAGCCCCAGACTACGCTACACCATAGATTTACTGACCTTTTTGTATATTTTTTTTTTATATTTTCAGTGACCCTCTCTTATCCCAGCCGCCTGATGTGCCAGACGGTGCTGGTAAACTCGTGCACTGGCGAGTTTAACATTTTATATGCTGTATCCACAGAAGGGAGTGAGCTGAGCTTTAGAATATGTTATATTGCTGATATTTACCCTCGTAACATTTGACCTCAGTGATATCACTTATTTCTTCACCACTCGTGATTTCATAAGGTCAAGTGTCACAAAAGTAAATATCAGCAATATTTATAGTATGGCCAGGGCATATCCCATGTCTGTCTGTCTATCTATCTCTCTCTGTCTGTCTCCGTATCTGTCTCTACATCTGTTTGTACATCTACATCTTTAACTGGTTAAATATGATTTCATCCCAAAACCAGTATGTGTAAATCTCAGTTACTTGCCCCCATTATACACATACACATGTAATGGAGATTAACTCGGGCTCCACCTCAACTGTTGTGAGAAAAAAACATTCATACATCACTGCATGAAGAAACACAAAACCAGTAATTATATAAAATACTAACAGTAACAGTCAAACTCACTTTTTTTTAACCCATCCTCAGTGTGTGTGATACCTAAACAAACCACGAACTTAAGAAACATAGAAACTGTCGGCAGATAACGACCACCAGGCCCATCCAGTTGGTTTACGTAGTATCACACATCTTGGATGTGTAAACAACTCTTTACACACTGTAGCCCATATATTACAATCTACATATCACATTCTTTATGGAGCTCAGGGCTTGGATAACCCACACCTTGTCTGCACGAGGATTTTGACCTATGACATAAGAGTGCTATTTAAGCTTTACATATTTTTTTAAATGTTTCCCTTAGCAGGTTCTGCAGGATGTAAAGCTATTATATGGGGAACAATCTGCCATGGATTTGTTGTTCCGGCACTTTGTTGTGGTGCAAATAGTGAAAAATGGTATGTAGGTTTTATGCGATATGCAAGTCCCAAATAGAACAAAGAACGCTACAATTCTGAGCATGTTTAATAGCAGAAGGTTTCTCCTGCCCACAGTATGGGCATATGGTGTACAATCTACTACTAATGCTCTGCATCCACAGTGAAAATCTCGGTTAAAACAAAAGTCAGTCAGTCCCCCAGCATGGTGGTAGAGCTATCGCTTGCAATGCTGGTCACCAAGGTTCAGGGTAGACTTAGATTGCATGAGGCCCGGCCTGGGGAGGGAGGACAGAGTGCCCCAATGACTGATTTCCTATCTCAGGGAGGAGGGGAGATGTCACACCACTACTACTGACTGGATGGCAGTATAGTGGGAGAATCCGCTCAGGGAGGGCCAGCCGTCAGATACTGATATGCACGTGCATGCCTCCGCATACATGCATGGTGTTCACTGCACAACAGGCAGCCCTGGGGAGAAAATGGAGGAAACTGCCCACTGAGCAGGATGACACTCTGCTCTGCCTCTGGCCCTCCAGCACCGAGTGGCCACCTTCTCCAGGGTTATCTGGATTATTTATTTATTTTAGCTTTTGTTGACCGGGTAAGTACACTAGACATGTATTATGCCTATTTTCAGGAACGACCCGGGAGAGTACAACATAGGGATACAGACATTTTACAGAAGAATGTAAGTACATCATGGCAACATGTAGGAATAGTAACATTGTCCAGGGGTATGGAAGGTCATAATAAAACTTATAACTTTAGGGTTAATATACCCCCGGGGTGAGAAGGTCACCTACAAATTCTAACAATGCTCCGAAGGGGCCCAGACAGCCCCCACTCTGTGGGGGAGGGGGGTGGTAATCTGTGGGGAAATCACTGAAGCAGTGGTAAGTACTAGAGAAGATGGGTGCCGGGGCTGGGTGGGGGCAGGTCAGCATTAAGGAGCCAGAAAAACTTTGATTAAAAAAATAAAAACTAAATAAATAAAAGTGTGGTTGGTCAGTGGAATAGACGAGGAAGCAGGAGTGTCCACCTCGGAATAGCACACTGAAGCTGCATGCTTCTTAGAGAGAGGGCTCAGGTCACTTGCATTCATGTACACCCTGCTGGCCAATCATGGAGTGGCATTGACCTTGGCTAAATCTCTCATGGCCGGAAGCGTGCAGCCATAGTGGTTCCCATTGTCGGGTGTGGGACTGGGGGATTCACGAGGGAAACAATTTTGGGGAGCCTGGTTTGTAGGAAGGGAATGGGGGACACAGCAGAAAGAGTTCCACTGATTTTTTTTCCATTATCTATTTTTACTCCTTACTGTCTCCCCAACCCCCTTCTGATGGCAGCCCCCATCTCCCATCACCTACCTTCTCTGGGACTTACCCCACCACTTGCCCAGTACCACTTGTAAGTATATTTTTATTTGTTTAGCTATCATTCTCTGGGGCATAGAATGCTGTACGTAAACAGTGAGGCAAATAAACACAGGTTACTCACCTGTAACAGTAGTTCTAGGAGTGGTATATGTTGTTCATCCACACTTATTGGCATGTCCTTTCTCCTTTAAGATCAGCCGGAAAGTCTTCAAGCTGGCTCCTCCCACCCTCCCGGGTGGTATATCTCTTGGCTCTGCCCCATGATGCCACATCTTGCCCGCTGGAAGCAGAGGTTGTGTGTCGAAGCCGGGGAGGTCGGGTGGGTCAGTGTGGATGAACAACATATACCACTCCTAGAACTACTGTTACAGGCGAGTAACCTATGTTTCTCGGGACGTGGGTATATTGTTCTATTCACACTTATTGGCAGACTCCTAGCAGTTCTCTGGGAGAAGGGAGGCAAGGCGCACACCCCCTACTTAGGGAACAGAGATTGGAGAACTGAGGCCCCAAAACCAGCATCCTGGCATGACTCTTAAGTCAATGTGGTAATGGGAAATGAAGGTGTGTGCTAACTTCCAGGTAGCAGCCCTGCAGATTTCCTGGATAGGGACATCCCTAGAAGCAGCCAATGGCACATCGGTATGGTGGGTGGAATGAGCTCTTAGCCCTCTGGGAGGCTCGCTACCCATCAACCTATAGCAGAGATCAGTGCAGGAGGTGATCCACCTGCCAATCGTCAGCATGGCTACAGATCTGCCAAGTGCAGCTGTGGTGTAGGTGACAAACAGCTGGCAAACCGCTCCCCAAACTCCAGCATCACACTCTTTATAATAAGTGAGCACTCGCCTCAGGTCCAAAGTATGGAGCCTGTGTTCAGCCTCCGAGGTGTGATTTGGGAAGAACACTGGTAGAGTCATCACCTGGTTCAGGTGAAACTGAGGAACCTTGGATTGGAGTGCAGGACAATCTTGTCCCTGTGGAAGGCCAGGTAAGGAGACTCCACCGAGAGTGTCTGGAGCTTACTGATCCTTCTAACTGATGTGACAGCCTCCAGAAAGGCAGTTTTCCATGACAGGTGAGACATGACATACCTGTGCATAGGTTCAGATGGCTTGCCCATGAGCTTTGCCAAAGCTAGCAACAAGTCCCATGGTGGTGGTGGTTCATGCACCGGAGGGGAAATGTATTCAAGGCCTTTGAAAATGTGACAGACCACCTTCTCCTGAGCCACCGACTGCTGACTGGCCCGTGCCCAGTAAGCAGAGATGGCTGCCAGGTGCACCTTAAGGGTCATCAACTGAAGTCCTCCTTGGGAAAGAGACCACAGATAGTCTAGAATGCTAGTTACCGGACAGGTCGAAGGGTCCAGTCCCTTGCCCTGGCACCAAATGGAAAACCTGTTCCATTTGAAGGCATAGCATTTCCTGGTCGATTCCTTCCTAGATGCCTCAACTACGGTGAGGACATCTTCGGAGAAACCCAAAGCCTGGAACTCTAGTCACTCAGGAACCAGGCTGTCTGGTGCAGGGATTGAAGGTCCGAGTGGAGTACCTTCCCCTAATTGATGAAAAGCAGGTCCAGGCGAGCTGGAAGATGCCTCGGGAGCCTGTTGCTAAGACCGAGGAGATTGGGGTACCAAAACTGGTGGGACCAGTCCGGAGCCACCAGGATCACCTGTGCCTTATCCCTCCTGACCTTAGGAAGCACTATGTGGATCAAGGAAAGTGGAAGGAAGGCATAGTAGAGGCCTGGGGTCCACGGCCTCAAGAAGGCATAGCCCTGCTGCGGGGGGGAGGTGGGGCGGGCACAAAACAGACTCAGCTTCGCATTCTCCTGGGAGGCAAACAGGTCCACCTGAGGGATGCCCCACTGGTAGAACAGGCTGTGAACTACCTCCAGGTGGCAGGACCACCCATGAGATGCCTTGCCCACTCGGTTGAGGGCATCTGCTAGCTGGTTGGAGGCTCCTGCCACATGGATGGCTAGGAGATCCACCTTCAAGCTGCGCACAAGGGTCCAGATGCGGAGAGCTTCCTTGCATAGAGGCAAAGAGTGTGTCCTGCCCTACTTGTTGAGGCAGTACACGGTCATGGTGTTGTCCATCTGGACCTGGACCACTTGACCCCAGACAAACGGAGCGAATGCAGTCAGGGCTAGCTGAACCACCTGGAGCTTCAGCAGATTGATGTGGCATTGGGACTCTTGGGAAGTCCAGAGCCCAAGGACTCTGTGTTCCCCAAGGTGGGCACCCCAGCCTGTGAGAGAGAGGTGTCGGTCATCAGGATGACCATTGGCTCAAGGTGGACAAATGGGATCCCTTCCTGTCGATGCTCTGGGACAAGCCACCACTGGAGAGCGTCCCACATCCTCTGGGTCACAGTGATCAGCTGGTCGAAGTGACCTTTGCACTGAGACCACTGGCTGTCCAGCTCCCATTGCAGGGCACGCATATGCCAACGGGCCCATCAGACCACGCTGGTGCAGGCCACTGTGTAATCCAGAAGGCACAGGAAGTCCCAGGTAGGGCGCAATTGCCCAACCAGAAATGACTGAGCAAATTAGGAGAGAACCTCCGCCCTGTCCACCAGGAGCCGAGCTCTGTCCTGATGAAGCTGATCACCTGTGAGGGCACAAGTTCTGACTTGGCCTCGTTGATCAGTAGGCCAAAGCTGATGCAGGCCTGGAGGGCCAGATCCCCAGACTGCTCCACCTCCTGCCTGGAGGGACCTGCTATCAGCCAGTCATCCAGGTAGGGGTACACTCAGACCCCTCGGCACATCAGGTAAGCTACCACCACTGCAATGCATTTGATGAAGACCCTTGGGGCCAAGGAGAGGCCAAAAGGCAAGACTTGGAACTCATAAAGGGCTCCCTCTGCTTGAAAGCGGAGGAACCATCAGTGGAACGGATGGATTGGGACATGAAAGAGTGCATCCTGAAGAACCAGAGAGAAAAAACACATATTTTGCTCCAGAAATGGTATGATCTGGGACAGAGTGACCATCCTGAAAGTGCAGGACCTGAGGAATTTGTGCAGATTGTGCAAATCTACAAAGGGGCACCAGTCCCCCATCTGCTTTTGCACCAGGAAGTACCTGAAGACAAACCCTGGGTGTTCTGGAGGATTCACAACTCTGCCCATGACCTCCTTGCAGAGCAGCTGGGCTATGTTGTCTTGAAGAGCCGACCGAGTGTCTGCGGATACCAAGTCCTCCCATGGTGCATGGGCTCGGCTAGGAGGGTACTGCTCGAATTCCAGAGGCAGACCCTGACCGACCACTTCCAGTACCTACCTGTCCATGATAACAGCGGACCAGGCAGAAAGGAAGTGGCAGAGCTGGTCCTCCACAGGAGAACCCGGGGGGGGGGTGTGATAGTCATGAGGCTGGCAACCCCCATCCCGTCACTGAACAGGCTTGGAGGAGGAGGATCTGGCTGAGGAGCCACTGGGTCCCTTCCCTCTGGGCCTTCAAACCACTGAGGCCATGGACTTGGCCCAAGGTCACCAGGACTGAGCCTGCTGGCCAGACTGATACTGGGCTGGTTTTGCCGCAGGAGTGGAGAACTGAAAGGGCTTGCGCTTGTGCTGCTTGGGGTCCTTTAGGGTGGATGTCACAGAGTCCAGGATGGCGCTGGACTTTTCAATTCGCTGGAGATGACCCCCCCCACACCAGGCCCAAATAGGTCGGTGCCCAAAAAGGGGACATCTGCCACCTTGTGCTGGGTATCTGCCGTAAAGGTCAAGATCTGCAGCCAAGCCCTATGGTGCATGGCAACCGCAGCCATCACTGTGCAGGCACAAGAATCACCAATGTCCAAAGCCATCTAGAGTTGCTGTTTCGCCACTGCCCTACCCTGGTCCTAGACTTGTTGGACCATAGTCTGAAGGTCTGCAGGAAGAGGAGGAATAACCTCATCCAGGGAGCCTAACGGCATGAGAGAAGTGTGCCATCAAGATGGCCAAACTCACCTGGCAGAGACCGAGCGATGAGGCAGCTTTCTGGCAGAATGGTCCAATTTCTTGGACTCTGTCCAGCAGTCTGTCGATGTCCCCAGTATTGCCCAAGTGACTAAACATGGAGTCAGCCACCAACTCCTCAGCCAAGGGATGCTTCATGAATCCTGAATGGGTACTGCATATTTGTGGACCACCCGGGCCGAGGGCACCAGGCAAGAGGCAGGGCATTGTCAGAGCTCCAGGGCAGGGCCAAGAATAGCCTCGGCCACTGGGAAGGCCTCTGTTGGAGAGTCTCCTTTGTCCAGAATTTCTGTAAAGGGATATCAAGCCTGCTTTTGGATGGACTGCAGCGTCATCCCTGTAGACTCGGAGATGAGGTGGAGAATACCCATGAATGAAGTAGGGCCTTCATCTGTGGAAAGGTCCCTGAATGACTCAGTGTCCAATGGACGGGAGTGCAAGGAGGAATTCTCAGACTCTGATGAGTCCCCATAAAGCGGGTGACCACCCGTGTGACTCTCGACCCACCGCCCCGACTGTCAGGAATCAGAGTGACTGACAGCCACTGGGGAAGCCCCTTGGCCAGCCGAGACTCCTTGGATGGAGCCCAGGTCGTAGGCTGTTTGGGTGGTGACTCCACCACTATCGGTGGAGAAACCTGCTTTGGCCGAGTTGACAGGGTCTGAACCGGCTCCGCTGGGGGAGGAATGGTGTCGACTGGTCCTTTCAGGCGAGTCGGAGTGGGCCTTTCGGGTGACAGCCAGGTAGTGGCTGGGGTGGTAGCTGGTGTCGGCTTAGGCCCGGACAGAACTAACTGTTGCAACATGATATCTTCGTCACGTTGACGCAATTTGCACCAAAGCCTCTCCTCATCCAAAGAGGATGAAGACAAGTAGCGGCAGTGCTGCTTCCCATTGTGCTGAGAGTGAGACCGCCGATGTTGGCGGGACCTGCTCGACCCCAAGAATGAAGATGACCAAAACCTTGACTGTCGGAGGTGCCAACAGGGGGCCTTGGAGGGAGCCAGGGAGTGCCATAGCTCCTCATGGTCTGGGTCGATGACCGGCGGGTCCAGCTCAGTGGGCTGGGCAGACCGATCTGTGGTCATCGGTAGGACTGGGGTCCTAAAAGAAGAGTTGTCAGCCTTTTCAGATGACAACCAGTCGACAGGTTCAAGAAAAACTGTGGCTGTGTTGTTGACCGGCATCTCAGCCAACTGGCCTGATGGGATCTCTGTGAAGCCAGCGGCCATGGCCACTGTTTCAACCGTAGTCAAAACCAAGGATTCCTGACAGCAGGAAAGTTCTTATCCCAGGATCGATGATGAGGCTTCTCTTTTTCTTTCTTGAACTCCTTCTTGCAAGAGCGGAAGCTGTGCGACTCGGTGGGCTCTTGCCCTTTGGTGAGAAGGGATTGGCACAGCTCCCTGAAGGAGGCCAAGTAAGTGGAGCCCAACTGGAGCAGAATGAATGCAGAGGTAGAAGAGGACTGCATGGCGGCTTGGGCTGCCTTCTCCTCCTCAAAGGCCTTGAGCTGTTCCATTTGATCAGCGGACCCAGTGGCTGCAGTGACCAACCAACAGGCGTCCTTGGATTTGACCAGTGGATATCATTTCTCTGGGTGGCCCAACTTCAGGTGGGCAGTGCGGTCATCACGGACCGAGAGGGATGAAATGCCCAACAAAAGTCACAGGTCTGCAGATTGTGGTTGTGGCCCAGACAGTAAATGCACGTGGCGTGGGGGTCAGTACACATCATCTTCTGCCCGCATGGACACCAGTGAAATCCGAGCGAGGATTTGTCCTCCATCATGGTCGCGATCGAAGATTGAAATGAAGATGAAACTCGAAGGAGTTTAAGTTTAGGAAGTAAATATGAAGATTTAAGCACCAGGGCCTACTCAACGCAGGAGTGGTAAGGAGGGGAACCTGTTTCTTCCAGTGGAAAGAAAAATCTGGCGTCATGGGTCGGAGCCAAGGGATATACCATCTGGGTGAGTGGGAGAAGCCAGCTTGCAGACTTTCTGGCTGATCTTAAAGGGGAAAGGACATGCCAGTAAATGTGGAAAGAACAACATATCCACGTCCTTAGAACATTATAATACAAAATTAGAACACATCTCATAATAAATAAATTAAATAATAAGATATCGTAAATAGAACAATCACAAATGTGGCGGTGGTGTCCCCCACCCTTGACACCTACCTTCTCCCGGGATTTACGCCACCTCTTACCCAATATCACTATGTGAAGACAGTGTACCCTACCCCCAGTCATCTGCTTTCTTCATGACTTTCCCCACCTCACCCAGTACCACTGTGTGGTGACAGTGTCCCCACCCCCCGGTTACGTACCTTCTCCAGAACTTATCCCACCACTTACCCAGTACCACTATGTGGTGAGTGTTCCCCACCACCTGTTACCTACCTTCTCCAGGACTTAGCCCACCTCTTTCCCCACCACTTACCTAGTACAACTGTGTGGTGACAGTGTCCTCCACCCCCGGTCACTTACCCTTTTAAGAACTTACCCCACCACTTACTCAGTACCACTATGTGGTGTCAGTGTCCCCACCCCCATCACCTACCTTCTCCAGAGCTTACCCACCACTTACCCAGTACCACTGTCTGGTGACAGTGTCCTCACCCCCATCACCTACCTTCTCCAGAGCTTACCCACCACTTACCCAGTACCGCTGTCTGGTGACAGTGTCCCCAACCCCCTGTCACCTATTTTCTCTGGGATTTACACCACCAATTAGCCAGTACCACTATGTGGTAACTGTCACAAACGCACTCCGCAGGTCAGGCCCTCTGCTCCCACAGTGCCAAACCTCAAAGTGCAATATGTGAACAGGAAAACATAGAAACATAGACTTTCATGGCAGATAAGAACCGCTTGGCCCACCTAGTCTGTCCATTTCCCTACCTAGAGGATAAACTGCAGATCCTATTTAACCAACAGCCTATTTCTTCCTACCCCCCACTAAAAAAAATTGCCTTATGTCTGTCCCATTCATTCTTGAATTCTCCCACAGTTTTAGACCCCACAACCTCCTCAGGAAGGCTGTTCCATGCATCCAACACCCTCTCTGTGAAAAAATACTTCCTCACATTGCCCCTGAGCTGTCCCCCTGTATCTTCAAATTGTGTCCCCTTGTTCTTGCAAAGATGCTGCCTTCTTGGACTTTGTTGATTCCACTGAGGTACTTAAACATTTCTATCATGTCCCCCCTTCCCTCCTTTCCTCAAGGGTATACATATTAAGCTCCTTTAGCCTCTCCTCGTATGGCTTCTCTTGCAGACCCTGCATCATTTTAGTTGCCTTCCTCTGAACTGCCTCCATCCTTTCTATGTCCTTGTGGAGATGGGGGTCTCCAGAACTGGACGCAGTACTCCAGATGGGGTGTCACTAACTGTCTGCATAGGAGGATAACTACTTCCTGTTTTCTGCTAGTGATGCCTCTCCCTATACATCCTAGTATCCCCCCAGCCCTCCCTACGTCCTTCTCACATTGCTTGCCAACCTTAAGGTCATTTGATATGATTACCCCAAGGTCCCTTTCCATTTCTGTTGTTGTTACTACCTCCCCCCCCCATTATGTAATCTTCCCCTGGGTTTTTGCTTCCCAGGTGCATTACTTTGCACTTCTATGCATTGAATCCAAGCTGCCATACTTCTGACCATTCCTCCAGCTTTGCCAAGTCCCTTCTTATCCTTCCCACGCCTCCTTGTGTATCAACCCTGTTGCAGATCTTTGTGTCATCTGCAAAGAGGCATACTTTTCCTTCCAGTCCCTCTATAATGTCACCTATAAAGATGTTAAAAAGGACTGGACCCAGTACTGAACTCTGCGGTACCATGCTAGTAACCCCTCTTTCTTCAGAGTGGACTCCATTTACAGTTACCTGCTGTGTCCTGTTGTTCAGCCAATGTTTTACCCAGGCTACCACCCTGGGACCCAGGGTAACCCTCCTGTCTGTTTTGGGTCTGAAACACCTACCATTCTGGAGTCCTGAGGTAAAATATAAACCCTTTTTTGCCAGCACACCCAGTAACAGGATCAGATATCGCACCCTCTTTGGGGAAATACTTCACCCAGTGGGCACCCAGTCTGGTTCACAGTTCTGCCCTGTTGACTCAATTTGAGACCTAGGTAGTTTCTTAATTTAACAAGGCAGTGACACACTTAAGCCCTTAACAGTTGTCAGAATTATCCAATACTGTCTTAGAATTCACACGCAGAAGAAAAAGACTCAAGCAGGATTAAGGAAACGAAACTGTTTACTAGAATTTAAAAAATAGTAAATACATACAAAACCTAGAACATATACCTTAAATACTTACATAGAAACATAGAATTTGACGGCAGATAAGGACCGCTTGGCCCACCCAGTCTGCCCATTTCCCTGCCTACTGGATAAGCTGCAGATCCTAGTTAACCAGCAGCCTACTTCTTTCTACCCCAACCCCCTAGAATTGCCTTATGACTGTCCCATGCATGCTTGAATTCCACCACTGTTTTTGACTCCATGACCTCCTCCAGAAGGCCATTCCATGCATCCACAACCCTCTCTGTGAAAAAATACTTCCTGAAATTACCTCTGAGCCCCCCCCCATCTTCAAATTGTGCCCCCTTGTTCTTGCACACCTCTTTTTTTGAAAGATGCTACCCTCTTGGACTTTGTTGATTCCCTTGAGGTACTTGAAAGTTTCTATCATGTCCCCCCTCTCCCTCCTTTCCTCGAGGCTATACATATTAAGCTCCTTAAGTCTCTCTTCATATGTCTTCCAGTGCAGACCCTGCACCATTTTAGTTGCCCTCCTCTGGACAGCTTCCATCCTGTCTATGTCTTTGCGAAACTGGGTCTCCAGAGCTGCACACAGTACTCAGATGGGGTCTGACCAGCTGTCTGTACAGAGGGATAATAACTTCCTGTTTTCTACTGGTGATGCCCTCCCACGCATCCCAGTATCCCCCAGCCCTCCTTGCAGCCCTCTCACATTGCTTGCCCACCTTTAGGTCATCTGATATGACTACCCCAGGTCCTTTCCATTTTGTTGTTGTTAGTATCTCACCCCCATTGTGTACTCTTCCCTGGGTTTTGTTTCCCAGGTGCATTACCTTGCACTTCTTAGCATTGAATCTAAGCTGCCATACATTTGACCATTCCTCTAACCTTGCCAAGTCCCTTTCATCTTTCCACCCCACCTTGTGTATCAACTCTGTTGTAGATCTTTGTGTCATCTGCAAAGAGACATACTTTTCCTTCCAGTCCCTCTGCAATGTCGCTATAAAGACATTGAAGAGGACCAGTCCTAATACTGAACCCTGTGGTACCCACTAGTAACCCCTTCTTCAGAGTGGACTCCATTTTACTATTACTCTCTGTGTCCTATTCTCCAGCCAATTTTTACCCAGGCTGTCATCTTGGGACCCACTCCTAGGCTAGCTAACTTGTATATTAATCTTTTGTGTGGGACTGTGTCAAATGCCTTGCTAAGTCTAGGTAGGCCATGTCCACAGCCCCTCCCTGATCTACTACTTTGGTCACCCAGTCAAAGAAATCTATCAGATTTGTCTGGCATGACCTTCCCGCTGTGAATCCATGCTGCCTTGGGTCCTGTGCCCCTCTGGCCTCTAGATACTCGACAATTCTTTCCTTCAGAAGTGATTCCATCATTTCCCTACCACTGAGGTTAAACTAACAGGTCTGTAGTTTCCTGCTTCTGCCTTGCTCCCACTTTTGTGAAGGGGAATCACATCTGCCCTCCTCAGTCCTCGGGTACCACCCCATCCTCCCATGATTTGTTAAACAGGGTAGTCAGTGGTGTCACTAATTCCACCCTTAGTTCTTTTAGAATTCTGGGATGAATCCCATCGGAGCCCCATTGCTTTGTCCACCTTCAGTTTTAAGAGTTCTTTCAGAACCCTTTCTTCTGTAAATGGGCTGGTATCAACTTCTGTATCCAGAGTGTTTCTACTGTTTGTTTTAGGTACTCCCCTTTTCCTTTGTAAATACAGAGCAAAAATATTTGTTTAGTATCTCTGCCTTTTCACAGTCACCCTCTGCCCACCCCCCCATTAAGCCTCACTATCCCTCCCTTGGTCTTCCTTCGCTCCCTGATGTACCTATAAAAGGTTTTATCCCCCTTCTTAACTGAGTTGGCTATCTTTTCCTCAGTTTGGGCCTTTGCTGTTCTGACTGCCTTCCCAGCTTCCTTTTGCTTTAACTGATACAGTTCTCTGTCCTGCTCCTTCTGTGATTACTTGTACTTCCTGAAAGCTTTCTTTTTCTCTTGAACCTTCATTGCCACTTCCTTTGAGAACCATAGTGGTTTCTTACATCGTTTAGTTTTGTTTATTTGCTTCACACAAAAGCTAGTTACCTCTGTGATGGCAGTTTTTATTATTCCCCATTGTTCTTCCACCCCTCCTTCCTGCCCATTTGCTAGTGCATTCCTTAAGCCGCACCCATTTTGCAAAAGTCAGCCCTCCAAAGTCCAGTACTTTTGCCTTTGTATGGCTTGACCTCTATTGCTGTGTTTATTGTGAACCTACTCATTTGATGGTCGCTAGTTCCCAGATGGCTACCCACTCTACATCTGTGATCCTCTCTTCATCTCCATTTGAGAGAACCAGGTCTAAGATTGCTCCCTCTCGGTGGGCTCCAATACTAGTTTTCTAAGGCATGCCCCTGAGGGCATCTAGAATAACCCCATTCTTAAGTGGCTGCTGCAACTGCACTCCAGTTAACATCTGGCATATTCAGATCGCCCATCAGCAATATCTCCCTTTTCTGCCTTACTAAGTATACTTTCTATCATTTCCTTGTCCATTTCCTCCCCTGAGAAGCGGGTCTGTATACAACCCTGTGCGGATTGTGGTGCCATTGCGGTCTCTAAATTTACCCACAGTGCTTCTTCTCCTCCCTGTTTTCCCTTTGTTCTGCTGCTTTGATTCCTTCCCTTATGTAAGAGCTACTCCTCCTCCTCATTACCCTCTCTGTCCCTCCTGTAGATAGTATATCCTGGTATGTTTACGTCCCAGTCATGGTTTTGTGTGAACCATGTTTCTGTGACTGCCACGATATCCAGATGTTCCTCCTCCATCAAGGCCACTAATTCAGGAAGCTTGTTACTCAGACTCAGGCATTGGTACTCATTGCTTTCCATTTTTGATGGCTTTACCTTCAGTTGCAGCATCCCCACTGACCTTTCTACCTTGGTCTTTTCTCATTTAGTACCCTGTTTGTAGGGAGAGGCTGGGATTTTCCTGCTGCTTATCAGTGCCTCCCCCCTTGACTAGTTTAAAAGCTTGCCAATGAAGCATTTAAACCGATTGCTCAAAAGACTTGTTCCCTTCCTGGACAGATGCAGACCATCCTGCCAGTATAGGCTGGTGTCCCTCCAGGTGGAACCCCAGTCGCCAATGAAGCCAAACCCCTGTGTTCCACACCATTTTTTCAACCATTCATTAAACTGCATGGTGCAAAGTACCCTCGCCTCACTCATGCCATTGACAGGCAGCACCTCTGAGAAGGATACTGTGTGTGCTACTTGTCTTAGGCCCCTCCCCAGTTCTACAAAGTCCTTCTGCACTGCTCTAATCTCATGTTGAGCCAAGTCATTTGTCCCTAGGTGGACAATGACGTCCAGCTCAGACTCCCGTGCAGCTGTTCTCGTGATCCTGAGGATGCGCTTCCTGTCCATCCAAGCCATGGCACCAGGCAGGCACCTTACTTCAGTTTTCCCTGCTCCCCAAGTTCTATCCCCCTAATAATTGAGTCCCCCACCAGGAGCTGCTTCCTTTCCTTGTGGTGTCCTCTGCCTCCTTCCTGTGGGCCTCCCTTGTGGCAGGTGTCCTCAGCCTCCTTAATCTCCTCTGTGGGTGCATCCATAGGGGAGCTGTGCTCCCCCAGAATGGTGTATGGATTATGGAGTGGAACAAATGACTGGGTGTGCCTCTGTTCCACCATCCTCACCCTCCCTGAACCCACTGTGGTCCAACTGCTCTGCTTTCTTTGCAACCTCTGAGGCAGTGGTGGTGGCTGTGTTGCTCCCTGGATGGGGGAGGTTCCCTTCTTACCATCCAGTCTGGCCTGGGGGAAGGTTCCCTTACTGCTGTCCAGTGTGGCCTGAAGACGGGCAAATTCCTCCCTCAGGGCAGAGAGTTGTCTGCAAATAGGGCAGCATCTCAGCCTCCAGAAAGTCTCCCGGAAGACTGCTGCCCCACAGCCATTACATCGCACTACTCCCCACATGATTATGTACTTTTTTTTTGTTTGTGTGTGTGATTGGTTTGTTATATAGCAATATATATATTATACAATGTGTATGCTTATATTTTCAGTGCTGTGTGCTAGAGAGGATATGACATTGAGTTAGAAATAGAAATTCAAGTACCAGGCGTTTTTGGTTTTTTCAAAAGAAATTGGAAATGACAAAAAACAAAAACGCCTGGTACTTGAATTTCTACTTCTAACTCAGTTTCTGGTTGGTATTACCTATTTGTGACAGAAGTGCCTTTTTTTTCAGAACACAGTTTGTGTGTTCTCTTAGAAGTCCAGAGATAGATGTGTCCAATCCTTTCAGCCAGAGTGATAATTAGCCAAAATCCCCTTCCCATCCTGTGAGGTCACAGCTCATGAGGTCACTGTTAGTCCTGTAATTAATTTGTAACCTGACCAAGTATATACAAAAGGGCGTCATTTTACTGCTGGCTGGAAATCTGCAAAGTTAGTAATATCAAAATATGACAGTCTCTTTGATCAGAGCATTCAACTTTGATCCTTAGAAAACACATCCTGACAAACAGTTCTCTTCTAGTGGTAAGAGATGTAACAGATAGCTGTCAGCATGTGTCACTTCCTAGGATGTTGTAAAAGATGCAGACTTCTATGGCTTCCGGGACTTCAAAGTACTTGAAATTTTACAATGTATTATGTAACAGCTAACACAGGCATGACAGGATATGTCAAAAGGAAGCTTCTTAATTAATTCATTCACTGGGTTAGTGTTCCTGTAGCCAATGTTCTCAGAAGGCCAGGGCCTTTGGGGTCAACAGGTCAGGCCCCTTTAATAGCTACTGGCTGCCATTTCCCTAAGCAGACATTCAAATAAACATATATTTATATCACAAATATAATCATAACTAGTAGAGTGTTAACACGTTACAGTAACAATATCCCCCACCCCGTCACCTACCTTCTCTGGGATTTACATCACCACTTACCCAGTACCATTAAGTGAGGACAGTGTCCCCCCCATTACCTACCTTCTCTGGGACCTACCCCACCACTTACCCATTATTACTGTGTAGTGACAGTGTCCCCCACTCCTGTTATCTACCATCTCCGGGACTCACCCCACCACTTACCCTATCTTTTGCCCCACCACTGACTCAATACCACTATGCGGTGGATGGGTGCCTCATTCGGTAGTGTGGGGCCTGTGAGGTCACCGTTGCCATCCTGCCAGTTGGGGTGTTTTTCCTCTGGCATTTTTTCACCAAAGTTCGAGCCACATGCAGTGACACATAGGCGCATACTGATGCTCACCACGCACATTAGAAGTGTCCATGTTGGTACCCTCTGTAAGTGGCACCCACTGCTGTACCACCTAGCCTCTCCTACATGATAGCCAAGCAATGGGATACACTGCCTCCCACTCCCTTCCTGAAGGAGGAGAGCTGTCCATAGGACATTCAATTCTCCTTTCCCCGGACATTCCCCAAGCAATCAGAGTCCATTTCTGAACCTGGTTCACCAGCGCAACAAGCAGTGGAGCTAACCCTGTACTTCTGTTCCGGCATGGAGTTCCATTAATTTTAGTTTGTATATAAAGGTTGTGCCACTACCGTAGCCATCTGTTCCAATGGAAATTATTCTGATGTTACAAACAGATGATTATGACTTCAGGATACATAAAGTAGTAGGAACAGATTTATTTTTATCTGGGGAAAGATCCATTGAGCAAAGCTTGTGTTCCACAGGTAATACTAAAAGCTTATGCATAGTTACAGATTTAAACATAGAACATAAAGTGCATACTAAAAAATAATCATTTAACTCTAAGGGATCACTACAAGGATGATGTCTAAATGTAAAGAGGATGTTTCCATACAAATGTCTTTAGTAATAAAGAATGTCCTGAAATTTGTATTTTTCAAAATATTATGAGATCTGAGTCCAGACGATGATTTTTGGGAGGAAACTGGGAAAATCACATTTTATGTATTTTATTTATTCAGTTTTTGGTAACCAGGTAAGTACACTGAGTAATTAGAATATCTATTTTCAGGAACACACCAGGAGTTACAGAGACAAGCTAACAAGTAATTACAATAACTGGTGGCATACTGTATTCAATACAATGATATTCCTGCCCTTGCCCTGTAATCCTTTTATGTTCCTATCTTTTTAAGTCATTAATCAGATCCTTTATTTTGAATGGTTCTTTATTTTGAATGCTGTGATTGATTCAGTATTTGAAGCTACTTGTGGCAAAGCATTCTGTATCCCCATGATGCGCTGTGTGAAAAAAGGTCTCCTCATCTCCCTTTTAATGGCTCAAGCTTTTCTGAGACCTGATGTCATCTGAATGATCAACATTCACATAGAGAGAGAGAGAGAGAGAGAGAGAGAGAGAGAGAGAGCCTGGATGGTAAGTGCCACATGTGTATATACTGTGTATCTTTATATGTGTGCATATGGTGTGGCACAGCATCTCACCAGTAGGTGATGCTGTTTGACCAGAACAATCGTGGATGTTGCTCTGAAGTGTTTACAAAGAGGGTGGTGGTGTGTAAAAGAAAGGTGGTGGCATTGGAGGAAGACAGAGGGGCTATGGTCATCATATCACTGAAAAGACAGCCTTCATTTTTATCTTCTGCTGTCTGCCCAGAACCTTCATAAAAATTAAATAGTATTGGGGCCTCCTGTGGAAGAGGTTGAGCATCAAAGTGCTGGGGTCTGTGGGCAGGGACTGTAGGTTAAGACACAGAGAAGCCACACTATGCTGCTATGGTCTGTATTTAGGCACCTTGAACTTTAAGCTGCAGAGAAGTCTGCCCAATAAGTAGCCTTAACTTTTTTTTTTTAACTGACTATGCTTTTTGGGTGTACTAGCGTTCCATTGGCCCTGCCCCCACCCAGCCGCCGTCAATGTCACCCCCCAGGGACCACCCCCCCTGCTGTTCCATCCTGGCTTACCCCTTCCCAGGTGGGGCCTTCAGGGTCTGCCCGCCTCCCCATCAGACACCATATTTTGGTGTCTGAGGAAAGCAGCCCTGGGCCAACTGTGCAGCAGCGGGGCGAGGCAGGCATCATCCAATGTCGGCCTCTTTTACAGTGGAGTGGAAGTGGGAGGCGTGGCATGCAATAATATGAACATGTAAGCGCCAAGCATCCAGTACACCTCCCTTCCCCTACCATGGCTTTGGCAGCAGTCTGCCACATGGTCACCCAGGGCCAGTGTACCTGATGCACACATGCCGCCCTCCCTCTCCAGGAGGTGGAGAGCAGACAATAGTGACTCAATCCACTTCCTCCCTGGCTGGCCCTCTAGTGACCCGGATCTGCTTCCGAACCCAGGTCACCAGCATTGCGAATGGTAGTGCTACTGCTGTGCCAGTGGGCCAGCTTGACATTTTTCATATACCCCTGTACATCTGTTTGGGATTTATCTGTATTTTACAGCCGAGCGCACTCACTGTGTTTAAACACAGCCCGAGTAATGTGGAGAACACCAGGCTCCAAAATTTTAAAGCAAAAGACACACTATGTGTGAGCCACCCACAGAAACATAGAATTTGATGGCAGATAAGGACCGCTTGGCCCACCTAGTCTGCCCGTTTCCCTACCTGATGGATAAGCTGCAGATCCTAGTTAACCAATAGCCTACTTCCTCCTACCTCCCACTAGAATTGCCTTATGTCTGTCCCATGCATTCTTGACTCCCCCACTGTTCTTGACTCCATTACCTCCTCAGGAAGGCTGTTCCATGCATTCACAACCCTCTCTGTGAAAAAATACTTCCTAACATTACCGCTGAGCCATCCCCCCTCTATCTTCAAATTGTGCCCCCTTGTTCTTGCACACCTCTTTTTCTGAAAGATGCTACCCTCTTGGACTTTGTTGATTTCCTTGAGGTACTTGAAAGTGTCTATCATGTCCCCCCCTCCCTCCTTACCTCGAGGGTATATAGTACATATGAAGCTCCTTTAGTCTCTCTTTGTATGTCTTCTGGTGCAGACCCTGCACCATTTTGGTTGCCTTCCTCTGGACAGCCTCCACTTTGTCTATGTCTTTGTGGAGATAGGGTCTCCAGAACTATATACAGTACTCCAGATGGGGTCTCACCAACTGTCTGTACAAAGGGATGACAACTTCCTGTTTTCTACTGTTGATACTTCTCCCTATGCATCCCAGTATCCCCCCAGCCCTCCTTAATGCTTTCTCACATTGCTTGCCCACCTTTAGGTCATCTGATATAATTACTCCCAGGTCCCTTTCCATTTTTGTTGTTGTTAGTATCTCACCCCCCATTGTGTACTCTTCCCCTGGGTTTTTGTTTCCCAGGTGCATTACCTTGCACTTTTTTGCGTTGAATCTGAGCTGCCATACATTTGACCATTCCTCCAGCCTAGCCAAGTCCCTTCTCATCCTTTCCACCCCACCCTGTGTATCAACCCTGTTGCAGATCTTTGTTTCATCTGCAAAGAGACATACTTTTCCTTCCAGGTGCTCTGCAATGTCACTTATAAAGACATTAAAGAGGAATGGCCCCAGTACTGAACCCTGCGGTACCACGCTAGTTACCCTCCTTTCTTCACTGTGAACTCCGTTTACTATTACCCTTTGCGTCCTGTTGTTCAGCCAATTTTTTATCCAGGCTAGCACCTTAGGATCCAATCCAAATCTGGCTAGGTTGCATATTAATATTTTGTGTGGGACTGTGTCAAATACCTTGCTAAAATCTAGGTATGCCACATCCACAGTCCCTCCCTGGTCTACTACTTTGGTCACCCAGTCAAAGAAATCTATTAGATTTATATGACACGACCTTCCCACTGTGAATCCATGCTACCTTGGGTCCTGTGCCCCACTGGCCTCTAGGTACTCAACAATTCTTTCCTTCAGAAGTGATTCCATCATTTTCCCTACCACTGAGGTCAAACTAACTGGTCAGTAGTTTCCTGCCTCTGCCCTGCTCCCACTTTTGTGAAGTGAAATCACATTCTCCCCCCTCCAGTCCTCAGGTACTACCCCATCCTCCAATGATTTGTTAAAGAGAGTAGTCAGTGGTGTCAGTAGTTCAGCCCTTAGTTCTTTTAGAATTCTGGGGTGAATCCCATCAGGCCCCATTGTTTTGTCCACCCTCAGTTTCAAGAGTTCTTTCAGAACCCTTTCTTCTGTGAATGGACTGGTATCGATTCTCCTATCCAGGGTGTTTCTCTTGTTTGGTTTAGGTACCTCCCCCTTCTCATCCGTTGTGAATACTGAGCAGAAATATTCATTCAGTATCCCTGGTTTTTCACTGTCACCCTCTACCCACATTCCCTCCCCTTTATTAAGCCTCAGTATTCCTCCCTTGGTCTTTCTTCACTCCCTAATGTACCTATAAAAGGTTTTATCCCCCTTCTTAACAGAATTGGTGATAGTTTCCTCGGTTTGGGCCTTTGCTATTCTGACTGCCTTCCCTGACTCCTTCTGCTTTAACTGATAAAGTTCTCTGTCCTGTTCCTTCTGTGTTTCCTTATATTTCCTGAATGCTATCCTTCTCTCTTTAACCTTCCCTGCCACCTCTTTTGAGAACCATAGTGTTTTTTCCCCTAGTTTTATTTTGTTGATTCACTTCACACCAAGGCTTGTTGCCTCTGTGATGGCTGTTTTGATTATTCCCCATTGTTCCTCCACCTCCCTTCTTGCCCATTTGCTAGTGCTTTTCTGAGGCACGCTCTCATTTTCCCAAAATCAGCCCTTCTAAAGTCCAATATTCTTGCTTTTGTATGGCTTGACTCTATGGCTGTGTTTATTGTGAACTACATGGTCTGGTGGTCGATTGTTCCCAGATGGCTACCCACTTCTAAATCTGAGATCCTTTCTCCATCCCCGTTTGAGAGTACTAGGTCTAAGATTGCTCCCTCCCGAGTGGCTCCCTCCCCAGTCGGCACCCCACTTTCACATCTACAGAGATCTGACAGCAGAATGGCTAGAGGGTGGACTTATGGGGCTGAAATATTAAAGCAGGTACAGTTCCTGTGGACTAGGGTGCAGCTGCGGTCATTGGCCCTGCTGGTGAGCAATGTCTGTCGGATGTAGCTGTGCCCAACTTTCCAGTCATGGACTCATTTGTGGCACTTGGATGTGGTTTGCAGCAGCTTTCGTCTAGATACAGGCAGCGCTGAAATGCACGCAGTTGTCCCGAACAATGATGAACACTAGACGTGGTCTAGCGGGCATCCCTCTGACACTGGTGGAAAATCCCTGTTATTTAACACAAGTCCCATGCATTAAATATTCTGACACAATGGGGAATTGCATTACAAATTTAGGTTTGAAAATCCTTCCTGTGATGTCACCATTTGGTTAGGGTAGCCATACTGCTTCAGTGTTTACTGTGTGTATATATGTCGATCTTCTATCTTGTTACAATGGTTGCAGAGCCTTGTAAATGGATGCCTAGTGGTGGGCAACAGTTTTGAGCCACCTAGTACCGTGCTACACAAATCTGCACTTTTAACCACTGTATTGTATGCTCTCCATGCTCTGGCTTGCATTTTCTGCATTAGGACACAGATATATGCCTGATGGCACAGTGGAAGCATGTTGTTCTTCAGTACTGCCAACCCAAGTTCAGGAGCGGGCCTGTATAGCCAGGATTGGTGCAGACAGTGCTGCAGAGTATAGCGGGAGCCGTCCCTGGGAGGGAGATGCCTGGGTTCTGGCATAGCAGCAACCCCTCGCAGCGAGCAGGGGAGCCTGATCACTACCGAGTGGTGGCATCAGCCAGTAGTGCACTGCTATGTCTGAGCCCATCAGAAGCAAGGCTCAAAGTCAAGGAATGTGGGAGGAGCTTAGAAGGCAGCCTGAAAATGACAGACTGCATGAATGCGCCTCCAGCCATCTAAATGACGGTCAGCAGTTTCCTTGGGTCCTCTTCTACACAGATTCCCATCAGCTTCATGGTGTGGGGAGTGGGTGATGGTGCTGGGGGGGGGGCTGGCAGGGGCCTGAAGTGAGGAGCAAGGGCCAAACAGTTCTGCAGACCCACCGGCTTTGTGGTGGGGGAACAGGTGATGGGGCTGGCAGGGGCCTGACGTGAGGAGCAGGTTACGGAATGAGAGCCATACAGCTCTGTAGAGAAAGAAGGAAACAGTTGTATCGTACCTCATGGGAGAATGCCAAGGGCTGCATTAGTAAGGGAGAGCCAATGAAAGAGCTTCTTTAAGATAATTTGCATATATTACCCAGCTGCAGTAAAATAGGACAATATAGAATAAGTTCCCTGATAAATACTGCTCAAGAAACCACTATGCAAGTTACATGCAGCTGCATATATTCTCAGAGTGGTCCTTTGTGCTGTTGCTGGGTAACTTTATCGTGAAAGAAATGGACCATTTTCAAAGAGGAAATGCTGAAACATTTCCTGAGATTGACAGCTGCATGGTGGCCCCTCCATCCAAACTTACAAGCAGAGAGCTTATCACTTCCTCCACTCCTTACCGTATCCCACTTGGCTTTGGAGCGCTCTTCCTCGAATTTGGCGTACTCTCGCCGGTCATGGATGGTGATCAGGAGCTTCCAGATAAGCAGCCCCACCAGGCCGATCAGCAGAATTGCAGCGATGACAGATGCGAGAACCACCAGAATATCCGGCCCCGTGGGACACTCTGTGGGGAGGGGTGGAGGTTGGAGAGAGAGATAAAAAAATATTAATTATTAGAAATAGTCAGGGTACAATGACAGTGCAGCTTGTCACACTGTCACGTGAATGTATTTATATCCTGGCCTGCCTCTGTAGCATGGTGTCACTGGAACCACCTGGCTTTTGGGTGCTGGAAAGAAACCAACAGACTGTGGAATGAGGCCAATGTTTCCATCCTGTGCTCTACACTGTTACTAGTGCTGAACTATGAAACAAGAGGTGATGGGTTCGAATCCCACTATACCTCTGGCTCGCAGTGCAACCCTGAGCAAGTCAGTCCACAGAACTTGCTATTCAGGAGCCAAAATTCACTTTTGCAGCCACTATCCTGCAGGGCTTGGGCTGGGAAAAATCCACTAGCCCAAAAAGTGTACTTATGAAAAGTTACCTTCACTAATACCAGACAGCAGGGCTAGTTAAGGGGAGATTTTCTAAGCCTGATCTGAAATGGACAAGAATTTTGCCAATGGGCTAGTGCCAATTTCGACTCCTGTTCATAAATAAAATAAATTATTCAGGAAGTGCATTGGGCTACCATGTGGGAGATCTGGTTCCACCCTTGGAACACGCCAGCAGTAGTGCACCCATCTTTAGGGCGCCAGCTGGCAATTTCTCCGATTGCCATTTATGTAGGGGGCTGTGCCCCAACCCCCACCCCCCAAGGATTCCAACTCCAAGGGGACATACCTTGGGTAGGGGGTGGTAAATGTAATTATCTGGTGTCCTAATGATGGGTGCACTAACGCCGGTGCCCTGAATGGGTGCAGTGAGGAGATCTGGGCTCAGGGTGCAGCTCCGATCCCAGTCCTGGGCTGGAAGAGTACTAGGAGTTAGTGATGTCAAGATAACAGTGTTTCATGACAACCACAATCATTTTCACTGACAATACTAATATTATGTCAGTTTTCCTATATTGCAATAATTGTTTTCATGATGTACTATGATATATTTCAATAAAGTTTGAAAAATTCAGTTTCTTAGTCCACTACCCCATCTTGCACCTAAAGCTTAGAAAATGGAGGGTCCCCCCCCTTAAACTCAAACCTGATGCCATAACATCACAATAATACAATAACAAGGGTAATTTTTTACAGTTATGTTGTGAAAATGTTTGCATCATAACAGCCTTACTGGGAGTGCTGTGGAGGAAGCGTTCTCAGACGTGGGAGGGAAGGACTGCCTTGTCACTCTGCAATAGTGCCTTAAAAGACAGTCAGGGTGAGTTGTCTGATGTTGTGGGCTCTCCCTGTAAGAACAGCCTGGTGTGGTTGGGCCACTGTGGGTGGCTGGAGGGGGCACATTGAAAAAGGAAATGGCCTTTTGGGGCCCCACACTGCCAGGCAGCTACTGTCAGATGCTGGGGTGAGAGGATGTTATTGAGCCATACTGATGGGCAAGGAGGTTAAAAACTTTGGTTTCAAAAATAAATGGGTTGAGCCGGCCTGGTTGCGCTGAGGGTTGAGGTGCTGGACGCCACACCTCATGTCACACAGGTGACCCAGGTTCAGAAGTGGACTTGGGCTGTTGGGGGTGGAATGGGAGGGATTGAGCATCTGGATGACTTCTCCTTTCCTGGGAGGGATGGGGGTTGTTGATCCCGGTGCTTGACGACTCCCAGTGGGGACTGGAGGTGCAGCAGTCGTCGGGAATCTCTAGCAAGGGGATTGGCTATGGCTGTGCTCCTGTGAGTGTGCGCAGGAGCACGCACACTTGTGCTGGTGCACATTGCATGGCTGAGTCAATAGGGAGGGACAGAAAAGCAGAAAAGCCCTGAATGCCTAATAGGCGAAGGTGGGTTCAGTGGACGGCCCCCATGCACAATGCCGGGTCCTTCCGGCCAAGTCCTAGTTCTCCCTCCACTCCCTTGTCACTCTACAAGATTTCAGATATAGTGCCAAGTAGGAATCAGTGGTCCTGCCCCGGGGGCTCAGATACAGGGGATTGGGTGGCCAGTGAAAGTTGGAGAGGAGATGGGCCCAAACCAGGAGTATGACTGGGGACTTCAGGTGTGCAGGAACAAGCCAGGCTGAGAGACCTCACCAGAGAGAGTTCAGGTAACCAGTGAGGAGGGGGTATAAAGAAAGTAAAAAAAAAAATAAATGGGTTAATCCCTAGGATGCAATGGGGAGACCAGGGTCCATGAACAAACTCTGTCAGGGGCAAGCACATCATGGATGGGAGACATTCACCCCTTGGGGGGAATTGTGTGTGTAGGATACAAGCAGCTTAACATGTGCACCCTCCTTGCTGCCCAGTCATGGAGTGGCACTGTCACGGCTGAGGCGCGAGAAAGGGGGCAGTGGCAGTGCCACCAATTTTTGGAACTTAGGGACCTGGTTGGGCGGAGTCATGAAAGGAGAAAAGAAAAGACACAATGTGCCATAAGCCATCTGAATGACAGTTACTGGCACTCTCAGACCTTGTTAGGGGATCCCCTCCTTGCTGTGATGGCGGGGGGAGCTGCAGGCAGGGTGGGAGATTGCTGGCAGAAAGACCTGAAGGAAGGGGCAGGTGATGGCTTGGATTAAACAGCTTGATTAAAAAAAAAAATGGGGACCTAAAAATAGATGATTATGGAATTATGAGTTGAATTCTGTCTAAATATGTTTTTCAACTTTTTCCCTTTGCAATGTCTAAAGCTCCTGAAAGACATAAAGGGGCACCACATATCATTAACATTCAATACAACCCATTCAAAATGCCCTACAATTCCACAAGAACATATAAGGTAAGCACCTTAAAACAGGTGTGGAGCAGGAGAAGACAGACCATTTGGGAAGCGATGGAGCGGGCCCCCCCCCCGGCCCCCTCCCCCATCCAGAGGAATCATTGTCAATGTGTGAGGACTGGCACAGAGAAAAGTACAATGACAGACCTGTAAATACCTAAAAGAGCTTAAGACAAAATGAAAAACTGATGTCCCATAAGGCTTGGATTAGTTACTCCCTGACAGCGACATATTAGGGAACAGGTGACCACTGCCTCAGCTTAGAGTCAGATTCAGAGGGAATTGGGTCTCTGAAAATGTAAGTTAGATAACCAGAAAAGAGATCCAATCTGGGATGCCCCCAGAGGGTGTCCATCTGCCTTTGTGTTCCTGCAACTTGCACCTGGGGATGGTGGAGGGGTACCAATCTGAATCAAGTATAAAAAATATGTTCCCTTTCAGCCTTGGCCCCTATATTTTATTATTTGAGGTTGTTAATGGCAGAAGCAGATTTTCTACCAGCATGAATGGACCTCACTTTTCAGAGATGGCACCTTAGTGGCCTATCATACATTTATCAATTTCTTGACGCACAAGGTGTTATTCCCTTCACTCAACTCCAGGACGCGCATCAATTGACTAATAGAGAGTATTTTCGGTATTTGCAAGTGTAAGCATTTCTTTTACACAAGGGCCCTCAGAGAAGCCGGTTACCAGAACCCCTACCTTTATTATTAAATATCTGCGTATCTTCTTTAAAAAGTACATATTGGCAACACCTTATAGGGCATCTGTAAAGAGGCCTCAGAGAGTCCCTGGGTGACACAATGCAGGGGATCCTGGATGCATGGAACTGAGAACTTTCCACCTCAGTCCCATACGAAACGTGGATCAAATATACACCCTAAGATCTCCTCAGCTTCCTACTGGCGGAAATTCTCATGGAAGTCCCATAACCAGTTTTTAACACCCCCTGCTAAACTGGCAAAACTCCTCCCGACACAATTTGGGCATTGCTGGAGGCAATGTGGTGAAGCAGTTGGCACGCATTTACATGTTTTATGGACCTGCCTCGTATTGGCTCCCTTTTGGCAGCAGATTATGGATAGTCTGTACACACTACTGGGGGCAGATGCAGTTTTAACTCCTGAACTATTTCTTATGTCAAAAATTCTACCTGGGGATATTCGCATACCATGAAGTTCACTTCTGCTGGTATATATTTTTGCAGCTAAAAAAGCGATTACTCACCTTTGGTGACAACCAAGGGCGCCAACGCTTGCTCAGTGGCATCAAATTATAAATGATATGTATGTCTTGGAATGCCTTATAGCAAGGTGTAATGGCTGAACCTCACTGTTTGAGATTAGATGGAGAACATGGGTGTTCTACATTTCAGAGAGAGAGATGAGTCATTTGTTCCTTGATTGTGGTTGACGATCAGGGGAGGGAGGGAGGCCAAGCGTAAGCACTGCTAACCTTCTGCGTGGAGGCCCCCGTCAATTTCAAATGTATGGGTAGACAGTGGTTAGCACTTTCTTGAAGTGGGTCTACTGACTCTGGCTTTATCTCCTAAATCCCAGCTGCACTCCTGAGTCCCATTGTATAAAAAATACACACAGTTTTACAAAACCAGCAGGCAGCAAGCCGCAGCATTACATACGGTACATACCTAAGTTCCGAATCCTTCCTTTTGTACATTTTGCTGTTCATGCTCACTACTCATGCTGCCCACTGCCACCTAATTCCTTTCCCTAAAAAGGCAACCGCAAGTTATTATCCAGCTCGACACCATCAAACAGGGGCCCCGCTGGCATGGTGCCGATTTCAGCTGTTCTGTTCTGCCGGGTGCTGGCTGCTGGCTGCTGAGTCTGCCCGCTTGCTTGTGCCGCTGCCGCCTGCCCAGTTTTCTAATCCCCCAAACACCGAACCATGCTGCAGTGTCCACAGACTGCAAAAATTATCTAAGCAGCTTCCACATGTTCCCCTATTGTGCCGCACATCCTGGTGACTGTTGGAGCCAATCACAGAGGCTCCACTAAGTCCCTTGCTATAATTACCTCCTCCCCTTGGAACTGAAACATTTGGTCCCCACTCAGGTCCGTGAATCTGTGCCATAAAGATTATCCTTCCAGCGCCTGGAACCATTCAGCCAAGGACCAGTTTCCAGAGCATCGGAGAGAATTTTGGTGAACTTGAAGCCGCTTAGCTTGGAGGAGAGAAAAGACGCGGTGCTCTGCCCTGCCCACTGCCTAGAAGCCAGCCACCAGAGAGATGACCTTCCCACCTGGTCTAACTGCTACCGTCGTTGCTGCCGCCGATACAGCCCTGCTAATGCTGCTTGTTGAAAGACTGCTGAGAAAATTGATAAATCATTTATTTCTTTTAAGAAATAACTCTCAGCAGCAGCAGCAACAGCAGCTGGTCAGAACTTCTCCAGAAGCCTGCAAATCCAGATCAGCACACTGTAACTACTGGTGCCCGGATCTGAGGAGACTGAAGAGAAGAGGAGATTACACCCCCACCCAGAGACCAAGTTTTCTTAGGTGTGTTTTGTATTTGCTTGTACAAAATACTAAAAATAATACAATTAAGGTGTTTAATTTAAGGATAGTTGGGAGATGAGATGGCTGCTACTGTTAAAGTCTGTGACTGTCAAGACTCGAGGGGACTGCATAGACAGAGCAGCAACTGGAAAAAGTATATTATGCTTGCTTTAGGTGAGGACGAGTTACTGTGTGCCAACAGAGATCAGGGTTTTGCTATTTATTTTAGGTACTGAGATGGGCTAAGGATGAGGTAGTCTTGATCAGTATATAATTTGACTGAAAATGAATGTTTGTTTAAGCATAGCCTTATGTCTCATGACTGACAGCGACGTACACATAAGACACTCACTCACTGACTGTGTCATGAGTATCTGTAGTCAGAGGCTTAATTCTAAACATTTATTTCTTTTCAGTCCAAATCATGTCAAGTTACATATAATATAGTATGTTAGTATACTACTCGAGAGGAGACTGCAGAGAGCAGCAGCAGCACAGCCTTTTAATCAAACAGTCTTTAGCTAAACAGTGAGTGTGGACCTTTTGCAACTGATTTTATAGAGCAGCAGCAGTAAACTGGTGAGAAGTAGAGAAGGATTTATTGCAAATATATTATAAATGGTGTTTCTAGATTACTGTTGCTTGCTCTTTAGGTTGCTAGTCTGTGTGACAAATTGTGCAGTAAGTTGGAGGAGCAGTTAAGGATTACTGAGGGCCCTGTCTGTGGAGCCCCAGTCGCAGAAGTTTGCTGGAGGCCCCAAAGTCCTAAAACCGACCCTGGAGAGGGGAGAGTTGAGAGTCCCCCCCCCAGGTTGGGGGCAGGGGAAACAGCTTATTGTGCGACTGTAGGAGCCTGGACATGTGCATTGCAGTTTCTTACTTTTTCTTCCGAAGAGCCTAGGACAGAAATATATCCCAGCATTTACTCATACGGTGGACCTGCGATTTGTATACCTTGTAAGAATGAAACAAACTGTCTCTGTATTTATCTGACTATGATGTTGTACAAATAACTGTATGCTTTCCTGGTGTGCTTAAATAAAAATTAGAGTTTAACAAAAATGATTTTCACCCATCTCTAGTTATAAGAAGCCCTGGACTGTGATTGGCTGCTGAGTGAACAGGACCTGAGGATTTACCAACGGACTCTCTATCCCTCCATGTTGCTTTCATTTTAATGAAGGACATGTGTATCAGTCACCTCAATTGAATTAGTGAATCCCACCCCCCACCAGCACAAAAATGGGTTCTGGAATGTTTACAAATGAGCCATCCTGATTAGCTAAAATAAATAAATACATTTAAAAAAACTCATTTATAACGCCTGTAACAATAAATTCTGCTCGGGACTCCAACATAACATTTCAAACATTTTCTCAGCTAATGCTGCTGTGCTGAACATGTTTTTCCAGATGTCTGATGGGGGGAGGAGTGATTCACAATTATTAAGCAACATTTTCCCTGGGTGGGAGAGGCTCAAGGAGAAGTGTAATGAGAAAAGGTCACTCAGTCCATTCAGCATGATTCCATTTAAGTACATCAACCCTCACAGGGGTGACATCATGCTGCTTTCTGAATGTTAACTGTGCTATGTTGAATTAACTTAAAGCAGCTGATTCGTTGTAGACAGATTAACTCTTTCTGTACAGGTGCCAACTGTAAACACGCATCTTTGAAGCAGTTCACTTTGCAAAGGGGAAAACTTCGAATCCCTTCAGAGGCACTGGTTCCAGGGGTTTATTTAACTCTAAAAATTGATTAGCGTTTTGCTCATAAAAGTGCTAAAACTTTGTGAAAATGAATAGCTCTTGCCTCACTGTGTTTAACAAACACAGTACTTCTAGAAAATCTATATAAATACATTCTGTACAGTTAGTATCATCCCAAGGAAAAAAAAAAACTGCTAATCAATTATTTAAAACCGTGGGTTCATCTGCTGACCTTGAACAAACCACTTGACCTCCCTGTGCTCCAGTCCCTTCATGCTTGTTAGAAGCAGGATCCCACCAGAAATGAGATATTGCATCTCTGTCCTTTCCCTGAGTAAACAATTTCTGAGCCCTGAGAAAAGTCTGTAAGCCGGCTCCAAACAGTTCTACTACTTCTGTGCTTCACCCCAGTGGCAAACAATACGCAACAGTATCAGCTAATATCTAATATTTAGAAAAAGAAATAATCCAACATAGATAAACTTGCACCAATTTTATTATGAAAAACTGAATAAAAGCATATCTTAAAAATCAGCACCCAGCAAATCTCACAGTAGAAAGCATTTATACTGAAAAATAATTTATAGTTTCATTCACATTTTTTTCATAATAAAATGGTGCAAATATGTATATGTTGGATCATTTTCTTTTTTTTTTTTTCTTTATATTTTTTCCCTCCCAGGGGCAGAAACTCCAGCCCAAACCACCTGCCCACAAGCCTGGCCACCCTCGAGATCCCCTATGGCTTACCCTCCTTGGTGGGGCCAGGAAGGGAGTGCCCCCCCGGAGTACAATCCAAATCCAGGGAGGCACTGGCCTGGTTGCGCTGAGGGTTGAGGCACTGGACGCCACATCTTGTTCCACACCGGCGACCTGGGTTCAGAAATGGACTTTGGTCGCTCGGGGGTCAGCAGGAGGAGGAAGGATTGAGCATCCATAGCCAGCTCTCCTTCCTCAGGGAGGGGGGACATTGCGGTGCGCTGTGGACCGACACCCGGCGGTGGCTGGGTGTTGGCACAGGCGCTCCACCCAGATGAGGGGAGGGCACCTGTCCAGGGCATCTGGCTGCTTCCATGGAGGCGGGGGCAGCTGCCTCGCCCATTGCACAGCTCGGGTGCTGGGGAAAAAACAGGTGGAAAACAGCTGGGAGCTGATGGGGTCCATGATGACCCAATGCGTTTGGGTCAGAGTACGAGCCCCTCCGAGGGAGGGCCAGAGCAACCTGTTGATTCTGTGGAGGAGCCATAAAGCATAAGCAAATAAATAAATAAACAATAAGACGAATCTAGGGAGGTAACAGAGGCGAGGCTTCACGGAGCCCCTGACCGCCATTTTCCATTTTTTTGTGATCTCTGCCCTCCCTCCCTCCCGACATATGGCATGATTGCACACATGTGGGGCATGTGCATGCCAATGGCTGCCTGCCTCTCAGCCTGTCTCCCCCAACCCCCACTAGAGGGCAACCAACAGGTGGGATGACAGTCCCTCCTTCCCCGAGACAGAAGAGCAGTCCTCCGGATGCTCAATCCTCCCTGGCCCCCTGCCGGCCCAGGAACCCAGGTTGCCAGTGTGGTGTCCAGCGCCTCAACCTCCAGAGCCACCGGGCCATCGAATGGATCATTTCTAAGTTTTGAGTGCCTTCCCACCACCAGCTTTTACCTGGTATCATCTTGAATTCTACACCCTGTTCAAGGTTTGCAGAACATGGGCTATGAAGACTGACTGACAGAACTGGGTCAGTTTTCTTTGGAAACAAGAAGACTTAGACAATGGTCTTCAAATACCTGAAAGGGTTAACACCATCAGACTGAATGCAGCTCTTTAGTATACAGAAGGATGAGAGAACAAGGGGACACACAATGCCACTGAAGGAGGAAGATTACAGTCTGGCCCTGTTGCCACAGCGGTAGGGCTACCGCTCACGACGCCAGCATCCCGGGTTCAGGGATTGAGCCTGGGTCAGGGACCAGCTGGGGGGGGGGAATCGAGTGTCCCAGTGAACACTCTCCTCATCAACCTGGGGAAGGGAGCCAGCAGCACTACTGCTACCTGTAGATATATGGGTGGCAGTGTGCTTAGAACACAGGAGCATGCTCACGCCGCGGACTGCATCCCAGATGCTGGTATCCCTGCGGGGTATGGGAACATACAGTACAAAAAGTAATGGGGAATCCTATAAAAAATATAAAATCCCCTCCTCCACCCGTGATTCAGAGAAGTCTGGTACATCCAGACCGAAGGCAGGTATGTGTGCCACACTGGAGTGGAGGCGGTGCAGAAACAGTTTTAAAAAAAACAGAAAGGAAGATTCAAGGGCAATGTCAGGAAGCACTACTTCACAGAACGAGTGGTGAACACTTGGAACAGACTGTCACAGCATCTGGTATCAGCCAATACTGTTATAACCTTCAAGTGCAGATGCAACAAGTACTTTGAAGAAAAAGGGGTGCTGGGATATTCCCACCGTGCTAGAGAGGAGGGGGAAGAATTTAATGAACCGATGGTCCTTCCTTCCTTCCTAATGAGGAATGCATTCGTGTTTGGCTTCCCCAACTTTGGTACAATCTGTTCCCTGGCTTACCCTGTTCCCTTACTCTCCACATATCCAAGCTGAAAATTAAGCAACAATCCATCTCCTCATGTGCTTGCCCAAATTAATTGGTGTGGTTTTTGCAATGCTCCATATCTCAATATCTCTTAATGCTCAGTCTTAATGATAGTCTGATGGTGTTTGAATTGTTACATTTATTTGTTGTTTCTGCTGTCATTTGTTTTTACTTTTATTTGTTATTATTTGTTGTTTCTGCTGTTTTTGTTGTTACTGCTATTTGTTGTTACTGTTATTTGTAGTTATTGCTGTTTGCTGCGTTTCTGCTGTCATTTGTTTTTACTGTTATTTGTTGTTATTGCTATTTGTTGTTTCTGCTGTTTTTTGTTGTTACTGATATTTGTTGTTACGGTTGTTATTTGTAGTTATTGCTGTTTTTTGCTGCTGTTATTTATAGTTTCTGTTGTTAAGTCTGCTGTTATTTGGTGTTACTTCTGTTATTTGTTACTGTTCCTTGATGTTTCTATTGTTATTTGTTTTTATTGCTATTAGTTGTTTCTGTTGTTATTGCTATTTGTAGTTGTTGCTGTTTGTTGTTTCTGCTGTTATTTGAGGTTAGTTCTGTTGTCACTTGGTGTTACTTTGGTTATTTGTTACTGCTATTTGTTGTTATTGCTGTTGTTAATGCCATTTGTTGTTTCTGTTATTTGAGGTTACATCTGTTGTCACTTGGTATTACTTCTGTTATTTGTTGTTATTGCTATTTGTTGTTTCTACCGTTATTTGTTGTTACTGCTGTTATGTGTATTTATTGTGTGTTGTTACTGCTATTTGTTGTTTCTGCATTATTTGAGGTTACTTCTGTAATTTGTTGTTGCTGCTGTTACTTGGTGTTACTTCTGTTATATGTTGCTACTACTATTTATCATTATTGTTGTTTGTTGTTTTTACTGCTATTTGTTGTTACTGCTTTTTGGTCTTATTGCTATTATTTGCATTTATAAAATGGGCAAAGCTTTTTGAGCATTTTGATTGGTTGCTAGCTGTGCATTAGAAGTGTCTAATGCATGGCTAGCAACAAGTTCAGGTAACTACAGCCACATTAAAAAAAATTAAGTATTAAGAAGCCAAATGGAATTTGAATTTTTAAATAGCCGCCATTTTTATTTGCCGCTAAGCACGAACTTAGCCCATGTCCCTAGCCGCTCCCGCAGTCTCTGCAGCTAATCATGGTACTGCAGAACCTTTCTTAGTTCTGAGTTGCTGTCACAGGAATAAAAAATGTTTCAGTTACTTGCTTTTTGTGTTAAAAAATCCACATAGAGCTCCCAAATGCTGGTGGTGGTAGTGGTGGGGGGTGGGGATGGGAGAACGGCTGCCCTCTGAAACATGTGTCTTGCAGGCTAGATGGAGCTGGAGCTGCTCACAAAATGTAGCACACATGGCCTCTCAACACAAATAAAAAAGACGCTGCAGATTAGCACCTCAGGATCCTTTCCCTTATGGGCACACAGGAACTGACGTAACTGCTGCAGCAACTCAGCTTTCAGACTGGCCTCCTGTGGTCACCCGCCCACCTGCTCTAATGTCCTCTGTCCCTCACTACTCGATACAATATAAATAAAAAAAACCCCAGAAAACTCAATATAATATAAATGAAGAAAAAAAATGGAAATCAGACAAAAAATCTAACCAGCACAATCTGGTGAATTTAATATTTCACTCTGTGTGTGACATGGGGGCAGGGGAGCCATGGTGACCAACTACAGTACAAGGACAGGTATGGTGGCCATAGTAGGGCAAAACACCTAAGTTAAAAAAAAAATACTTAGCAAGCTGATCTAGGAAGAGGAACTATTTTACATAGCAATACAACAGTTATTTAGCATTTTTATCATTTTAGCCAAGTCATTAAAATTTTAAAATGCACATATAGCTGAGAGACCCATTTTATAGGTGCAATAAGTCATTCCAGGGTGTGTGTTAGACAGTTCTAACACATGGCTAGGGGGCTGGATGCACTCAGCCTGCAGCCTCGTGCCTCACTATGCCCCCTAGCCATACGTTAGAATTATCTCATGCAAACTACATTGTGGCTTATTGCTTATTTCTGCTGTTACCTGTGTTACTTCTGTTATTTGCTAGTATTTCCATTTGTTGTTACTGCTGTTATTTTATTTATACCTGTTTTCCTTCCCCTCCCATCTGCTCTTCTCTTCCCCCAAGTTGCATCTGTAAATGAGACTGTTTTTCTTTGTATTGCTTACCCAGTAAAACAATTTATATAAATAAATCACTGATCACATTCTTCAAGGGGTTACCAGAGGGGTACACAAGGGCAGTGCTACAGACATACTCTGTCTGGACTTCAGCAAGGCCTTTGACTTCATGGCACATAACAATCATCTGGCCAGTGTTAGCCAACGTGATACACATGAGGCATATACAAGATGGACTGCGAACTCACTTAGGGGCAGGGAGCAATGGGCTGTAGTGCATAGGCACTACTCTGAGTGGAGAGGGGTACTCAATAGCATCCCACAAGGCAGAGCCTGAACCCAGGCCCACCCGAAGCCTTCCAAATGCAACCTTCTGACACTTACCAGTTCCATGCCACCTGGAATACCAGGGACAGTGCCCAGGCAGAGACTTCCAATTACTTCAACCCCACCTGAAGAAGGAGAGCCCTCCTGTCAGCCCACTGCATTGCCCTAGGCTCAGGTGTAAGCCCTGACTGCCAACATAACACGTGGCTCCCCCTAGCTGCTGTGCTACTGGAACAGCAATATTTATTCAATTAATTTATTTTATTAATAAAATCCAAAAGCCCCCCCCATTTCCTGACTAATCTGTGGAGCAGTTAGGAAATGGCTTGGGATTTAATTTTTGTTATACAATTTAGTTTCCCAGGATAGCTCAGCTGAGATGCAACTTCGTGTTCACAGTGAGGGTGGGGTCACTGGGGTCTGCTTTTACTCAGTTATACACCTGAGAGGAAATACATAGCAATTTAAAATCCTCTTCTCAATGTGGGAATGCATATGGTAAAACAAATGGCCTACTGGGGTGCACTGGGCAGGGCTTCACTAGCCTAAAAAAAGAGGTGGTCTAGGCTGGCCTGGTAACACTGAAGGCTGAGGCGCTGGATGCCTTACCTTGTGCTGTGCTGGTGACCTGGGTTCAGGAACGACTTTGGGTCATCGGGGTGCTGGCATGGAGGGAGGGAGGGAGCAGGATTGAACAGTGGCTCTCCTCTCCCAGGAAGGGAGGGTCACCTGTCCGCAGTCCTGCTGTCACTGGGTGGAGGAGCTGGAGCTGCTCGCAAAATGTAGCACACATGGCGCAGATGGGATCGGAGCGACCGGTAGGGTGGGGCATCCCACAGGATGTGCGTGCACGTGCCTCCACACACGTGCATCACATCGGGGACACACGAGAGTGGGACCGGGGAGAAAAAACGAAAAAGTATAAAATACTTACGTAAAGGAAAAAAAAGTAATCTTGCCACTGCACCGGTCACAGGTGAAACCACACTTGGAATACTATGTGCAGTCTTGGTTCTCTCATCAGAAGTACAATAAGGAACCGATGGGCTCCCTTTCTAAATGTCCAGAACAAATACTTTGCATGTTCTGTTTTATACCAGTAGATGTGAACTGTCTGCTCTGCACTGTAGCCTTGTTATCAGTGCTTATTTAATCACTCAACTAAGATACTTTCAATATTTTCTCAGAGGTGGTTGGATAACTTTGTTAGTTTCACAATCTTTTACAAGAATTTTGCTATTAATTATCTTCCTGTTACCCCCAATCTGTTGTCCGGCATTGTATTATTACTTTGAATGAAAACCAATAAACATTTTACTTCAAGGAAGTAGGATAAAGAGAGGCTGAAATCTGTTTAGTGGAGGGCAGCAGGAAAAGCTGGACAGCCTACATATGTACGCACTAGAGGACAGGAGGGGAAGGGGGCATGATAGAAACTCTCAAACAGATGCAGGAACATAACTGGGTGGACGCCACACATTTATTTAAAGGGGAACCATCAGTACCAAGGGTCCTCACACTCAAGTGTGGGGTTGGTCCCACTGTGCACTTTGTATGTAAAAACATTTTGGTTTACTTTCTGTTTACTGTAGTACAGTAGGTTGTATCAGGCTAATTTTGCTTTGTTCTAGGCTGACATCTTATTTCACCACAAATCCCAGAATCCCCTGCTGCTGGTATCAAAGCAATAGGCAACAGTGGGAGACTCAATAGCCTGCAGCTCATGTTAAGAGTTTCTGTAAGCTCTGATCTTTTGTTTGCTAGTCCCGCTGTCCTGCCAGGGCTAAACACAGTTACAGTTACAGAGGACGGTACTTAGACCTTGGAGAAAAGCAGACCCGTAAAACATCTGGTACAAGATTATAAAAGCTGTAACATGCACTGCAGGCTAACTGAATCTCCCACTGCTGCCTACTGCTCTGATGCCAGCAGCAGGGCATTCTGGGATATGTAGTAACAGAAGATGTCAGCCTAGGACAAAGCAAAATTGGTCTGATACACCCTACCATACTACAGTAAGTGAGAAGCAAACGCCTCTCAACAAAGTGTGCATTAGACCAGAGCCCCACATTTGAGTGTGAAGCCTTTACGCTGCTGACTGTTTACATTTAAAATAAAGGTCACAAGACCACCAAGGGGTCAGAAACTCAAACTAGTGGGGGGGACGGGGACTTCAAGAAGGACATTATGAAATTTTTCTAGCTGGGTCAACAGTGCAGGCTAGCACTACTGCCCATGATGCCACTGACCTGATTTTATGGGCTAGCCTGGAGGGAGGGAGACTGAGCATCTCAGAGGATGCCCTCCCCCTCCTCTGGGTGCTTGGGTTCCATTCTCGGCTGTAGTGCTGCCACCATGATGACCAAAGGTGGTAGTGAGGTTGGAGGGCTGAGGGAGGGGATGTCGTGGTTGTCAGTACGACACACTTCCTGTACACGTGCCCTTGACAACACGGCGTGTGATGTCCCAGGGGAGAGGGAGAACAAGTGAAAATACGGTGCCAGCTACTGCAACGATGGACCCTGGTGTATCGGTGCCTTGCTCCCCCCCCCAGCACTGCCTGATGAAACTGTGAGGCTCTGGGGTACATCACCCCTACCCCATCCCTTCCTGATGGGCCATCCAAGGCTACATGGAGGAACAGCAGCCACAAGTAAGGGGGGGGGGGTTGCAGGGAGTCAGGTAGGCCATGGTTGTTCCAGAGGGAGACGGAAGATGGAGACTGGAATGGGCTTAAACAGAAAGAAAGAAAAAAAAAGGAAATGTTTCTTTATGGAAAAGGTGGTGCATAAACAGAACAGACTATACACGGAACTGATTAATGCTAGTAGTGTCTCAGGGTTTAAGTCCTAATGAGATGATCACAACTGAGTAATTAGAAACAGACAGGAGGATGGGGGGATCAATTCTATGAACTCCAAAATAATTAGGGCAGAAGTATTTGTTAGTTGGCAAAAAATGAACAGGGCAGGCTGAGTAAATGTTTACTCTTTATTTGTTCCACACCATCTATGCGTCTGTGTGTTGAGCAGAGGGAGATCAAATGACTTGCTCAGCTTCACACAGTTTGTAAAGTGACAGTGAGAGGACTTACACCTAAGTCTCCTAGTTCCCAAGCCTGTGCTCTAACCGCTACACCACATGGTCTCAAGCTGGAAGTCAGTGGTAGCAGGGGGATTCCCCACTTCTTTGAACTTAGATTCAAGGGATCCTCCCCCAGGAGGAAATGTCATGGGGGGGGGATATGTCACAGCAAGCATGACTAGAGAGGGAAGGAAAAAGAACTAACTCAGCCTTGACTCAGCACAGCACCACGACAAAGTCTGTCTCTAGCACACTCAGGCGATTATGTTCTAAATTTAAAATGGTCTGGTTTTAAAAATAGATCTTTAAAAGAGAAGATTCTCAAAGTCAAAAAGACAGCATATCATCTCACAATCGTAAACCTTTTTGTTGCAGGTTCTCCGTGTGTTAAAGAGTGGGAGAATCAGTCTGTAAAAAAAGATGCCTAGAACTTGGCAGGTTTTAAATTGCAGAGCCAAGCAAGCCTAGATGTGCTTTTTTTCAAGTGGTCTTGCTTCTCCCCAGTGAAATGGCCTCCCATCCTGCCACCCCCCAGCCCCGTCACACCAACTTCCCCCAGGACTTACCAGGCCCCAGTCTCTGTGGCTTACCCCCCACAGTGAGGCGGTGGGGAGAGTACTCTCGATCCGCCAGATCAAGGATCCAGAAGGGCTGTGCCTGAGTTTCAGGGTGCGGGGACCGCAAGGGGTGGAGATCATCTTGCCATTCAGGATGTCTTTTTTCCTGCTCTCTCGACTCCCCACCTCTGGTGCAGAGGAACATGCATGAAATATCATCAATGGTGTTGCCGTGCACTCTCCTATGCATGGCAAGCTGGACGCCTGCCACTGCTCCATCTCTGAAATGCAGTCCCAGTGTTGTGTCCCCCAGTCTCTGCTAGGGGACACACTTGCTCTGGGGAGTGCGCCACCCTCTCCCTGGAGGAGGAGGAGTGCAGTCTGCTGGGTGCTCGATTCTCCTCCCCCCGACTGACTCTTCGATGTCCTGAGCTCATTCCCAAACTCATGTTACCAGTGCCGGGAGTGACATTGTGCTACCGCTGTGTCCGCGGGCAGCCTAGTTGTTTGCATTGTGATAGAAACATAGAATCTGTCATTAGAAAATGCTCCCTTGGCCAATTGGGTCTCCCAATCTTTCCTACAGTATCTAATTTTGAATAAGAGCACTTCTGAAGGACAGAACTGTTGAGTACCTAGAGGCCAGAGGGGCACAGGACCCAAGGCAGCATGGATTCACAGTGGGAAGGTCATGCCAGATGAATCTAATAGATTTCTTTGACTGGGTGACCAAAGTAGTAGATCAGGGAGGGGCTGTGGACATGGCCTACCTAGACTTTAGCAAGGCATTTGACACAGTCCCACACAAAAGATTAATATACAAGTTAGCCAGCCTGGGAGTGGGTCCCAAGATGATAGCCTGGGTAAAGAACTGGTTGGAGAATAGGACACAGAGGGTAATAGTAAATGGAGTCCACTCTGAAGAAAGGGGTTACTAGTGGGGTACCTTGAGGAGTTCAGTATCAGGACCAGTCCTCTTCAATGTCTTTATAAGCGACATTGCAGAGGGACTGGAAGGAAAAGTATGTCTCTTTGCAGATGACACAAAGATCTGCAACAGAGTTGATGCACAAGGTGGGGTGGAAAGGATGAGAAGGGACTTGGCAAGGTTAGAGGAATGGTCAAATGTATGGCAGCTTAGATTCAATGCTAAGAAGTGCAAGGTAATGCACCTGGGAAACAAAAACCCAGGGGAAGAGTACACAAAGGGGGTGAGATACTAACAACAACAAAAATGGAAAGGGACCTGGGGGTAGTCATATCAGATGACTTAAAGGTGGGCAAGCAATGTGAGAGGGCAGTAAGGAGGGCTGGGGGGATACTGGGATGCATAGGGAGAGGCATCACCAGTAGAAAACAGGAAGTTGTTATCCCTCTGTACAGACAGCTGTTGAGACCCCATCTGAGTACTGCATGCAGTTCTGGAGACCCAATCTCCGCAAGGACATAGACAGGATGGAAGCTGTCCAGAGGAGGGGCATAAAATGGTGCAGGGTCTGCACCAGAAGACATAAGAAGAGAGACTAAAGGAGCTTAATATGTATAGCCTTGAGGAAAGGAGGGAGAGAGGGGACATGATAGAAACTTTCCAAGTACCTCAAGGGAATCAACAAAGTCCGAGAAGGTAGCATCTTTTAAAAAGAGGTGTGCAAGAACAAGGGCACAATTTGAAGATGGGGGGCGTCTCAGAGGTAATGTAATGAAGTACTTTTCACAGAGAGGGTTGTGGATACATGGGACGGCCTTCCAGAGGAGGTTGTGGAGTCAAAAACAGTGGTTGAATTCTAGCATGCATGGGACAGTCATAAGGCAATTTTAGGGGTTGGGGGTAAAAAGAAGTAGGCTGCTGGTTAACTGGGATCTGCAGCTTATCCATTAGGTAGGGAAATGGGCAGACTGGGTGGGCCAAGTGGTCCTTATCTGCTGTCAAATTCTATGTTTCTAGTGTCTGACACTTCCTATAAAAGTTATACAAATGAGTAGGCTCGCTAAAGTGGCTAGAAAACAACAATTTTCTTTTAAACATTTTGTGGATTTGTGCAGAACTGGTTCCAATGAGAAGAAGAAACATTTTCTAATTTCTTCTTAAGCAATAAGGAATGACAGGGTGTGGTGTGCATTATTGTGGGATAATGGACCACTTGGGAAATGAGTTATGAGGTGAAGCCAAGGGCCTTACACACCCAAGAAGTGACATTACCACACAATTATACTCACCTTGAACTGCCTTATTGCAATTATAAATTGGCTCCCCTAAATTTTAGTATATTTAGTGAGTAGTGAGGTTCAGGTTAAATATTATTAACCTGTGCTTTCAAGCATGGTCACGTGATCACTTTGACCAATCGCATGTCTTGGTTTCTCTTATCAGGTCTTAAAAGTATTATTCTTTCTGGGAGTACTGCACCCTTGGGTCCAGATTTTTGAAAATCCGGACAGAGGTTCATTTCCCCCCAGTGCACCTGCATCTGGTTCTATCGGCAGCACCCATCAGCCATCTGGATGCAGCAGGCACTGCTTTCAAAGTCTTGTCCAGTTGCAACACTGTCACTGCCGTTTACAGCAGTAGGTGTCCAACTTTGGATGCATCTGCTGTGTGGGGAGTAAGTCAAGCTTGATCATTAAAAAATGGTCGAGTTCAGTTCGCCTGACGGTGCAGCACAAGAGTTATCGCTCGTGACATTGACACCTCTGATTTTAAAATCAGTCCAGGTGAATTAGAGTTTTTATTGCTCAGTGGCACGTCTTTATTATCCTAGAAACATCTCACCCTCTTAAAGACGGTATATCCTCCTCCCTGAAATAGTTCAGCATCGGACTTACTACTACTTTCTCTCTTTCAGCTGTACTATATCAACTGCCTGCTGCTGGCCAGTTCCATTATGGCAAACCTGTACAGATGGATGTCACTACCAGCATCATTGTGGGGACACGAGAAAGCACTAAGAATGTCAGTCCTGCTAAAAGTTCTATATATTTTTGGAGCATTATCGTTTAAACCCTCTTCCTCATTCTGGTTAACCATGCAAAAGGCATTCTCTAAGTTTATATTGGATAATTCTTGACCGTGTATGAAATAGTCTTTGGTCACAGGAGGAACATGGCAATGGGGTCTCAGAGTTGCAAACTTAAAAGCGTACCACAAGCCAGCCCTGTTTATTCATTTACTGGTGAGGTGCAAAGATGACGAAGAATCTGGTTGGTATGCAATAAAAGTGGCAGATTATATCTATCCCGACTGCACGGTGTCCCATTACTGCCAATATCACCTTGATACCTGTCTGCTATGTACAATTCCTGGACTAATTTGACTCTTTCTTTCTGGATGGACCTAATGTGTCATAAACTGGTCCAAATTCTCACTCTTTTCTTACTCCACTTAGATTTAGCCCAGGATTCCAACCAGCCTGCTATTTTAAGTGAAGGGAGAGAAATGGTTTTGAATGTATCAGCCAGTTCTTCAACGATAGTAGGATCCAGCTTTGCAGAACAATGGTAGGAATTTTCCCTTCTCCATCTGTCTGCAGTTCTGCCACTGCTTGACTTCAAGACCCCAGTCGAGCTGGCTGACATCAGACACTTCTTCCATTCTGGACTATATGGCAACAGTTCTTAAACATCCTCATGTGATGGGACGTGTGCCTAAACTATATCAGTGTATCAATATGAAAGATCAAACTTAATCAGAAACCATTCAGTCACATTGGAATCAAGAAATGAATACAGAGATACCACCGGGGGACTGGACTTTATGTTGGAAGACAGCAAGTGTTACCATGCTGGCGGTGACTTAGGGAGAATACTAGTGGAAAGTGATCAGCAGATATTTCCACACCGCTACCATCACTCTGCACTGCATCCACAATATAGAGATGTGTGCTGATGAAATGTTTGGGAATCGAGGTAACCATACACATATCTGTTTGGACCTGCTTGAAATTAGACCTCACCATTGGATAATAATCTGCTCACCACTAAGGAACCTGTTTCATACTCCTCTTCCATATTCCATAGGAAAGACACTGACACTCTAGAGTCGACAGAGCGAAGGGTCATCACAGTGATCCATGGCCAGGAGGACAGATCTTGTGAGGATCAGCTGGAAGCCCTAAATATGTACACACTGGAAGCAGGTGGGAGCAGTAGTACATGACCGAAACATATACGAACATATGAAATTTGCCAGCAGATAAAGGCCTAGAGGTCTATCAAGTCTGCTCGAATGTGCAGCTAACACCCCTTATTCTGCAGCTGCCCCTCCCTTCCACCCTTCCCCTTCATTAACCTTCCCCTTGTCCTGTCCCATCCTTGTTTGAAGCAGTCCACTGTTCTACTGCATACCACTTCAGCAGGTAATGCATTCCACCAAGCCACCACCCTCTCTGTAAAAAGTGTCTCCTCATCTCCCTCCTGAACCTTCCTCGCTTCAGTCTCATATCGATGCCCCTGGTGCCCTCCCCCCTTACTTTGAACAGCCCCTCTGTACCCGTCTTGTTTATTCCTTTCATGTATTTAAAGGTTTCAATCATGTCACCCCTGTCTCTCCTCTCCTCCAGTGAGTACATGTTCAACTTCTTCAACTTCCTCTCGTATGATAAGTCCCCCAGCCCCTTGATCATCTTTGTCGCTCTGCGCTGCACCCCCTCCAGTAACTTAATGTCCCTTTTCAGATATGGACACCAGTACTGCACGCAGCACTCCAGGTTGGTCTAACTAATGACCTATACAGTGGCAGAATCACCTCCTCCCTCCTCGAGGATATACCCCTTGCAATACAACCCAGCATTTTGTTGGCCTTTGCAGCTGCCTTCCTACATTGTGCCGAGTTGTTCATTGACCCTGTAATGAGCACACCCAGATCCTTCTCCTCCTCTGTCTGGGCTAGCTGCACTCCCCCTAGCTGGTAACTCCTCCTAGGGTTCTTCATCCCAAAATGCAGCACCTTGCACTTTTTGGCATTAAAGCCCAGTTGCCAGGTGTCTGACCAGGTTTCGAGCTTTGCCAGATCATCCTGCAACCCCTGCCATCCCCCTAGGTCATCCACCACCGCGCCTACCTTGGTATCATCAGCAAACAGACTGATCTTGCTCTTGATGTCCATGATATGTCTGCAATGAATATTCCAAACAACACTGGTCCCAACACTGGGCCCTGTGGAACACCGCTCGTCACTGCCCTTGGGTGTGAGAGCTCCCCTCACCACCACCCTCTGTTGCCTTCCCTGCAGCCAGTTTCCTACCCATCTCACCAGCTTTGCACCCGCCCCTGTGCCTACTAACTTCCTTCCCAGCCTTCCATGTGGCACTGAATCGAATGCCTTACTGAAGTCCAGATACAGGACATCCACTGCATGGCCCCTGTCCAGTTGCCTAGTTACCCAGTCAAAGAACTCAACCAGGTTGGTTTGGCAGGATCTGCCACGATGAACCATGCTGTCTGCTGTCCTGTAGTCCTTGGCCTCTAGGAGGGCCACTAGCCTCTCCTTCAGGATAGTCTCCATTAGCTTACCCATGATGGATGTGAGGCTCACTGGTCTGTGTGTTTCTCGGTTCATCCTTGGGGCCACTCTTGTGGAGAGGCACCACATGAGCCATCCTCCAGTCCTGAGGTACACACCCTGAATGTAGTGAGGCATTAAATAGGTCTGCCAAAGGTCCTGCAAGGACCTCTGCCAGCTCCTTCAGTACCCTGGGGTGGATGCCATCTGGGCCTGGCACCTTGTCCACCCTCAGTGCCTTCAAACCCTCTCAAACTCTGCTCTCCGTGATTTCCCCATCTATTACCACTTCCCCCCCTGCTTCTGCCATTTCTCCCACCTTGGGTGTCACCCCCCTCTTCTCTTTAGTAAATACTGAGCAGAAGTACTCATTTAGTGCTTCCACCTTATCGCACCCTGCTTCCACCCAACCCCCCTCCTTCCTAATCCTTACTATGTGGTTCTTACAGCTCCTTTTCTCCCTGATGTACTTAAAGAAGTCCTTCTCCCCCTTCTTAATGCCTTGTGCCAGCCTGAGTTCCATAGATGCTTTGGCTCCCCTTACTGCCCTTGTCACCTCCTTCAATTCTGTCAAGTACTCCTCCCTGTCCTCCCTCCTCCCTGTTTTCTTGTACTTACTACAGGCAGCTCTTTTCCTCCTTACCTTTTCCATGACCTCCTTGCTCAACCAGATCGGTTTCTTAGCCCTAGCCTTCTTGCTCTGGGTTTTGCAGCAGGTTTTGGTTGCCTCCACTATCCCCAGCTTTATGAGCTCCCACCTCTGGTTAGTGTCCATACTAGATTGAATTCTGGCCAGGTACCCTTTTACCACTTCCCCCATCCTCCCAAAGTTGGCCCTTCTGAAGTCCAGCACTATTGTGCCAGATTCCACTCCTTCCTTGCCCATATCCAATGTGAGCCATACTGAGCGGTGGTCACTCCCTGACAGCGGTTCCTCCACTGTAAGTTCTCTTACAAAGTCCCCATTTGCCAGCACAAGGTCAAGGGTATTTCCTACTTGGTTGGTTCACATGCATTTGCAGCAGGAAACTGTCCTGGAAGGCATCCAGCAGTACCTGCTCCCTTCTGTTCCTGGTTGTTGGGGTGCTCCAGTCCACTCCTGGCATGTTGAAGTCCACCACAATCTCCACACTACCCTTCTCGCAGGTCCTCCTGATCTGTCCCGCTAGTTCCCTGTCTAACTCCTCCGTCTGAGATGGTGGCCTGTACACCACTCCCATTCTAAGAATCCTATTCTTGGAATCCTGGATTTGCATCCAAAGTGACTCCGTACTACCCTCCTCCCCTTCCTCCCTTACACACTTCAGTCCTTCCTTCACATAATTGCCACCCCTCCTTTCCCAATCACCCTGTCCCTACAAAATAACCTGTACCCTGGTACAGACAGGTCCCAGTCATTGTATTGGCTGGCCCATGTTCCTTGATGACTGCAATGTCCACCTCTCCCTCTGCCATGAGAACCTGTAACTCTGCAGTTTCTTCCCAAGGCTCCTAGCATTATGGTAACCACCTTCCACCCCCATCCTGCCCTCCTTTCCTAGCATCACCAATAGTACTTGCCATTTGTCCTTTGTCACTGTTATGGGGTGAGCTCATATGGTTTCCCAACCTGTGGCCTCTGCATATCTCTTCCCCAACTGCCACCCCCACTCCTAGTTTAAATTCCCAACTTCCCTATGTACTCCTCCATCCTCTGTTTCAACACTTTCTTTCCTCCTCACTTAAGTGTAGTCTGTCCTTGGCATAGAGACTATTGTCCTCCCAGGTCCCTCCCACCCCCAACAGCCCATACCCTTTAGCACAACACCAGGTTCTTGGCCATCTGTTAAATTCCTCTATTCTCAGCTTTCTTTCTTGTGCTGTCTGCACGGGAAGTATCTCTGAAAAGTTACTGATCTTCCTGCCCCATCACATAATTGTGCTAGTTCCTCAAACCTCCTCTGGACTGTATCTACTGTCTTGTCAGCCAGGTCGTTTGTCCCAAGATGTATAATTAAATGAGGCTTGTCCCTACCCTTCTAGCATATTTCAGAACAGACTGTCCCACCCTTTCCGCTGTCATTCCTGGCATGGCCTCCACCCAAATGAGACATGCCTCTCCCCTTACTACCCACCTAACTCCTCTCAGTATTGGGTCCCAACACTAAGATTCCACCCCTCTTACTCCCTGCTTGCTTCCATTCATCTCCCTCTCTCATTTCCAGCTCCTCTTCTTCCTCCTGCACATTATTTCCCCCTTTTACCCCTGTTGCAATTCTCCCAGCATAACTTCCCCCGCTCCAGTTTGGTCCAGGCATTTATCAATTACTCCTCTAATTTCATCATTTCCCTCCTCCACCTTCTTCCTCTCTAGCAGTGCACAACTATTTTCTGAAGGCCCTTCACAAATGCCCGCTTCCCTCTCTCTTCATAGTAACCTGTTCTCTCCTTTCCACTCCATGACTTTTGCCACTTCTTCGCCTCCCCTCACAAGTCCCTATCTCCTCCTTCCATTTGTCTTTTGTCTCCTGACCTGGTTTCCCTGGCAATCGTTCTTCCTGGCCTGGGCCCCTTTGTCTCTGCTTCCCCTTCTTCTGACCCTCTCCTCACCACTGTTGGCTTAAATCGCCCTCCCTCATCTCCCCTTCTTCCTCCCTCCAGTATTGGGCTAAACCCACCCCCAATCTGCCTTGCCTGTCTTAGTTCCTCCTGCAGACCCTCAATCTCCTTTCTAAGTTTTTCTATGTGGTTGCACACTAAACATCCTCCCACACTCCAGGCAATTTTTAGAAAGACTGGTGCACCGCAGTTGTTGCAGCCTACCATCCTACCCATTGCTGTCGTTGCCCACCAGCGACCCCCCACCCTTCCATATGCAGGATACCAAACACTCCCCCAAGTCTCCCCTCTCCCTCCTCTGTCAGTGCAAAACATTTTCTTTATTTCCCTTACCTCCTTTGTTTCACACATTTAGATATATTGAGCAACTGCTTTTTATATTCCTGTCCTTCCTATCCACACTCAAAAACAGACTTTAAGTAGCCATTGCACAACCTTCTTCAAACTCCTACTCTTCCTTTTCCCAATGCAATATCAATGCGAAGAAGTACTAATGAAAGCTCCTAGATTTGCATTTACTTCCCTTCCACTGAGAGAGCAGTCACCTCTTCACTTGCTGCTGTTCCTTTCCTGGATGTCTGCTTTTGCTATGACAGGTGCATATCCTTTGCCTGTCTGAGGAGTGATGTCAGAACCCCTGGTATAAAGGAAATAATGGACCTGGGTGGGACCAGCCTGTCTTCCAGAAACAATCAGGTAGCTGGGGCCTTTGGTCAGACCATTAGCACCCTTCCCCCACTCTGCACTCAAACTTTGCAGCTAGTGAAGCCAGCAACAATGAATCACAATTCTACTCAAAGCCCCCAAAATAGGTTTGCTACCCAAAGAAACAAGACTCCAATTTAAACAGCTTCACCAACAACACATCAAAATAGGCTTGGAATTAGAAGATATATGTCTCCAATTCAAAGAAACAGACCCAGTTAAATCACATCAATTATGTTTTAAAACAGAAGAAATAGGCCTCTACAAATGTAGCCTGCCACACAGTGAATCAAACAAATGAGCCCACTTATAGCTACCAAAACAGGTTTCAAAATTCCAACAGCCCCAAACAATACCCTGCTAGCCCCTCAGTAGTAAGAAAGAAAATAAATAACCTTCTACCAAGTAGAATCCACAAGAAACAATGTAAAACAACAAGAAGCTACTGTACTGTAGATCTGATCTTGTCCCCCTTCTAGTTCCTTCTGAGAAGCCAAAGCACTGAGTTCCAAACTCTGTGATTTCCCTTGTGCTGCTTTCAAAATCAGACAGTTCCAAACTCTGTGATTTCCCTTGTGCTGCTTTCAAAATCAGACAGTTCCAAACTCTGTGATTTCCCTTGTGCTGCTTTCAAAATCGGAGTTCTAAACTCTGACTTCCCATGTGCTGCTTTCAAAATCAGACAGTTCCAAACTCTGTGATTTCCCTTGTGCTGCTTTCAAATTCAGACAGTTCCAAACTCTGTGATTTCCCTTGTGCTGCTTTCAAAATCAGACAGTTCCAAACTCTGTGATTTCCCATGTGCTGCTTTCAAAATCAGACAGTTCCAAACTCTGCGATTTCCCTTGTGCTGCTTTCAAAATCAGACAGTTCCAAACTTTGTGATTTCCCTTGTGCTGCTTTCAAAATCAGACAGTTCCAAACTCTGTGACTTCCCTTGTGCTGCTTTCAAATTCAGACAGTTCCAAACTCTGTGACTTCCCTTGTGCTGCTTTCAAAATCAGACAGTTCCAAACTCTGTGACTTCCCTTGTGCTGCCTTCAAAATCAGACAGTTCCAAACTCTGTGACTTCCCTTGTGCTGCCTTCAAAATCAGACAGTTCCAAACTCTGTGACTTCCCTTGTGCTGCCTTCAAAATCAGACAGTTCCAAACTCTGTGACTTCCCTTGTGCTGCTTTCAAATTCAGACAGTTCCAAACTCTGTGACTTCCCTTGTGCTGCTTTCAAAATCAGACAGTTCCAAACTCTGTGACTTCCCTTGTGCTGCTTTCAAATACAGACAGTTCCAAACTCTGTATACGTGTACAATATACGTTTCTCAGGGGTATAAACAAGATGACTAGCTAGGATCTACTTGTAAGAAATGGAGGTGCAGTCACAGGGGGAGCATAACTGGAGGTTCGTGGGGGCACGTTCACGAGAAACATGAGGAAGTTCTTCACCAAGAGGGTGGTGGAACCGTGAAGCAGACTGCCACTGGAAGAGGTGGGGCCAGCTACCCTAATTATGTTTAGACATGGCTGGGATAGGTCATTGTCCCTGGAGGGCAACAGATTGCAGGGGTAAGGGAGCAGGAGAGGAGGGTGAAAGCCCACCAGCACAGTAGGTCGGTGGGGTGAGGTAATGTAGTAATGGCTGACTGGATTGACCTTTAGGCTTCTGCTGTCAAATTCTGTTTCCACGCACATTCCACAACATGGTTCTGTGCTCTGTTACATCTTCAGACCACCACAGACAAATAATTGTATAACATTGTACTGGCAGCAGCTCTGAAAGCCATCCTATGCAAATAGCTCGCTCCTGCCCCACCATTCAGTGTAGAACATCTGCAAAGAGATTCAAGCCATGAAACAAATAATGACCAGTCTGACTGCAGAAGGAAAAACGTGTTATGTTGCTGGCTACCTTTCTTTCATGTCCAGATGCAAGAAGACGGTATATCTGTGCTGGACTTCTTACAGAGTGATGTCATGGCCAACCCCCTTTTTTCTCCTTTTTGTCCCACCAGTCACATTCTCATAATTATATATTCTGTGTACTAGGTCCCTATGTAGCACCTGGCTTAGGACCAATCGGCAGTAAATAACATTGTGCTATTTATTTATTTTTTTTATTTGTATTTACCAGGTAGGTACACTAAAAAAAAAAAAAATGCCTATTTTCAGACACAGTCCGGGAGAAATACAACAAAATTGGCCAGCAGTAATGTAACAAGAAGTACAAAGTAATCCATCAAAAACAGTATGGTACATAAAATACAGAAGTGCAGGGATAAAACAGGGTTCCATGTCATCACGGCGATCGCGGAATAGTGATCGGCGTTATGGCGAGTGTACATTGCTGAAAATGAATTTCGGTGATGCACACTCGCAACACGGACAAAAATGGCGTCCAAGACCTACGGGTCTCATTTTTAATGCAGAGGGCTTACACAAAACAATATTCTAGGACATAGATTCAAACATTACAGTTCAGTGTTCAACAACTGACATACAGAACACGATTCCGATGTATGTGACATCAATCGTTAGGAGTATAGTGCAAAGCTAGGAACGTGGATCCAAACAGTAGCTGCCTAAGGGCAAGACCCTATAGATGCCCGGTTTAGGAAGCTGTGATATGCAGTTTTAAAATAATTACAGGATGAACAGTGATGGACTGAAATAGGGATAGAGTTCCAGACTATAGGGGCAGTAAAGGAGAAAGATATTTCACCAAGTTTGGTCTTGGTTTTGGAGCTCAAAAGGATCCAGGGCTATTTGACCTGACTGAGTAGGCTAGGCTATCTGGTTTCAGTGTCGCTGAGAGGGACATGGGGGATTGTGTGTTCACAACTGTGTAAATCAGGCTTCCCAAGGTAAGTTTATGGAGGGCTGCAGGAGGGAACCACCCAAGCCTGGAGTACAGGTCACAATGATGAGTGTACTTGTTAGTGGCCTGGACAAACCTGCAGATGTTATTGTAGGCCACTTCTCATTTCTGCAGGGTGGTTTTTGAGGCAGAGAGGTAGACTGCCATCCCATATGTCCATTTATGTAGAAGACTGCCTCGGCCAAAAGCCTTAGCATGTTTACTGTAGCTACTGTACATGACACTTTGTTACTGTCAATTTGTTCCGTGACAATTTGCCCCCTTCAGAAATTGGGAAATGTTCCAGGACAGTTAATGTTTCCAACTGTAAAGTGAGTTATTAATATAGGGCTATCCAAAAATATAAATAAACTCTTGTTGCAGTACATAAATAAAATATTGCTGCAGTATTTCATATGTGTGGGAGAGAGGGAGCGAATCATCGTGGAGCGAGTTGCCGGGAACAAATTAACGACACTCTTTACAGTACCTAAGGAATCGTATATACAGTTATAGCTTTTTGAGTATATACTGTATGTAATTCTGGTAGGTTGTTGCTCTGCTCAGAACACGTTACTTCTGATGTACTAAAACTTAAAATAAAAAAGCTGCACTTGATTTAGTGCCAGTATAGTGTCAAGAAAGTCCCACATTACATTTTTCATACTTCAAGATACTGCACATGCGTGAGCCTGTAAGCACGTGCTCTTGATATTAGCATGCAGAATGAACACCTTTAAAAATCCCTCAGGAGAGGAGTAAACTGATGAAACAAAACCTGGAGAAGGAAATCAGAGAAAAAGTTTGGAGGACAAAACACAACACGGATTTATATGTCATAGGGTAGTCCCCCAGAGTTCCTGGTGCCCTCCAGAAATGGGCATCCAGGTGTTCCAGGGCTTGTTGGGGGTTAGGTGCCCCAAGTAAGGTGCCCCTGCCCCGATAAAAAGCCCCAGCTGGGCTTGTATTTTAAAATGTTTTTTTCTCTTTCTCGTTTTTTTCCCCTGCCTGCTGTGTTTCTTAGAACCCCCCTCCACCCCAGTTGCCTGGCGCTGGGAACCTGCGCTTGTGGTTCCCAGGTGTGAGGGCAGGCAGGCAGGGTTGGCTCATGAGGATTCCGAAACAGAATCCTCGGCCCATTTTGAATGGCAGCAGCTGTTCAGTTAGAGCAGCAAGGAGGAAGCAGCCGCAAGTTGGAGGGGAGCGATCAGCCAGGGCAGAGCCACAAAGGGAGGGATTTACCTGAAGTTCCTGCGTCCCTCCCGATGTCCCAGCCAGTCCAGCAGCTTGTCGCTCCCTCTCATGTCTTGGGCGGCAGCAGTCTAGTGCCCTGGTCTGCAGCGGTGGGAGGTTCGTCGGGAGGGGCGGAAGTAGTGAAAGGCCAGCCCCTTCAGCAGCAGCTCCAGTATTCCTTCGAGGCAGGTCCAGGCCTCCCCACTGATCAGTCTGCAGCAGTCCCGGTGCAAGGAACAATGCGGCAGGGTGAGTGGTGGCACAGAGGCTATTTTATTTATAAAAAAATAAATAAATAATGGAGTCCTGCGCCTCCCAGCACCAATGGAGCGACATGGCCACCTTGGCAGAAAAGGCACCATTCTACAGACCGCCCATGGGCCGGAGTTATGAAAATTGCTCCTCCGTTGCCAGAGACTGTGGGGGCATGTAAGCCCCGCCTATGAAACTGCCCATGGGCGGAATTTGGGAAAGCGCTCCATAACAGCTAAGGAAAAGGGTCAGGGGCTATTCAAATAAATTAATAAATGTGTATAACAGCACTAGAAGGCCAGATTTAAAGGAACAGTGTACCCAATGTATGAACTGCCTACCGGAAATGCATATATGTGACTGTATAATGTTTGGGGTCCCTTCAATTGAACTGTTCACTGCCTTATGTGTGGTTTTGCCTTCTGCAATCTGCAGTTGCCCCTCTGAGTGCATCTAAATAGTACCTTTTGTGCCCAATTACAATATGCCCCCCTCTCAGCCCCAAGGGAAGCTTACCTGCCTCTGAGTTTGCCATGGTATAAAAAGCATTTTAATATGGTGCCATTGTCGGGAATAGAGGAATCATGATTTTGGCTCTGATGAGACAAGCCACCAACCCCATCCACTTCCTGGTTTGTAGATACACCCCCACGCTGTCCCCTATTCTGACACCATCTCCCTAGACTTGCAGTCCTCTTGCAGGGTTCATAGCATCCTGAAGGGGTCCTACTGCATCTAGGCTTGTCTCCTCTCCTTTCCCCTCTCCCATCTACCTGTCCCCCTAGCCTCTGCAGTCCCCTTGTAAGGTTCTCAGCACCCTGAAGGGGTCCTACTGCGTCTAGGCATGTCTCCATTCCTTCCCTTCCCCCATTCTACCTCTTCTCCCTAGTCTTTGCATTCCCCTTGCAGGGTTCTCAGCATCCTGAAGGGGTCCTACTGGGCCTACGCTTGACTCCTCTCCTCTCCTTCTTCTCCCCATCTACCTTTCTCCCTAGTCTCTGCAGTCCCCCTTGCAGAGTTCTCAGCATCCTGAGGGGGTCCTATTGTGCCTGGTCTTGCCTCCTCTCCTTTCCCTCCTCCATCTACCTTTCTCCCTGGCCATCACAGTCCCCTTGTAGGGTTCTCAGCATCCTGAAGGGGTCCAACTGAGCCTAAGCATATCTCCCCTATTCTATCTAGCCACTATCTTGGCTTTCCATGACTCCTAGCAGGGTCCAGTGCATCCTGATGGATTACTGATTAGGCCCCATCCCCTCCAAAGGTGCGAATTCTCTTCCCCTAAAGGGTTCAATTCTCACTCCCTCCCTCTCCTATCACTCTCTTAATCTCTATCTACTAACCTTCCCCAACCCCCTTGCAGGGTACCCTGCATTCTGAAGGGTCCTCTCTTGGGTTAGGTCCTATTCCCCTTCCTAGCATTAAGTCACACCTCCTCCTTCTCTCGTCTCCCTCTTTAAATCCCTACAACCTTATCCCCTTTCTGTCTAGCCCCACAGCCCCCCTTGCAGGGTTCTCCACATCCTGAAGTGGTCTGTCCGGGACACTGCCTTATCCCCTTCTTTCTGGTCCCCCCAGTCCCCCTGCAGGGTTCCTCGCATCCTGAAGGGGTCTTCAGGAATACGACTCTTCCCTCTCCCTCTCCTTTCCCCCTTTTCTTTCACGTAAGCACTTGTTTGCTTATTAGCCCGGCACTTATTATTGTCCACTCTTTCTACCCATTATGCACAACACTGTTGTAACACTGTAACACCCTGCCTTACAACTGTACGTTAATGTTGATCTTGTAACTTGAATGTTTAATGTCTCATTCCTATTGTACCCCTTCCCCCAGGTCGCACCAGGAGATGAGTGACTTGTCGCTCAGTGTGCCTTCCTGGTGAAACATTTCAATAAATAAATAAATAAATAAACTGTATCCTGTATTTGTGTGAGTGAGCGTGTCCCTCAGCTGCCGCTGTGCTCGCACAAATACAGCGTGCTTTCATTTGCGCTCCGGGGAAGCGAGAGTGTAAGGAGGAAAACATTGTAATAACCCGCTATCGAGTTATTATGGAATTTAACGGGGTATTATGGCATTTTATTAAGACTGGCGAGCCAGTCATTATAACAAGATAAAGAACTTACGGGTACTATGAAACTGGAATTATATAACGAGGAGTTCAATTTAAGATCACATAATAAACAGATAACCCTAGCTAATAAAACAAATAAGACTAGGAAAGGTTATTTTATGCAGAGAGCAGGAAGGGTATGTAACAGTCCACCCAGGGACACTGTAGAAGCAGAGAGTCATACCACATCAAAAAAGTGTTGTATAACTATATACTTGATAACAGAAGGGAAATTTGGACCCATTAACATGGGAGACAGATTTATGGGCATAACACCTTCTGCTGTCTTGTTTTTAGTATACAGCACTTAGTATGAACATTTGACGTCAGACCAAGACAGCTAATGAACACATGAACTTCTTGTGACCCGCCCCTCGGCCTTCCACTGGACAGCTCTTGGTCTCAGGCAAGTTTTCCAGATGTTTCTCTCATTGTGATGATTCAATTAAGAATATCCCTAAACCCTTTTAGTCTCGACTAAATATAGAGCTTGTTCTGTCTTGTTTTGTACAGTATTGTGAAAAATGGTAGGGCCGTGATAAGCATGTTTCCAGTCGCTCCTGACCTCAGACTGAGAAAATGACTTTGGTTAACAACCCTAGTCTGGCATCAGCAGATGAGCACACAAACATTCGAACATGATGTAAACAAGCAATGATGCCTTTCCTGTCCCCACCCCAATTACACCAGGTTTTGTTAGATGCCTTGTCAGGTAGTGGTGCCTGTTGCAATGCCTGATGGCTGATGAAACATCAAGTTGCAGTGTCACTGCTTCATTGGGTAATAACCACATGGATCTCACCACTGCAACATTTCTGAGGCTACAGACATTTATCGCCACATTATCCAATGAAACATATCTTGTAGAGGGACTTACAAGTCCTCCTCTTTCTGCTGGAGCTCTCCTCTTACCTGCACTTCCACTGGGACTGGAGGTAGATGGCTTGGCGGCTCGAAAAAAGAGCTAAGAACCTGGAAACTGAGCTTGAATTCCACAACCACCACTTATAAACTGTATCCCAAAGGGCTTTACACTTCAGGAGACAATGTTGCTCAGGGGGACGTAACGAGCATAGAGCTAGATTAGAAATAGCCAACCCGACGATGGTGCTACCGTTTGTAATGCTAATGGCCAGAGTTTGAGAATGAGGCTAGGCCATCAGTGGGCCGGGGGCGGGGGGATGACTGAGCAGTCCAGGGGCGCTCTCCTCAGAAATGTGAGTGAATGATTCTCCATGGCATTGTTCTTAGAGCGACACCTTGGGCAGACATGGCAGTGGGGTCACCGTGTGGTGCCTAACGCCCCCGCTGGTCTATCATGAGTGTGTATGCTTTAGAAAGGGGAGGTGAGTGGATGGGGAAATTATATGGGGGAAAAGGTCCTCATTGGCTGCAGCCTGCAATGGCAACCAGCTGACTGCTGACATCCACAGGGAATGTTGACCGTCTGCCCTCTTCTGATGCTGCAATGGCCATGATTCATGTCCTCCCTCAAGTCTGCCCTAGCCAGGCTGGAAAAGGGAAGGGGTGGGTTAAAGCAGAGGTCAGTAGCCAGAGACAGAAACCCTAGGCAGGAATTGGGACTGGTAGCCACTTTGGTAAGCCCAGTGAGAGAAGGAAGAGGATAAACAGAGTACCTATAAGAACATCTGTACAGCCCCAATGCCATGGTAGCAGGGGAACTAGCATGCTGCTTGCTACTTTACACTGGTGACCTAGAGTGGCATCATAATCTAGGAGCACTGGGTAGGGCCAGAAGGTGACAGAGGCCTAATTCCACAGGGCACTCTCCATCTCTGGAGTGGAATGAACACTTGTTCCACTGCCGGCTCCTGCCTGTTCCCCTGGAGTTCTGGGCAGCACTGTTATGTATGCATCATGCAGGCATAGCAGTGGTGCTAATGAGTTACATAGATACATAGAAATTGTTGGCAGATACGGACTGCCAGGCCCATCCAGTCTGCCCATTTTATTGCCTGTAAAAATGCCCATGACTCTTCAAGGTCATTGGCTGCAGCTTTACATTCCCATCACTGGTGCTACTTTATTCCTGTCCCATACGTGTTTAAATCCTGCCACCATACATGCAGCCACTACCTCCTGGGGCAAGCTACTCCATGCATCCACCACCCTCTCACTGAAAAAGAACTTCCACACGTTTCCTCTTAATCGGCCTCCCTCTAGTTGCATGTCATGTCCTCTGGTCCTGGCATTCTTTTTGAACTGGAAGATAGTTTCCCCCTTTAACCTTGTTTATACCCTTGAGGTACCTGAACGTCCCAATCATATTGGGTCAAGACCTGTCACGCAGGCTGACATATATCTCCTGGTTGGGGAAGGGGGGTGCAAAAAAAGGAAAAATGGCTTCACTTCTACAAATGAAGCTGGCCCCATCCCCACATTAAACAAGGGCAGTGTGGACCAACACTGTCTCCTGCACCACCTCCTCCTCATCAGCACTGCGTACTGGGAGTGCTGGCCATAGCGATCAGCCAGACCCCCCCCCACAGAAGTATGCGGAGAGGATTAGCTGCAGTGGAGTGGAACAGTAACACAGATAGGTGGTAAAACACATGGAGGGCTCCTCTGGATAGGAACAACAACTGGGCAGAATGGGAGGAGGTCTTGACTGAGGAAGGTAGGCAACAGAAAAAGAAAGTTAAAAAATACTAAGGTTCCAGAACAGGAGCATAAGTCATAAAGCCCATTTAAGCTCCTATCATTCACCCATAATAAGATAAACGTGCTCCAGACAATATTAGCCTATCAAGTCCATTTTTAAATAGATTTTTAGATTCAGTAGCTTTCTACAAGCAAACCTTGCATGCTTGCTACTAGCTACTCACTGAGGGTGGGGGCATTTAGATTTCATGTGGTGGGAGGTTGTGTGTGAAAATAATTATCCAGACAGGGCACCGGCCTGCTGGTGCAGTGGCAAGGCATCCGCCTGCGGCACCAACATCCTGGGTTTGGTGACGGACTCAGAAGTCGGAGGGCCGGACGGGGGGAGAAGAATTGAGTGTCCCAGGGACTGCTCTCCTTCTCGTTGGGGTGGGGGAAGGGGGAAAGCATGTCCGGTGCAATGTGGACCTCTGGTGGAGGCTGGGGCACCTGCAGCAGCAGGCATCACACACATCAAGGGGGTAGGCAGACACTGGCGCCATTGCATGTCCCCACCCTTGGGGGGAAAATTCCAAAATGCCGGCCAGTTAGTAATGGCTCCCCGTCTCTCTCTCTTTTTTTTTTTTAATTCATTTGTTAACCGGGTAAATTACACTGGGCCAAAATTCCCTTTTCAGGTCCAACCCGGAAGAAAATCCAAAGGACAAAATACAAACAAACGGAAACAATTAACACAATACATTAAATATTACAGATACACTGATACTTCACCACCAGAAATTCCTTTAGTTTTTTCTTGAAGCCAACAATTGATGAAGATTGTCAGATACACAAGGGAAGGGCAGTCCAGTAAATGGGGGCAGAAATAGAAAAAGCATGGGATGCTAATTTCAGTTTAGACAATTCAATACTTAAAGTAATACCCACAGAAGAGCTCAGACAAGAAGAAACATTCCTAACATTAATTAAACCATTTAAAGGAAACTTGGACCCTAAAAACACACTTTTAGAAATCATGCAACAAAAAAATATTCAATTCTCGCAACAGGAGATACCCAACCTAGTTTAACATACAATAAACAATGATGTAATCGTGGAGATTCTAACAAGACAAATCGACAAATATTAGTACAGGACACCTTCAGAAGTTGCAATTCCCTACATCCCAACCCCAAATAAATATGGGCAACATAATCAGAAAGTTGTAACAAGAACCAACCGCAATAGACTTCCTAACCTCAAAAGAAAAATAATTCTTAAATTTATAAAGCAAACCCAATCTTTGATTTATTGTCCGAGAGATTAGTCTAATATGGGGAGAGGAGATGACAAACTAGGATCCAACAAAACACCAAGGTATTTAAAAAGAAAAACCTGTTCAATAATATTTCCATCTCGATCAGATAAATATAACATAGGATCTAAACTCAACACACCCTTCATCCCAAAGACCATGGATTTCATTTTTGCTGAATTCAAAACCAGTGAATTCTCCAAAAATGAAGGACAAACTCTTCCAAAGTCACAACGTAAGACCGAGGATATTTCTTCACTAGATTTACCCTAACAAAAAATTATCAAATCATCAGCGTAGCTCCCGCTGCAGACCAAGGTCTGCCGGGGGTCCCGCTCCCATGGCCTCAACTGGGGCAATTCAGGGCTAGCGACCAAGGTCCTTGGCACACGGGGTCCCACTCCATGGCCTCAATCTGGGGCAATCCAGGGCTAGCGACCAAGGTCCTTGGCACACCGAGGGGGGGTAAGCTCGGGTTGGGGTGGCGAGCGAGCCGGGAGTCCAGATCCTCTGGTCCCTGGAGGGAAGCAGCCTCCCCAAAAAAACAATTATTCAGTCAGTATTATTCCCTACTTGGCTGGATAATTGTTTTTTGTTTGTTTTTTGGCTCCTTCCCTCAGTTACAGTTTCTATATCCAGATTAGTCCATATGAGATGTGACTTGTTTTCTGTGGGCCTGCACTGTGCAATAAAATCTCATCCTGTCAGTCTAGCAGATGATTTGTGTGATGAGGGGGTAAGATTTTGCAAACTACTGGGATTACGAGCCAAGCTTGCCTATACTGGTACCAGACATTCACCTTCCGGGGAAGGGGGGGTGAGGGTGGAAACCATTGCCTCAGCATTAAATCCACAATACCACACAACCAGTGTAACCTGGAGATAACCACAGCAGGATTAGGGATAATTAGTTGATTGCAAAATAATAATTGGATGGGATCGCTATGTGTGCTGACACTACTCTGCCTAGTTTTATGATACCTGACAGACACCATCACTTCCTACGCTAGTAAACAGGGTAAGACTCAAAACCAGAAATAAGAACAAGAACTGAATGTTCAGCGTCAAAAAGTTCCTCTAAGAGGAGTCACATGATCAACTTTTCAAAGTATTTAACGAGCTTGATAAATAATATAACCAGTTGTGTAGTATTAGAAGCACATCTACCAGGTCTGCTAGTATTGATTTTGTTATTTATTAGTCTCTGTTGACTAGGAAAGGAGGGCTAGACAATCCTGTCTATTTTCAGCCTCGTCCGGGGTGGGGTGGGGTGGGCAGAGACAAACCAACTGAAGCTGAACCAGATTAAGCTATTGGTGGTATTTCAGTGAATGGGGCCTTTTTTATTTACAGTTCTTGCTGACTCGTCTGCCCTGATCGCTCTCTTCTGACCAATCCCTCCTGCCCCCTCACCAGGCTTCATACCTCTCGACTGTCTGTGATTATGAAGGACATCCCTCATTATACCTCTCAAAATTGCTCTGTTCTTCATGGAAAAGGTAGCGTCCACATAGAGAATGTGCTGTAAATTTAGACTTTAAAGCAGAAATTCATAATATTCTGAGATTCTAAATACAAAATAAACTAGGTACTAGTAAATACAAAGGTTTTCACAGTGTTTTGATCTTGTATATCCATGTTTGAGGATGCGTCCCACATTATAAATGCCATAGTTCCTCATTCTGAGTGTCTGTGTCATTCATTTCAATAAAACAAGGTTGAGCGCTATATGTCTCACTTTTCCAGGGCTTACCTTCCCCCTCCATTGTCCTCTGTCACAGGACTGTGGGGAGTGCCTGGTTGCCAGAGCGGGGCCTGCGAGGGACTGGGCCTTCATCCTGCTGCTGGGGATTGTTTCAACCTTATTTTGCAAGGGGTGCGATGTGATGTGTGAGCTCTGCCTCTCTGCCGATGCCCCGACACCCTGCATACGGGGTCCCTCACCCTGTGTTGTCTTGCTTCTCTGCCATCCAGACACTTACAGGTGGCAGACGAATAGCAAGACACACTCACCCCTTCCCTGAGGGAGGAGAGCTGCTCTTGAGATGTTCAATCCTCCTTCCCCCGGCTGACCCTTGAGCAACCAACATCTGTTCCGGAACCCAGGTCGTCAGTATGACAGGAGATGAAGTGCCCAGAGTCTCAATGCTCCATGCCACTGGGCCATCCCAAAGGGGAAAATTTGGCCAGGACACCGGGGAATTCCAATACACTTTTCAAGGAAATTGTAGCGAGTCTCTTTCAACCTCATCGGTCAAAATATAAATGCAAGCTAAAAAGACAAAGAAACTCAGCACAAAAGCACTGAGGCAATGGTTACCCCAAAAAAGGGCACTGGCAATAAAGCCGGGTTTCAAAGACATAAAAAAATTACACATACCCTATAATGCAAAGCATCATGGGATATTTATATGCAAATCACCATGAACACTTGGGTTGATTCTGCTTTAAGCAGGAATGCTTGGTGCCAAAGGGCCTCTCATACAATCTGCAAAAGGTAAGAACAGAAGACACAGACGTGTGTTTCATCCTACACAGGACTCATCAATGTGTCTCGTCTGTCTCACACCCAAGGTGAAAATGAGCCAGCCCTAATGTGGTCTTATACATTTGGGTCATGTCGGGCCCAAATTAGAAAGCAAGCTAAAAAGACAAAGAACGTCAGTGATCAAATATAATTGTAGCGCCCTGATGTTTTTTTTCACAGTCCTAAAGTTTTACATTTGCCAAACCGGGTGCCAATGGCTTTTATACCAAAAACAGATTTTAAGGAATTCATATACATCCACCTCCAGAATGTGCTGTAAAACAATATGGGTGAACATACTGTGAGTATTAGGGGGACTTTTGGGATGGAACAAATCTAAGGAAATTAAAATCGGGACACTAGGAGTTTGGTACAGATGAAGTGAATAACCATCGGACATTATCTCATCTTTTTCTTTATTTTCCTTATGATTTTTCTATTCTGGATTGTCTAGGAGCCTGATAGTCCTTTAGCTTTTTTCTGTTGCTTTGCGTTAAATTTTGTTTTTGAATCCAAATAAATCCTTTTACTTTTATGTTTACTCTATGTATCTGATGTAGTGTTTTGGGTGGTTTATTGTTTGGTTTATTTCTTTGTTTGCATTTTTTTCTTTTTAAAAAAAAAATGCCGGTGGCGCTGGAGGTTGAGGCACTGGTGGCTACACCTCGTGCCACACTGGCCACCTGGGTTCGGGAACGAGCCTGGGTCGCTGGGGGTTGGTGGGGGGGCATTGAGTGTCTGGAGGACTGCTCGCCTCTCTCGGGGGGGAGGGAGACTTGTCATTCCGCTCATTGACTGCCCTGTTTGTTTTTTGGCTCCTTTGGTCCGACGTCCTCACATCAGTAGGGGAGGGGGGATGGGAGAACATGGAGAAAAAGAGTTTGGCAGTCTCTGTGATGGTCCACCGCTCCCAAGGACTGTCCCTGGGTTTTGGATTGGGTTTCCGGGAAGGAGGAGAAGTTGGCAGTCTCCTTCCTGGCCCCACCACATGGGGCAATCCACGGGGATCGGCAAGTGCAGGAGCAGTGGGACTGGAGAGAGAGTCCCTCCATCAGGAGGGCTGTAGCTGCGTGCCAGGGCTCCAGAGGGGTAAACATCTATATGGGAAAAAAAATGCCCTCTACTCTTTTTGAGAAGTGCCAGGCCCATGGGATCATTAATGTCTACCTGAACAAACCCTAGAAAAGACAGACGGGTCCTTGGTTGAACATCTCATCTGAAGGACAGCACACCTCGAAAGTATCCCCCTAGAACTGCACTTGGCTGCCAGTGTTTATGGTAGGAGCCCAGTCTCAGTGTGGGACCAGAATCCATTACCTTCTGGTCCAGAAGCGGACGTGCTACCAACTGAGCCACACTGTCGCCTCATTTCATTAATTTTAACTGACATCTAGCTTTCTTAAAAAATGTACTGCTACTTTAAGAGAGGCGATATTGTGTGCGACGGCACTGTTGGGGGTGCGCCATGCATAAGTGCCCTTTGAATATGGGCATGCCCCCTGACAGTGGCACTATTCCAGGTTACTGTGGCATGCTAACCTTTTGAAAACGGGGCCCTCAAAGTGTAACACACTAATAATATCCCAACTTACACTATAGCGTATGCTTATCTTGGTCTCGAAGTAAGACCAGCCAATTATTCATCATTGAAGAACCTCATCGTATTAAAAGTATTTTGTCAACTCTGTTCACTTATGCCATTTCCCCTTTTCTTTTATGGGTTTGGGCAGAAGAAATGAAGGGAAGTAGATCGAAGGCAGCCAAAGACAGAAGAATGCATAAGAGAAGCGAGCTAGGAAGAGAGAGAAAGCTCTTTATGTTGCTCTTGTTTACTGTAATAATAGTATGTTTATGCACAAAAGACACTGGCGAATCTGTAATCGGTGTTGTCTCCTAGTTTTTTTTGTTTTTTTTTAAGCAAAGTATCAAGAAACTGGTAATGTTTTTCCTGTCCCATAGAAAACTACTTTTTCTTAATGGCATTGTTTCAGTCATCTTTATCTAAGCGAAATGTTCAAATTCAAGTAAGCAGGAGCATTCCCTATGGAGGACAAGATGGGACTGACATTTAACGTTATAGTATGCTGTATTTCTATCAGCTGCAGAATTCTACAGGTTCCCTCGATCAGGAAGGAAGCATGATTCAGGTCAAGCAGAGATGTGACTGAGGAAGGCTGACTTTACTAATTCACTTTCCTTTTCATCTTCTCTGGAATCCTGCGGGTCTTCTGGATCCTGAGGGGCAGTAGAATTTGTATTGACTTGGGAGTCTTTCAGGCCATCTGGCTGAGAGATGGTGCCAGGCTGTGCATGCCCCCCCTTGCAGGCTGTCACACAACCGACACAGAAGGCCACCCACCCATCACTGTTCTGAGCAAGTGGTGGATGCCTGATAGGTCCGTGAGGTTGGTGATGGGGATGGGGAGGCCATGCCATCAGGCAGACCAGAAAGGAGGAAAACTACTCATTGAAAAAAATTTTAGCAAGTCTTTATTCTTTTTTTTGTAAATTAAACCCAAATTTAACTCATGGACCCTCTGTCAAAACTAAGCTAGTTACCATAGAAACTGGATCCCCATTTCCTAGACTTATGGGACATGTTTGATCTGTTGTCCTCCTGCAGAATTGGTGGACACACCATGTGGTAACTGCAGAGGAAATGTTGGAAGCATTCCTTCACTCAGAAGGTGGTCAACCTATGGAATGACCCAACAGTGGAGCCAGTGGACAAGAACACAGTATAGGCTTTCAAAAAAGCCTGAACAAATTTCTGCTTACCATGGGAATCACTGGATACCTCTGGGTAGTCAAGCGGGCAGTGAATCCCTATAAATTAGTACATATCTGCACAGCAGATTTCTTAATCCCTGCTTATGAAGCTGGGGGGGGGGGTGCATGTGGATATTATGGACCTAGTGTCCCTTCCAACCTACCTCAAATTATTATGTTACTCATCTGCTCTATAGGTATGTCTACACCTGACAGCATAATCACCAACTTGTGACATCATAATCAGTTTGGCGGCAACAGATTGTGATGTCATGGGCAAGGGACTATGATGTGGGCTGTCGATGAAGCCTAGGGGACAGGAAGCCTGTTTCCTTGTTATTGCACATAAACAGATGTATGTAATTTTTCAATGTCCCATGAGACTTCAGGGAGCTCGTTAAACACTGGAGTGCATGTACAACTAGTTCTGATGTTCATACACTATGCAAAATGCAGAGAGAGAGAGTGAAAAGAGGATATATGTCCCACCTCGTTCTTTGATCACAAAGAGAATGGACTTCCCACTTGCATCCTCGTAGTACTGGAACCTCACCACACAGTTATCTTCATCCTTGTATGTACAGTTCACAGCATTCTTATCATTAATGTCTAAAGGGGGAAGAAGAGAGTCAAGTATTACCACAGTCAGCATCCGTGAAAACCCAGTCTCAACTGGTTCTCTTAGAGAAGAAGGTGAGTGTACCCTACAGGAGAATATGCACAATGTCCTCAGTAGTCTGAAAGTATATAAAAAAAAGTTTTGTTTGTTTTGCTCCTTTTGGGCTCCTTGGAGTCACACTCCTTCAAGTTCCATGCAGTCATCCCCTCTGCCTGCCAGACTCAACCCTTGCTGCCATCACCTACTTCCAGGCTCCCCGAGAGCCTCTGATATCCCTTGTTTTTCTGGCTTATGGGTGGGGCCCCCCTACTGCTATCAGGGAGGAAGTGCCTTTTTTTATTTTTATTATTATTCTTTGTTAACCAGGTAAGGCCCACTAGGCGCAAGTGCCTGTTTTCAGGGGCGACCCGAGAGCTTTGGGCTGGTTAAGTGACTTGCTCAGAGTTGGACAGTATGCAAGTAGAGGCTATGGGAATCAAACCCAGCTCTGCAGGTATCAAGCTCATTCATAGCTCGTTACTCTAACTTCTAGACTATACTGCCAGCCCTGTTGTACAACAGGGGTGTTGCCAAGGGGGTAGGGATGGTGTGCAGGGCGGTGATTTCCTGTTTCCTTCCTTCCATCCAACCCCTACCATGTCATGGCTGCATATCATGGCATCCTGAGAAGGATGCACAGTAGTGCGTAGTCATCCACACTGCCAAGTGTGCCGCAGCTGGCTTACTACCACGGGCTGCTCAAGAAGTGGTGCAGGCCTTACTTTCCCTCCGGGGAGGGCAGCATCTGTGCAGACACTTCTCATCCTCCCTCCCTGCTGGTCTCTGCTCCAGTCACCTTGGGTGTGGGTCATAAACCCGGGTTATCAGCATGCCGAGAGGGTGACTTATCACTCAGCACCATGGAGCCAGCTAAAAATGTGTTTTTAAACAAGTTATTGGGTTTACTTGTAGGTGGCAAGAATACAGAGGTATCCATTACTAACACTGCACTATCCAGATTCAAGGCAGCAGCCAGTTGATAGCAAGTGATGTCGCAGTTCAGGAATCTGTGCATTATTAACCCCTGTGGTGGGCCAGGGAGCTTGTCTCCTCCGTAAAGGCATGCTACATGCTAGTGTGGCCTGACAGGGCAATGCCTGTGTTGTGCGGGTGGTGGGTAGGGAACTGAGAAACATAAACAAGAAACTCCCTATGTGCATCAGCCACTAAGCATGACAGCTCTGGCGTTCATGGGTCTAACCCTTTGTGGATCCCCACAGGGTTGACAGAGGGGTGGGGAGTGGTGGATGAGATTGGGAGACTGGGAATGCCTGAAGAAAGGCACAGGTGAAGGGGGGGCCACAAAGTTGAATTAAAAAATACCTTTTTTTCTATAGAAGTGTTCATCCTCCCAGAGTCGGGTGGCTCTTCAGCTCTATTTCTCAGGGCACCCACAACCCTCCCTGTCCTCCTCCAGGCTGGGGGGCTAATTCCCCCACAGACTGTCCCCCATGTGGTAGGGCCAGGGAGGAGAGGGCTGTTTCCCTCCCCACCCAGAGTCTACAATCCAGAAGGCCTTCCAGCTGGAGTGGATGGGTGGGTCAGTATGTTCTGGGCAGGCTTCACAAAGCCCCTGGTCTGCTTGGTTTTCCACCTGCCTTTTTCCTCCTGCAGCCACAGTGAACACGGATGACACATGTGTGTAGAAGTGCACATATGTTCCAGAACCACAGTTCTTTCCACCCCCCCCCCCCCGAATTACAGTTTAATTCCCATGCATCGGTTCTACCACCAGGCCTCCACCCGTGGCAGCCAAAAGAGGGAAGCCCACAACCCCAGTCCAAATGAGGAGAGCTGTGAGCTTGGTCCCAAACTAGGATCGCCAGTGTGGAAAAAGGTAAGGCACACATAGCACCTCAGCAATTTATGCCACTGAGCTGGCTTGATCTAAAAAAAGACCCTTTCATGTCCATGTACCAGATCCTAATGTTAATATTTCTCCCACTATGTATTTTCTTGTCTATACTGTGTAAACTGTTCTCCTATGTTCTCCCTTCCCCCAGGACACATCTGTAATCGAGCAGAACTCTGCTCAGTATGCCTTCCTGGTAAAACGCTTAAATAGATAAATAAATAAATAAATAAATAAATGTCCATTCACACTACAAGGGGACACTTTTGTATGACCCTATCATTATGAGCACTGTGGCTAGCATCACAGTGCTGACCGAGGAGAAGTGATGGGGAACAGAACTAGATATGTTAGCCTGTAGGTCAACCACTGCTTCATAGAGGTGAGCATGCCAGGAATTTTTTACCTAGAGCCAAGCCAGAGGCGCTCCAGGGTCAGGCTCGATTTTACAAGCCGAAACACGACCTGAGCCCTGGCTACTGCAGGCTGTTCTCTACACAGCAGCTGAACGTTTCAGACACTACACTACCTGCTCAGGCTGAAAAAATATGCTTACTCTGACCAAAAATGACTCAGCTTGACCTCAGCCCTCAAATGCATACAGGGTTGACCCGAGCCATGGCAGACACTAAGGTGGAGCCAGGCTTGAGTTTGCTCTGGCTTGCCCACCTCTACTGTTTCACATATCATTTCATGTGCCTTTAGGTAGAAAATCTAGTAAGCAAACAGGAAAAGAAAAAGTTCCTCAACTACAAAAAGCAACATCTCACTACTTTTATCAGTTAATATTAATTTCAGGCAATGTACTAGCTCATTAATAATCTCCCCACCCTGGGCCGGCCTGGTGACGCTGGATGCCCCACCTTGCGCCATGGCAACGACCCAGGTTTCGAGAGTGGACTCAGGTCGCTGGGGGTCAGTAGGGGGAGGAGAGGATCGAGCGTCTGATGGACTGCTTTCCTCTCCTGGGGAGGGTGGGTTGTGACTCCCACCGTCTGGTGGCTCCCAGTGGAGACTGGGAGCATTGCAGCTAATGGGGTCACATCAATGCGTATGGATGCATCGGCAGATGTCCTGCGGGTGGGTGTGCACCCACCATACGCTGGATGTCACTGCATGTCCATGTCTCTGGGACCAAAGAAAAGAGGAAACACCCTGGCACCCAGGAAGGCGAAGGCAGGTCCTGTGCGCCAGCCCCCAAGCTTAGTGCCGGACAAATCCCAGCTGACCTCTGGTTCTTCTCCTCACTCCAGCTGCACTCTAGATTGTAGACAGAGCACTGGTTAGGAGTTGGTGGCCCCACCTCAGGGGGTTCAGAGCTGGGGGGATGGTGAGTCGGGGTGAGGTAGGGGAACACCCTGGGAACAGAGGTTCAGTCTGGGAGTGGTTTCAGGCAAGTGGGAGAAGGCTGATGTCCCCGTGTCCTGTCGGAGAGAGTCCTAAGGGGCTAGTGCACGAGCATAAAGAGTTCACAAAAATAAATAAATAATCTCCCCACCCAAACTTTCCAGAAGCTTGAATGTTTATATAGACAAAGATGGTTTAGTTAAGGAAACCAGGATTTTTGATAGCTCAGTGAAACTGTAACTGATTTCAACCCAACTGCAAGGTGTACGTGTGCACGCAGTGGGGGCTATGCTATGGACGTTAGGTGACATCATTCACCCCACTGGGTGCCTCAACTGCACGGCCACCTGTGGTCACTAGGTGGCACCATCGCAACAGGACGTGCAACGCAGGAGGGCATCCTTTGGGATGCTGAAGTCGCCTTCCTCTGTCAGCCTTGGAGGGTGTGGCAAGTTACTGCGTGTTCTGACAGTCGTGTTTGCTAAGGTGCTGCAAGGCATGAAAAATGCTCAGTTAGCAAATAGCAATCTGCTCTTACCAAGTGCATCCACCAGTTTAATCTCATCTCTGCAGACCTTTTCACAGGTATTCTCCTTAAGCAGGGCCCCCCTTTTGAAATGCTGGCATTCCACACACTCCCTGAGGACAAAGAATGGAAACAGACTACAATAAAACATAGAACCATTGCACTATTAACACAAAAAAGACATTTCCAAACAGCAAACCTGGATCTCAGCACATGGTGCAACTTACGGACCTGAACTGCTGCTGAGAATGTAAGATACATTCTCCTTAGGGGCATTTTTCCCATTTTTTCCCTTTTATGAGGCTGGGAGTAGCTGTCTTCACAGCTTAGCTAATTCCGCATTTTGATTATCTGGAAAGGGGTGTGCGAGTGCTGGGAGCGGTTGTACACAATCTGCCTCCTCCAAGAACCAATCATGCTGGGCCCCCACACTGCCCCAGGAAGGGCTTCTGCGACTCACTTTTTAATGCTTGTCCCTAGATCAAAGTCCACTGGCCTTGAGTCAGACGTATATTAGACACCACCTTTTTCAACTGTGGCTCTAAACCAATCAGAAAGTGTCTGAAAATATTTAGTTTTGCAATGTCCTTATTCAGAACGGCCCAGAGAAATACAACATCATGTGTACAGCCCTGGCAAAAATACCATAGTTAAACCACCGTGTGGTATTCTTCTCACTGGGGTGTGTGTGTGTGTGTGTGTGTGCGCGTGCTTGCCTGTGGGTGAATGTGCATATGTGTATGTGTGGGACTGTGAGAGAGAGTGCTTGTGTGTGTGACTGAGTGTGAGACTGTGTGTGTGCTTGCTTGTGGGTAACTGTATTGTGTGTAAGTGAGTGAGTGTGTGGGACTGTGAGAGACAGAGTGTGTGTGTGTGTGTGTGTCCTATGCACTTACCTGTGGATGTGTGTGTGTGTGTGTAAAATATATATATATATATATATATATATATATATATGTGTGTGTGTGTGACAGAATTTGTGAAAGTGTGAATGTTTGTGTGTGTGTGCACATGTATATGTGGGAATATATGTGCTTCTACCCAGTTTCACAACTTTGGGGGGGGTGGGGGAACACAGGGAGATGACTTGCTCCGTGTTACACAGCGAGCTAATAACTCTGGTGAGATTCAAACCTGGGATCTACTGTTTCAGAGTTCATTGTTCAGACCATTAAATGACAAAGCCTTCCCAGGACTACACTACACTACACTACTTTCCCTGTGTTCTCAATGGTTTGGGTAAGGTCCAGAAAGACTGACTGGCTTTGAATTAGCCCCCCTTCCCCCACCGTTACATGGCAGTTCCCAAAATCTACCTGATTCTAACCTCAGGAATCCCTCACTAATATATCACAAATTGTATCTAGCTCCATGGAGACAGATGCCTTTAGAGATTTAGAATGTTTATCTTAATTAAGGAATGTTTATTGAAATTAGAATGCAGTTCAAACTTTGCTGGATGGTTACATCTCCCCCAACAACACAACATCAGATTTGTTTCTCCACTGTAGAGAGCAGTCGCCCCAAGTATATCTCTTTCGGCCTCCAGAATGGTTTAGATTATTTTATTTAATAATTAGTAGTTTTAAGTTTAATATTCTTGCTCTGCATTATTATGGTATTTGTTACCGCTTTTCACATATTTTTCTGCAGTGTTCTGGTTCCTTATCTGTTCCCAGGAACCCGAGGCAAAAAACCTGCAAGTTTTTCTGCGGTTCCCTTTTTAGGGGTCTGCTATATACTGTATAAAAAATGCATTGTTGTACTATATTTAACGTTCTGCAGTTGTTTATTTTTATTTTATTTTAGTCTTTGGTAACCGGGTAAAGCTCACTAGGCACAAGTGCCTGTTTTCAGGGGTGACCTGGGAGCACTGGGCGGTTAAGTGACTTGCTGAGTCACACAGTGTGCAAGTGGAGGTTGTGAGAATCAAACTCAGGTCTGGTCTGCTGGATGTATCAAGCTTGTTCACACCTTGTTCCTCTAACCTCTAGTTTATGTCCCATTTTTCCATGGTTCCGCGCTGCAGGGAACCAAACCACGTTTTTTTTTTTTTAATTTAGCTTCTTTTTTTCTGCGAAAGCAGTCATACTGAGTATTTAATACTGGTTTGGAGTAAGAAAAAATCCACAGTTCATATTTTATAAAAACCTTTAAAAGAATTTGGGAACCAGTAAACGTTTATGGTTTATCACTGTCTGGAACAACCGACACTCAGTTTAAAAATCACTGGACCTACAAGATTTAATTTGTAAAACAGTTTTACACTCCTGGCAAGAGCCTTGTTGAAATTGCCTGTGTCTAGAATACCATTTTATAAATTGTGAATTTTGTAATAAATTTTGTCCTAAAAAAGGCCGATAAAAATGGATAGCTTTTATGGCTTCTCAGTCTGCCTCTATGTCACCAAGGCACAATGAAGGCTCAGAGGGTGCTCGTAATGATGGCGGAAAGCATGCATCAGAAAGGCTCGACTCCTCTAAAAAAAACAAAAAAACAGCAGTCCTTACTGTAAGGGACACGTAAAAAAAGTTAAAGCTGCTCAGACATTAGACAGGCACAGCACAGGTGATCAGTAATCGGGGGTGCCCCAAAAAGGGGGAACTTTGATTCCAACGACGGCAAACAAAAAAGGGCCTCAGATCAGGCACTGGGAAAATGCCTGCCAAGAAAAAAGCACAGAGGAAAACAAGTCTCTGCCTCTCCTCCTGAAGAAGGAAAAAGGAGCAGGCAGTTCACAAAATAAAAATGCCCCCAATAGAGAACATGGAAAAAGTATGGCAAAATTTCCAGGCCTTCTGAGCTGTGGGAAACTTTGTGAATGTGCCTTCCCCCTCCCTGGTTCAGATGTCCTACCTGTTGCCTGTGGAGGAGGGTGTTTATTACTATGATGAGGAAGAGAAAGGCAGACCCATGAAATCAGAGGTTTCTCCAGATCAAGAGTTCAACTCCCCTCGCAAGTCTTCAGAGGATTATGCCTCGTACTCCTCTGCTATGAGACAAAAAAAGTACACACAACATCTCCTCATATGTATCAGAGGAAGATGAAGAGGAAGCAGAATTGATGAATAAGATGGGGCTGGCACCTACCAGAAGAGTGCTGCTCCCCATCCACAAACCTCTCCAGAAAACAGAGGGTGTGGTACAGGCTGCTGCCTGTGAACAGGCTAAGATACCCTGCTCTACCCAACCCCTGAGAAGGATTCTACACTGGATACAATGACCAGAAAGAGCTGTAACACAGATACCCTGCTCCTCGATCAGACAGCAACTTAGCATACGCTGCTTGCTACCAAAAGCACCGTGGAATACAGTGCTGGCACTGAGGGGAAAAAAAGTGAATGAGGAGGTGGCGCAGGACTTAACTACAGCCAGACCAGTCCTGAATCCCATTAAATATCTGTTCCACATATCGTGGACACTAGACAACCTCAAGGGTTCTGGTACATGCAGTGCCTTTCAGTTGGTTTACCTGCATTAGGTCTACCCTCCTCTCTAAGGCAAGGTTTTTTTCCCCCTTTGGAAGGAAACTCCCTGTTTGGTGACAAAGCAGAACAGGGATGAGAAGCAAGAGCATGGCTTACTAAAGGAATAATGCATGACAGGGTGTGGGTTGTGCTGGGATAACGCCACGCCGGGGGGGGGTTGAGCGCAGACGCAGGCTGAGTGCATCCAATACCCGGTGTGGCGTTATCCCAGCATGACACACACCCTGGGGTGCATTATTCCTATTATACAATGGCTTGTTGTTATATATAAAATAAAAAAATAATTTTAAAGAAAGTTTTTATTAGTGTGGAAAAATATTTTTGTTTCTTAAGAGGAGATGCAAAAAAGGAGTAGCTAATAGGCATCATGGTGGTGGGCATCTACACAGGTTCACAGTGCTGAGACTAGACCTGTGGTGTTACGCTGGGATAACGCCATGGGTCCAGCTCCAAAACTGACCAATCACAGTCCAAGATTCTTTCTTGCCATTGTATAATATCCAAGATCTTATGCCCCTTAGGAGTATTAACCTCCAGAGGATTCTTCAGAGGCAGAGTAAAAAAAAAGGAGCTGTAGCTGTACTGCTGTAACACCAGCACCCCAGCCACAACCTAAACAGAACCTCTGCTGATTCTGACCTAGTCGCCCAACCACTGCCAGTGGGGTAAGGCTTATCTACTTCTTCCAGGAATGGTAGCACTCGCCACAGGCAAGTGCATTCTGTGAGTAGTGAGTTAGGGACTATTCCTGCAGTTCAAAAAGTTTTCAAAACTGCAGAAACCAAAAGTGTTTGCACTCCACACTCCATTAGAGACAACAGTGGTGTCGGAGGCAAGAAAAATGCTGTCAGCAAGTGGGGGGAAAGTGTCTCTCTCACAAAAGAGCAAAGGCCTGTTTCTTCCAAGTATTTTTCTTAATTAAAGACCTGCTTTTTTCGAAGTATTTCTTTTTTTTCTTCACTTTAAAGTTTATTACATTTTCTATTAAACAATACAATATCTTTGTAATGTACTACATCATGAAAAAAATCAGAATCACTGTTAAAGCAAGATTTAAATACATTGCAAAGTAATAAGATAGCCATCAGGTGTTGATAAGACTGTACAGTTTGCTTCTACATTAAATTCTTAAGTTAAGAAACACCTCAATAACTGCATTAATGCAATAATAAAAGTACTCTGACCTGGTTTAGGACAAGGAGTAATAATATACTAACCCCTAGTATCTATCTATCCCTATAAATTACTTGAAGTACAATAAGTTAGGAACAAATCCCAAATATCTAAAAATATTTCATTTTTCCCAATCAATGAATCATTTTGTTGTTTGCTACCCCTTCTAGAAAGGGTAGACATTGCTGTATAGTAGGTACTGTAGTTTCCTTCCAGTTCTTAAGGAGAAGCCTTTAAAGGTTAAAGCTACTGACATTATCCAAATTCTTTTACATTTTGGTGTCTCTTTTAACATGCTGAAATCACCAATGATAAATATCAATGGAGAAAGGTTTCCAGCGATCCAGCGCCCCTGAGCAAAAAAATAACAGGTGCACCAATCCTGCATCAGGCATCCCACACCTCCAACAGTGGTTACTGTCACTCAGTCCTAAGCTAAAATGTTGTCTGGGGAAGTAATAATAATAATGCAGAATTTTAAACTGTATTATACAATGGCAAGAAAGAATCCTGGCTCCTGATTGGTCAGTTGGCCATCACAGCAGGGATGTTATCCTGGCATAACCTCCCTGCTGATCAACTCGATGATGATGGCATAGATAGGCTTGCCAGGCTTGATGATGGTTTGCATCCTTTCTTAAAAAAATATATATTTTTTTTGTATTATTTATTTATCGCCCCCTGCGTCCGACCGGCCTCTCCTTCAGGCCTTCTGCCAAGGACTACCCCCGCTTACTCCATTCTGAACCCACCCCGACACCAGCTTCCCCCAGATCCCAGCTGACCAGTGTAGCCCAACGTAACCCTTCGATGGACAGGTCCCCTCCTTCCGGAGGGAAATTGCCTTCAGGCATTCTTGCTCTCGGCCCTGATGCTGCTGGGATCGGGATTCCCCAGGCTCATCGGGGGTTCCATGGAGGCGGGGGATCCAGGCGGTTGTCATCCGGTCGCTTGGACGCCATTTTATGCTTTTCTGTTTTTTTCCCCTGTCGCGCCGCTTCTTGTAGTGCCCCGGTCTCCACCAGGGGCTGCCTGAAACGAAACGTAGCCCTAACCCGGGAGAGAGGCAGTCCGTGGCTCGATCCTCTCCGTCCTCCGACCCCCAGCGACCAGAGTCTGTTCCCAAACCCAGGTCGTTGGCGTGGTTTGAGGTAAGGCGCCCGCGCCTCAGCCGTCTACGCCACTGGGCTGGCTTAAAAAATATTTTTAAACACTAAAATAAAAATCTTTAAAATTATTTTTTTTCTCTATAAAACAATGAGCCATTGTACAATAGGAATAATGCCTTCCAGGGTGGGTGTTATGCTGGGATAACATCCCTTCTCAAGTGTTGGACACCCTCGGCTGGTGGCCTCGGGCCCAACCACCCAAGGTGGGATGTTATCCCAGCATAACACCCACCCTGTCAGGCATTCACTGACCTACGCAGCCAGTATAGTGTTATGCTTGTGTAACTGTGTTAGTTTTGGTTGTGGCCGTTCGCACACTCTATTCCAGAGGAATTACCACCCTGTAGGGGTATGAAGCAAGGAACTCTTGGAGAGGGCTCTGCCCCTAGAGATGCCACAGGACAGTTCCCATAGCTAAAGGTACCTTAGGAATCCCCCTAAGGAGAGAGCGCTGCCGCTGAAGGAGGAGGGGAGGATGGTGGGGGCAAAGACAAAATGCTTCACAGTGAGGCTGAGAGGAACTGCTTGTACAGCTCAGGAAGTGGGAGTGGCTGGCTGCTTGGCCACTGAATTACAGGCAAGCCTTTCAATTCACTGACCTATGCAGCCAGTATAGTGTTATGCTTGTGTAACTGTGTTAGTTTTGGTTGTGGCCGTTCGCACTCTATTCCAGAGGAATTACCACCCTGTAGGGGTACGAAGCAAGGAACTCTCGGAGAAGGTTCTGCCCTTAGAGGTGCCACGGGACGGTTCCCTTGGCTAAAGGTACCTTAGGAATCCCCAAAAGAAATGTAGTATCATCCCCAAAGGAGGCAACATGATGCGTATGAGCAAGCAGTAACAGTGACATAGAACCAGTAACTGGAACATAGTAGTAGAAGAATAGTGATGGCTTGCAGTGAGAGAAGGGGATCCCCTAAGGAGAGAGGGAATGACAGGACATCCTCCACCTCCATCCAACAATGGAACCTACCTAAGGAAACTAGGGGAAAACTATGCTAAGTGTTATGACCTGAGGCAATGGAGGAGAGAAAAAAAACCCTGTGAGGGTGAAACCTCTGGGGATCCAAGGCCCAGGTCACCTTCCCTCCAGGCTTGGGAAAATGTATTTAGTGACAGCTCTGCAGCTGCAATTTGGAAAACCCACTTAAAGGGAGGTGGAAAATATTCCAATTTGGAGGAAGGCTCTCACTCAAACCCTCTAGCGGGAACGTCTTGGAAGGTTGCGAGAAAACTCTGCAACAATACGAACATCCAAGGCGCAGGAGGAGAGCAACAACTGCTGAGGCACTCACCTGGCCTACCCACCCTAAATCAAACCAGGTGAACCAAAGGCAGTCATGGGGAGAATGCGGTGAAGGTGCCTTGCTAGAGAAACCACTAAAGTCAATGGCCAACCATTATAGTGGAACACTAGAGCCAAAGGAGATTGTCATAACCACCCTCCACCGCTAGTCTTAAATTCTACACCAGGAGCTGCTGTTGCGTAGCAGGCAGCTAAAGCCAAGCCCAGGGTGAGGACATTCCCAGCTGTGGGCCGGGTGAGAAAGATCCCACCCCAAGTTGGACACGCTTGATGATGCGGACTAAATGCAGAGAGAGACCGTCGGCTGCAGGAACCTACGCCAGATTAGAATGGCTGGCATGCCCCAGAATTGATTGAGAGCTGTAAAGCTGGTGAGCTGAATGAGCACGGCGTGCTGAGATTGTAAGGAGCACTGAGTGCTGAGACCTTGCAAGGTCGGATGCAGATTGAGAGCAGTAGAATCCCAGGCGAAGCCGAGGGGATGGCACTAGGCATAAAGCAATGGTTTGCATAAGCAAGGAGCAACAGTTGCGTAAGCAAGTGGGGACCGGATAGGTCAGTAAGCAATAGTAGTAATAGGTGGACCTGCAGAACAACTGTATAGCAAGTAAACAGCACTGAGTTAGGGGCAAGCCAGCCAGACATGAATAGCCAAATCAAGGTGACAAACTCTGAGGATTTTCGGCGGCGAAGACAGGATTTAGAACAAAATTAATTAACCACATAGGCCACGACCCCCCAAACACCTCCCAGTCCCCACCATAGGACAAACAAGGAAGCAATGAAGGGCAGAGAACCACATGCAGATATAAAACCTAGTTTAATAGCCTCAGCAAGAGCTTCAGCTAACTTCAGAGTAAACAAGGTAGACTAATAATAGGTGTAAACAATGCAGCAGCAGGAAGCAAGTGGTCCTGTACAGCAGTAGTTAAATGAGTACAGTGTTAACACACAGGCACTGGGTACAATAGTAATTAAAGTAAACAGTCAGCAGCAGTGGCTGAAGTTGTAGGTAACTGAAAGCAGTAGCATGAGCTCTGAGTAGGTTTGCAGTTGCAGTGCAGTAAATTGAGAGCTGTAACTGAAAAAGCAGAATGAGCTCTGTAGTAGCAGTACACTAGGAGTTTTAAAAATAAAGGCCCCCCCCCCCAAAAGAAGAAACCAAAACACAGCAAAACAGGGAAAAGGCCCTCCCCAAAAAGAAACAAAACACAGGGAAGCATAGAGCCGGAGGAAAGATACAAACCAGAAGCAGGAAAACAAACACTGAAGTCCAGCAGAGACACACAGAAACAGCAGGCTTTTGGTGGTGGTGGTGGTGGTGGTGGTGGTGGTGGGGGCGGGTGTTAGGCCCCAGCCAGCTCAGAAGACAAACCAACACAGCCTCCAGCTGCAAAGACAAAATGCTTCACAGTGAGGCTGAGAGGAACTGCTTATATAGCTCAGGAAGAGAGAGTGGCTGGCTGCTTGGCCACTGAATTACAGGCAAGCCTTTCAATTATTCCTTTTATAACACCCACCCTGTCAGGCATTATTCCTTTAATAACACCCACCCTGTCAGGCATTATTCCTTTATTAACCTTCCCTGGACCTCTTTGGATAATTTACAGGCATTTTCCCACACCTTTTTCCAAGCTGAAGTTGGGATTGCTTGTCCCAAATCGTCTTGCCATTTAAGTCTAGTATGTTCTGTCAGAGAGTCATCTGCCACATTCAAAAATGTATAGATTAAACTAAAACCTTTAGGAAGGGAAGATAACTTCAACAGTGTGTCCCATTCCAGATTTGGGAGCAGAATGTAGCTAGGGTCTAAGAATGTATTTAAGAGGAAAGTCCTTATTTGAAGATATATACAGAAATCACTTCTACTCAATTGAAATTTATTTTTTAGAATCTCAAATGAAACCAATCTACAATCAGCATCTAATAAATCACCCAATAATTTAATTCCTTTACTTTTACAGCCTATGTCTTTTAGTACTTTAATATTAGGAGTAATCAAAGGGTTCCCCCAAAGAGGCAATAGTTTCAGGGGGACAAATTCAACCTTTTTGAGGCGGTTAAATTTTTTACATACTAGAACTGAGATTTGAAGTACAGGGTGATCTGACTTATTATTCTGGAGAAACCAAGCAGAAGTTTGTTTAAGCTTGTATGCCCAGAAATATCCCTGCCACCAAGGTAGTGCTAACCCCCCTTTACCTACTGGAGCTCTAAATTTAGCCTTGGACAGTCTAGGAAGCTTTCCATCCCACAGGAAAGAGGAGATAAGTCTTTCTAGTTTAATAAACCATAACTTTGGTATGTTTGCTACAAAATTGTTCATAAAATAAAACAACCTAGGAGCAAAAATCATTTTTAGTGAGTTTATCCTACCCCATAATGACAAGTGCAGTTTAGACCTGTCTAGGTCTAATTTGAGCTCCTCCAATATTCTAGACATATTAAAATCTTCCCTACAGAATTAGACATTAAGGCTGCACCTCGAGTACTGCGTGCACTTTTGGAGGCCACACTTAAACAGGGACATTGAACTCCTGGAGAGGGTCCAGAGGAGAGCAACCAAAATGATCTGGGGCCTGGGGGACAGGCCCTATGGGAAGAGGCTCTTAGAGCTAAATATGTACAAACTGGAAGAGAGAAGGGACTGGGGGGACATGATAGAGGTCTTCAAGTACATGAAGGAGTTAAATATGGGAGGAGCAGTCACGGTGCTCTGAAGGGGGGGGCAACTTGAGGGCATGGGTGGAAGCTGGAGGGGGATTCAGGGAGAAAGGAGGAGGTGCTACTTCACTGAGAGGGTGGTGGAGCCATGGAATGCACTGCCCAGGGGGCTGGTGGAGGCAGAGACGGTGGAGGGGTTCAAGAGGGGGTGGGACAGGTACAGGGGAAGGGTTCTGGAAGCAAAGTCCTGTGCAGCAGGAATATCCGGGACTGAGAAGGGAGAAGCCAGAGAGGGTGAGGGGGGCAGTTAGGTCAGCTCCCAGGGTGGGGGCTGACCAAACAAGCAGACACAAAAGACCGTTAGGCCTATTTTGCTGGCATTTTAGTATGTTAGTATATTAGTAATCCCCAGATGAGTTAAACCATCAGCAGACCATTTAACATCTATTACAGTATCTAATTTCTTTCTGAGTTTGAGTCTGCAAGCATCAAACACACTGTTTTAGACCAATTATCATACAGGCCTGATATACTTCCAAACTTCTTCAATATTTCTTTAACATTCAATAAGGAAAAAAGTGGTTGGGTCAAGGGTAAAAGAATGTCATCTGCAAAGTCAAGGACTTTGTTAACATATTTTCCTGTTTGTATCCCATGAATTTTATTTGATTGCATTTTATTTTTGATAAGCGGTTCTATGGCAAGAATAAAAAGAAGTGGAGAGATAGGGCACCCCTGTCTGGAACGTCTATGTAAGTAAAAAGGGAGGACCTAAGGCCATTTGTAAGCATGCATGCTCAAGTATTTCTTAACCCACGAGGAAAATGGGAAATGCCAACCCCTTTTTAGATTCAAGATTTCCGAACTGGGGTCACTGGATCAAAAGATGCCTCATCACTTATTCCAGTAAGAACCTCCCACAAAAAGTATATCAGGTTCAGCCTAGGGGACTGCTAGTACCAGTTCATAGCCATGCCCCTTGATCTCTTTTTGCTTGTACCTCTTAACCTTTCTTCATCATCTGAAAATGTGGCACTGTCCCTCAAAATGAAAAGGAAAGACAGACAACATGTAGGACATTTCATATCAGATCTATCAGGCCTCGCTGGATGGCAATGGTGGTATTGTGTTGTGCTCCAGTGTGGGAGCCCAGTCCTTGGGTCACAATATCACCTCCCAGTCAGATGCCAGTGGGCTGTTGAGACTCAAGGTGGAGGGCAGTAGCTTGCTAGCTGCTCAAGCACATCTTGTGACAGGAGGTAGCCTTGATGATGTCACTGTTGGCTGTCACTCCTCATAGGCTCAGCACTGTGTGGCAGCTACCTAGTTATGAATGAAAGGAGAGCACTGCAGACTAAAATTCCTTCGGCTGTTGATGCATGATGGCCTCCCACTAGGCTCTCCACATAATTTAGATTAGGAACTGCCTCCAGGATCCCCCGCTCCACCCTCATGAATTATAAGTCCATTCGAAGAGGAAAGAGTCCTGAAGGGACTTGCAAACCTGAGAACAGAGAAGACTAAGGAGCCAGATGAGTACATCCAAGGGTATTGAAGGAGTTTAGGGAGGTACTGACTGCACCTCTGACAGCCCTGTTCAGTAACTCACTAGATACAGGGGTGGTCCCAGAGGACGGGGAAGGGCAGATTTAGTCCCACTCCATAAGAGTGGCAGCAGGGAAGAGGCTGGCAACTACTGGCAAGTTGGTCTGACATCAGTAGTGGGGAAACTAATGGAGCACTTCTAAAGGAAAGACTGGTAGATTACCTTGCATCCAGCAGGTTACAGGGCCCAAAGCATCATGGATTCCCAGGAGGGAGAGCATGTCAGACAAACCTGATAGATTTCTTTAACTGGGTGACCACAGAGATAGATTGGGGGAGTAGTGGACATGATCTACCCAGATGTCAGCAAGGCCTCTGACACTGTGCCACACAGGAAGCTCATAAAAAACTGGGAAGCTTAGGGTTGGGAACCAAGGTGTTACACTCGATATGTAATTGGCTGACAGATAGGCGACAGAGGGTGGGGGTTAATGGCACTCACTCCGGGGATGGGAGAATGACAGCAGGGTTCCTCAGGGCTCAGTACTGTGTCCAGCCATCATTGCATGCCCCCTGTTACTGTTTTGTTGCACATGGTAATCCAAATGTGGTCTCCAGAACTGGACACAGTACTCACTTATAAAGTCTTTATAAGTGACATTGCTGAAGAACTGGAAGGGAAGCTGTGCCTCTTTGCAGAAGACACCACAATTTGCTACAGGGTGGACAGTCTAGAGGGGGTGCAGAGAATGAACAGAGACCTGAAAAAGCTTGAGGAATAATCAGTGGTATGGCAGCTGGGTTTCAATTCAAAAAAAGTACAAAATCATGCACCTTGGGGGCAGAAACCCAGAGGAAGAGTATAGAATGGGGGGGCGGGGGTTATTGATGGTCACTAAACAGGAAAGGGACCTAGGGTAATCATAATGAATGAAAGGCAATGCAACAAAGCTGTAGGAAAAGCCAGTGGGATGCTGGGGTGCATAGGGAGGGGTATCACCAGCAGAAGAAGGGAGGTGGTATTGCCACTGTACTGGTCAGTGTTGAGGCCAGACCACAAGTACTGTGTCCAGTTCTGAAGACCACACAATGGTGCAGGGTTGCACCAAATGTCTTATGAGGAGAGACTGAGGGATCTAAACATGTACACCCTGGAAAAGTGTAGGGGGGGCATGATAGAGACCTTTAAATACATCATGGGGCGAATAAGGTACAGGAAGGGAGGATTTTTCAGAAAAGAAGGTGTACAAGAACTAGAGGGCATGCAATGAAGCTGGGGGGAGTTTAGGAGGGATGTGAGGAAATATTTCTTCACTGAGAGGGTGGTGGATGCCTGGAACAATCTTCCAGTGGGGGGCAAGAACAGTGGTGGGGGTCAAGCATGCATGGGACAGGTATAAAGGAAAACTGGTATCAAAGCAAGGAGGAGGAGGAGGTGGCTGGAGACCAGGCGGGGTCTGCAGTGGCAGAACAGGCAGGAAAAAGAGGGGCAAACTGGGTGGGCCAAATGGCCCTTATCTGCTGAAAAATTCTGTTTCTGTGTTTCTACTGCTCCTAGCCTTGGCTGAATTTCTGTTACATGGCGGTAGTAGTGATGAGGTTCTGCGGGATGTTCATAGGGAAACGGTATGAATTTAGAGAAGCCACAGAAATCAGCACCAGTGTCCCCTCCATGTAACTAGTCAGTGAATAGTATAAGAATGGTAACAGCAGACACAGAGGCATGGCAAGCCAGAAGTAAGATAAACAAAAAAGATTAAAACAGGCACAACTGATGGCACAGCAGCCTCAATGCCACTTGGGATGCGGGTAACCCGAGTCTAGGAACAAGCCCTCTGGGGAGGGATGGAAGCCTGTACTGCTGCTTTCCACCAACTGGGTAACCAGAGGTGGCTTTGCAGTGTTAAGTGTCACTGGCCCTAAGGGTGGCACAGTAGCATGGGGCAGTGCTGTGATGCTCTGCCACCTGCTTAATATTATATTTATAAATTGTGATATAAATATATGGTATGTGAAGGTCTGCTTAGACAAGAAAACATCCTAGCAGTGACAAGGGACCTTTGACCTCCAAGTTGTCAGTGTGGTTGAAGCAGCAGGATGTCATAAAACTTGCCAGGTGATAAAACATCGTAAAATATTCCTTTTGGAATTTGCTTCCCATGTATGCATTTTATGACATAGCAGGAAGGGAAGTCATTTGGCTGATTCCTCTTGGTTTTTTCACCTAGAAGGGAACTAGGGACAGGATGTGGGTTTATGCGCCATCAAAGGAACCTGCTTACAAAAACTGTCACCTATTTTTTTTCATTGGTAACTGCTGATTCCAGCCAGCAGAAAAATAATATCATTTTTGGATATCCACACTCAAATTACAGATTTATCACAGATCTAACAGTGACCTCATGGATGACATCACCAGGAGGTGGAGAAAACTGACTTTTGAATATTGCCTGCATCTGAGAAGTTGTGGCAGAAGGACTCTCTGAAAATCAAAGACACACACAGTCTGTGGACTGGTAACTAGGCACTTTAGAAAGAGATAATTCAGCTGGAACATTCAAGTATTTTGCAGGTGTTTTGTTTGTTCTGTAATTTCCCAATAATTTTGTTGACTAAGTTATTGATGTATATGTTCTGTGTTTTATATTTTACCTATTTTACAATTTTTAGTAAACAATATTTTCCTTGAAATTCTGCCTGTGTTTTCTCAGTTTTCTTTTGCATGTGAATGCTGAACCAGTGTTTAATTCTGACATCTGTTAAGAGCTCAGCCAGGTGTGTTACTATCTGGCAAAAAGGTAAGAATATACCTAGGTCTCATACTGAGTCGTAAGGGTACATTTTGGGAACCTGGCTGGGTGCCACTTGGCGAAGGATTATATTGCATTTCCCCGAAGAGAATATATATCTGAGCCTGTTAACTGGGTATGCTAGCATGAGGTTCACATTTGACCCCCAGGACTGGAAGCTGGTATGTGATTTGGACCCAAAACAAACAGTAGGGTTACCCTGTTTGTCTCCTGTTCACACTATTGCACTTCGAGGTTGGCACTGTGGGAGCAGAGCGCCTGACCTGCAGAGTGCGTTTGTGACACTTGCTATCGAAGTGACCTGGGTTTAAGAACAGACTTGAGTGCTTGGGGGAGTGGCCTGGGTTCCGAGCTAGTAGTGAGGTAACACCCGGAGGAGGAAGGTAACGGGACTGCGGGTCACAGTCTGAAGAGTGGTGGTGGGGCAGTAAGGGGCACAAATGGATGATGGGGGGGAATGTCATTGACCTTGGGAGAGGATACTGACACCAAGCTCTGCTCTGGTGCACAGGTACTGACAGTAGGAGCATCAGGTCATGTCTCCTGAGGCTGGGTGAACCAGAAGGAAACACCCCACTGCAGCCGGTTGATACTTGGGTACTCTCAGACTATGCCTCTCTCTCAAGGTGGATGTTGATGAGAGCGCCCCATATAGGGATTGGGGTAACAAAGATTGACAGGCCAGGGCTAGGAAAAGACCCAGAGTGTGAAAAGGGGCAGGTCTGGTGATACAAGGGGATAAATAATTACTTAAAAAAAAAGATCAAAAGAATCTGATCTTTCATACCATTCAATAGAGATTAATGTATAGGCAACAGTGTGCAACAATTTTCTTCCACACCCGAGGCATGAGATACCACGTAAACCGTGAGAAACAAGGGCGAGGGTGTTAAAGAAAAAACAAAAACAAGCTTGACTGTTAACAATATTTTATTTTATATAGTTGCTGGCTTTGTTTTTCCTCATGCAACGAAACAGGAACGGATTACCATGTGCAACAAAACAGTAACAGGGGGTACGTAATGGAGATTTATATATACTGATTTTAGGTTGTAATCATACTTAACCAGTAATTATAGGTACATTATGCACACCTACATTATAAATTACTTCCCTGATGACTGTGCTGTCTTGCTCCAAGCGGATTCTTAAACGTACATTCTTGACCACTAGCCTCATGCGACCGTTCTCCACTGTGGAGAAGTCGGTACGTAACTCACTTATGAAATTAAACTGAAGTAAATGAGGGCATTCTTTGGATTAACAATGATTACATCATCAACCAAAACTGAAATAGGGAACTTACCCCAACAGTAGGTGTATTAGTGTTACTTTGTGGGATGGTATGTTCCCTGTAAAACTGTTTTTAAATAACTAAAAGAAAAGAGATGAAAACCCCTGGATCCATTAAATGAAAACCCCTGGGTCCTGAGCAGGACATCTTGCACTTACTTCTTAAAGGTACAGGCATCGGGGCAAGTAGGGCATTTTTCACAGGTGGTTCCGTAGGCACCAGGCTGGGTACATTCGCAGCTTCCACAGATGCACTGGCCGCGCCCGCTGCACAGCAGGCCATTGTCGGCTATGCAGGTGTCGATGCGTGTAGAGCAGTTGCAGTAATCGCCACTCCAGCCCTGGTCGCAGATGCAGTCTCCACAGCTACATTGCCCATGACCTAGAGGACATCACAAAACCACATAGGGTTAAAATTGCCTTTCCTCCAAGAGAACTTGGGTGTTTGTTTGTTTCTTCAATATGGCAGTCTTGGACATGAGTCCCCCGAAGGGAAAGGGAGTATTGCAGTGTTTGTAATTCATATTTGCTTACCCCCTATTACTGTATCTTTCTGTAAATATTTCTCCTTTTTTCTTGTTTTCTGTCTCCTTGGTCTTTAAAACCAGCTCTGCAAGTAGCCCCCCCACTCGCCATTGCCCCATTATAGGGACTTCACCCAGTGACATCACTGGCTGCAATCAGTCAGTGGCTCCTAATACTGATACCACTATTTGCATGGGCTGCCATGCTGATGAAAATGAAGCAGCTCTGCTGGTCCGTTGGTTCAGCTGTAGCACTACAGCTCATGGCATCGGTGATCAGAATTCAGGAATAAGCTTGAGTTATCGGGGGGCAGAGTCTGGAGCAAGAGGACTGAGTGTTCCAGAGAAGGCTGTCCTCCTTTGGATGGGAGGGATGCAATCCCTTGGTGCTGCACTGCTACTTGGCTGACCACGCAGCGGGGAAGCACAGTGAGTGGGAGGCTGTCTGCCCTGCTCCTCATGCCACACCCATTTGCATGTGCTTAAGGCTCCATGCATGCTGATGCTCTGAAGGGATGGCAGGAGGATGAAAAACAAGGACAAAAAATATCCCGGAGCATGCAGAATGTATCATGCTCGGCCCCCACCTCCTGGCACTGGCAACCCATCCACTATGGGTTTGCCTGCCCTCAGGTACAGACAGAGGCAGGAAACATTACCTGGCTGCAAACTTGGGGGCAAGGAGGGGGTAAGCACTAGGGACAACTGGAAAAGGGGTGGTCACCCCAGTAAGAATAGTGCAAAAAGAATAAATGAAAAAAAAGAAGAAGAAAATGAAACAGTTCTTTAGTGCATTCAGTTTTCACTAGAATAGCAACTCATGCCAGTAACAGTATCCCTATCAGGAGCCAGTGACTGATTGCCATGGATGATGCCCTGGAAGCAGTCTGCAATTAGGTAAAAGTTTGTGATTCTGAATGTTTAATTATTCAATTTTTAGACTGCTTGATTGATTCACTTGATTGATTGATAGATTGATTGATTGACTGGGTAAGTACACGGGTTCAGGAACGACCTGGGCCTAGGTAGGCGAAGAAAAGGGTGGAGATAAGAGCAATGTGGTTATAAACAAGCTGGCAAATACATTTTCAAGATTAACAAAGAACAGGTAAAAGTGAAGTAAAAACATTTGGATACAATTTCAATAGAGTGGCACAAAAAACCGAGTTAAATAATTTGTTTTTTTAAGAATGTAATACAAGTGAGCTGGCCCACCAGTGCAGCGGTAGAGCTACTGCTCGCGACGCCGGTGACCCGAGTTCAGGAATGAGCCTGGGTCCTTGGAGGGTCGACCGGTGAGGAGGAGGAGGAGGATTGAGTGAACTAGAGCTGCTGTCCTCCTCCTTCAGGGAGGAGGGCTGTCGTTCCCACTGCAATACTGCCACCTGTGTGACCACAGGTGGCAGTGCAGCCGGGAACACCAAGAAGGGGGAAGGGAGGATGTCAGCTGGGGTCCGGAGTGGCAGCACGTTTCTGCATGCGCATGTCTCCTTGGACCTCCTAGTATGTGCCATCCTTGGAGCTGGGAGAAAACAGAAAATGGATAACTGCCTCTGTCCCTGCCGATGGGGCCCCAGTGCCTAGCAACCGGACTGACCCTGAAGAACCCAGACAGGACTGCCCAACATGATTTGTGTAGGCAGAGAGAGGCCAGTGCTCCCTCCTTTCCCACCTGGGGGGGTAAACCGCGGCTGGATGAGGGATGGTCATCTGGCCACTTGGGAGTTTGGTTGAGCCACAGGACACCTTGGAAGTCCCTGAGAGAGAGGGATGGCTGTGGAGTTAGAAGGGGGTATAAGCTGGCCTGATGGCATGCAGGGCTGTGGCACCCATGCCTCACCTGCCACCTTGCCAGTGACTGGGATTTGGTGATGGACTCGGCTCACTAGGGGCTGGGCGGGGAGAGGAGGACTGAGCATCCAGAGGATGGCTCTCCTTCTCTGGAGTGGGAGGATTGCAGGTCTCAGTGCCTGTCCGGTCCCTAGTGGAGGATTGGGGATCAGTAGTCAGTGTCAGCACAGCAGGGCATGGAGGGATGGCAGTCATTAATGTCCCACGTACGGTAGCATGCATGGTGCATCTGGACAGCACTGCACATCTGTCCCTCTACAGAAATTGGGAAAATGGCCGGGTGCAGTGTGAGATGATGCTGACCCTTCGCAGGCTCTGCATTGGCCTTGGGGCCCTCTCCAGGAACTGGATCCATCTTGCTGTTGGTAAGGCACCCACCATCAGCCCCTGCCATGGGGAAAGCATCGGGAAGAGGTAAGTCCCTGGGCCAGGTAAAGGGAAGGGGAGGGTTGGTGGAGGGCTAAGCCTGCACTGTGGCAGGGAGAATAAAGAAATTAATGGCAAAAAAGAAGGGAGCATAAACAGAAAAAAAATACACTACAGGTGCTAATATAGCATAGTGAGTCCAAGCAGTGCTGACAGAACTATGCCCTGATAGTCAGAGCCTGGCACAAGTGCAGCTGTTTGCGCTGTGCCTGCACTGGCTTGGCTCTGAGCGATACTCAAACAGATGGTGCTGATCAGATGGAGCAGCACTCTCTGACTGAATATCGGTCCATGTTGGTGCAGGGCTGAGTGAGTCTGAACTGTCCTGACACTGACCAAGGCTGCATATGGGCCACAGGAATTGTGCTGCCTGACATGGGATAGCACCAGGTCCCCTGTGGGCTATATTCAGCCTGAGCATGTGTAACCTCCCTACCAGTTTGGGGGCTTACCTGCAGCCCGTAGCTCCTGTTTCCAGCCGCTCTCCTCAGAGCCTTCTGTTTGCCTGCATATTTTTGTTTCTGTACCACGAGTCCTTCTGCCCCCTTCTGGGGCCCCTATCTAGCCCAAAGGTAAAATCCAGCCCCCCGTCCCGGGCTCATGAAGCCAAACCTCAATCCACTGTACTGTAAAAGATACTCTGGTGCAGTGGGGTCGTGCAGGCGCCAGTGGCGCCTTTGATCTAGTGACCGCCTGCCTTGCGGTCGAACCAAGAAGTGTTCTGTCGGTCCTGGGATCCCACCAACTAAGTGGGACCCAGTGACCACGGAGAGGGCCCAGAGCAGCTTCTACCTTCAATAACTGAAGAGATCCACAAGGCAGTAATGATAGGCGCTCATGAATATTATCGAGCTGGAGCTCCGATCAACTAGATATGCATGAGGGTGCTTCTGCCCTCAGGGAAGCTGCGTTTTCACCTGCAGCCGATAAAAAAAGAAAATAAATCTTTAAATAAGTGTGATTACTGTGTGTTTGGGGGGAAATGTTCAAAAGGGGAAACGATGGTTAAATAAACATTTATTCAACCTGGCTGCACCAGACTAAGGTTGGGACTCAGAGAAACAGCCTGCCTGCTGCAATAGGATGGGTTGCAGTGACAGGAAAACATACTGAGCAATCTAACTAGTCTGTGCAGTGACAGCAAGTGCACAACCAGGGCTAATGAACTGTGGGGCATTTGGGCAAATAGCTAATGTATTCTGGCTGCACCAGCAGTTAATTTGAGACTGTACCTAATCTGTTTAAGGGACCGTATGTTAAGCAGCCATTACAAGTAGCCACAGCCAATCAGAAGGCCAGGATATTAAAGCCAGAACTTGTGGGACATTAGCCAAAGCTCATGGGAAACTTCCAAGCACTCATTGTGAACTGCAGGGATATAATTTTAGGTGCCAAAATAGCAAACCAACTGTGCATCAAGTGAGGTTCTTGCATAATTCATTTTCTTGGTTGACAGGTCCTCCAGCCAATCGGAGGCCAAGCACCAAACAGCTTCAGCCAATCGGCAGCCTCAGGAGAGCCCTATAAGAGACTGTGTTTTTCAGCCTTTTGCCAGATTTGAGTGGGAAAGGAACCCCCATGGGAGTGGGGGCTCAGGCCCCCAGCCATGCAGCCAAGCCTGGAAATCCAGCTAATCCTCTCCATCCAGGAGGGGTGTTTGCCTTCTTTAGCAGTTAAGTTTAAAATAATTTAGTTTAAGGTAGTACCTGCTAGCCTGGGGGTTGCCAGAATGTCCCCCCGGTGCTAGCCCTCCAAGTTCCACACTGAGGAAAGACATGGACCTGCAACCTGATGCCATCAAACCAGCTGTGAGAGAGCTGATCGAATCTCAGTTGGGAGAGGACTGAAGAATTCAGGAACCTTCATAGTGGAGATCTACTGTGAGGAGCCTGAGTGAGTACTCTTGTAACCCCCCGGCGTAAGAAAGAAAGAAATCTTGCTGAATTGGGGCAGCTTTGCCCAATTGACTGTGCTACGTAACAGCATTCTTGGGTCTTCACCCTGCAGCTGCTGCGCATAACCTTAGCCAGCGAGGGTGGACCCATTTGTTAGAACTTTTGCTGACTGTGACTGTTCTGGCGGTAGCCATAGTCAGCCCATAACGGAGAAGAAAATGTGCTGATATGTGATGTCTGCTGGAGCCTACAGGACTGGAAGGGGAGCACTCAGGGAGGGGCTCAGCCTGACTTTACCTGGGAGGTCCAGTGTTGTGCTATCTCGTCAACACATCCAGTGGAGCTGCAAGCCACATAGTGGACTGAGACCCCGAAGTTAAAATGGGATTTTCTGTAACCTGGAAATGACTGCTTTCCCTTGAGTAATCTGACCAGGGTGGCCCTCCTGGCCCCTGGTGGAAGGCACTATCGCTTCTATAAGTGTGCTGAGTGTTTTCAATCATATAAATGTGCTAGTCAGTCAGAAAGAAAGGCTTACCTTCCAGACCCGGTGTGACCAACCGGCTACACCCAACCAAATGTTCTGTTTCTAACTGAAACATGCAGGGCAATCCCTGCACACCCCGAAGGATCTAAAACTGTTCGTTTGTTAGTTTGCGTTCAAGTTGAACACTATTTCTCTTTTAACTCAAGCCGGCCAATGCACAGCTGCACTGTCCATCAGGCCTGCAACCATCTAAGGGACTATGGTAACTGGGGACTCAGGGTAAAGTGTGTGAGATTGCGGGGTTTCATACTGGGTCTGGGGAACTGGTATCAGTGGTGGGAAAAATGATGATACTGTGTTCCATCTAATTTAAGGCAGCTAGACAGCCAGGGCTCTGGATATACTCATTGGTACAAAGTGATTGCATCTTCTAGTTTAACTGGTATCTACCCCGCTGGAGGCTCTTCCCAGCACAAACCAAAAATCCAAACCGAATCAAATGTAAATTTTGTAAATATTAATCATCACTGCATAACCTCTATTCCTTTTGTTTCCCTGTTCCTAATCCCTAAGCCCCCCCCAAATAAATATTGTTTTTACTGTTTTTGCACTTATGTTGTCATGAGCATATTATTAGAGAATGTCTTTAATTACAGAAATGTCTGAAATGTAGGGAAATGCTACTGAGTCATGTGTTGGGGTGGTTAATGGTAATAGTGGGTGGTACAGCATCCCAGGGGGTTGTACCAAGTAACAGCTAGCCCACTTAATGCTATACTCTGGGTGGAGGCACTGCACAAAGGTAAAAGCATGGAAAGAACCAGTTTAAGTTTGGAACCCAGGTCCCTCAACCTACATCCCGGGTAGTAGGCAGGGGTAGTAGCCCTTGGAATAGCGCCGCCTAGGGGTTGCGCATGCAAATTAGCTCATTGGGCTTTCAAAGTACTAAGGGGCCATTTGCATGCCCATTATGGGCTCACTTTCATGGGGCGAAGCAGCCCCGTAGTGCCACTGTCAATGTCAAAACTCACTGTCTGGTGGTCTAGCTGTACCCTCCACCCCCCCAACCCTGACAGCCTCTTTGTATTGGGCCCCCCGATCACCCATTTGTATTATTTGTAATATACCCTGGTGGTCTAGAGGTTTCTCCCAACCCATCTGACTGTCTGTCTGTATTAATTGTAGTAGTCTCTGGTGATCTAGAGGTTCCCCCAACCCCCCAACCATACACGCACCCCCTCCATCGCTCCATGACTGTAAGACGACAGCTGGCCAAGGAGGTGAGAGGAGGGCTGTGCAGGATGCCAATTTCATGGGATTGGCACTCGGGGTGAGACAGAGTGCAGGGCGGGGATCCTCAGTGGGTGGGTGGTAAGGGGGGTGCTGAGAACCACTAGACAACCAGGACATATTACAATTACTACGAACAGGTGATTGGGAAGGACTGCTAGATCACCAGGGCACATTACTAATAATATTATTAAATGGGAAAGGGATTTCAGCTATTCTGATTGGTCATTAGCTGTGCGTTAGAAGTGTCTACCACACACAGGTAAAACTGGAAACCCCATGTAGAATACAAAGTCCTATTTTATAAGTGCAATATGCCACTCTAGGGTGTGTGTGTTAGTTCTATCGCACGGCTAGGGGGCTGGACACACTCGGCCTGAGGCCTTGTGCCTCACTGCGCCCCCTGCCCCCAGGCCGTGCATTAGAACTGTCTAACGCACAGCCCATCGTGTCTTATTGCTTACTCAATGGGAAATTGGAGGGCTACCACTAGACCACAAGGGAATATTACATATTTATACCTGGCGTTCAGGGGGAGGGTTGGGGGCAGCTTGGCACAAAGGTGGCCAACTGCAGTACAGCTGCCCTGCCTGGGGGGGCACAGGATTAGCACCTGGTTAAGGTTAAGACATGGTTTTCAGCAGTGGTAAGCAGCACCACTTGGGGACTTTTAGCACCACCGCAAACCTTTGAATATGCCACTGTACCAGTGGTATGCATGAAGGAACCCCCTTGTTTGCATAAGTGTAGCAGTATAGTCAGCACCTTGGTACTGCTGGGTTTGGGGGCACTCTGGGGGGCCTCTGAATGAATGGAGCACTAGATCAAATCCAGGCTAGTGACAGCACTAACCACATTCATGTCGGTGCTGACCTTTGAATATCGGGCCCTAGATGTGGTACAAGACGAAAACAGAATTCACCCAGGTTACTGCTGTCGATACTCAGCGATGTGAAATGGCTAGCTTGCCCTCTGTTACTAAGAGAAGAGTTTGAATGTGATGAACCGCTGTGAAGTAAACAGATTTATATTAATTACATGTTTTTAATGAATTAAATTAGATTGTTTCACAATCCTATAACGTGCTAATGTGTGTATGTGAGATTTACAGACCAGTACAGACTTGTGGTGACCCAATCAATCAATTAATTTTTCTATGATCTCCAACAGGTTAATCCTTTAGAAGCAGAAACAAGAATAGATATCTTTTGTACAGTCTCTGGGCCGGCATCAGAAAATGAGTAGAAAAAAAGAAATGAAGGAAGAACTTGGCTTCAATGCACTGCCTGGGGTTTGTTTCCTAACTAGCAAAGTTGCATTCCTAACCAGGCATGGCCAAACAGATTCACAATAAGATACCTACAGGCTACTTCTTTTCTTTGAGCAAAGAACTCTTATTACTACAGTTTTTGAAACTAGCTCCCCCCCACCCCCGTTTTCCCTTAATTTTCAGTCACATTTTATCGCCTGGACCAGGCACATATCGCCCTTCTCTGGACCCCTGGCAACCACTCAGCCTCATCTGTAACTAGCTACGTAGCAGCAACCAGCTCCCATGGCTTTCTCTCTCTGTGGCGGGGAACATTCAGGGTGGGTGGGCCTTGCTCCCCAGGTGATATAACTAGGATTCAGTGACAGATGAGGGATTGAATGGGGCGAGATCCATGCGTGGCAGTTTTGCGGCCATCGCCCCTCCCCCACAGTACGAACCACAGCCACTGGGGGCCAGGAAGGCATAACGCTTCCCTTGCAGCTGGAAGGGTAACCTTTCAGGGCCTGGCTGCATGGGCTGCAGGTGTCACAAAAGCCTGGCCTTGACCCACAAAATCGAGAAGGCGCTGCCACTGGCAGCCCTCCTTAGCCACCTGTTTCCCAGTGCCTCAGGTTCATTCCCAAACCCAGGTTACCTGCGTGGGTACGCAGTGGACAACCCACTAGGCTATTGGGCATCCCCCCTTTATCTTATAGTTTCTTTATATTCTTTTAATTACCTCCCTCCCCCCAAACCCCTGAAGTGCTCTCTGGCTGCCTTAGGCAATCTTCTAGCCCCAACGAAGCTCACCTCCTCTTCTCATCCTCTACTGTTTTCCACCACAAACATTAAATAATAAAGCATTTTGTCTGTTATTTAAACAGCCTTTGGGGAAAAAAAGGACAGGGGTCACTTTGAGAGACCAGTTAATCTCCAAACAAAAATCCTACACCCATGACATTTGCTAATCCTGTTTGGGTCACAAAGCTGGCAAGAAAACAAAGCTGCCTTTGAGAGCTCTTATCCCATTTGGTTAATCTGTGACACTGGTGATCCCACCTTCTCAGTTCTGTAAACTTTAACAATGATTTACCAACTGAGACAGTCTGCCCACCTACACATTTGAGAGTGCTTGTGGGTAAACACCTGTTACCTGTTTCCTTTCCTTCTTTTTTGTTTTGTTCACAATGTATTAACCCAGGATAGCCCAGCTGAGTAGCAGTACCTTAAAACATCTCATTCTGTGGCTGGCCTGTCAGCACAGCGATGGCGCTACCACTCACAATGCCAGTGACCCAGGTTTAGGACGGCCTGAGTCATCAGTGGGTCAGCTGGGGGGGGGGGTTGAACATCCTACAGGACGTTCTCCTTCCCGGGCGAGGGGAGGGGCCCACTCCTGCGGTGTGACTGTCACCTGGGTGACCATGGGTGGTAGTACAGGCTGGAATGCGAGCAGGGGCAGAGAGGCATGCCATTCACTGAGCACGAATGGACACCTTGCATCACCGTGCACATCCCAGAGGGAGGAAGTGGAGCCAGAAAACAAGAAGACACCTCAGCCTATGAAGAATGACATCCACACGGAGTTCGCAGACCCCGCACCCGATGACCCAGGCTGGCTGCCTGCACAGAAAGATTGCCTTTCTGAGAGAACTAGGCCAGCCCGAGGCCCTCCATCACGGGAAGGGATACCATGAGTGCACAGCAGGGAGTGAGGTAAACCCTGGGAGAAGGTGATGTGGTGGGGTTGGGACTCCGTGTGGTCTGAAGAGGACCTGAGGCAGGCTGAGAAGCAAGGGGCAAAAAGTACAAGTTAAAAAAATTAAGTAGCTCATTTTCAGTGAGATCCTGCTTGATCTCTTTTTATAGCTGTGTGGATTGAAGCCCTAAGAGGTTAAGGAGCAGCTCACAAGACTCAAGCAGGCAACTCAACCCGCCCCCTGAAGAGGCATTAAGGTCCGAAAGCGCTGGAGTGTTTTGTCCTGGTCTCTCTGTTTTGCTACTGTGTTGCCCTTTTACGTTGCACTAACTGTTGGCACTCATTTCTCATCAGCATTAAAAGACTGTAGCAAACAAAAAGTATTCCTCGCCCATGAGTGCTCCTTTCCTTGCTGCCTGTTCTGGTTGAACGGTTTGGTGAGCACCTGGAGTTGCTGACTGCGCGCCCTTCATCTTGGGTCCAACTCAACCACAAGAGCTGCCTGCTGTAGCATCTAAATTAGCAATAAAAAATAATTTTCTGCCCAGTGGTTTGTAAGTTTATTATGACCTGCTGGTACTTCTCTTACCCTGTGCTACGCAGACACTGATCTGTGAAGCCCTACCTCCAAAACAGGATTTTGACTGGTACTTAAGTGGGGAGTAGGGCTATCGCTCTTTGAACTTAAGGCGATCGGGAGCAGGAAGCCATGTGGAATGCAACTATTTAGGTTTTCTGGTGACTTATCTCATAGAGTTTACTCCCAGAATAATGCACACCCTGTAATGCCTTATTGTGAAATCTGTTGTACTTACTCTATCCCTGTCTGATCGCTCTGCATATAGAAATGCCAAAATAGTGTCTCAAGCTTTCGTTCACCAGTTTTTTATTTTTTTCCCCTATTTTCATTTTTGTTTTGACCAGGAAACGGAGGCTAGGGAATACTTCCTGGTTTTTGCCTCGTTCTGTGGGGAGGATGCCAATGCAAATGAACCGATATAGAACCAAATTATGCTGTTGGTGCGTTTTTTTTTTTTTCACTTTATCTTTTTATTGAAATTCGAGTATATAAGAAAGCACACATCTAATACAATAGAAAACTATCCTCCCTGCAAGGTATAAAATATCACTTAACAAAACACAGTATTTACGGTAAATATATTGGAGAAGCCTTATATACATGTATTGATAATAAAATACAAACCTAGACAGGATGTAAGTGGAGAGCAGAAGAGTTACAATCAACAGGGTATTATAGGATCAGAAATAGCAACCATGTAAGAAATACACAGTAGGGCAGTCTATGGCAAGGCATTCAGTAAACTGCAAAAAGTGATAAATGTGGTAATATGAACAATGTTCAGAAATGGAGAGGTGAAGATAAAAGTGTGCAAGGAAAGAAAGAAGAGAGAAAAAAGTAAGGAGGAAGGGAAGGAGAGAGGGAGAAAACAGGGAAGAAGGGAAAAAAGAGGAGAAATCTGTGCACAAAAGTTTCGAGAAAACCTAATCTGAGAGCAAAATAAGAAGGAGGGCTAAATATCCCTAAGAATTAGGGTCTAGAAGAATTAGGTTCATGTACTTGAAGTAATCCTGCCAACATCTGTCATATACAGTGAGTCGGTTATGAGTAACATGAGATAATCGGTCTAGGGAGGCATACTGAGAGAGGCTTTGAAGAACATCTGAAAGAGAAGGCACCAGAGTAGATTTCCATTTCATAAGAATCAGATGTTTGACCAGAAGAGAAAGTATGTTTAGCCATCTAAAATGTGCACGTGAGAGGAGAGCGCTATTGGAGGATAAGGATGCCTAGAAGGGATAGCTTGGGGTCTAAAGGTAGTTTTTGTCCTGTTACTCTGGAGGCAAGTAAACAGACTTTATGCCAGAGCTTATTAATGGGAGCGCAAGACCACAAGATATGAAGTAGATCCCTGTTAGCCAAATTACAGTGCCAGCAATTATTATTATTTAATAGGCCCATTTGTTAAAGCACAGAGGGGGTTCTATACCAAAGATGTGGATTTTAGTTTGTATTAAAGAACTACGGGCATCTTTAAAGGTATTATGTGCAATACATCAACAATTACTCCATTGTGCATCTGAAATATTGTAGTTAAGAAGAGTACTCCATTTATTTTTGGCCTGTATAGACTGAGCAGGTAGATTATCAATAATGTCTTTGTAAATGGAGCTATTTAATTTTACCGATAAATTAGTCCAGTGCAAGATGTATGGGTTTAGAAAAGTATGCCTAAACACTAAACTAGAGAGAGAGAGAGTTATAAGCTGCCCAAATTTGTAAAAACTTCCAGAAGTCCTGTTTCGGAAGTTTCCATGTGACCTGCAAGTCTGAGAATGATCTAAAAGTGAGTGAATTCTGGTCCAAGATATGTCCAAGAAAGAAAATGCCTTTGTTCCTCCATGTATGACAGAAAATTGGGTGATCTTCTATAGTGAGCAGTGGATTGCCCCATAAGGGGGCATAAAACCAGGGTTTTGGATTGGATTTCGGAAATTTGTGGGTTAGTTTCCAATAAAGAATAGAGGATGATATAGTCGGGTGAGATTTTAATTTAGAGGAAATGGGATTAAAAATGAAGGAAGTGGGAACTCCTCCCGGGCACAATGCGGATTCCATTGCAACTCATAGTGGTGAGTGAGGGAAGGGTTTCTGAAACCATTTAATGGTGTGGGCCATTTGGAAAGCCCAGAGGTAACCCTTGAACCAGGGGAGTCCAAATCCCCCTTTTTTCCAATGTGATCGAAGTTTGTTGTGGTTAAATCTCAGTGGTTTCCCATCCCAGATAAAATTATCTATTAATTTATCAATTTTAGCAAAAAAGGAGGATGGTAAAACTAAAGGAATATTGGCAAAGAGGTAAAGAATCTTGGGAGAAATGGACATCTTAATGACTGCTATTTTCCCCATGAAAGAGAGATTAAGAAGCTTCCATCTGTCCAGAATTGTTTGATGTTATCAAATAAGGGGTTAAAGTTAATGTCCCATATCTTCCCTAAGTTACTAGTAATTTTGATTCCTAGATATGTTATACCCCGTGGTGACCAGCGGAATCCAAGCGTTATGTTCATAAAGGCTTTACAGTGGTTGTTAAGGGGTATAGTTTGTGATTTGCCATAATTCAAACAAGGCCAGAAATTTTAGTAAAATTATTAAACAAATCAACCAACAGGGGCCCAGCCTCATTCAGGTTTTTGAGTAAGATTAAGAGGTCATCCATGTAGGAGAGAGAAACATATCTTGAATTACTCACAGGTATGCCCATAATGCCAGAAAATTGACGTAAACAAGCAGTCAGGGGTTCCATGGCTAAAATAAACAGGGAAGGTGACAGGGGACAGCCTTGTCTAGTTCCCCTTGCTAGATAAAAGTAAGAGGAAAGGGTGGAATTAGTAAGTACTTTAGCAACAGGGGAGTTATATAATAGCTTGATCCAGGAGCAAAAGGTATGAGAAAGACCGAAATAAGATAAAACTTGATGAAGGTAGTCCCAGTTTAAGGAATCACAGGCCTTCTCGAAATCAATAGCTATGGCTGCAGCTGGTGTATTGACGGATTTGGCTTTGTGAATTAAATTAAACAAGGAACGTAGGTGATCAGAACCAGATCTATGTTTAATAAAACCAGCTTGCGAACAATGAGTTCGCTTGGGAATCAAGGATTCAAGTCGAGAAGTTAGTAGTTTAGCAAATATCTTCCCATCCATGTTTAATAAAGAGATGGGCCTGTAACTTGCGGGGTGAGTAGGGTCTTTTTCTTTCTTAGGGATTAGGGTTATGATTGCTTTGGTGCAAGATAGGGGAAGCTTGCCAGTATTGGAAGCTTCTTGATAAACATTAAGAAGAAGGGGGCATAAGGTGTCGGAAAACATTTTATAGAAATTGACAGGGAATCAGTCACCCCAAGGGGATTTGCCGGATTTCAAGGAAGACAAAGCTTTCTGGATTTCCTGAAGCGAGAAGGGTTCATCTAAAGAATTTGTTTCAAGAGTAGAAAGATAAGAAAGATGTAACGATTTAAGAAACTGTTGAATTTGTAAAGTAGATGGAGAATTTGTGTTACAGTATTGTTTTTGATCAAAGGTTTTCATTATACGATTTATAGAGGGGTTGTCGGAGTGAATCGTACCCTGTTCATCTTTTAGACTTAGGATGTGTCATTCCATCTGTTGTGCTTTGAGCTGGTAAGAGAGGAGTTTCACATTTTTATCGCCGTGTTCCCAAAACTTATATTTAAGTTTAAACAAGGCCAGTTCGGTTTTACAAGAAATTAATTTGTTAATTTTAACTCTAAGTTGAAGAATTTCAAGATGAAGTTGAGAATCAGGACAGTGCCTATTGGAAAAAAAGTAGAAATTCTCTTTAGCCTTAAGAGATTTTTCCAAGTCAGCCAGCTGTTGTTCCCTTACTCTTTTCCCATGTGCAGCATAACTGATAATTTTCCCTCAAATTGTAGCTTTAAGAGCTTCCCATACAGAGGACATAGAAGATTCGGTTGGGGTATTGTGAAAGAGGAAGTCCTGAATTTGTGCTTTGATCATGGGAAAGAAATTGGGATCCTTGAGAAGGAGAGGGTCCAGCTGCCAGTAAGAAGATTTAGGTGCTAATGGGCCCCACAAAAGTTGCAATTTGACAGGGGAATGGTCCAAGATTATGATTGGAGAGGTGGATGAATCAATAGTTTTTTCCATTATAACAGGAGAGGCTAACCAGTAGTCAGTTCTACTGTATGTCTTATGTAGAGATGAGTAAAAAAGTAAATTCTCGATCACGGGGGTTAAGGAGGCGCCATACATCAGCTAATCTAACATCTTGCATTAGTAATGAGAGGACTTTAATACTTCTAGGGTGGGCCTCTGTAGTGGGGCTACTTCTGTCAATGCTGGCTTCTAAAGCTAAGTTAAGATCCCCTCCAAGAATAACTGGTGTATTATCAGTGTTAAAGGATAGAATCTGTTGAGCTAAATTGTGAAAAAACACCGGGGAATCGGAGTTGGGTGCATAGACATTAACAAGCAGAAGAGGACCAGAGTTGGTATTCAGTTTGACCATCACCCATCTGCCGTCAGTATCGGAAACAGAATTTACAAGGGACCATTTGAGACTCTTATGACTAAGAATAGCAACTCCTTTTTTTTTTTTTTGAGGTATAGGATGATTCGTAGATCTGACCGACCCAATCTTTTTTAAGTCTATGAACATCCTCTGCTAATAATTTTGTTTCTTGAATGAAAGCAATTTGTGTTTTATGTTTTTTGAGATGTGAAAGAATTTGCTTCTGCTTACAAGGAGAATTAGGTCCCTTCACATTCCATGTATATAAAAGTATGTCACTCATACTGTTAGTGTTAAAGAAAGGGAATAATCGCTGGAGTGTGAAGGGATAAATAAATGAGGCAGAGGATGATTAGAATACAATATAGAAAGCTTACATATATGCAGAGAGTGGCAGGAACATTAAAGCCAAAAAAAGTGAAATGTATGATGCATGAGTAGCACAGGTATCTTATTAAAGTTAGAATAGAGATGAGGAAGGAGAAAAGTCATTAACAACAACAACAATACTAGTAAGCTAAATAACATAGAAAATGTTGTATGGGTGTGAGGAGATATGAGTCAGTCAACTGGCTAAGAGACTCTCTCACCACACTGGGGCGTCGACGTAGGGAGGAGACTAGGAAGGACTGGTTATAAATATCGGCCCAAACCTAAGTCTGATCCCAGTAATATAATAAAGTAAGTATTCCTGATAAGCTAAACTGAAAGGGAATAATACCAAGAAAGGCAGGGGACTGTAACAACCTCAGCTTAATTCTAAGCTAACAGGACAAGGTATAAGGATAAAGCTAAACACCAGAACTGTTTTATAAACATAAGTAGTAATAGTACAAGATATACCAACTTGAAATAACAGTAAATTAAAGAACCAAATACGAGATGCCGGTACAGCCTAGACATAGAGCAAGGAATTCAGGGAGCCAGGTGGAATGCAAATGAACAAATATAACAGGAAAAGTAGATCATTACCACATTAGAGTGACTCTGAGTATACTTTTGCAGTGCAACAGAATAAGTACACAACAAATACAATATTGAGGGGGAAAGAAGAAAGGGGAGGTCAATTTAAGCCCTTACGCCCTGAGCCAAATGCAAATCGGGATTATGTGGAGAGGTATAGGCTTCGGTGATAACTGTAGACAGAAGAGATAGTCATAGTAAAGATCAGCTCCGATTACTCTAAAATTGCCTAAATAGGTGTTATATGGGGTGACTAGGTCTAGAAGACTAGGCCCAGTGAGCCCCAAAACAGGAGGGACCATACAGCAGTGGATTTCTATAATATCTGTAGGCTTCGAGTCAAATAAGAGCATAAGGAAGATGTAGATTGACAATCCTTTGCAACAGTACACCAAACATAGCCCACCTCTTTGAGTGCTAATGATAGTTCCATATTGTAAACAGGAGGCAGTAAGAATAATGGAGCGTAGGGAAGGAGATAGATTAAATGTAGTTACCAATAATACTTAAGAACCTCTCATCAGGAGAGGGAAGGGGTAAGTTGCCTTGTAATATATAATAATTCACATATGAAAAAAAGAAAAGGCAATAATTAGAATGCATACCAATTGAAGATATGCAACTGAACAGCCAAAAGACTATAAACCTGATGCACTGCTAAATTGGAGAATAAAAGGCTAGATATGGAGAGCCTGTTTAGTGAGGTAATGTATAAGATCTAACACTAAAATAATGGGTTAGAAAAGCATTGCTGATATACCAAAGTTCCTTTGACGACCTTTAAGTTGCTCGTTTAAACACTGCAACAAAAAGTAAATTGATCGCGCCGCGATGCACAGCCTTTGCTTTCTGCACCTGCTGGGAGCGAAAGCAACCAGGTAACATAGACTGTAGAGCGGGTGGCTAGGCAGAAAAAGTGTACTGGCACTCCCTTTAAGTATCCTGGAAGCAAAACCTACCAAGATATAGCAACTGTGACCATATTACTGACCATATAAGCTCATGACACCTTAGATTTATTAGTAGGATTGTGACTATTGATGTTTTTGCTTTTGGTCTTTGCCCTATGTTTCTTTTTGGGCAGCTCTAAAGATCTGAGTGGGGAACTTGCAACAACCTCTGCCCATGAAGTATCAGCGGAAATGCATCCCTGAGGCACAGGGCCCAAATTAGAGGGATGTTCATCTAAAATTTGCTGGGGAAGATCCTCCTGCAAGGAGTGCATGTCATCCTCCAAGACAGCAAGCTTATTGCTCAAGGGAATAGAGGGGTTGATTTGAAGGTGAGAGGCTGCAGCTTGGGGTGTTTGGGTTGAAACCTTGCTAGAACAGCATGAAAATCTTGAAGAATAATGCCCCGACAGAAGCTTCTCTTGCAGCCATGTTGATTGCCTTGGGGTCAAATCAGTTGCGGCGTTGCTGCTTGGGGCTGCGAGTTCTGCAACACTTTCCCCACGTTTCTGTACTTCGTCTTCCACCCTCCATGCGGATACCATAGCTGTGTTCGGGTTGCCAATTGCTGCTGAACCTCCCAAGGTAAGATTGCAGAGAGAGACCTCCAGATAGTTACATAAGACTTCAGGGGTTTCAAACTTGAAGGAAGAGCCTGAGAAAAGGTGTAGTGTCACGGGGTAACGTACAGCAAATGTAATGCTTCTTTGGTGGAGGATTTGTTTAAGTGGTTTGTAGGCCTTCCTTCTGATGGTTAAATATTTTGAAAAGTCTCTGTAGATGGAAATATTAAACTCTTGCCACTGAAGTTTCCCCATTTCTCTGGCTCGTTTCAGTATTAATTCTGTGTGGGAATAGTTCAAGAAGCAAGCAATGATAGGCCTTGGTCGCTGGTCTGATGTTGGCCTGGGACCCAGAGTGTGGTGAGATTAACGTTAGGTCAGGAGGCAGTTTAAGCATTGCAGGCAGCAAATATAATAAAAGCTAGTAGTGTCTCCTAATTCTACACCTTCAGGGAAGCCAAAAAATCGTAAATTGTTGCGACGATTACGATTTTCAATATCATCAATTTTTGCTTGTAGGGATTTAATAGTTCGATCTTGATTGCGGACAGTAGCCTAGAGGTCATGAATAGTAGTGGTGTTACAGGCCATTGCTTTCTCATTAAATGCAATTTTCTGGCTAAAAGTTTCAAAAGTGGTCGCATTCTGTTGGGTGGAGGTTTTTAGATCATTAATCTCAGCCATCAGTTTAGAAAACATTACTTCCACTCTAACAAGTGAGCTTTGCTGTACTTGGAGATCTCCCATAATGCTGAAGGATGAGGCCTAGTATGCTGCAGTACAGTGTAGAATAATTGAATATAAGTAGATGATGGATCAAAAATTACTTAGACTGTGTCAGGCAGTAAGATTACAGGATGGTCACAGGAGTTGGTACCAAAGAAAGGTCTGGTGAAGGCTGGATGAGGTTAGATTGCAGTAATTCCTGCAGAGATTCTGAATTATGCTGCCATCTTCTGCCTGGTCAGGCCACACACCCCTCGTTGGTGTGTTTTTTAGTAAATGAGAAAGGACACTGTGGAAATGTTCCTACTCATTTCTTTTAGGAGTTTTTGGCAAGGGAGAGGTGTGAGCCATTATTTTCTAGGCTTAATCATGACTGTGTGATTTGGGAAATATTTAACAGAACTCTTATAGTGATATGCACAGCATTGATATTTTGTATCTGCCAAACCCGTTGTGCACTCCTTATGCAACAGAAATACACAACCCATTCTGAGATAGTTAGCACAATTTTAGACTCCATGGAAACATAGACTTTGATGGCAGATAAGGACCGCTTGGCCCACCTAGTCTGCCCATTTCCCTACCTATTGGATAAGCTGCAGGTTCTAGTTAACCAACAGCCTACTTCCTCCTACCCCTAACTATAATTGCCTTATGTCTGTCCCATGCATTTTTGAATTCCCCCCCCCGTTTCTGACCCCACGACCTCCTCAGGAAGGTGGTTCCATGTGTCCACCAACCTCTCTGTGAAAAAAATGCTTCCTCACGTTGCCCTGCACCGTCCCCCCTCTATCTTTACATTGTGTCCCCTTGTTCTTGCACATCTCTTTTTCTGAAAGATGCTCCTGTCTTGGACTTTGTCGATTTCCTTGAGGTACTTGAAAGTTTCTATCATGTCCCCCCTCTCCCTCCTTTCCTCAAGGGTATACATATTAAGCACTTTTAGTCTCTCTTCGTATGACTTCTGTTGTAGACCCTGCACCATTTTAGTTGCCCTCCTCTGGACAGCCTCCATCCTTTTTATGTCCCTGCGGAGATGGAGTCTCCAGAACTGTACACAGTACTCAAGATGGGGTCTCACCAACTGCCTGTACAGAGGGATAACAACTTCTTGTTTTCTACTGATGATGACTCTCCCTATCAATCAATCAGTCAATCAACTTTATTTAACCAGGCATAAACACCATTGAGCGAGCTCATTTTCAAAGTGGTCCTGGACATTAATACAATACAATACACAGTCACAGATGCGGTAGTCAATAATGCGAAGACACTGTACAGGTGAAGGTCAGCATAGGCCTATACATACTGGTCTGACATAGGTGTATGCAGATTACAATTCATAAAAAAGTTTACAGGAGAGAGAAAAGCCAACAATCCTAGACTGTTGCCAGCTTACTGGCAATAAGTAGGGAGAGGAAAGGCAGGAGGAAAGGTGTGTTAGTGGAAGGGGATAGGATGAAGAGGGCCAGGATTAGAAGGAATAGGCTAGTAAGTGCTGGTTATCCCTTACTAGGGATGTGTGGTGAGTGAGATTCTGATCGTGGGATTCGTGGGAGGAACCAGAAGCTAAGGGCTCAGAGTCGTCTCTAAAACAACTGCATGTTTCCTTCAGATATTTGGCTATCAGGGCTTTGAATGTGAATAGACCTGGAAGTGAGGAAAGCTTTAACGAGTTTTGCATGGCGTTCCAAAGTGATGGGAGTGAAAAACTGATTGCAGCCGAGCCATATATTGTTTTCACTCTAGGAATCTGGAAACAGAGTACAGAGAAGTGTCTCACGCCATAAGATCCCTTGGCCCGTTCGAAAAGGCTCGAAATGTATGCAGATAGATTATCAGATAGTGCTCTATAGAGCCAGAGGAGAGCGTTTCTCTTCCTCCTAGTTGGAAGTGAGGGCCAACATGACTCCTGGTACAGTAGGCAGTGGTGAATACAAAGAGGTAGGTTAAGGATAAATCTTAGGGCCCGGTGGTAAAGAGTGTCAAGTTTGTTGAGCACTGTTGAGGGACAATGATTGTAGAGAAAGTCAGCATAGTCCAGTACAGGTAGGAATGTGGCTTGTACTAGTCTCTTTCTAGTTTCTAAGGTAAGCAGATGTTTAATAATCTAGAATAAGCCTAACCGCTGCCTTAGTTTCTTCGAGACTTAATTCAGGTGGCACAGAAAGTTAAGCTTATTATCCAGTCAGAACCCTAGGTATTTAAAGGTTTCAACTATTTCAAGGGGTTCATCTAAAAGCCTTAGAATCTGGGGAATATGTGTTGGTCCAGAGACTGCCTTTGGTGAGAGAATCATGGCTTTAGTCTTTTTTTGCCGTTGAGCAGGAGCTTGTGTTTGATGAGGTTATATTGGAGCGTAATCAAGTCTTGCTGTCAATTCTCAGGGGCCAAGTCCAAGGATGAATTTGTGGTGTAGAGTACAGTCTCGTCTGCAAATAAGTGCACATTAGCTGAGCGCAAATGTGTGTCCAGGTTATTGATATAGATTGCAAAGAGGATTGAGCCCAGTATGGAGCCTTGGGGGACACCTCATAAAAGAGATTTTTGTGGAGAGAGATCCCCTGTAGCTTTGACTTGTAACCTGTTGGTGAGGTAATTGGTGAACCATTTGATTGCAGGACTATCAAGACCGATATTGCTCAGTGCTGTAAGCAAGATGTTGTGATCTACAGTATCGAAGGCCTTACTAAGGTCAAGAAAAAGGGCAAACACATGCTTCTTAGAATCCAGGGCAATTTGCCAATCTGTGGTTACTTTTGCAAGGGCAGATACTGTGCGTTTGGCTCTAAAGCCGGATTGTGCAAGGTTTAGCAATTTCTGTGAACCCAAGTGTTCTCTAATTTGGGCATTGACAATTTTTTCAAGTAGTTCTGACAGAACGAATAATATAGAAATAGGCCGGTAATTATTCAGATCGCACGGATCCACAGACTTGAATAATGGTAAGATGTGGGCAGTTTTCCATGACACAGGTAGTTCTCCTTGCTTCAGAGAGGTGTTGAATAAGTAGGTAATGGGGACGGTCAAGTAGAGATGGCCAAGCTGTAGGAAGTAAGGTTCAATATTGTCTGCACCAGCACTCTTTTTAGTGTCTAGAGATAGATGTAGGTCCTCTACTTGTTTGAATACGACTGTATGAAAGCTGAAAGGGGTGGGATGAGGTTGGTTAGGGTTAGGATTAACATTAGAGTTGGCAGTGGATTCCCCTAGCGGGATGAGTTTGTTGGTAGGTGAGGTGTCAAAAGCTAGCCCTGCCGTGGCAAAGTGTTCATTGAACTGCTCTAGTATAGCAGCTCTATACATCCTAGTATCCCCTCAGCCCTCCTTACTGCCTTCTCACATTGCTTACCTGCCTTAAGATAATCTGATATGACTACCCTAGGTCCCTTTCCATTTTTGTTGTTGTTAGTGCCTTCCCCACCCCCCACCCCCATTGTGTACTCTTCCCCTGGCACTTTTTTGCAATGAATCTAAGCTGCAATATTTTTGACCATTCCTCCAACCTTGCCAAGTCCCTTCTCATCCTTTCCAACCTTCCCCCTTGTGTATCAACCCTGTTGCAGACCTTTGTGTCATCTGCAAAGAGGCATACTTTTCCTTCCAGCCCCTCTGCAATGTCTCCTATAAAGACATTAAAGAGGACCAGTCCAGTACTGAACCCAGTGATACCCCACTAGTAGCTTCCCTTTCTTCAGAGTGTACTCCATTTACTTGTACCCTTTGTGTCCTGTTGTCCAGCCAGTTCATTACCCAGGCTACCACCCTGGGACCCACTCCCAGGCTGGCTAACTTGTTTATTAATTTTTTTCGTGGGACTGTGTCAAATACCTTGCTAAAGTCTAGGTAGGCCATATCCACAGCCCCTCCCTGGTCTACTACTTTGGTCACACAGTCAAAGAAATCTATTAGATTCATTGACATGACCTTCCCACTGTGAATCCATGCTGCCTTGGGTCCTGTGCCCTGCTGGCCTCTAGGTACTCAACAATTATTTCTTTCAGAAGTGATTCCATCATTTTCGCTACCACTGAGGTCAATCTAACAGGTCTGTAGTTTTCTGCCTCAGTCTTGCTCCCACTTTTGTGAAGAGGAATCACATCTGCCCTCCTCCAGTCCTCAGGTACCACACCATCCTCCCATGATTTGTTAAAAAGGGTAGTCAGTGGTGTCACTAGGTCTCTCCATAGTTCTTTTAGAATTCTGGGGTGAATCCCATCAGGCCCCATTGCTTTGTCCACCTTGAGTTTTAGAGCTTCTTTCAGGACCCTTTCTTATGTGAATGGACTGGTATCAACCCCCCCGTCCAGAGTGCTTCTATTGTTTGATTTAGGTACCTCCCCCTCTTCTTCTTCTGTGCATATTGAGCAAAAGTATTGGTTCAGCATCTCTGCCTTTTCACAGTCATCCTCTGACCAACTCCTCTCCCCTTTATTAAGCCTCACTATCCCTCCCTTGGTCTTCCTTTGCTCCCTAATGTACCTATAAAAGGTTTTATCCCCCTTCTTAACTGAGTTGGCTGTCTTTTCCTTTGCTATTCTGACTGCCTTCCCCACTTCCTTCTGCTTTAACTGATACAGTTCTCTGTCCTGCTCCTTCTGTGATTCCGTGTTCTTCCTGAATGCTAACCTTTTCTCCCTAACCTTCCTAGCCACCTCCTTTGAGAACCACAGTGTTTTTTTTTTTACTTCGTTTTGTTTTATTTGCTTGACACAAAGGCTTGTTGCTTCTGTGATGGCAGTTTTAACTTTTCCCCATTGTTCTTCCACCCCTCCTTCCTGCCCATTTGCTAGTACATTCCTTAGGCACTCACCCATTTTTAGAAAAGTCAGCCCTCCTAAAGTCCAGTACCTTTGCCTTTGTATGGCTTGCTCTACTGTTGTGTTAACTGTGAACCACACTGTTTGGTGGTTGCTAGTTCCCAGATAGCTACCCACTTTTAAATCTGTGATCCTCTCTCCATCTACATTTGAGAGTACCAGGTCTAAGATTGCTCCCTCCCGAGTGGGTTCCAATACTAGCTGTCTGAGGCATGCCCCCTGCAGGGCATCAAGAATGACCCCGTTCTTGGATGTGACTGCAGCAAATGTGCTCCAGTTAACATCTGGCATATTCAGGCCCCCTATCAACAATATCTGCCCCTTTTTCTGCCATTCTAAAGATGCCTCCTATCATTTCCTTGTCCATTTCCTCCCCCTGAGATGGGGGTCTGTATACAACCCACATGCAGAATATGGTGCCATTGCCTGTCTCCAAGTTGACCCACAGTGCCTCCTCTCCTCCCCGTTTACCCTTTAGTTCTGCTGCTTTGATCTCTTCCCTTATGTAGACAGCTACTCCGCCTCCTCTTTTACCCTCCCTGTCCCTCCTGTAGATTGTGTACCCTGGTATGTTTACATCCTAGTCATGGTTCTGTGTGTACCATGTTTCCGTGACTGCCATGATATCCAGATGTCCCTCTTCCATCAAGGCCACTGGTTCAGGAAGCTTGTTACCCAGACTACAGGTGTTGGTACGCATTGCTCTCCATTTTTTGATGGCTTTACCCCTTTTAGCCCTTTCCCTTCCCTTCCTGACTTTGCCTTCTTCTCCATTTACTGCTGTCCTGCTCCCTATTGACCTCTCTACCTTGGTGTTTTCCTCACTGACTACCCTGTTTTGTGGGGGGAGACTGGGAATTCCCTGCTTCTTATCAGTGCCTCCCCCTTTGGCTAGTTTAAAAGCTTGTCAATGAAGCATTTGAATCTAACACCTAGGAGCCTGGTTCCCCTCCTGGACAGATGCAGACCATCGTGCCAGTATAGGTGGGTATCCCTCCAGGTGAAACCCCAGTCCCCAACGAAGCCAAAACCCTGTACTCCACACCAGTTTTTCAACCATTCATTGAATCACATGGTGTGAAGTATCCTCGCCTCACCCATGCCATAGACAGGCAGCACCGCCACGAAGGTTACGGTGTGCTAGTTGTCTAAGGCTCCTCCCCAACTCTGCAAACTCCTCCTGCACTGCTCTGATCCCACGCCCAACCAAGTCATTTGTCCCTAGGTGGACAATGTCGTCCAGCTCCCTCTCCAGTGCAGCTGCTCTCATGATCATGATCCTGAGGATTCGCTTCCTGTCCCTCCAAGCCATAGCATCGGGCAGGAACCTTACTTCCCTCTTCCCTGACTCCCCCAGTTCTACCCCCCTAACAATCCCTAACAGCCGTTTGAAAGAATACCTAGTACTCCCACAACAGAAACATTTTGGAATCATTTTTGGGGGCACTAGGTTGGAGCTATGGGTTGGAATATGACTAGATTTTTCTTTTTTTTTCTTTTTTGCATCCAATTCTTTTTCATTTTCCTTTTTTTCTAAAAAATTTGCAATATTAATTTTCCTGTTCTTTTGTGATTTTTTTTTCTGAAGACTCATGTTATTTTGTTTTTCCTTATTATATAATACAAGACAATTTTTCTTTGTAAATCTTCGATTTATACCCGATTTGTACTTGACACAAGTAATGAACGTTTTTTTGTGTTTTGTTAATGATTTTTTTTTTTTATTATTAATGTCCACCTGAATAAGCATGAGAACAGGCAGACGGGACCACAGTTTAACATCTCATCCTAAAGATGGTACAGTGTCCCCCAAACATCATGCAGGGGCACCAATATGGTCACTTAAGACCAAGGGGGAAATGTGTGCCCCCTGCACAGCTACCAGCAGCACTCTGTGCAGCACTGTGTGGTCATTTGAGGTGTCTCATCCTATTACTCTCCAGGCCCAACCCTGCTTAGCTTCTGAGATCTGACCAGCTCAGGCTCCAGGGGGGTAAGGCTACAAGCATCTCCCTAGTACTACTGCCTAAGCAACCACTGGGGGAATTATAACAGCTTCTAAGCCAACTTTTAGAAACGGAAAACATCTATTTTTTTTTATTTATTTACATATAATAAATACTTATACTTATGTGGCAACAGCAGGATACAAAGACAGTTGTCTGAGCCCCCACTATGTGGGCTCTGTTACTCAAAGGCATTTTGCTCTTAAAAGACGGTGAGTTTTCCCAGAAGGGCAACATCTTTCGTCAGGCATTCTTCAGCTGGTAAAACAAGAATCACTTAAATCTGGTCAAATAAATCTTCTCTGCCTCCGCCTTCCCACCAGTAACAAAACAACAGCTTTTCTTGCTATATTTTAGTTTTCTTTTTGTTTTTTGCAGTTAGATTTTCTTTGCTCTAGTAGTCTCTGTAATGGCTTAATGAGCTAAGCTACCCCAGCTCTGTCATTCCAGCCTTCCGCCGGGACTTACAGTTGTGCGTCCTGCTGTATGGCCAGAGTGTTCATTGGGTGCAGGGCCTGCGAGTGGCCTGGATGGCCAGCTGAACCAGGAACCACTACTGTTTTTTCCATTTTCACCTCAAAGCGGAGTGGGTGTGCAGTGCTGCCAACGATGGCTTTGCACATGCTCCCGTGCGCAGAACAACAGCAGCTGCCACTCCCCTGACCCCCTATGTAATGGTCCCTGTCTGCCTTGCCCCCAACCTTCACTAGGGACAGGCTTGCATTGGGTGCCATACTCTCCCCCTCATTTGAGAGAGGGGAGCTCTCCCCTGGACACTCACTCCTGTCCCTCCCCAGCCAACCCCAAGTGACCTTGGTCCACTCCGGTATCAGGGTCACCGCTGTGGTGGCAGGTGTGGCATTCAGTGCCTCAACCCTTTGTGCCTCTGGACCATCTGTCTGTATTTTACTTATGAAAAATGTTATCTGTTTTTTTGTTCACTCTATTTTTGCTCCGTTGGGCCAGGACATCTCTCAGAGGTACCCACTCGATCTGGACCTCTACTCCCTGATAAGACCCTCCTCCTTTGGTTTGGTTCCTCCCACCAGGACTTTCAAGCCCCCAGATCACCCCCCCGAGGAAGGGGCCCACCTCACCTACCTGGCAGCTCTTTCTGTAATTAGAGGGTCTGTCATGTGTGGGTGGCACCTGGGACCATCGGAGGGATGGTCCGGCAATAGGGATGTGAGGCCAGGTCCCTAGGACCCTCGTTGACTCCCCAGTCCTCTGGGGATTTTCATTGGTTTTCCCCGCAGGAGCGCGGATGTGCAGTGATGTCATGGCACCTGCGTGCCAATGTCCACTGCTGCTTCTCCCCCTTGTTAGGGCACTGCATGTCCTCTCTCCCCCGATTTCCATCAGGGGCTGCTAAGGAGCGCAAGACCCAGATCGCTCCCCAGGGAAGGGAGAGCAGTCCTCTGGATGCTCAATCCCTTCCCTCTCCTGCCAACCCCCGATGGCCCATGTCAGTTTCCAAACCCGGGTCACCGGCACCCTCAGCACCACTGGGCCGGGTGAAAAATTTTATTAAGACTACAACATGGAAAGAGTTTATTGGAAGACCACATTCTAAAATAAACAAGAGTTCTTTTGGACAATAGTTTGGGGTACCCAACAACACGAAGTAGTGGAACAGCAGCAAAGAGGCAGTGTGCTGCAGTGGTTAGAGTCCAGGATTATGAACCAGGAGGTGCAGGTTCAGATCCTTCCTGAGCCACTCACTCACTCACTCAATGGGTGACCTTCAGCAAATCACTTAACCTTCCTGTTCTTCAGTCCTTCCTATTTTAAAACTTGGTACAAACTGGATCCCACTGTAAATGAGATATTACATCTCAACAGGGACTGTTCTCAGCAAATACATTTTAAATAGAAAAGATCACTTAAAAGGAAGATTTTATTTGCTCGAGAAAACCCAAATGAGATGTGACATCTCATTTACAGTGGGGTCCTGCAGCAACCCAGTTATACACCTGGGAGGGGCTGAAGCACAGAGAACATGTAATTTGTTTGAGGTCCGCTGTGCCACTGGCTCTTCGGAGATTCGATCCCCTGATCTCCTCTCTCACTAGAGATAATTGTTTGAGTACCGCATATACTCACATATATGTCAGGTTCTTAGTACCAACAACAGGCACTTCAGAGAGGGGAATCGATGTATACATGAGATTGACTTACCTGCAAGGCCAAATTATAAGCACAGCTTCCGTGCCCGTTTGAGCATTTCTTTTGCCAGTAAGTTTTTATTTAGTGGCTCCATGTGTCACTACATTGACCCATTACACACACACACAGACACACACACACACACTCTCATTCAGTGGCTCCATGTGTCACTACATTGACCCATTACACACACACACACACACACACACACACACACACACACACGCACACTCTCTCATTCAGTGGCTCCATGTATCACTACATTGACCCATTACACTACACACACACACACACACACACACACACACACACACACACTCTCATTCAGTGGCTCCATGTGTCACTACATTGACCCATTACACACACACACACACTCTCATTCAGTGGCTCCATGTGTCACTACATTGACCCATTACACACACACACACACACACACACACACACACACACACACACGCACACTCTCTCTCATTCAGTGGCTCCATGTATCACTACATTGACCCATTACACTTACACACACACACACACACACACACATGCACACTCGCTCTCATTCAGTGGCTCCATGTGCTACTACATTGACCCACTACACACACACACACACACACACACACACACGCTCTCATTCAGTGGCTCCATGTATCACTACATTGACCCATTACACACACACACACACACACACACGCACACTCTCTCTCATTCAGTGGCTCCATGTATCACTACATTGACCCATTACACTTACACACACACACACACACACACACACACACTCACTCTCATTCAGTGGCTCCATGTGTCACTACATTGACCCATTACACACACACACACACACACACACGCACACACGCACACTCGCTCTCATTCAGTGGCTCCATGTGCCACTACATCGACCCACTACACACGCACTCATACACACACACACACACACACACACACACACACACTGGCTCTCATTCAGTGGCTCCATGTATCACTACATTGACCCATTACACTTACACAAACACACACACACACACACACTCGCTCTCATTCAGTGGCTCCATGTGCCACTACATCGACCCACTACACACACACACACACACACACACACACACACACACACACACACACACACTCACTCGCTCTCATTCAGTGGCTCCATGTGCCACTACATCGACCCACTACACACACACACACACACACACACTCGCTCTCATTCAGTGGCTCCATGTGCCACTACATCGACCCACTACACACGCACTCACACACACACACACTCGCTCTCATTCAGTGGCTCCATGTATCACTACATTGACCCATTACACTTACACACACACACACACACTCGCTCTCATTCAGTGGCTCCATGTGCCACTACATCGACCCACTACACACACACACACACACACTCGCTCTCATTCAGTGGCTCCATGTGCCACTACATCGACCCACTACACACACACACACACACACACACACACACACACACACACACACACTCGCTCTCATTCAGTGGCTCCATGTGCCACTACATCGACCCACTACACACGCACTCACACATCCAACCAAAACACACATACTGGCAACTCTTCCTGCCACAAGTGCCATTCTTTGTCCACATTCCTCCTGGGAGCAGTCAGAGCCGCTGGAGAAGGTGATGGTGTGTACTGAAAATCGGAAGGCTGGAAGCGGTGCTGTGGCTGCGGATGGGGAGGGCATTTAGAGAGGGGCACATGTATGATGGCATTATACTGCTGGAGTGGTGCTGTGGCGGCGTTAGGGAGCACTTATTATGGAGTCAACGTATACACAAGGCACATCTATACATTTAAATTCACAAGTAAAAGGGGTCAACTTATATGCAAGGTCAACTTACAATACGCGCAAGTAAATATGGTAGCTAGGTTTCTGTAGCAAGGCTTTAACAGCAGTAGGTGCTCTGCCTGTGTACTGTATATTGACTGAAGTGCTGAACAGCAATAGGTGCTCTGTGCGTGTACTGTATGTCGACTGAAGTGCTGAACAGCAGTAGGTGCTCTGCACGTGTACTGTATGTCGACTGAAGTGCTGAACAGCAGTAGGTGCTCTGCGCATGTACTGTATGTCGACTGAAGTGCTGAAGAGCAGTAAGTGCTCTGCGTGTGTACTGTATGTTGATCAAAGTGCTGCACAGCAGTAGGTGCTCTGCACGTGTATTGTATGTCGACTGAAGTGCTGAACAGCAGTAGGTGCTCTGTGCATGTACAGTATATCGACTGAAGTGCTGAACAGCAGTAGGTGCTCTGTGCGTGTACTGTATGTCGACTGAAGTGCTGAACAGCAGTACATGCTCTGTGCGTGTACTGTATGTCGACTAAAGTGCTGAACAGCAACAGGTGCTCTGTGTGTGTACTGTATGTCGACTGAAGTGCTGAACAGCAGCAGATGCCCTGCACGTGTACTGTATGTTGATCACAGTGCTGTACAGCAGTAGGTGCTCTGCACATGAACTATATGTTGACTCAAGTGCTGAACAGCAGTAGGCGCTCTGTGTGTGTACTGTATATCAACTGAAGTGCTAAACAGCAGTAGGTGCTCTGCGCGTGTACTGTTTGTCGACTGAAGTGTTGAACAGCAGTAGGTGCTCTGTGCGTGTACTGTACAGTATATCGACTGAAGTGCTGAACAGCAGTAGGTGCTCTGCACATGTACTGTATGTCAACTGAAGTGCTGAACAGCAGTAGGTGCTCTGCGTGTGTACTGTATATCAACTGAAGTGCTGAACAGCAGTAGGTGCTCTGTGCGTGTACTGTATGTCGACTGAAGTGCTGAATAGCAGTAGGTGCTCTGCGTATGTACTGTATGTCGACTGAAGTGCTGAACAGCAGTAAGTGCTCTCCGTATGTACTGTATATTGACTGAAGTGCTGAACAGCAGTAGGTGCTCTGCGCGTGTACTGTATATCCACTGAAGTGCTGAACAGCAGTAGGTGCTCTGCGCGTGTACTGTATATCGACTGAAGTGCTGGACAGCAGTAGGTGCTCTGTGCATGTACTGTATATCGACTGAAATGCTGAATAGCAGTAGGTGCTCTGTGCGTGTACTGTATGTTGACTGAAGTGCTGAACAGCAGTAGGTGCTCTGTGCATGTACTGTATGTCGACTGAAGTGTTGAATAGCAGTAGGTGCTCTGTGCGTGTACTGTATATCAACTGAAGTGCTGAACAGCAATAAGTGACAAAATATCACTATTGCAGGTGTTGCATCTGCATATAGGTTTCAAATAAACATAAAACGTTTAAAAAAATTAAAGTGAAAATACAACTCCTTCTTTATTTTCAGAAAGCTCTACAATGCCAGTTTGACAACAGTTTCATCGACCGGCATCACAGCGACGGAATTTATGTCAACCACAAACTACAGTTGACATCAATCCCAAAGGACTTCTAGTCTCTTTTTCTATTGGGGGCTTTGCCCCCCTGAACCCCCCCCATACGGGGGGCTCTGCCCACACACCCCACATTCTAAATACAATCGACTCCGAGTCAGAGTTGATTCAGGAAGGGGGTGCAGGACCAGGAGGCAGTGTGCCCGGGTCTCTGGTGCACCAGTAGAGCGAACTGTTGATGCTGTCGGCATCGACGTAGTTCGCTGTATTGATGTTGCTATCAGGGAGGTATACCTTATCGGAAATTTGCTGAGGACTGAAAATTCACTATGCACCAGGACACAGTTGTTAATGTTGAGCTGGGTATAAACAGGATTTGGTTTGAAATTAAAAAACAAATTCTGTAGGAGGCAACTTACTTGATGGTTTCCTGTCTGCTTTAAAGGGAGCCAAGACTCAGATTCGTCAGTGTATGTGGGAAAATATACTTTTGGTCTGGCCAAAGAAGCAAATTTAGGGAGTTTAGATGAAAACTCTGTGGTAAAAAGTCAAATGTTTCTAAAAAATGAGAGTACGGATCTGTTTTTTGAGAAGTTCACATTCTAAGCTTGGTTTTCTTAAAGACCTCTTACTGAGGCCTGGAAAAGGGAAAAATCCAAGTTGTGCCAAACGTTAATTAGTGTTCTCTGACATCATCCTGTCTCACTTTAACATTTTTGTCCCCCTACAAACTGCTGTTACAGTCCCAAGACAGAGTGGAAAGTGTGCGGACACACTCACCAGTCGCCCCCTCCAAAACAAAAATTCTGAGTCTCATGAAAAGCAGTGCTAGTCCCATCGTGCTGGCTGTTGTAAAGAAACAAAGGCCAGATTATAATCTCACCATTCTGGTCACTGCCGTTAAGTAGTCCAGGTTGCAAATGTCTTATATGAATAGCTTTCTTCTCATATGAAAAGAATACTTCATCGTAGGAGTCGTCCTTCACAGGGGACACTTCCATCTCCTTTTGTGAAACCAATAATGCCTTTTCCTTGCAACAGTGCCAGAGTATATGGCTGGCCTTGGTTCTGTATAAAAATCAGCCTGCTAAAAATTCTTGCTGTGCATTTTCATTCCTAGCCTGTGATGACTCTAGCTCGATCCTGAACCTGGGTTGCCACTGCAAATGGTAACCCAACCTCTGTGCGTGGGCACACAAGAAGTCTTGTCACACCGATGTCCTTTTTTTTTTTTTTCTGTTCCCCTCTAAACCCCAGTACTGTCACCTGACTGCCTTACCTTGGCCACCTCTTCCCACCGAACACTCCCCCATGGAGTCCTGGCTTACCCCCCATATGGGGACATGGTGGGGGGGGGCCTCCTCCTTAACCCCCTCCCCAGAGGAATCAAGTCGTTGTTGGAATCCAGGGTGCTACTGTAGCCGCAGGCAGTTGAGGATGCACTATCAGGCCCTTGCGTCAGTGTCGCACTGGAAGAGGCATTTTTTTGTCTTGTGTATGCCCTCTCAGAGTGTGACGTGCCACGATGCCACGGCTTATACCGGCATCCATCATGTTCTCCCCCCTTGGTGTATGCATCAGGGCAGCGATACCTCTTGGCTGTCACCAGAGGTCAGGCCACCCCCGAGCCAGTGTGCTCCCTGGAGGAGCTGAGCGATCCATCGGAGGCTCAGACTTCCTCCCCCCGGCTGGCCCTCTGACTCCTGGGTCCACTCTCCAACCTGGGTTGCCAGCATCACAAGTGGAAATCCAACCACTGCGCCAACTGGCTGGCAACATCTGCAGTGTCCTCACCCACCTGTTGGCCCTCTGAATGCACTACCACCAGTGATCCCCTAGGTGGCAGTATGGTGGCGATGGATATTAACATCCCTCCCTGAAGGAGGGGAGTGTCCTCTGAGATATTCGATCCCCCCCACCCATAGGTCCGTGACAGTTCTGACTCAGTAACCTGGGTCACTGGCATCATGAATGGGTAACCCTACCTCTGCGCCAAGATCCCCAGAACATCCATCACATAGCCATGGACAACCACATCCCAGTCCGTTTTGTGGAAAGAGGGACTGCTGTCTTGGACACTGGAGTAATCCCCTACTCTTTTTGAACCATGTCAGTCGTAGGGAATGTCAAACAGGAATTGTTGGAGACATAGCCTGGTTACATAATGCAAAATACTGAGAATGTTCATGAACCAACACGTCCCCTCCACCACAAACATACTACATAATCTACCTAAATTTTTGCTGGGTAGTTCAATATAACTTTGTCTGTACAAACAGATTTTGTTATAAACAGCAAAAAAAAAAACACTAACATCCACAAGACAGTTAAATGGCTTTTGGGAAAAACATCTCAAAATAGTTTACGTGGTGCAGTCTAAGACTAATTGTAGTTGTCTGTTTAAGGATGACACACTCTTTTTCTGTTGGTATATATAACCTTTTGTTTACTTTTGGTAAGTGGAGTCTGTGTACTCAGCACCAATTAGAAGCATTTTCAGGACTTTGTCTCTCTCTCTCTCTCTGTCTTCCTCCCTCCCCCACTGGGAAGTAGCTATGGCACACACTGTGTGTGCAGTCCTCGTTGGTGTGTGATGACTGGTTTGGGGTACTGATTAGGATGATCATGTTCATGATAGCAATGTCTGTGGGGCAGAACACCCCTCCCAAATAAAGGATATGAAAGGAGACCACAACACATGATCTACTTACAGTAACTTATTTTTCTTGTTGTTGTATATGTAGTTTATGCTTCTCCGGTCGGAGCAGGTTTGAGCTACCTTCATCCCAGCCCTGCCGACCTCCACTGTCCATCACCTCCCCAGGACTTGTCCTGGCAGTGGGGTTGGTTGGGGATCGGTGAGCAGAGCATCATGAATGCCTGCACTGCTGCCATTTGGCCCCATTTTTTTCCCCAATTTCTCAGGATGGGGCGCTCACGTCCGTATGCATGCATGGAGGCACACACGCTGCAGGGTCCCACAGCACCTGCCACATCTGCCACTCCCAACCCGTACTGCCACGAGGCCTCCACCTGGTGGCAGTCATTCGATGGAGCCAGCAGTCCTCCCTCCCTGGGAGAGGAGAGCAGCCCCTCAGACACTCGGTCCTCTCCCCTGCAGCCAACTCCCGGTGACCTGTGCTTGTTCCGAACATGGGTTGCCAGCGTAGAGTGAAGTGTGTCCTTTGGCATCTTGACTCTCAGCACCACCAGGCTCTGAGCCTCATTTTTATGAGACAGATGTAAGAAAAAAAACTGTAGCCTCAATGCCTTTTTAACCATACAGCGAAACGTTATTGTTTTTATGATCGGTCTGTGCATACAATGTACATCAATAAAGTTATTCATGTTTTTATGATATCTTTTTAATAAGGTGAGGCCACTAGGTTACATTTTTTCACTTGTTTTCTGGTATATCTCTTTCTGTTGTGCTGGTCCCCATTTAGCCCACCCTCCCCAGCCTTGTCCCACACCATCTCTGGTACTTACCTAAGCTCCCACAAGTTGCCCCTCGTGGCAGGGTCACGGTAGAATTGCCCTTGTCCACCCCAAGGCAGAATCCAGTATGGTGCCCTGTTGGTGGCACCAGACCTGTGTGAAGGCTGTCTGTCATCTCACTATGGCAGGAGGATTTTTCCTTCATTTTGTAACTTGGTCTAGGGGACATCGACGAGCAATGACATGGAGCGACATGTGACATCCCTCCACTTTTTTGGTCTCTCATCTGCAATAACAGTAAGATCCTAATAGTTGTCAGGCCCACTGCAGAGGGCACAACCCACCCATCCAGGGAGAGGAGAGCCATCCTCCAGATTCGATCCCCCCCCCCCAGCTGACTTTCGGTGATTTACATTTGCTCCTGAACCCATGTCTCTGGCATGGCGGGCAGTTGGGCTACTGCTGTACCATCGAGTCAGCCAGATTAGGTTGAATGCAGTCATATGATGTGGTCTGGTAGTGATGGTACTATGAAGTAGTCCTGGCAGGAATTCTGTTTTTTTTTCCCTTTATTGTTTTACTCTCCCATCATTGGCTTGGCGCTCCTCAACTTGGTCACCGCCCCAGCCCTGTCCTTCCCATTCCTAGTGCTTACTGTTGCTCCAGAGGATCACTAGTGTAGCTCCTGCAGCGGGGGGGCTTCATTTGGGATTATCCAGTGGCCCCTGTCTTCTCCATCTTGTGTGGGAGGCCACGGCTGGTTGGCTCAGCAGGGTGTAAGGGTGCCAGCAGCATACTGCACATCACCAGGCATTCTTGCACTTCATCTGTCACCCTAAGGATGCCAGCAAGCATGGCATCAATGAGCGCACATGCATGCAGAGCGTGCCTACACATGCGCTTTAATGCAGCTGGCGTCCATCCTTCCTCTACCGCTGTCTCTCTGTAGCATCATCCGTGCTCACCCAGATGATGATGTTGCAGCAGAGCCTGCAACCCACTCACACCCAGAAAAGGAAAGTGTTCTGAGGGACACTCCATCTTCTCCTCCCCCCCCCCAACTTGGACCCTGGTGACTTGGGATTGTTCCCGAATTCAGGTCGTTGATGTCACAAGGGGTAGCCCTACCGCTGGGCTGACGACCTGGCATGTTCAGCTTCGTATAGCTTGGAACCTCAGATCCCCTGCTGGGGTAAGAACTGCTCTGGCAGTGATGGTACCATGAAATAGTTCTGTTAGGAATGTCCTGTCCTGACAGCACAACTTTCTATCTAAATTAAGTTGTTGTTCTTAATTAAGTTTGCTTTCAATATAATGTACTATTCCAACTCCAGTGAAATTCAAACTAAATTTAAAAAAAAAGCCAGAACCTGATAGACAGAGGCACCTTGGATCTGCAGGAAACACATGTATCTGGGTTGCTTACCTCTGCACTATCAGATGCTGACTTTCTTGGTGACATTCATGACCCCCGGACCCCAGGAGCTGGGCACGGAATGCTGTACAGATGGATTGTAGGTGGGTCAGGGTAGAGAGCCATGCTGGATACAGTGCATCCAGCCAGATGTCCAGGCCAGCTCACAAGTGCATCCTATGCCCGGCATGGAGCATGGACTGATGGGATATAACTGTCCTCCAAGGGCTGTCATATCTCCGTCAGAACATCATATGTTATCGTTCACTGCTGGACTGGCCAGTATGACCCCCCCCCCCAGTCCTCCGTCTCGGCTCTGGGAGTTTGGAGCAGGTGGATCAAGCACCTCACAGGGACCACCCTGTGCTGGAACAGAGGGGGGCACCTAAGTGCTATGCAGCCCCTCAGGCAATAATGCCTTCCCCTCTGCCAGGTATCCACAGCACAGAGGCTGGCTACAGAATTGGGAACTTGCATGTCCCTGCACCCCTGCCTCCTCCTGGCCTGGACGATCACATACCAGTGCAAGTAGCACGGGATCAGAAGTGCTGGATGCACACAGTCATGGATGGAGATGTGTGGAAGTCTCTGACGGGATCTCTGCTCACCACCGCTCCCCCACAGGTACAGATCGTTATGTGTATCGGGCCCTCATAGGCACCCCTTCCCCGCAGAGGCAGAACTCTATTTGGATTGTGCCCTCAAAGGCACCCCTCCACAGGCATGGATCTCTATGTGTACTGGTCCCTCGTAGGCACCCCTCCCCACAGGTGTGGACCTTTATGTGGATCAGACCCTTGTAGGCCCCTTCTGCAGGTGCAGATCTTAGGTGGACTGGGCCTTCATAGGCACCCCTCCACAGACACGGATCTCTGTATTAATCAGGCCCTCATAGGCAACCTTCAGCAAGTGTGGCTCTCTGTGTGGGTCAGGTTCTCATAGGCACCCCTCTGCAGGTGCGGATCTCTGTGTGGATCAGGCTCTCGTAGGCACCCCTCTTCCACTGGTGTGAATCTCTATGTAAATCAGGGACCAGTAGGCACCCGTCCTCACAGGTGCTGATTTCTGTGTGGATCAGGCCCACATAGGCACCCCTCCACAGGTGTGGATCTCTGTATAGAGCGGGCTCTCATTGGCATGCCTCTGCAGGCACAGATCTCTATGTGGATCAAGCCCTCGTAGGCCCCCTCTACAGGTGCAGATCTCTGTATGGATCAGGCCTTTGTATGCACCCCTACCCCGCAGGTGCAGATCTCTGTATGGATCAGGCCCTTGTATGTACCCCTACCCTACAGGTGCAGATCTCTGTATGGATCAGGCCCTTGTATGCACCCCTACCCTGCAGGTGCAGATCTCTGTATGGATCAGGCCCTTGTATGCACCCCTACCCTACAAGTGCAGATCTCTGTATGGATCAGGCCTTTGTATGCACCCCTACCCTACAAGTGCAGATCTCTGTATGGATCAGGCCCTTGTATGCACCCCTACCCTACAGGTGCAGATCTCTGTATGGATCAGGCCCTTGTATGCACCCCTACCCTGCAGGTACAGATCTCTGTATGAATCAGGCCCTTGTATGCATCCCTACCCAACAGGTGCAGATCTCTGTATGGATCAGGCCCTTGTATGCACCCCTACCCTACAGGTGCAGATCTCTGTATGGATCAGGCCCTTGTATGCACCCCTACCCTGCAGGTGCAGATCTCTGTATGGATCAGGCCCTTGTATGCACCCCTACACTGCAGGTGCAGATCTCTGTATGAATCAGGCCCTTGTATGCATCCCTACCACACAGGTGCAGATCTCTGTATGGATCAGGCCTTTGTATGCACCCCTACCCTACAGGTGCAGATCTCTGTATGAATCAGGCCCTCGTATGCACCCCTACCCTACAGGTGCAGATCTCTGTATGAATCAGGCCCTCGTATGCACTCCTACCCCACAGGTGCAGATCTGTATGAATCAGGCCCTTGTATGCACCCCTACCCTACAGGTGCAGATCTCTGTATGGATCAGGCCCTTGTATGCACCCCTACCCTGCAGGTGCAGATCTCTGTATGAATCAGGCCCTTGTATGCACCCCTACCACAAAGGTGCAGATCTCTGTATGGATCAGGCCTTTGTATGCACCCCTACCTCGCAGGTGCAGAGCTCTGTGTGGATCAGGCCCTTGTAGGCCCCCTCTGCATGTGTAGACCTCCATGTGAATCTGGCCCTTGAAGACACCAGTATGCAGGTGTGGATCACTATGTGGATCAGGCTGTTATAAACACCTTTACCCTTGCAGGTACTGATCTCTGTGTGGATCAGGCCCTCGTAGGCACCCCTCCAGAGGTGCAGAACTTTATGTGGATCAGGCCCTCATAGGCACCTCTCCTCTACAGGTGTGGATCTTTACGTGGATCGGGCTGTCATAGGCACAGCTCCCCTGCAAATGCAGACCTCTATGTGGAACATACCCTTGTAGGCATCCCCGACAGGTGACAATCCCTATGTGGATTGGGCCCTCATAGGCACCCCTCCACAGGTGCAGATCCATATATGGATCGGGTCATTGCAGGCACCCCTGTACAGGTGCAGATCTCTATGTGGTTTGGGTCCTCATAGGCACCTCTCTGGGACAGGCCTTGGTACACACCCCTTCACAGGTGTGGATCTCTATGTGGATCAGGCCCTTGTAGGCCCCCTCCGCAGATGTGGATCTCTATGTGGATCAAGTTCTTGTTGGAACCCCTCAGCAGGTGCAGATCTCTGTGTGGATTAGGACCTTGTAGGCACCCCTCTCCCACAGGTGCAGATCTCTGTGTGGATTAGACCCTCATAGGCTCCCCTCTGCAGGTGCGGGATCTCTATGAGGATCAGCTCCTCATAGGCTCCCCTCCATCATAGGTACGGATCTCTATGTGGATGGAGCTCTCCTGTGCACCCCTCCCCCACAGGTATGGATCTCTGTGTGGATTGGGCTCTCATAGGCAGCATTCCACAGTTGCAGATCTCTGTGGGGATCGCGCCCTTGTAGACACCCCTCTGCAGGCATGGATCTCTATGAGGATCAGTCCGTCATTGGCACCCCTCCACAGACACGGATCTCTATGTGGATCTGGGTCCTCATATGCACCCCTCTGCAGGTGCAGATCTCTATGTGGGTCAGGCCTTTGTAGGCACCCCCTTACAGGTGTGGATTTCTATGTGGATCAGGGCCTCACAGGCACCCCTCCACCAACAGATGCAGATCTCTATGTGGGTCAGGCTCTCATAGCTCCCCCCCCCAGCAGGTGCAGATCTATATGTGGATTGGCTCCTTGTAGACACCCCTCTGCAGGTGCAGATTAGCCCATTATAGGCACCCCTCCACAGTCACTGATGTCTATGTGGATTGGCCCCTCATAGGCACCCCTCCTGAGGTGCAGATCTCTGTGTGGATCAGGGCCTCCTAAACTCCCTTCCACAGGTGTGGATCTCTATGTGGATCAGGGCCTCAGAAGCTCCCCTCTGCCGGTGTGGATCTCTATGTGGATTGGGTCCTCATAGGCTCTCCTCCATCACAGGTGCAACTCTCTATGTGGATCAAGCCCTCACAGGCTCACTTCCACAGGTGCAGATCTCTATGTGGATGAAGCTCTCATAGGCACCTCTCCTCCACAGGTGTGGATCTCTTTGTGGATTGGGCACACATAGGTAGCGCTCCACAGTTGTAGATCTCTGTGTGGATCCGGCCCTCGTAGGCACCCCGCATATTTGGATCTCTGTGAAGAGCAGGCTCTCGTACCTTCCACAGATGTGGACCTCTATGTGGATTGGGACCTCATAGGCACCCCTCTTCGAGGGTGCTGATTTCTAAGTGATTTTGGCCCCTGTAGGCAACCCTCCTCAGACATGGATCTCCATGTGGATCAGGCCCTCATATGCAGCCCTCTGCAAACATGGATCTCTGCATGGATCAGGCCCACCAAATGCATGGATCTCTATGTGTATCGGGCCCTCATAGGCAGCCCTCTGCAGATGCAGAGCCCTGTGTGGATCAAGCCCTCGCAGGCACCCCTGCAGGTGTGGATCTCTATGTGGATCAGCCCTTGTAGACACCCCTCTGTAGGTGCGGGTCTCTATGTGGATCAGGCCGCCATAGGAAGCCCTCTGCAGGTGTGGATCTCTATGTGAATTGGGCCTTTGTAGACACCCCTCTGCAGGTGCGGGTCTTTATGTTGCTCGGGCCCTCATAGACACCCCTGCCTCGCAAGTGTGAATCTCTGTGAGGATCGTACCCTTGTAGACACCCCTCTGCAAGTGTGGGTCTCTGTGGATTGAGTCCTTGTAGACACCCCTCTGCAGGTGTGGGTCTCTGTGGATTGAGTCCTTGTAGACACTCCTCTGCAGGTGTGGGTCTTTATGTTGATCAGGCCCTCATAGACACCCCTCCCTCACAAGTGTGGATCTCTGTGAGGATCGTGCCCTTGTAGACACCCCTCTGCAAGTGTGGGTCTCAGTGGATCGAGTCCTTGTAGACACCCCTCTGCAGGTGTGGGTCTTCATGTTGATCAGGCCCTCGTAGCCACCCCTCCCACACAGGTGTAGATATCTATGTGGGTAATGCTCTTGTGGACACCCCTCCATAAGTGCAGGTCTCTATGTGGATCAGGCCCTCACAGGCATCACTCCCATGCAGGTATGGATTTCTGTGTGGATCGGGCCCTTGTATGCACCCTTCCCCAATGTAGATCCGGCCTCAAGTTCCTTTTAGGATTCAAACCATGATCCCCTGCAGAAAATACAAAATATTGTGCTGTTGCCTAGACTCAAACTGCTGATCCTTTGCTTGCTAACCAGTCACACATGAGCCACTGAGCTACACTGAAGGAAACTGCAGCTCCTGCTGTGTCGAAGTTAAGTCACAACCTATGTAGCAGGCAGCCAGGGTTCTAACTCCTGTTGTAAGAGCATATAATGTGGGAGACGCATAGGCTGGCAGGGATCTTTGGCAGGGGCTGGCACTCCTGTCTCCACCAGTGATCCTGATAGACTGACATCGGTCTTGCCTCCATAGACACTGCCCAATATTGGGTGGGATACAGGAGAAGTAAGAAAAGGCAGTGCTGGATCTGAGGAAGCCTCCCTACCCTCCACGTCCACAGGTAGTCCAACAGACTCCAACTCCTCCTCGCTGACTCCTCCCATCCAGATCCACTGGTCAAATGAAAGCTGTCCCTGGGGATACAGTTCAGTCCTTGGCATTCCATTCACAAGGACAAGCCATAGGTTACTAATGAGCTGGGAGCTAGGCAATGTAGCTGGATGCAGGCTGTGTCCCTTTGCACTCCTCTCGGGAGATACAGGTCTGAAGCAGTTGCAAGTAAGACCAAGAGCAGACCTGAGAGACAGAGGGAGAAATGGAAATAAAACAAAGTATGAAATACTATATTGTGTATACTGGTAAACAGTCAGCAATATTGCTCAACTGTCAAGGGGGTTGTAGATCTACAATGTGTGTGTGTGTGTGTGTGTGTGTGTGTGTGGGCGCATGCATGCATGTGGCCTGTGGGGAGGGGGGGGGGGGTGTGGCATGATTAAGTTAATAAAAAAAAGTTATTACTGGTCCAGAACAGTGGCCAGGATGGGATAATTAAATGAAAAAAACATAACATGGGTGGGTGGGGAAAATGTGACGGGGGGGTTCCCCACCCTTTAATCCACCCCGATCAACACACTCAATGAAGCACCGGCATCAAGCCCAGAAGGTAAGTAGCTGCAACCACTGTTAGCTTTTCTTCTCTTGATGCTGCCTGACTGGGATCCCAGGCTTTCAGAGAAGAAAAAAAAGAAAGTCTAATCAAAACCAGATGAGGAAGATTAGCCCCATTTACAGCAACTAAAAGGGTCTCTCAGCCGTACCCACTAATCCCTGAAAACTGCTTCCAGCAAATCATAAATTCACACACAAAAAAGGGGACCATAAGTAGCCTTGTCACGAACTTGGCTTGTAGCCAGCATTTTGACACAGAGCCGACATTTTTCTGCTGTGACAGCAGCAATTACAGCCAGACCTAGCAAGCATAAACACTGAAGTGGGAGCTGGGAAAACATACTTTACCTCATTCTCCATTCCCCCTGCCCCTCCTCCCCCGGGAAGAATTTAACACTTGAAATATTTTTCATTGATTAATTTTTTTAGGACAGATGGCCACATCCTACTACGAGTAACAGCCGGTGACACCAAATGTTGAGGTAGTCACTTTGTGGTCTGGAGAGTTCTCTGCATGTGCGCGAGGCAGAGCACTCCTGTGTGATCAGTGCTGAATGCTTCTGGGGCAGACCTCTCTGTGGCGTATTTAGAGGCCTTGTGGTGAGATGAAGGAGTGGCTAGGGTCCATTTTTTACTATTAATTTTAGCCAGGGTAGCCCAGCTGAGATGCTATCTCTCATTTTCAGTGGTGTGGCCTGCTTTCATCCTTTTTTACAGCAAGGCAGATGGAAACGCTGAAAGGCTAAGTGACTTGCTCAGGGTCATACAGCATTAAGTGGCTCTGGTGGAATTTGAACCTGTTTCTGATATGTGCCCTGGTTCCCCAAGCCTACACTTTAGCCACTAGACCACGTAGCCTGTTCCATACGAATGGTAGCATGAACAGAAATGTTTAAAATGTTTCCAAAGTGGTTGCACTGATGGCCTAGGGGTAACGCATTGTGACACCATGAGGATGGTCAGGGTTTGGAAGTGAGCCGGGGTCTCTTTGGTTATGGGTCTACAGATCAGTGGGTGCTACCTGTCTGGAAGAGGGAGGCAACCTAGTTCGCTCCTGCAGTGAGCTCAATGGTGAGCAAAGGAGGCATTTACTCTACCTTCCGCACAGAAGCAGCTGCGAGCGTCATGAGTGGAGGACAAAATGGGCAGAATGCTAGCTGTCTGCATTCTTAGGCTCCATGTCACAGATGTAGATCTGTAAAGCGGTTGCACTCAGAGGCTGCCAGTTGGGGCCCGAGAGAGGACAGAGTCATGGAGGGAGTGGGATAAAAACCAAGACAGAAATGCTGCCTAAAGGTGGTTAGTGTGTCTTGCTCTCATGCGGGTGACTTGGGTTTGGGGGTGGACTCGGGGTGGCATGGGTGGCCGAGGTGGTGCCCAGCTGGGGAGGGATGGCGTTGCGATTCTACCGCTGCAATGATACCTGTGGTGATCCAGGGAACTTATTTCCTCCACAAGGTAGCGCTGCATGCTTGCATGTCCTGCAGGAACAATACCCGCTGCCGTGTGGGAGGTGGGCGGGGCTAAGTAAAAAACTGGAAAAAGAATGCTCACTGGACTATAAGATAATTGGGCCTCCGAGGGGTGCCTCTTATTGTACACGAAACACTGAGCATGAGGTTTGGGAGAGAGGACTGCAAAGCAGAACTGCGTAGTTCTGTCTGCCCAAACCTCACAAGAGGTATCTCTTATACCACAAGAGACACCCCTCAGAGGTCCAATTAACTTATTATAAATCACTCAAGTTTTGCTCGAGTGATTTATAATAGATTAAACCTTTTTTATTTACTTATGTTGTCCTCCCTCCTGGCGTTGGCGGTAGTCGCTCTCCTGTTTGCTTGACGAGCACTACTGCACAGGATAAGGTGGAGTGGCTCATGCGTGTTGACTGGCAGAAAATTTATAATGTCTAAATGATGGTCACTGGCACCTTTTGGCACTGCTCCATGTAGATCCCCACTGGCTTCAACGGTGGGGAGAGCAGCTGACAGGGCAGAGGAGGTCACAACAGAAGACCCGAAGTGGGTGCAGGTGGTGGTGAGGGATGAAACAGCTTTATAAAAAAAAAAAAAAAAAAGAAATGTAGATGGATATACATTTTCCAAAAGAACTGGTTGATAAGTGGTTAAGAAAACAGGGAAAAGGAGCGGCCCAGTGACATGGAGGACTGAGGGACTGGCACCTTACCTCCTGCCACGCAGGCGATCCTGGTTCAGGAATAAACCCGGGTTGTTCGAGGACAGGCCAGGTGAGGGAGGATACAGCATACTAAATCCATACCAGTAATTTGGGAGCCTCCGATACTGCAGAAAGATAAACCAAATCTTTTTCAGGGAGGAGCAAGTTTTTCTGACAGTCGTAAAGTATCCCTAGAGAGCACAGGCTGAATAATGCCACCCACCCAGTGTAAATGACAGTGAGCTCAGATAGCAAAACAGAACAAATCCCACCAACGTATCAGGGAGAGGAGTCCCCTTCATCAGGCAGGACTGTTTATCTTAGCCCTTTCACTTTCTTGGTATAGACACATGGCAGCTCAATATTTAGACACAGTCCCGCTTGTATTCCCCATTAGTGCTCCATTCCTCCTCCCCATTATTTATTACTGAGGTCATCTGTATGAAAACAGGATCTTTGCTCCTAAAGAGTTTGTCTGTTCCTGCTGCTTTCTCCCTACCTGAAGTCACAAAGCACTGCTTGTGATATCACAGTTACTCTCATGACAACAGATCGTGATGTCACAACAGAGGATTATAACTTGAGGTAGGGAGTAAGCTACAGAGACAGATGGACTCTAAAGGAACTCAGAAGGACAAAGATAATATATTAATGCACATTTCCTTAGTAGTAATAAATAATGGAAGGAGAAACATATAAAATATAAATGGAATGCAGGTAGAATTGTACCTAACCATTATGTCTATTAAAGTTTTCTTTGAGGTGTCAGTAGCTCTTTAAATCACACTGGTTAGATATGGTGCCATTCTCAAGCCTCCTGCTTTCCTTTTACAGTGGACTGCCTAGAAAGTTAGGTCCAGTGGCATGGCTTCTTGCATCTCAGTGGCTGGGCGAGCATGCCAAGTACCCAGTCAGGAGGTGCCTGCCCACCCATCACGGTTCCGCTTGCACTGCCACCTGTGGTCACCCAAGTGGCAGTACTGCAGTGGAGTTCACAGACCCCCCTCCTGGGAGGAAGAGAGCATTGTCCTCCCTCGTGCTGGCCCTCAATGACTTAGGCTGGTTTCCGAACCCGGGTCACCGGTATCGCGAGTGGTAGCATTTCTGTTCCTTTTATTCAATTCCTTTTGCCTTTCCTTGTTTATTTCTATTCTTTTTAACAGTGTCAAGGGCTCAGTAGGTAGCAAGCTTGCCTTTGGGACTAGAAGATCAGAAGGTTGTGAGTTCTAGCCCCACATCTAGTACTTCAGGTAATACCTATAACTGACAAGTTAGTGCACGGTGGGGGGTGCTGCACTGTTGAGGTGACATCCTGGGGTGCTGCCATGAGGTCTCTTGTACATTAGACAGACCAGAAAGGGGCCTGTTGAACAACCCCCAGATGGAGCCCACCAGAGATACAGGTGCAACACTGGGAACCCCTGGAGGTACAGTAAGTGCTAGGGAATGGAACTGGAAGGACAGGGCGGGAGGGGCTGAGTGAGAGAGAGGAAGCCATGCCGGTGAAAAGGAGATAAACAGTGCAAAACCAGTGCAAGGCAGAGGCTGCTACTGCCTTTGTGTGTGTGTTTGGGGGTAAAATTATTTTTATGCTTGGTCTGTAGTACTGGCAGGTTTTATGTGCAAGAGCCAGACTTCGTACGCTGGACAGGAGAAGTCTGGGATGTGCTCAGACTTTTTGGGGTGTTATTTGCCATGTCAGAAGGACTAGCATGGCTCCTGACTGCTCCTACTGTGAAAAGTGGTACTCCTGAGAGAGAGTAGATCCCCCACTTCAGCTCAAATTAGCCTCCACTCGGGGGGAGGGGGGAGTTTGTGGGATGAACGGCAGCTAGCAGTCTGCACCAGCACATAGAGGGCACAGGACTGGTGTCTTGACTGAAGTTGTTGCATGAGGAACACAACTAGAGGAAATGAGAACGCGTGTGTCAGCGAGCAGGTATGAAGAAAATCACAAAAAAAGGAGACATTTTATTACTTAAATCAGAGTCTTGGCACCATATTTGTGGGCCTAAAAAGTTCTACTGAGCAGGCTCCAACTGCACAATATAAACAAGCCTGCAATACAACGTATATAACAAATGTATTTTTAAAATGAACCACAGAACTGAATCAGGATGTTTAATTTATTAGATACTATTACCACCCCCCACTCCCGCTTTGTGGAAGATGTCCAAACAGCTCCACTGGTGGTTGATGAGATCTGTTTAATCTACAGAACCCCAGGCCAGCCCAGCTGTTACCGCCCACCAGGCTGGTGACCCAGGTGGGGGAGTGATCTTGGGTTGCTGGGGAGCGGCTGAGGGGAGAGAATGAAGCATCTGGAATGCTCTCCTCTCCCAGGGGGAAGATGTGGTACTTCTGCCAAATGACTGCCACCAGCGGAAGGCTTGGTGGCAGTGTGGGTCTGTGAGCGGCAACAGTGGGTGGCGCTGTGGGACCCTGTGGCTTGCGTGTGGCTCGACATGCACACATTGACATATGTACCCTAACAACAGGGTGGAAGAAAATGGTGGGGAAAAAGTGGCAAGGCAGGCATCTATGAGGCACTGCACACTGCACCCCTACCCACCTCACCACCGGAGTGACCTGCCGGCTGTCACTGGATATGTACTTTGGGGGGCAGGATGGCCCTCCTTCTTCTGACCCCACCATGGTGGGGGGATCTGTGGGTGTTCCAGTCAACTGGGTAAGCTCGGGAAAGGTGATGAACTGTGGGGGGCCAGTGTGACTGGACATGTGGGAGCCCTAGCCTGCCTTAACCATGGAGCATAAACAGATTACAAAAAATAGAAAAACGTTCTACAGATCCCAAAGCACTATCTGATGGATTCAACAGCAGATTCATGATTTTATGACACCGTAAGTAAAAAAAAAAACAGACCGGTGGGGAGAGAAAGAGAGATGGAGGTAGAGAGAGTAAGAGGAGGAAATGAACAGTTTGACCAGAAAGTTAAACCCTTTCCCCAGAACCTTTCCTTTTCTGATATAACATTTTACTTTGAGAGTTAGACTTGCTAAGGAAAGTGTGATGTAACTGTGGTTTAAAGTCAGTCTATGGCACTGCCTGTTTACTGCAGAGAAAACTGCTGACTTGGGAAATAGTCATCCATTTTATTAGGTAAGTTTACTGCAGTTAACCATTAAACAGCTCCCGAAACCCCATGCAAAACTTTGGAAATGAGACAGTTTCAGCTCAGTTTTCTTATATTTTCTTTATTCATTAATCCCACCCCAAATTTTTTTAATAAGGACATTAGCATGAAAAACTGATCTCTGTTCCTGAGATATCCTTTGCTCCTGCTTGTCTGTACTACTCATTTCTCTGCTTGTGACATCATAATAATATTCACAGCAACAGATGATTAGTTCAGGTAGCATTAGGCAGCTGGAGCAGGTAAAATACAGGGGCAAAGGTCAGGTTTCATGCAGTGCGGCCGTATGGCATTGGTGCTTTGTTAGTTGTGCAGTCCGAATGAGACATTAAACTGAAATTACAAAAAGATTCAGTGGAGGAGTGGCCAACTGGAAAGACCATTTAGATAGGGTAAGATACAGCAGGGTAAGCTTGACAAGACAAACTAGGGATGCCCTCCTGTTGATGTATATACCATCTGCAGAGTAGAAGAGCTCAAAACCTAGCTGGGTTTACTTTAAAAAAATCATTCTTATTATATAAGAGAAGCATACTAAACTACTTTTCCTATCCCATTTAAACCATGGCATGAGAAAATATTTCTTTACCCCAGGGAAAGTGGGTGAATGGAACAAGCTTCCAGAGGACACAGTCAGTTGTAAAGCAAAGTATACCTTAAAAGAGTTAGACCTCTATATTAGGGATTATAGATTGAGGAAGTGCACCCAACCAAACAGAGCGCTCCTCTCCTCTGCACGCAAGATGCTCTTATTCTGTGAAAAGTGCCTCACGCACTGCTGCCCTGGAAATGGGCAGGTTCACAGAAAGTTTTCAGAAATTTTAATATATTATTGATCTAGCTCGATCACCAATATATTGATACCACCTCTGAGACTACACTTATGGTTGTAACAGTGGTCTTAATTACATCGTTAAGGTATCCGAACCGCTCACCTTCGGTTTGCAATTCTCATACCCTAACAATACATGTGAGACCACTCTTAGACCCGTGAGCGTGATCTCAGCAGCAGTATAAACATAGGTGGGAACACAGAACGGTACTACTGCTGAGGTGGGGGGGGGGTCTTGATGGCTTCCATAGTCATCTTCTGTCTCACAGACTTTAGTTAATTGTGTTTGTTTACGGTGCAGAATTTAGGGCATGTCCAGGGATTGGCGTTACAGTCAGTTAGCAGGGGTCACATGAGGTACTAGACACAGTCTTATGCCCGTAGGCGTAGATTAACAAAAGAAACTCAAACCTGAAATGCCTTAATGTTCTTATTAAACTGAAATGCTTTCATTATTTTTAAATGAATGTTTTCGCAGAGAAAATTCGAATGGTTCTTTTGTACATGAGGGTTTCCAGCCATTACCTAACCCTTTTAGAATGCTGCCAGCCAATCAGAACACTCCATTTCCAACCATTCTTTTATATTAGACTTTAACTTTGTGGGATCTGAATGGCTGATATTTTTTTGTTGATCTGTTTGATTGCGATATATTTTACATACAGTTTGGTATCTGTCAAACGAAAGAAATGCAGATTTTCTCAGCTGTAGCCTTTCTCCTAACCACTATTAACTAAATGTAAGGTTGGCAGTGTGATTCACTGCTAACACCTTTGGACTGTGAAACCAGAGACCACATGTTTGAATCCCACCCCAGCCACTAATTTGCTGTGCAGCCCTGGAGAAGGTCCCATTTGTGCTTTGTGGCCTACTATTAAATTAAGTAGAAGCAGGACCCCCCCAACGCATGTTCACACACTGAAATGGGGGGTGGGGAGTTGTGGCCCTAGGCACAAGATAAAGGTGTGGGCAGGAAAAGATGTTTAACTGACGCCAGCTAGGAGAAGCTGCAAGGAAACTCTGGGCAAGACGCCCAATCATCTTAGGATACCCATCAAAGGCATGCTTCCAGACACAGCTAGGATAAAGTGTACGGACAGAGTTCATTGTGTATGAAAATCCAAAAACCGAAAAATTTGCTTGTGCTGCAGTAGTTACCGTAAAACTTGAAATTTTCACTGTCAAATAATTTTTGCTGTTTCGCTGAGGCACTAATTAGCGCTAAAATAAATTTGCATTAACTAGCACTAATAGCACTTTCAACATTATAATGAACATAGTGCTGATGACTTTGTGCTGAATTACATTTACACAGTTATGGTTACATTTGTGTTTGCACTAAAATTACTTTCATGAAAGTAACTAGTTTTACAGTACGACACTGTGGAAACGATCAACTGTGAATCAAGTCATTCAGCCGCTTGTGCCAACAGTTTCATATGCTTTTCAAACGGCTTCAAGGGGCGAGGAAAGATGGGAGGCAGGAGCATCTGGTCCAACCAACCAATCCATTCAAATCCTCCTTCGCGGACCATCAGAGTGCCAGGATGCACAGTACGTTGGGTGGGGGGGAATGCTACATGTGGGCACTGTTATGGTAAGTAGAAGAGGTCTTGTTGCAGCATGGCGAACCAATGGACGCAATCCTTACCACGCTGTCAGTCTGGTGGTTCCAAGCCAGGGTGGCAGAATCACTGAGAGGGGAGGTAGAGGGGCTGTTTTGAGCAGGAGACCACCAGTCATTGCATTGAGAGGTGGGGGGAGTGGCCAATCGTCGCTTTATTCATTTTCATTTACTTATTCATAACAAATCGGGTTTACAATCTTTGAGTCAGAGACTCAATTACAAAGGCACCTCGTCGGGGGGGGGGGGCAGACATCAAGACAGTTATTACAGTGCAGATTAAAACAGAGGATAACATTACAAGTGCAGTAAAAGGAACATTTAACATAGATACACTTAGGTTGCTTGCTGTGTCGCTGGTAGTTTTCAAACCAAACCAAGGGGGGGGGCACTAATTGTTTCTTTTTTAAGTTAGTAAACTTTTCTACCTGTGCTCCCGACCAGTCCTTTTTGGTCCTCTGCCCTGCTCAGCCTCCCCACCCATCATCCCTGGGACTTACTTCACTCCTTGTTCCTCTGTGGGTGGCACCCATGAAAAGGGCTGCCCAGGGGGCTACCGCTTACCCTTGGACATAGTTAAAATGGCGGTGGGGGAGCGAGAGCCTTGGTCAGCATTGCAGGACCTGCGGCAGGATGAGAACAACCTCCTCCTCCTCGGATGGAGATTTTCACTTTTTCTGCCCCGCCTGGAACATTGTGGCGGTGATGCGTCTGAGACCTAGCTGTCAGAGCATCAACATTCCCCTATGACAGGGTACATGCAATTTGCAGAGTAATGGTCATGAACAGAAACAGTGCTGGCAAATAAAAGCACGTATGTCCAACTAAACACCTTTACTAGTGTCCAGCTGATTGTACCAGTCAAACCCCATTGGTGTTCATTTCTTTGATTTATCCATGTATCCATATCCTGTGCAGTCGGACTGCTTGACGCGATTGTAATGCAATGTCCACCACCTTAGTCTTAGCGTCCATTACCTGTCCATTAGTCCATACCTGAAACTGGTGTTTCATTCAATAGAAACACACCACGTGTGCAATAACTTGTCACTATTATTTCAACAAACAATAAACACAGAAAAATTAATAGAAAAAGGATTAAATTCTAACTGACTTGATAAGAGATACAGAAAATGAACGGCATCTTTAGCATTTCTCTGCTAAACCCTTCAGTTCTTTCTCCTTGTTGATAGGAGGCACCCACTATTAGTACCCCTCTGCTTGTTGTGACAGGACTGAGCTCTCTTTGAACTCTTCTATGGACCTCATGAAGGGCAGCCAGACCACCAGCAACTTCAGATCTGCGGAGAGTTTCTCTGACTGGTAAACTGATTTTTTTGTTTTTGGATTTTGTTTTCCTGTGTGTGAATTTAGTGCTTGTGTAAAGTACTGGATTGACAGCACTGGAATCTGAAGTCATCTATTTATCCACATGACAGGTGCAGCACAGAGGATCACAGTGCAACCTTCACCACACTGCCTCTACCATGCCGTGGAGGGACCACCATGTAGGTGAGAGGGTAGTTCAGACTCCATGCCCATTCAGTCCTTGGCCTCTCTTGTGAGACTGCCAACAAGGCGTAGGGTCAGCTGGTTCAGTCAGAGAGTGATCAGTGTATGGAACAGCCTTCCCATGGAGGTGGTGGGTAGCAGAAATATGTCGGAGTTCAAAGTTAGATTGGATGACTATTTGTCTAGGAAAGGCATAACAGGATATCCCTTTGTATAAAGGGTGAGCTTCTAATGGATCCTTAGCTCATAACTGATCTATGAGGGCACCAATTAGTGCCAATTGTGTTAGTGGTTTTGTGATGTGGACATCTGCTCACTGGGAACTGGACTGAGACCACCACGACTCATTTCACAAAGGCCACGGAATATCCCTCATGTGGTAATGGCTTTTGGCCACTACTGACCTGTGCTGGATTTGAACCAGTGACTTACAGGTAAAAGACTTCTTAAACTGCTACCAATCCACTGAGCCATCCAGTTACCCCTGTTAAATTCATTTGAGAATGGTTACCTAGTCGTTAAGGGTTGGACAGCTGGGAGTCAACAAATTCTGTATGATCACTTTGCAGGCTGCTGCTACCAGAATCCCTGGAAAGCTCAATTACATAGAAACATAGACTTTGATGGCAGATAAGGACTGCTTGGCCCACCCAGTCTGCTAATTTTCCTACCTACTGAATAAGCTGCAGATCCTAGTTAACCACCAGCCTACTTCCTCCTACCCCTCACTATAATTGCCTTATGTCTGTCCCATGCATTCTTGAATTCCCCCTCTGTTTTTGACCCCATGACCTCCTCAGGAAGGCCATTCCATGTGTCCACCACTCTCTCTGTGAAAACATACTTCCTTACATTGCCCCTGAGCTGTCCCCCCCTCTGTCTTCAAACTGTGCCCCCTTGTTCTTGCACATCTGTTTTTCTGAAAGATGCTACCCTCTTGGACTTTGTTGCCTGTCTTGAGGTACTTGAAAGTTTCTATCATGTCCCCCCTCTCCCTCCTTTCCTCAAGGGTATACATGTTAAGCTTCTTTAGTCGCTCTTCATATGGTTTCTGATGAAGACCCTGCACCATTTTAGTTGCCCTCCTCTGGACTGTCTCCATCCTGTCTATGTCCTTGTGGAGATGGGGTCTCCAGAACTGCATGCAGTACTCCAGATGGGGTACTGCTGGCTGCTTTTTGTTTTCCCATGGTAACCTCCACAAGACTAAATGTGAGAAATCCACCTCTGTGGTAATGCCTATCATATGTTTGTATCTGGGGCCAACTTCCTGCCAAAACATAGCTCATTTTGGACACTCTCAGAAAATATGGTATGGTGTCCCTTCTCCTCCATAGCCTCGCCAGCATCTGACCTATGTGTAATGTTTTGTTGTTGAGGGGGTTAAAAAGTACCTCCCCACCACCTTCTGGCAAAACTCCCTCCAATTACTGGAGGTCGAGGTCCTAAAAACACACTCCCAAATGCTCTTCCAGTTCTTCGCCTCCAGCTGCACTTGTGTTTCCAGTTTCCATGTCATTTGGCTGAATAGGGATGGTGGTTCTGATCTGTACGTGTTATATGGGTTGTTTGTGCTCTCTAGGATATTACATTTATTTTGTGGGAGAGCTTTTAGCCCGTGGTTCAATGGGCGGAACAACAACGCCACTCCCCCATCAAGTTTAAAGGTCACAACATCCTGGGCCTCACCAGGATTCTTTTTCATTGCTGTGGCTGGAGGCTTCTTCGGTCGCTCCCTTGCCAGTTTTCTGCTTGCTCCCAGTTTTCTCTGCCCTTGCCGTGTTTTCTGGTCTGTGATTCCCCTTACACCAACCCTTCTTGTTGACACTGTTCCTATTTTTGTGCTTGCCCTTGCTACTGCTGAGCTCTTGATGCTTTCTATCTCGTCCTTCCTGTGAGCTCACAGCGCTGTTCGTCGCTCGCTCCTCCGTTGATGATGCAGCTGCCTCCGTGGCTTGCCTTCTCTCCCTCCCTTGTTCCCACCTTCCCTGGCTCCATCTGCCGATTCTTGTGGCTTCCTTTCCTCAACCTGTGCTGCTTCACTCGCTGCCATCACAGCCCTCGGTTGCTCCTCTCCTGGTTCTCGGTCGGAGTTCCTGTCTTCTCTGCCTGCCTCGCTCGTTTGGGTGCTCTGGCTGCCATGCCTTCCTGTCGACTCCCCATTGCTGTTGCCTGTCTCTCTACTCAAAAGTGTATCTAACAGCCGTGGGAAATGGAGCTCTTGCAGCCTTCATTCAGCAGTTCTGCAGTCGGTGAGCGTATGGCCGCGGGGCCATATTTCTACTGGGGCATTTGTTTCCAACTCCCCTCGACCTGGTTGCTCGCCTGCCATGAACCTGCATGACATGGATTTTCTAGCTGCTTGCCTTCTTTGTATTACCAGCTTTGGGATGCAAATGGTCTTTTTGGTCTACGTGCCTACTCCTGCATAGTTTCATTCGAGAGCAGCGATGACAAAATCTTCAGGACCTCCCAAGGATTCTAGTAGGTTGCTTGCCTCGGAGGCTGTCATAGCCGTTTTATCCTGCAGTTCGTATCCTCTGTAAATTGGGAATTCATCTGCTGTGGAGGCTAGTAATCTATTTTGTGCCCTACGTGTGCTATTTCACAGCCAGCGGATACCATCACATTGCATGTTCTTTATTCACATTTACTTTACTGCAGTTTTTAATCGATGAACCACCAAACATTATTCAACCGTGGCTGTCCTATTTGCTGCTTTGTTCTGACCTGTTACCTTATTTATTGCTGATTGGTTCAGCTTCTCATTCTCTGCTCTCTATAACTGATCCACTAACTTCACAAGAATCCTGACCCCTTATCTCCTTGAGGAGAGTGCACAAAAAAAAAAAAAAGGAACACTTGCTCTTCCTGTCCCAATCTTGCAGTTTCCTGCCTTACCATCGTTTGCTCAATTCCTGCTTTCCATAGTTCCTGGTTTACTTCTCCGTCCACCCTCCATTTCTTCTCGACCCTCCTTGCTCCTATTCCATTTACCAATGTCATGCCTCTCTCTCCGGTCCTCAATACCCCATCTCGACCTATTCATCTCTCTCTCTCTCCATTGCTCCGTCAGTTAGTATCTCATCGACTCCTCCGCTCATGGATTTCCCTCCATCTTCGTCCTTTCTTCTGTACTGGCCATCATCGCTTCCCTCCTCCCAAAGCCTGCACTCATTCTTTCTTTGGGAATTTCCATCATGAATCCTATACCAGCTATGCCTCGCCCTGCTCATCCAGCTCAATCCCTACCGTCCTATGTCCTTTCCTACCTCGCTTTCCAGTACCTGTCTTCATGGCGTCAATCCATCATCGTACTTTATCCGCTCTCATGTTGCCTTCCTCAGCTGCATTAGATATTCCTTTTGGGCATACCTATCATTACTAGCATGCCCACCTCATCAATCCATGACCCACCTGCCGCATGTACCCGGTTCCTGATTCCATCCATGATCAGCCATCCAGGATTCATCCAGTCATGGCTTCTATATCTCATCATGCCACAGTTTCCTATTAGCTTGCTCTGCTATTCCCATAGTTGAGCCATCTATGGCTGACTCCATTTGGCCTTCCATCAAGCCTGGCCTGCATGCTACCTCATCCAGCTCACCTTCCTGCCATTCTCATCCTGTGTTGGCTGGGTCCTATGCCACCCCATTGACCTCTCTCTGTCCTTTCATACCTCGCTTTACCGTACCATGGCTTCAATCCCTCATCGTAACTCATCCATTTCCTAATTTTTACCTTCCTTGTCCTAGTGCCTTTCTAGTACCAGCCATCATGGCTTCACTCCACTCTTAGATTCACTCCTCATCATACATCATACAATTTCACTCGCTCCTCCTCATACCTCATCTAGTTTTGTTCCTCAATCGCTCAACCTGAGCTGCCTCTGGTTCCTGATCTCCCTTCTTGGCTTCAGTGTCTACATCCTTTCGAGGAGCCTACTTCATTTCACTCTTCGCATGTTCATTTTCAAGTTCATTCCTGTCTCCTCTTCCAATTTCATTCCGGCCATCCAGGATTCACTCCACTCGTGGCCTGCTCTCGATATTGTTTTTGGGCGTACCTACCATAAACACCACCTATCAACCGCGGCTATCCTGCTGCATATATCGAGTTCATAACTCCAGTCATATCGAGTACATAAATTGCATCGAGTTCATACCTCCAGTCATCATTCTTCCTGCCTTACCTCATGATTTATCTATTTAGATCGCTTACTCAAACATTCCTATCATGAAATCCTATGCTACCTCATCGACTTCAACCTCAGGGTCTCATAATCATAAACATTGCATAATCAAGCATGCCTCTTCTACCTCTGTCTGCTCACTCGCATCGCTCACTCAGGCCAGGACGCATCATCATTGGTCTCCTCATCAGCACATCTGGAATCTCCTCGTGCGCATATTTGGATACCCCTTGCTCCTTGACTTCTACATGGATTTACTCCCTCCCATTGACAGACAGTTTTCATTGTTGCCTAATGTTCCTTCTTCGAGCTGCATGCAGCCTCATGTTCCCTCTTCAATTCGTGCTGTCTTTTGAGGTTTTTCCTATTCCATCATTCATCTATGAACCATTCTCTTTACCAACATACGTCCTCAAATCAAACGTCGTCAGCCTGGAGGGAAGGTGACCTAGGCCTTGGATCCCCAGAGGTTTCCTCCTTAAAGGGGGTTTTTCCTCTCCTCCCTGCCAATGGTCATAATATTAGTTAGAGTTAATGCTTTCTTCTCATTAGTTAGGTTCCGCTGTTGGATGGAGGCGGATGGTGGCCTGGCTTTCCCCTCTCTCCTCAGGAAGTTAGCCCTTCTCTTCTCAGTATTCATCCATCATCCTCACCACTTTGAAGCTCGACATCTATGGGTATTCTTTTTGGGCTTCTTCCTAACCTACCATTAGCCGACGCATTAATTCCTGGCACCTGTAGGGGAGGAACCCTCCTCTAGGGTTCCTTGCATCGTACTCCTACAGGGTGGTATATCCCATGGAGAGAGAGGCGGAAAGCCACAAAGAAATTCAAGTTACACAAGCATTATCTCATATTATCACATTCAGTTGCGTCAGCACATCAAACCCATGTTTTACTTCATTCCACACAGTTAACCTAGTTTGAAATCTGCTTGTTAGTGATCTCTCCCATACCTGCATTTTCTAGGAATACTACCAGGGGGTGTGTGTCCTCCCTAAGGTCTTGAATCCTTGAACCTGCTTTCTTCTCTGAGTAACACTCCAAATGCTATCAATTGAGAATGAAAACCAAGGGCTTGGTTCTAAAACCTGCTGCACTTTTAAAATTATGTACTCCACAATCAGACCTATGCTGTCAGGTTTCTGTCCCAAACATTCCAATGCCAGAGTACTTGCCCAAGTGACAAGCAATATTAAAAACATAGACAATGATGGCAAAAAAAGACCAGAGGTCCATCCAGTTTGCCCAAGTTCCCTATAAGCCCTGGCACCTACTGTTCCTCCAGCGTGCTAACCCTCTCTGCCCCCTCCATTCTTTTCCTTGATTATGCTGCCCTGAGCAGCCACTATACCCTTCATTCTATTCCAGCCCTGCTTGAATACCCTGTTCTCACACCCACCACTTCACTTGACTGACTGTTCCATGGGTTCCAGGTCGCATCTGGAGACGAGCGGCCCCCGCTCTGTATGCCTGCCTGGTTAATCGCTTAAATAAATAAATAAATGGGTCCACCACCCTCTTCACAAAGTAGTACACTTCCTCATGTCCCCCCTGAACCTTTCTCCCGTTGTTTTCCACTCACGTCCTTGAGACCGGGAGTTACTGTTCAGGCCAAATAGTTTCCCGCAGTTCACTTTAATTCCTTTAAGGAATTTGAAGGTCTCTGTCATATCTCCCCTCTCCCTTCTGGTCTCCAGTGAGTATATAGTCAATGCCTTGAGGCACTCTTCACAGGATCTTCCCTGCTGGCCCTGAAAAAATGTTGTTACTTTGTGTTGCACTGTCTCCAGTCTATCTTTGTCCTTTCTGAGGTGAGGGCTTCAGAACTGGGTGCTGTACTCCAGGTGAGGTCTCACCAGGGATCTACAGATGGGAGTATTACCTCTTCTATCGATACCCCTCTCGAAACATCCCAGAACCCTATTAGCCTTGCTATAGGCCTTGTTGCACTCCCTTTTTTTTTTGTTATATTGTATTTATTGCCTTCTTCCCCTGGCTGCCCCCTCTGTCCACCCCCCCCAACCACGTCACCCCGGTATCACCGGGACTTACTTGAACAGATTCCTTTGCTGCCCAGTCAAGAGGTACGAAGTCTGCAGAGGGTCAGTTGTCATCCGCAGCCAGGGGATTTGTCCTCCATTTTCACCTTTGACCCCATTGCTCGGGCTCCTATGCCAGACGTGTGTGCGTGGAGGCACACAAACGTCCACAGAAGTCCCACAGCACCCTCCCTTCTATGGCGCCCTGCAGACGTGCACTACCCTTGGGCCTCCACCCAGGGCAGTCATTCGGCGGGAGTGCCAACCCTCCCTCCCTGGGAGAGGAGAGCAGTCCTCTGGATGCTCAATCCTCTCCCTTCCCAGCTGACTCCAAGTGGCCCGCTCGCACTGTGAACACGGGTCGCCAGCATGGCAGGAGGTAAGGCACGGATGCCTCAGCTGTCCACGCCACTGGGCTGACTATTGTTGCACTGACCTTACTGCTTAAGAGTCACACAAATGGGTGATTTGATACCTTTTATTGGACCAACAGAGCTGTTAAAAAAGAAAATAGAAAAAGCACCCATTTTCTTTTTTAACAACTCTGTTGGTCCAATAAAAGGTATCAGATCATCTGTTTGTGTTACAAGGACCAATTCGGCAACAAGAATTTCAGTGTCATCTTGATTGCTTAAGTAAGTTGCTGATAATATCTCCCAAATCCCTTTCCTCAGCTGTAGTGCCAAGTCTCTCCCCTCCCATCCAGTACTCCGTCTTGGGATTCTTGTTTCCTACGTGCATTACCTTGCATTTTTGGGTGTTGAATTTCAACTGCCAAACCCTTGACCACCTGTCTAGCTTTTGTAAGTTTCCTTGCAATTCCCTTATTCCCTCGTCACTCTCCACCCTCCCACAGAGCTTAGTGTCATCTGCAAAGAGACACATCCTGCCCCGGATTCCCTCTCCAATGTCACTGATGAATATGTGAAACAGGACCGGACCCAGGACCAATCCCTGTGGAACCCCACTTGTAACCTCCCTCTCTTCAGATTTTAGCCCCATTGACCACTACCCTCTGCTGCTTCCTCTTTAGCCAGTTACCCACTCAGCTTACTACGGGTTTAGCCTCTCCTATGTTCTCCAGCTTCTTGAACAGTCACTTGTAAATAGATAGACAGATAGATGAATCATTTATTAAGCACTCATTTCCACAGACTCTGGGCACTGTACAAACAACAACAATAAAATAAACACATTTTTTTTTAACTTTGTTTATCTCCACAACCTGTAGAACTCCTTTCGGCATCCTCAGGGCTCCCAGTCTCTACCTCTCTCCGTGACCTCTAGATCCTCTCCTCTCATGCACCCAGCTCCTCCTCCTGGTCTGAATCCTCCGGAGGTAAGGCTGCCCTATCCACCCAGAGCACTCTATCTATAGGGCAAAGTACTGGGCACACGAGTCAGCCCGTGGAGAAGAAGTCAGCCTGGAATTGGGAGTGTGGGCTAGGAGGCCGAGGTGCCTTCATCTATCCCCAGAAGTGTTTTTTTTCTCTTTTTTGTAGTTCCTGACCCTCTTGAATTGTGGCTTAGCAAGGCAACATAAGGCCGCAACTCCGTCCCTTGCAACCGCAGCATCGCTATACCAGGCATCTCCAACCACCGCCAGAGGCAGCTCCAGGAACAATCACTTCCCTGAAACCCTCTCCAGAAAGAAAGAGCAGTCCTACGGACACTTGATCTCTTCCCCTCCCCCCACGACCCCCAGTGGCCTGAGCTCATTCCCAAATCTGGGTTGCCGTTGTGGAGCGAGGTGTGGCATTCAGTGCCTCAACCCTCAGCGCCACCGGGCCGGACCAAAATAAACACATTAATAAAACCCAAATTCAATTACAGTAATTCCAACAATTCCATCCAACAGTTAATCATAAATATGTTTTTAAGCCCATTTTAAAGGCTTCCACTGAGGGAGCCCTCCTCAAATTTTCAGGCAAAGAGTTCCACAGGGTAGACACGGCAACCGAAAATGCCCTATCTCCTGAGTGCTGCAGCCTCACCCTGGGAACCTCAAGGAGGGCTCCCCTGGCAGAACGAAGTGCCCGGGAGGGGCGATAGGGGACAAGGAGATCTTGCAGATAGACAGGCTTGTGAGTTACTGAGTCAAAAGCCTTGCTGAAGGTGAAGTACTGCAAATCCACAGCATGTCCCCTATCTTATGCTTTCCATACCAAGTCAAAGACAACTATCAGGTTAGTCTGACAAGACTTTCCTGCCACGAATCTGTGCTGTTTACTATCCTGGAGCCCACTGCGTATTCATGAAGCAACAGAGATAGATCCCATCACTGGGGCAATCTATATTGATCTGGTTAATAACCAGCCCCTCCTGATAAAACTGACAGAACTAGGTCCTAGACAATCTTACAACAGCACGTTCAGAAACTATCTTGCTGGGCCACACAGAAGACCACTCCTGGTACATTATGTCCAATCTTGAGACTATAAAGCAGGATGTGCCTCAGTTCTATACTAGGCCAAAAACAGTAACATAGTAATTTAGGGATAAAAGGGACAGCACTATCAAGTCAGCCCTCTTATAAGTGGAGACCAAGAATTATTCTGTGAAAACATGCTAATTTACACAGATTTTTCCCACCCACTCTACTATCCACGGTATCTTGTGATTCTCTTGGTACGCAGAAATTTGCCCAAGCATACATAGAAGGCCTGTACTCTCTTCAGGTCCACTGTCTCCACTGGTAGTCTGTTCTGGAGGTTCACCACCTGTGGGAGAGAAGAAATGCCTCAATGTTACCCCCGTACTACACTTTTGAGTTTCAGGGCATGTCCCCACATCCTGCTGGCATGCACCGGAGCAAACGTCTGTGTCTGACCCTATTGGTACCCTTCAGTATGCAGAAGACAGGGAGCATGTCCCCCTCTCCCCTGCCTCTTTTGCTCAGGTGCACATGTTGTGTACCTCCCAGTGTCTCCTCGTAGCTTTTGTCCTCATACCCCTGATCATTTTGATGTCCCCTGACTTGTAGCCACTTGACTGCCATAATGTCCTTTCTGTATTGGGAAACCCAGAATGGCACACAGTAGTCAAGGCTGGTGCCTTGCTTTTCTCATTCCTCAACAGTTTACCTAGTACATGTGTCTTAGGCAAGAAAATAATATACAGTACACTGGAGACACATTCCTTCATTACAGCGACCCTGCTTTAGACTGCCATAATGTCCTTTCTGTATTGGGAAACCCAGAACTGCACACAGTAGTCAAGGCTAGTGCCTTGCCTTTCTCATTCCTCAACAGTTTACCTAGTACATGTGTCTTAGGCAAGAAAATAATATACAGTACACTGGAGACACATTCCTTCATTACAGCGACCCTGCTTAACAGTGTATAGACAATGAAACTCTGTCTAACTTATTTCACGTCACGTTCAATCCAAAATTTTTGCTTATCTGTTCCTCGTATGTCAACAAACATGGACCAAAAATCATTTAGTTATCCAGCTCATTCAATGTGGAACACTATTCCGGTACCAATTGGATCATTAACTAGTTTCACTTCATTTTCTAAAGAATTGAAGAATAATTTCTTAACATTGAATAACTGCATGTGTTCTTCCTGAAGTCTGTTGTAATTACATCTTTTATCTAAGTTTTGATAGTTTGGGCTACATTTGTATTATGTATGTTTATGCATGACTTCAATGTTATTCCATAGTTATGTCTTGCTTACGTGTTGTAGCTTTTGTTCATATTGTATCTTACAAGTATGTACACTGTACTACTGTATACTGCACTGTTGTACACCAGGTCGTACCTGTAAAAGGTGCCTTTGCTTCCAGTGTAGCCTACCTGGTCAACAAAATAAAAACAAACAAACAAATTTCACTCCAATGAAAAGTCACCTCCTTCTCAATGCCAAAAAGACAAAGACTATGGTCTTTGGTACCCTTGCACAGACCCAAAAAAATGCCACCCCCATCCACATTTCAGATAGTATTGCTCTCAAGTCCTTCAAAGACCTGGGGGGGGTGCAGCTAGATCATCAACTCACTTCCGAAAGGCAGAAAGATCACATCACTGCCTAACTCATTAGGTAAAACATTCTTCATGTTACATATGGCTTTCTCTGGAGCAAAAGCTGTCTTGATTTGCACGCCAGCAGCGAATGGAATTCATTAAAGCTAGACTAGGCAATTCAATGATGCAGCCTTCTGAAATGATCCGTAAGCTGAAGCATAGGCTGCCTCACTCCACCTTTACTAATAACTGCTACAGAAGGCCTTGTGGTCAACATGACAGTTCTAATTTTAGTTTCTGTGTTTAGCATGTGTTAAAGATAAGCCCCATATCATTTGCAGCCCACATGCTAATACAATCCCTTTTTGGTTCCTAAATTCACTGAGTAATCTACATGATTGATCCCTCCCGGAAGATCATGAGGAAATATGACTCTGTGATCTTCTGGGGCGAGTGACGCCAGATATTTAAACACTGGAAGGGGCAGCTGACTTTTCAAAAAACTTTATGAGTGCCATCTGTGGAGAACACGTATTTTACTTTACCCGGGCAGTTAGGAGATCAGATTTTTCTCAGCTGACTGGCCAAATACTGAGAGTGGCTCAACTCAGCATTGATGGTGCTTTAGCTCCTCAGTACATGTGGAGTCCATGCCTCTGTGGGAGGCAGTGTAACCTAGTGGTTGGAGTGCAGTGAGTTCAAATCAGCAGAACCGGGTTTGAATCCCACCACTGCTCTTCACTTAAAGTGCGATCCTGGGCAAGTCACTCAATGTCTTCCTTTTTTTTCCCTTCCTCCATAGAGGTTTTTCTCTCCCAATGATGGAGGGTGGTTGTTCATCCCTTGCCCCCTGCCCCCCAACCGGTGACTACTTCTCCTGTGGACTCACCTGGTCATGACGAGTTCTCCCACACTCCCCGTGGCAGAGTCATAGGAGGGATGGCCATCCTCCCCAGTCCAATAATCCAGTTTGGACCAGGGTCCTCTGGTAGTAGTGTGGGTCAGAGGGACAGGCATGCAGGGCTTCATGAAGCTCCCACCATTATTTTTCATTTTTCTTTCGGCATCCCAGCCACAGCATGTGCATGCGTGCGTGTGGAGGCACACATGGGTTACGCACTTGCGCCCCCTCCCTATGTGCCTCTCAAGCTACACTGCCACCAGGACTCCACCTAGTGGCAGTTTAAGGCCAGACTAACAGGCATCCCCAGCCCGTGAGAGGAAAGCAGTCCTTCAAAAGTTCAATCCTGTCCCACCTCGGCTGACCTCTAACAACCCGCGCTCATTCCTGAACTAGGCCGCAAGCATGGCAGGAGATGAGGTACCTAGCACCTCAGGCCTGCATGTTACTGGGCCAGCTAGTCACTCAAGTTCTTACTGTCTTCCTTCATCTCTCTCTCTCTCATATTCTCTGCTTAATCTGCCTCAATCTAGTAATTTGACCTCCCTGTGCTCCTAGAGGCTGATGCAACTGGTCCTAGCTTCTAGTCCACTTTGGGATACAGAGTATATGAAAGGTGATGTGGGGAAGAATAGCAAATGTTTCAACATGCCCAAAAGTAGCCAACCCCCCCAGCACAGTAGTAAAGCTACTGCCTTAGGGGCTGGTAACATAGGTTTGGCAATAAGCCAGGCTTTCTGGAGGGCTGGCTGGGGCGGTAATTGAGCATACCACAGGATGCTCTCCTGCTCGAAGGAGGGAGGTTTCCTGCCTCCACTGGTGGCGGCTCTAATGCATGGGAGGATGCCAGCCATGCTCTACACTAGCAGGCAGGAGCATGTACCCATAGCAAGTCAGGTGTCCTGTGGCAGGGAACCAGAAAAAAATGGAACATATCCTGGAACATGCAGGTGACTCTGCACCACCTCCCACCACAAGCTCCCTCTTCGACCATAGGGTTTACCTGCCTCAAGAATTCAGGAAGTGGCAGGCAACTGGGGGGGGTGTAAGCCAGGGCAAGGAGGGGATAAGTGTTAGATGTGGGAGAATGGGACAGGGTCAGACCCCCCCCGGGGGGGGGAGAACAACAGCAAGAAGGGGCATAAAATCTAAATTAAAAAGATGTTCAAAGGCATGGGATTTTGTGCCTATAACCAGGAGGCCTGTTCTGACACACTTCCTTCTACTGCCCGAGCGAAGTATCATACGAAGGTCCATTGTCAATGTTGCTCATATATCTTTACCCCACATCATCAGGATTGTCCTACTCTGCCTTGCCTCCTCTTCTTCTTGGTCTCGGTGTTGAATGTTATCAGGGATCGGCACTGCTCCCACACAGGTCTGTCATATGCGGAAGGCGGTGGGCTGTTGGGTTGGCAGATCTCGAGAATGCTGCTGACATCATGCCGCAGTGCTAATGGGGTTTGTGCCTTCAGTTTCTCCTAGCTCATGGGATGTTGGCCACAAGGGTACCATGTGCGGATGTAGGTGCATGCTCACGTATGCTGCAAGCCAGCGTCCTCCCACCTAGAAGCAGCTCTGACTGCACTGTCACTTGTGGACACTCAGCGGTAGTACTGCAGATGGAACCTGCTGCCCTCTCTCCCTCCCTCCTCCCTCCCTCCCCGCAGGACGGCATCCTCTGGCACACCCAGTCCTCCACATCCTCGCTGGCACACGATGTCCCAAGCTCATTTCCAGACCTGGGTCACAAACGTCATATGATGGCTATCATAAGCCATTCGTTCAAACTGTCCTGGATGTTGCTACTTGCCTGCTTATGTAAATTGCCATCATAAGGTCTGTATTGTTAAAATTGTAATGGTATGTATCTGTGTAGTGTTGCCATTGGTTTCAAGGTGACATTTGAAAATACGCTTCAGGTCTTCGTGTAAATTCCTAAGAATTTTTTTTTTTAAATTTAATTTTCATTTTTTTCTCCATATCTGACTTGGTCTCTTCCCTCAGGTCATGCCCAGTCCCACTCCTGCATCTCTGGCACTTACCTTTCTCCAGCTTACAAACCCATGGGGTGGAGAGAGAGCGAGAGAGAGAGAGAGAGTGGTCAGTGGTAGTAATCAGGACCTTAGTATGCCTGAGATTATCCTGCACAAATTGAGGCTTTTCTTATTTTGGTGTGCCCACCAGGATGTTGGCAAACTAGGGGTTCCACGTCCATAAATGCAATGTGTGCCCGAGCGAAGCCTGGCTGGCATGTCCCTTCCCTCTGTACCTCTGTTGTATTGCCACACAGGGTCATCTAGGGGGCAGTGTTGTTGTGGAGGCATCTATCCTCCCACCTCGGAGGAAGAGAGCGTCCTCTAGGATTCTCGCCCCCCCCCCCCAGCTGGTGACTAGTAGCGCTATCACTGCACCGACATGTTGGCTATTCCAGAGAATCTAAAACCACATCCTTTCCCTTCCCAAAGAAATGGGGAAAATGCCTGAAAGTTAAATAGAAGAGGAGGTTTTGCCACCTACCTGAACACATTTTGCCCTTGTGGCGGATGCATGAGAAATCGTCACACTCGCAGTACTTCCCCCAGACCTTGCCGAAGTCGTTGTTGTGGCAGATGCACTGGCTGCAGGAGCACTCACCCCTTCCACTACAGATGGGCTGCCCTGTCTTGAGAATGCATTGATCCTGCTTGGTGGGGCTGTAGTCCCCCTCCATGCACTCACAGTGGGGGCCAAGGTGCCCCGGGTAGCACTGGCAGATGCCGCATTCATAGGTCCAGTTGCCGGAGTTGCACTTGGCGCTGTTTGGCTCTGCCGAGGCCTCGCAGTTACAATTGCATTTGAAGTTTACTGTAACGGTGAGTGCATCTTTAAAACCCACTGGCTTTATGCTGAAGGTTTTGGTTTTGTTAGCAGGGCATCCCCTTGCCTTGGCCTCTACAGTAAAACTCACCTGGAAAGAAATTAGACACTGTTTTTTTTTTCCTTCAAACATTCTGGCATAGGGCAGCCTGACAGCCAAGTCTTAAATCAGGTATGCTTCAATAATTACAGTATAATTCTCATAAAATTACAAACTGGTTACTGCTATTCTGTCTAGACACCAGGGTTACGCAAATACCTGTTTCTTAATATTCGGCTGAATAGTCAGTATTCAGGTATTAGTTATTCAGGCCAAGGAAGTTAAAATATTTTGTTAAACGGCCTTTTCCACCCTCCCAAGGTGGCTACGGCTAGTCTCCTGGTCACCTCATCTCCATCCCAGTATCTTCCCATCCCCCTTCCCCTGGATCCATAATTCCAAAAAATGTAAAAGTGATGACTTCGGGCATCACGTTTAAGTTAACAGCACCTTTTAAAGTATATCCCCCTTCCCAGGAGAAGTCCCTCCATGAGTGTCTGTCTGTCTATCTGTTTATCTACAGAATGTATCTATCTAACAATCAACCCATCTGCAGACAGCATCAGTCTGGTGTCTGTCTGTCTGTCTATCTAGCTATAGCTCCATCCATCCATCTACCCATCTACTCATCTATCTATCTATCTAGCTATCTATCTATCTATCTATCTATCTATCTATCTACCTATCAGTCTATCTATCCATCTGTCATCGATCCATCCACCTGTTCATCCATTCCTCCATCCATCCTCTATCTATTGTCTCGTCCATCCATCCATCCATCCATCTATCGCTCTATCGTCGATCCATCCACCCACCTGTCCATCCATCTATCCCTCCATCCATACTCTACCTGTCCATCCATCCATGTGCCCATCTGTCTGTCTATGTACAGACTGTCTATCTCTCTCTCTCATCTATTCCATTTACTGTATCTGCCCGTCTATCTGTCCATCTATCTATGTATCGCTTGCCATCGGAGGGATTAAGGCTTTCGGGGGGTCAACTTTAAAAGATGCTGCTGGTATCTAGTATGGTGCCAGCAGAGTCCATTTTTATAGTTTTTCTGTTTTGGGGCTTGGGGACAACAAGAAAGATGGAGGTGGGGGAGTACTGAGATGGGGTTGTTTCCCAAATATCTGAATGTATGAAATATTCTGTCCTGAATAGTTGGGAACCTCACTATTTGTGGGATTTGGGAATTATTATTCGGAATTTGCACACCCCATCGAGCACAGAAGTGCTTTCACTCTAAACACTACCTTGCCACAAACTTCCAGTGTATAAGCTATTACTAGACTAAAAGATTTTTGCAGTTTTTCTGTATTTTAAAGTTCCACAGACTGCAGACTAAGATTCAACAATGTTATTTAAGGTTCCTCTCCTAGTTCTAGAAAAAAAAGATGATTTGATACCTTTTATTGGACCAACATAGATGTTACAAAAGAAAATAGGTGCTTCTGCTTTTGGACTACACCCAGTCCATCATCAGAAACTAGTGCTAATTGTTTTGGAAGTGCACATTCTATTACCATCAAGATCATATAGAAAAACAGATACAAAAAGTTGTAAAAAATCCCATTTTCCTAAACTGCATTGAAAAATCAACTGAGAACCGTATAGAAAGCACACATTCTGACTGTTATCCAGGAAAGACATTTCAAGGTCAAATGTCAACAGAACAGATAACACCATTCTTGAAAGAACTCATAAAACATAATTGAGTTACATTTTGGGCTGTGCATGAGTGAGCGTGTGTTTGTGTATACATACGGAACTAAATCACATTACCTAAACTTGCATCTGAAAATTAACCTGAAAAAAGAAGAGTCCCATCAAAAAGGAAGGCATTTTAAGGTCAAAGTTACAGAAGTATTAACCCTTTATCTTGATAGAAAAAAGGAAAAAAAGAGAACACCTATGTTGGTCCAACAAAAGGCATCTAATTGTCTTTTTTCTGAATCTTTTGTCACAAGGACCAATATGGCAACAAAACTATTTTTTATGTCTCATAGTTCTGTCATTTGTCTTTACCTTCACGGTTAAGCCAAAAGGTATTGGGTTTTATGCTTCCAGCTTAAACACTGACACATCTGTTTGTAAGTGGTGAATTATAAAAAGTCGCACTGTCCAACTGTTCAGTGTACTTGACACTGCTGTAAATGCCCCAGTGACCCAGCATCATGGCTGCATCCTCACACACTGTGATGACATCTCAGCTAGGCCAGGGTCTATGTTTATGCCTGGGAATGGACTTTTGCCATCAAACTCACAGTGAATCTACACAGAGAGGTTTGTGTTGAACTAGGAAAGCAAAACTCTTTTGCAGAAAGAGAGATTAAGTCCATTTTAATATTTAGAGTGAGCCCTCCCCAACTGTGCTGTAGATATACACAAAGACATTTGGCTTTCATAGTAGGAGAGAGTGGTCTTCTTCCCCAAATTACAAGCTACTGAACCAACTTAAATGGGACAGGAAATTGGTGTGAATTTATACCTGCTTGTAACTTTTAATTTTTCAGAAATTATACCTTAAACTGAGCCTTATTTAATTAGGACTGGAATAAAAATGTTTGCATTGTTTTTTTTATGTGCTGCTGTCTTTGTGGAACCAAGAATTTGGAGCCTGGACTATGTCACTGCATGGATTCAGAACACTGACCATGAGGGGCCACCAATTTTATCCAGCTGGTGAACCAGATTCGAAAGTGGACTCAAGACTTGCACATGGGTAATTAAGTCTGGGAGAAATATGTTTCTGATGGCAGTGTTTCCCAGCTTAGAGAGGTGATGATGCCACATGCAGCACCACAGGGACCCCTGGGTGGGCTGGGGAGTTAGCTCTCACTGCAGGGGGTCATTACGTTGCATGCAAAAACAGCATGGCTAAAAATGTTGCAGCCAAACAGCACCAAACACAGAGTTGGGCAAAACACTGACCTGTCGGGAACAGCACGCCCATTAACAACAATGGGACTTTCTGTTTTTTTGTGGGGGACTTAGCCCCAGCTACTTACACACCCCAGAATGTAAATAACTAACTCCGGGGGGGACTCTGGGGATGAGGAGAAACTCGGGAGGGGAGATTTTTTTTTTAATGCATCAAAAAAAGTAGTAGCAGAAGAGACTGGGGGGGGTCTGAACCATGGTCCCAGGTCTCCCGATTACACCATGTGCTGGTGTCCTAGCCACTCCACCATGGAAGCAGCTCAAACAGGCCCCCAGCACATGGCTACATAACAGCTCCTGAATTACATGCAGAGCGACAGGGGTAGCAGTATTTCCCGTTTGCTATCATACCCCTGTCGCTCTACATGCTCGTGCAGCCTAGCTTGCGCGGTTATTGCTGCACTATTCCAGGTGTGACATATTGACCCAGTACCAGCTCTTACCAGGGATTTTACAGCAATGGGTGAGGCCAAGGCTGTGCATTGCAGTCTAGTGAGTGGAGGGTTGAGGGAGGGAAGGAAAAGCAAGGGATAAAAACACAGCCACTGTCTAACGAATGGTACTGGTACATTCAGGCACTCCCCATGAAGCCTGCCGCTAGCCTGGCACAGATCCTCGCCCTTATCAGGGGAGGACAGCCTTCTTTCAGAGCCCGTTATAGAGGGTAAGATGTGAGAAACAGCAGAAGAATCTGTCAGGTTAGTGGGGGACATAGGGTTGGTAATCCCTGGCCCAGAGGAGGGATGATGTGGATTTGGCCAGGGCATAAAAATGTATATGGAAAGAAGAAAAATAACTGTGACCATTAGTCATTGACCTATCAAAGCAGTGCTTAGAGTTTTGAATCCATGCAGTGATGTAGGGGAAAATTCCAAATCAGAGACAGCAATGAGGGGTTTAAAACATTGGTCACATTGGAGAGGAGTAGTGCTCGACTCCAGGGAGGGATGGCACCAGCTGCCGACCAATCAGTGAGCAGTGCTGGGGAGGGGGGGTTGGCTGTAAAGGCAGCCCTTTGCCTGCTCCCCAGCCAGGGGAAGGGTGCAGCCTAAGTGGCCCCTGACATTAGATGAGGGAGGATCCAATGGGGTAAAAAAATATAAATATACCAAACAAAAGAAAGATGAGCCATCAGAGTTTGCGAAACTCACCGTATCTCCAACCTTGAGCCCAGTGCATGATCTGAGCCCAGGGATGACCTCGCCATTGAGACACGTGGCATTGAAGCTGAGAAACAACTCTTCAGGAACATCGCGCACCTCCAGCTCCACTTTTGAACGGATTTTCTAGCAATAACAAAAAAAAAGGAGACTGTTTGAAGTACATGAACTGGTGCAGGAGGGCCTTTTACCTGCTATAGTACATAAGTGACTGAGCTGTTTATTATACAGTTTGTGGAATACCAGAAGTACCACCAGGCCAGGGCCGTTGATTTCCAGCAAATAAAGTGATCAAAATCCATTTTCAAGATTTGAAAATGTTATTTATTTATTCTTCCCCTTTGTTAACCCCTCCCCTTTATTAACCCCTCCCCTTTGTTAACCTCATACCAAGGTGGCATGTAGAATGTGCTACAACTCTGTGTATTTTTCCTGGATAATAATTTTAAATGAATAACAAATTCAGAAATTGCAAGTCTTAAACTGATAGGGTAAAAGGAGGCACAATAAGGGGAAACATGAGAAGCATTACTTCACACATAGGGTGGTTAATATGTGGAACAGTCTACTCAGTGAGGTTGTAGAAACTCACTGCTCAGACTTTCAAAGCAGGACTAGATCGATTCCTAAGGAAGAATGGCATTGAGGGCTACAGAACAAGAGTAGGGGTGGTGTTACGACTGTTAAGCTTGGATGCGTGTTCATATTCCAGCTGGTTGCAGTTTCTACCATGTGGTAGGAGGAATGTCCAAAGATGTACCCTTTAAAGTAGTTCATTATCACAGATACTTATATATATCTACTTATGAAGCAGACAGGGTGGACACAATGGATCTAGAATCATGGAACCATAGACTCTGACAGCAGAAGGAATCCGATGGTCCTTTGAATCTGTTCATAGTATTACTACCTCACCCCGACCTTATGTTCTGAGGGGTTGTACCCCTCTGCTCTGAGATGTTACCAGTGTTTAGACAGTGGAGTTCCAGGATTCTTATAGTTGTTTTTCCCCAGAGAAAACTGGAAATCAGTGGACCTGCCAATGGTTGATCTATCTTATAAACTGGGACACACAAAACAGGAATTTTTTTTTTCTTATGGGAAATTTTATTTATTTAGTTTTTATTGACCAGGTAAGCACAGTAGACAAATAAATGCCTTTTTCAGGTACAACCCAGGAGGTTACAAGGCACACAATTTTAACAGTGAAAAGACAACAGCATATAGGAATGGTAAAGATTATAGTAATCACAGTATAACAGTACATACATATGACACAAATGTATACAATCATAGTCCAAAGCAGACCAGGCTAACGACTACAGACCACCTATCATAGGATGGAGACAGATACCAAAACGAAGTGCAAGTACAAGCTGAATTAGATTTCATGTGATCCCACAGGGACCATCCAAAAAGGTAGTGGGAGGTGGCACTGCGAACAGGCAGTGGGAGGGAGTTCCATAGCCTGGGTGTACAGACAGCGAAGGACTGATCCCCCATGGTTGTGCGGGTTTTTGGAATGCAAAGACAAGTTGCTAGACCTGAGCAGGTAACTTGAGCTAACAGCTCTTAGCTGCCCTGCCAGGACAGGAGGTGGGGCAGTTCTAACCACTTTATCAACAAAGTAGCCCGAGATAAAGTACATCCGCCTCCTCCAATTATGCAGACACACTTCCAGGTCTCTCTGCACAAAGAATGTGAAACACACAACAGGGAACACACACCAATAGGGGTATGCATGTCCAACTGCCCTCCAAAGGGTCTGGCCAAGCCACTGAATCTAGAGTTTGAAATGTGTATCTGCCAAACTGGGACCTAGCATAAGTTACGGGAGCAGAATATGGTAGATTGCCCGCCCATGATCACAGTTCTATGGTTATGCAAAAGGGATTCCTGCTAGGCTTCCATGGCACTGAAGGGAAGTTCTCTGTGTGGTACACAGCTCAGTGCTTTGTGGTACGTAGAGCTGAATGAGATATGGTTGGTGTTTAGGTACGTTTGAACTGGTTAGGTACATAGTTCAGTGTTTGTAGCATGTGGGGACTGGATGGCTGACTGCTGCTTAGAAACATGGTTGATGATAAAGTCTTAATTGTTGGCCTTTCTCTGTATCCCACCTTTTTGCAGGATGCTAAGTATGTGCAGATTAGAAAGCCCAAAAAGATATTAAGTAACATGTGATTACCTCAACTCCAGAGAGTGTGGCCAGTAACACACAGAAGAGGAAAAAAACCCTTTGGGGGAACCTCCAAGAACCCATAATGACTGACCTGCCTGTCCTTGAGCATACTAACGGAGAGTAATCGTAGTTAGTCAATTGCTAAATTGGTTCTCTGAGTATGATCCAGATATTGGTAGCAGAGGAATATCTTGATTTGATGACGAGCAGAAGAATCCTGGAAAACTAGGTACTGGAGGAACGACTCTGACATGGAGATGTTGCATAAGCAGTTGGTTAATCAAGTCCAGTCTGAGGAGAAGGCAAGACAACTGCCTATGCACAGTTAATGAGGAAAGGCAGATGAAGGTTAGATGTTCTTGATAGCGTTCCAAGTCCAGATGAAAAAGGTGATGAACAGCAGGTAGCCAAACGCTGAAGGGGAAGGTCCAGCAGATGGAGAGATCCAGCTAGTGATGAATGGATGAGAGATGAAGGGTAATCCAGACCGGGGAGCTGCGAGCGAGACGGCAGTAAGATTGGAGGCTTGCATGGAGCTATAAATCTAGTGGTGCAGTGTTACCAACGGGGCTGTAGAGAAAAAGAATCATCCCAAGATGTTCAAGAATTGAGGTACACTCCACAGATGACCTGGCAGAGAAACACATGCTGAAATAGACTAGAGGATGGTTGAGTACTGCAGAAACATGATGGAATGATGAAGTAGGGTAGGTCCGGATGAGGGCCAGCTGGAGCAGGGATCCAGATCATTCCACAGTTTGCTATGATCGAATGCTCGGGTGATTGAGTAAGCCACAAGTGGTCAATACAAGGAAGATGAGACCTCATGTGGGTCTGATGAGTGAGGCGGGGATTCCCTGTCAAGGGCACAGGAGACACTGAAACCCTACGAGCAGCAGCAAGAATGAATGGAATGTACGTGAGTGGTCAGTCACTATGGCTGTGGAAGCTGGAAGTTGATAGGAAATGTCATGCCATGAGTCCAAGTCAGAAACCAGTGAGAATGATAGAATCCGCTAGAGGACAGCAGAATAAAATAAGTAGTGAGCTAGGCCCCCATGTGGGCTAGCGAGAAGACAGGACCTCCACGTAGGTCTGCCTGAGTATTGTAGAAATGCATGTGTCAAGCTAGGCCTCCACATAGGCTAGCAGGACTTGCTGGATCTCCATGTAGGTCAGCCTGAGGTAGGAGTAGTGAGAGTGAGTAGAGCTAGGCCTTTCCATAGTCTAGCAGGACCGACTGAACCTCCATGTAGGTTAGTCTGAGGTGGAAGTAGTTAGAGTGAGTAGAGCTAGGCCTCCACATAGGCTAGCAGGATTGTCTGGACTTCCATGAAGGTCAGCCTGAGGTAGGAGTAGTAACAGTGAATAGAGCTAGGCCTCCATGTAGGCTAGCAGGACCAGCTGGACCCCCACGTAGGTCAGCCTGAGGTAGGAGTAGTAAGAGTGAGTAAAGCTTAAGAGCTAGTCCTCCACGCAGGCTAGCAGGACCGGCTGGACCTCCATGTTGGTCAGCCTGAGGTAGAAGTAGTGAGAGTGAGTAGAGCTAGGCCTCCATGCAGGCTAGCAGGACCGACTGGACCTCCACATAGGTCAGCCTGAGGTAGGAGTAGTGAGACTGCGTAGAGCTAGGCCTCCACATAGGCTAGCAGGACTGGCTGGACCTCCACATAGGTCAGTCTGAGGTAGGAGTGGTGACAGTGAGTACAGCCAGTCCTCCACATAGGCTAGCAGGACCAGCTGAACTGGTAGGCCTCTACGTAGGTCTGCATGAGGAAAAGTAGAATTGAGAGAGTTGAGCTAGGCTTCTAGGAAGCTAGCTGGACAGGCAAAGTTCCATTCTCATGTGTTCAGAGCACAGGTCTTCGTAAGCTGAGTACAGATAATCAACTGCAGTTCGGAATCCAGGTGAATGGGCTGAAGAAGGTAAGGCTCACATGGCCTGGAAAGACATGGAGAGCACTGAGCAAAACCTCTGGCAGATAATATAGACCTACTGGAGAAAGGATGCTACAAGAGGGAACAGTACGAGAATGAGAAGGTGATCAGTTAGGATCCCTAAGGTATACAAAACCTGGAATAGCACGTTAAAGTTCCATCATCATGTATAGGAAGACATCCAGGGCACTTCTGGGAATAAGATAAGCAAGGCAGTGCAAGGCTGTGAAAACATGACCTAAAGACCTGTCGCACAATTAATGAAGGAGAGTGACCAGTGGTAGTATGCACATCAGGCTAGCCATATAGATGTTTGCTAAGCGGCAGAAGAATTGACAGCCACAAGCTGTAGAGAAAACAATATCAAGTACAGTTGTAGATAGTGGTAGAGGCAGTATAATTAAGCCACGAATAGAATTATAGCCTGTCCATCCAAACATGGAATTAGTGATGGGAGTACATGCTGGTAGAATCTCGGTTTGAATTCAAAAGGGATTCAATCCATGAGCAGGCATGGATGCTGTATAGGGAGACATCCACTTGAAGGCATGCAGCAGTAAAGTATGAGGTAGGACTAGTGAGTCAGCAAGAAAAGGTCAAGCTGCCGGACGGCAACCTCCTCCAGAGTAAAGTGGACCTGTAGCTGCAGCGGCAAGCTCAAAATTAGATGCTGAGCTGCACGGTGTTCCAGCACAGAAGAGAGGAAGCAATCAAGCATCAGTCTGGAAAGTCAAAAACACTGGCGTGAAACAATGATGTCCTGGGCGATGAACAACGAGGTGCAGGGAGCATCAGTACACTATCGGAGCAGAATTAACAAAGGAGGATGCAGAGCAGATGCTGTATGCTGTGAACTGTAAATGTGAGTGGTCCTGGTGAGGAGGAGTGGAGCAGCAAGCGAGGCTCTGTGGTCTGGCTGGTGGAAGAAGAAAGCCCCAAAGAGAAGAGCACTGGAGGTACAGAGGATGAGGTATGGGAATGATGGGGAAGGAAACACATGGGTGAGGGGAACGAGAAGCAAGGCAACTGCAGGAGGCAGAGACACAGAGGAGAAAAAGCAAAAACGAGCACAGGAGGAGAAAGGGGCAGGGGGAGAAGAGCCCGACCAGCCGTGCCACCGAGGAGCGAGTGTAACTCACTCTAAGCAGAAGGACGCGTGAGCAGGAAGTTTAAATAGAGAATGGGGGAGAAGCTATGTCCCCCCACAGAACTTCAGGCTGCAGGCTTCCAAAAAGATTCCTTCCCACCCCACATATATAAGACTTACACTGTAGGCGTCTACAATGAGCTGGATGATGTTATTTGAATCACTTGATAAGGTTCCCACAGTCGTCCCAGGGATCAACTCACTGTATTTCTGTAGAGAGAAATGATTTAAAATAAAGTACATATTAAATCTTTGTTACAGAGGTTATATGTTATTAGTTACAACAAAAAAACTGATAGATGACAAACAGATGACTTGCCAGACATATGAAATGTGCATCCGTTTTGTAAAATGTAAGCTTTGCTATGTAAATTGTACAATGATGAACCTTATAATAAAGCAAGTACATAAAACATTTTTATTATGGGATAGATCCTGTTTTTTCTGTGTGATCCACAGGTAAGAGGCTCACAAGCATTAACAACATAAAATTAAAAAGTCAGTGCAAAAGCACTGACGTATGGGTTACCCTAGAAGGGCATATACACACACCTCACCTAAACAGCATAATGGGAAGTATATGCAGATCACCATTAAAGATTATATACTGGTCACTAGCAGGACAGTTTAGCATCAAATACCCTGTTATTCAGTCTGCAAAATATTCTGATTACAGAAGACACAGCCACATGTTTTGTCCTCCTAAGCATTCATTAATGTATCTCATCCATATCTCAATCTGTGCAAAGGGGGGAACCAGCCCTATGATGGTCTTACTTGTTTGGGTCACGGTGAGCATAAAATAGGAACGTTATCTCAAAGGCAAGAAATCCTCAACACAAAAGCAATGAAGCAAGCATTACATTGGAAGGGCGCTAGGCATTTAATCCGAGTTTCAAGGAGAAACCAAATTACACATATGCCAACGGTGCAAAGCATCATGGGAAGTGTACTGCCTATGATGCTTTGTATTAATGAAACATGTGTAGTCTGAAGCTTTTGGACAACACTTTTTTTTGTTACAGTTTACTTACCCAAGATAGACCAGCTAAGAAAGAAAGAAAGAAAGAAAGAAACAAACAAACAAACAGACCATTTTGTCACCTGATCCAGGCAAATATAACATTCTGGTATTTGAAATTAGTAACTTGCTTTCTGTTGTTTGACTGCTGTTGGTGACTGTTCACAGTGATGATGTTGCAAGGAACAGCTATGATGCATCTCGACTGCCCGAGCTAGTCTCGACCTGCTGTGCTGAGAGAAGCAAACAACCCGTTCTGACTAGTCAACTCACCTGATACATCCGAGTGGGAGTCTCGGATTGCACCTCAGTGTGGCTACTTGTTTCCAAAGAGACTTTTCCAAATTAAACAAGACCCACCTCTAGGATATGGTGTTGGGCTTTGCAAAAAACTAACACTAGAACAAGGCAGTCTCTCCCATATGAGTTGCTTGTGGGGGTATTGCATTGTTTCTTAGCTGTTTGAATTTAATATTTACATTGAATAAATCTTCTAATCCTATTCCGGGTTCATCTGGGAGTTACTTGTGAATGAGACTTTCACTGGAGCCCCACTTTAAAGGTGACAAGTAATTTGTGCTAGTTGACAGCTGTTTATAATGTTGCTTTTTATGGAAATGAAAGTCACACCTCCAAATGGTCCTTCTTTAAAGGGGAACTGTCACCACCAAGGGCCTCATACTCAAGTGTGTGGCTCGTCCCAATGCGGACTTTGTGTGTAAAAATATTTTGGTTTGCTTACTGTGTAATGTGGTATAGTAGATTGTATCAGACTAATTTAGCTTAGTTCTAGGCTGACCTCTTCTGCTATTACAAATCCCAGAATCCTCTGCAGCTGACATCAGAGCAGTAGGCAGTAGTGAGAGATTCAATAGCTTTCAGTACATGTTAAGAGTTTACATAGCCTCTGATGTTTTGTTTGCTGTTTCCACTGTCCTCCCTGGACTAAGTACAGTCACAGAGGAGTGTACGTAGCCCCTGGAGAAAAGCAGAGCCAGAAAACTTCTGATCAGAGATTATAAAAGGTTTAACATGCACTGCAGACAACTGAATTTCCCACTGCTGCCTACTGCACAGATGTCCGCTGCAGGGGATTCTGGGATGTGTAGTAACAGAAGGGGTCAGCCTAGAAGTAAGCAAAATTAGTCTGATACATTCTGCTATATAGAGAATAATGGATAGGCAACTGTGTGTTATGGATTTTTTTACACACCCAAGGTGTGTGGTGACCTATAAACCTCGAAAGCGAAGTGAGAGAGAGAGAGAGAGAGGAGAGGGTGTGTAAAAAAAATACATAAGAACACAGGTGCTTATTATTTTTTTATAATTACTGATGCAGAAAGGAGTAAATGTCAAAGCAGCTTACTCACACTCACTTTCTTTTTTCTTTTTAAAAATTAAAGTGTTGAACTGCAGGTGGGAAGTCATCCAACTTGATCAGCCACAGTCCCATGGGTGATTGCGTGGGTAGGACTCGCAGTGACAGTTTCCCGAACCCGACGCACAGCAGGATCAACCAGATACATTTTAATACGGAAGCAGTAAAGGCAGATAAATAGTTACAAAAATAAACAGAAAAGACTTACGCAAGCGGAAGTATCAGTTGGTCTAGCGGTTAGTTGCTAAGTGACAAATGGGGTCGCCATGTCTGCTGAACTCTTCTGTCCACCCACAGACACAGTACGAGCCAATGTGGTGGCACACTATGAACGACTGATTCTCGAGGACATTGCTAGTGAAATAAAGTTTTGAGAATGCCGTAATAACCGGTTTTCAGGTTATTACAGCATTTGAAGGAGATGTGCTAACCGTGTGATGAAGGGGGTCACCAGTCATGGCGTTACAGTAAGCAGTAAGTAAACCAAAATGTTTTGCAGACGGAGTGCTCATTGGGCTCAGCCTCACTTGAGTGTGGGGCCCTTTTGGCTGATTGTCCCCCTTTAACTAAGCCTGAAAAAAATTGATGGTAATACTGAGTTTTGTAGTGTTTTCTTTTTATAGACAATATTCGACACAGTTGTTGTCATTGGAGTTTTCACTATGTCACCGTTTGTGTACAGAATGCTCATCAAAGTCATCATGAGCCGGTGACCAATCAGAACAGTGCTTAGGGCCCCAATCCACATAGGTAGCCAAAATACTTTTGAGTCGTGCATATCTCAGCTATGGCTCTGTGCACTTGATGCCCGTCTGTCCTGGATGGCATACACAGCCCCTGCCTGCTGTGATCCGCTGGCATGATGCCTTGTATTGAGGCAGGGGGTGGAAGTAGGAGGTGGAGCTGGTCTGGATTACAGGCATCCAACTGAATGCCCATGCTGGTCCGCACGTGCATCTCTGCCCGTGCAGAGTAAAACCCAAAGGAGGATGCACTCCAGGTATGCAAACAAAGGCAAAGGCAACAACGGCTGCAAAAAGTATTTATCTGATACAGAAGGGCTCACATGTGCCAAAAGAGATGGCAGCCTCACTACCTGACACTTTGCATCTTACAGCATAATGAAGTATCATGCTCTCAGATGCGAAGTAGCGTGGTAGTTGTAATAAAATGTAAAATATAAACAGAATTCTACATGTTATTTCTATTTTCTGAATCTTGAACTAGTAAATTCAGGCACAGGGTGAAAACACCAAATACAAAAACACAGCGCGGCACACAATGCTGCAAGCAAAATACCGAAAGGCAAAATAAGGTCAGGCAAAACACCGACTGGCACAAAATGTCGCCCACATGATGAAAACAAATAGGGTGACATTTGAGATTCTTGGTTTTGTGGGGGGCTTTCCCCCCCCCCCACACCCCCACTGATTTAAAATAATCAGCTCCAAGGAGGTGTGGATTTTCGGGATGAGGAGACACGGTGGGGGGTGTCTTTATTTAACAAAAAGAAAAGTTGCAAGACCAGGAGACCTTTAAATGGACTTTTAAACTCGGATGAGCACGGTTCATGAAACATCCCCTTTAAATGTATGTTACTATGTTTTTAAAGTTTTCCCAGGATAGCTAGCCCAGTGGTGTAGAGGGCTGAGGTGCTGCAAAGCACCCTTACCTCTCCATGCCGGCAACCCAACCCAGAACGAGCCTGAATTGGGGGATGGGAGAAGGATGAGCAGCCGCCTGGCTGTTCTTCTCCGGATTGGGAAGGCAAGCTATCCTGGCTCCCGCCGCCACTGAGTGGAAGTTTGGTGGTAGCACCTATGCTGGGGGAGGGTGGCATTATGCTGGGTGGGGGGATTGGGGGTGGTGGTGGTGGTTCTGGTGCACATGTGCATCTCCACGTGCATGTGCGACCGTGTTTGCTGTAGCCTTGGGCTAGTGAAAAGCCAAGGTGGAAAATTAACAGTGGGACTGGGCTTTAATGAATCCCTGCCCATGCCACCAAGATCCGCCCTACCAGAACATCAGCAGGAGGATATCCCACCCAGTCCCAGCTAAGGAGGATAAAAATCTTTATTAAAAAACAAAGCCTATCCACAGACGGCATGATCTGTTTAAAGAAGACTCTTAGTAAAGCTATCAGTAATTCATCACAATCACCAGCAAAGGGAGACGCAGAAAACAAAAATGTTACTTTCTAAAAATATGCTGATTGGGGCTGCCCCTTTGCCCAGTGGTAGCGCATCACACTACCATGCAGGTGACCCAAATTCAAGAATGAGCTCGGGTCACCGTGTCTGGAAACAGTTCTGGCGGAGGCAGCTGTCACGTGGCAGTGCATCTCAGCTAGGGAGGGTTGGCAGTGAGCGCTGACCCCACAGTGACCTCCTGCAGCAGGGCCAGGGAGCTTATTCCCACTGCAGGGTTGGCTGTGATGGACCGAGGCCAACAGAGCCAAGCTCATGTTGAGGGAGGTGGAAGGAGACCAACTTAAAGGGAGAAAAAAACCCTACTTCTGGCTAAATGATGGTCTGAGCCTTGGAGATTCTCCTGGGTCCTAATGTCTGCTGGCACTCTATACTAATCGAGATGGTGGACTGCCTTAGGGGGCATGACAGTCCTTTCCCTGGAGCCCTTGCCATGGAAGGCAAGCCATGGGGGCAACTAGTGGGTTACTGGAGTCTGGGGGAGTCAAAGGTTCCAGACCTGATGAGGTACATTCCAGGGATCAGGGCATATTCCTTGGGAACAGAGGTGGACCGGGGAGAAAAAAACACTACAGAAAAAATATGCCAACACCCAGGTTATTATAAGAGCCTTTCCAAGTGTCGTGAAACCAGGCCCAAACTATGCTTCTTTGCAATCCGTTAAATACAGTAGTATCATAGAACATGTTAACTGTTTTTGCAAATCAATGGAAATAAACTGGTATTTATGAGAAATGTTTCTGGAAGTGGAACATTGACTGTTGTAGCATGGCACAAAAAAGAAAGAGGAAAGCAAGCAGTCAGATAGGTTGAAACACACCAGCTGGTACAGTGCAAACCATGGTTTAATACCACGGTAGATCAGGGTAGACACCAGCCGCACGCAAAAAGTAGAGGAGGCCCTTGGTCGCGCCACCCGATTTCGGGGACGAGCCAGGCCAAGACGTCTGCACAGAACATTGAAACCTGTGGCGCTGAGAGCAGTCAGCTGAAACTGCGAGTGGCACAGGAGAGCAACCTAACGAGTGGGAAAGCCAGAGGGTGGCAGAAGGGAGGAAATAAGCACAAGGAGCCTGTCAGGGGAACAGATGCTGATCCGCAGAGAGACAGTGGGGCAGCCGAAGTGGTAGCGGGTTGTCAAGGCAATGATGCAAATCAGCAGGCACACCCAGCGAGCAACAGGACAGTTTCAGCGACCCGCCGCGCATCGCACCTGACACAACACAAGAAAAGCCATACAGAAGAAAAGTAGTGACAGGCAGCAGGATGTATACTACAGCTGCAGATGTTAGCCACCTCGGTTCAGTTTCACGAACAGCAGATAAGTATACAAATGGATGTTAGATGTGCAACGTGCACGGGCATGCTTGATAGTGAATTCAGCCTTATAGAGACATTAGTGAGAGACACAAACGTGATGTTCTCCGGGCACTGAACAAGTCATATCCACCTATGTTCTTAATAATAACACATGCCAAGTTGCTACAGTCCTTGCCATGTTACAAGCGGATTAACCCACTCGAAAGCATGGGTCTACTGTGGAATTAATCCATGGTTGGTTGGTTGGACCCACTCGGCCTTCGGCCTCGTGGTCCAACCCCCACCATGGATTAATTCCATAGTAGACCCATGCTTTCTCGTGGGTTAATCCTTACTGAGACGACTGAGCGTATGGAGTTCCATAAATCCAGAATTACCCTGGACAAATGCTACAAGAACGTAACCTGAGTTTCCAAACATAAATTAACACAATACTGACTACAGCAAATGGCAGAGATTATTTAGGCAGATATTTCTTTTAAAAGTAGTTGTCCAGGTTCCTGCAAAAAAACAAACAAGCAAAAAACAAAACAAAACACTGATGACAAATCTTGGAAGATGTAAACAAAAATGTGACATTTGGCTTGAATGACAACAGGCACTTTACTCTTTAGACTTCACTTACCCTACTTCACCTACCCTCACGACATTTCCTACCTTGAAGTTATAACCCTTTGCTTGTGACATCAAAATGATTTCTATGGCAACTGGTTGTGATGCAACAACAGAGGAGCATGAATTCTGGGCAGTTGTAAGCAATTTGAACAGACTGAGTCCATGGGGAAAAAGATTCTGTTTTAATGAAACTCATCAGTGGTATTAAATGAAATGTACAGAACTTCAGATTTTGGGGAATTTAATGCAGTTGAGTTGAGCGGATGTCAACAGTACATTTTTTTATTATCATATCTTTTAACCCTGTTACTGGTATTGCACTCCCCAGCCCTGCCCTGTTTTATCTTAGGAGGCTTTATAGCACAGTGGGTTAAGGCTCTGGGCTGCAGAATTGGAGACCTGGGTTTGAATCCCACAGCCGCTTAGGTGCATACTGTGTGATCCTGAACAAGTCACTTAACTTCCTTGTGCTGCCGGGTCGCACCTGTAAACAAGCTTCAGCTCAGCGTGCTACTCCTGGTTAAACAATGTTCCCTTTCCCTTATCCTCTCTCTGGCACTTATATCCAGCCTCTGTTGCCCCAGTGCAGCTTCTTGCTCTGTGGTGATTTGGTAGTTTCTTTTGGGAGGGGGGGGCATTTTTGTTCAGTTGCCCACTCAGCACTCTAGTGTGTAAGTTGGAGTGGCCAGTTGGGAGGGCAGGGCCTGAAAGCCCCATGGCCATCCAGCGTGCATTCCGGGGGTTTTCCCTGTAATTCCTTCCTCTCCCTCAGGATGCCAGTGGCAAGAGAGCGTGGTTGGTATGTGCCCTCAGTTGGAAGGCTATGCACGGTACCAGCCGTTGTACTCTCACCCCAAGCCGCTACGACTGCACTGATGCCTGTGGTCACTCAGGTGGCAGTAGTCCACTGGAGTCTGCTACCTTCCTTCCCCAGAGGAGAGTGTCCTCCTGGATGTTTTATCCTCTTCCCTCTGCCAGCCCCAAAAGCCTGGGCTAGTTTGGGAACCCAGGTCACCGGCGCTGTGAGCGGCAGGCCTATCCCTGAGCCAACGGTCCGGCCTAGCAGTGAATTCTTTGACGGAACTAGAAAATCTCTCCAAAACAAAACAGTGAAAATTATATCCCCTCTCCCCAATTAACAGATCTCTCCTCCCCCGTTAGGGTTTTTAGGAATGACATTTTTTTCTTTATCTTGAAATGTATTTTCTACTACTTTGCCATACTGTAACTATTGATGAAAAGACATGCCCGCAGCCATCTTTTGGCCCCAATCAGCTTCCAGTGCTCACCCTATGCTAACGAACTCTGCCGTCCTCTACCATTACCTGAAAGCACTCATGCAGCAGCTTGAATGCCAGAAGCCGCATGGTGCTAGCGAGATGGTCGCCGGCATATCCTTCCATTGGATAGTCAGGTGTGGTAAAAGTAAAAAATATAACCTTTGTTCTGGTGTAGCCCTGCATTAGGATTTGAATATCCATGATACACTGCATGGAGTTTGAGGCTTTAAAGTGTATGGGTGTGTGGTTGGGTAAGAGATACAGGAACTGAAGGATAGACTGGATGATGCCTGCCAGTCAAACCACAGACTCTGCCCTGGTTCCAACAGAAACAGTCACAGCAAGGCAACGGTGTTGCTGCCGAAATGCCACAAACCTGCAATAAACAGGTTGAGGCAGCCTCTCTCTTAGCATTCCTAACAGTGCAGACAACCACAGAGACAAGGGGTTGCATACAGGTGTAACCCCCCTGCAAATGGGGGTTCCCAAAAGACTTCCAGGAGCTTGCTTGAATGCTCCAAGCCTGAATGATGTTTGGCATTTAAGCCATTTATCAGTGAGTGTTTTTAGAACCTCTGGTACTGTCTCTTTAAGAGCTGTCTGCTTGCAGACATAATTAGTTTGTATGGGGGACTGTGTGTTTCTTTGATTGAGTACCACTCAAGCTGCTGCAATTCACTTCATTTTTGCAGTCACTAGGAGTGCAAAGGGAACCTATCTGACAGATGTAACTGTTTGCCAGAAATTATTTAGAGTAATAATGAAATTACAGTTTGTCTAACCTGCTTTCTTTGCAGTCAGAACTGTGTCTGCTAGTTCCCCATTCTAGTTTTGAACTGCTGAACTGGACCAATCAGTGTGGGGTAAGCTAGCTCTAAAATGGTGCCTTGGACGAATCAGAACTTGGACTCATAATCTGAGCCAGCCACAAGAGGATTGTATGGGCAGTGACTCTGGGAGATGTAGTTTAGACTTCAGTGCCTTTTTGGACCAACAGCAGCAGTCTATTGTGAGTGACAGCCTATCCAGTCAAGAACTGGGAGGAACTCAAAGGAAGTGCCCGGTTTTGTCGGTTGGAGTTTCAGTTGAGCTTTGGCAGTGAAGAAGGAAGGAGCCCTGTGCTTTTCAGTGTGCAGTTTTAGTCAAAAACGTGTGTAAGGCCCAGAGTTCCGGTCTGCAGCTTGTTAGGACTGAATCCTCCTGAAAAGAATCAAAGGATCTCTGAAGAGTAGAACCAGGCTCACCCTGTAGAAGACTGGAGGAATTGCTGAAAATTACACTCGGGTCTGTCAGGAACTGAATCTGCTGTGTGTTCTCCGGTATTGTGCAGTAATTGCGATCGGGATACAGATGCAGCCTGCCTGGTATAGTGCTTTCTTTTATATGGATGTGTGAAGAGGTTTGTGCACCTCAAGTGAGCCCTGCTGACATTGAAGGACCCTATCTTGTTTGGAGGTCGTGAGTACTAATTCAGGGTCGCTTCCTGTTGAATTGCCACATTAAATCCAAATGGAATTACTGTACTGCTGACTGTTTAATTCTCCTTTTCTCTGTGGAAAGGGACCCTACCAGCTGCCACGTTTGGACTAGCCACTAGGGCTTGGGTACCCAGGGACAGTAACTGATAGGGATAGGCCTGTGCACAGAGCCATAGGTAGATTATTAAAGTGATAAGCTAATTAACCCGATTTCCCCCTGTCCTTGTTATATCCCCCTAAATAAATCAGAGCTGCTTGTTTCAGCAAAGTTATACTGCCTGAGGTATTTGTCTATGTTAAAGTACTGTACTGTGATTGTTGCACTGTATCTCATTTCACAGGAGGTCCCAGTGCCGGAACCAGACCTGGGGGTAAGTGTATACTGTGAAGGTAATTCTGATATATTGTGTGGGCCACTAGTGGGAAGAAAGGGGTTGCAGTGTCCCAGAGGGCTGTGACCAAGTTAGTTTAACTATTGCAAACCCTGACCTCTGGGTGGAGGCACCCGCCATTGGATCCAGGCCCTCAACCTGTTAGTGGCAAATCAGGCAGGGGTAGTAGCCCCTGGGATAGCGCCATCTAGGGGTTACATCTTGGAGGCTCACCGCTGGGATTGTGTGTCCTAGTGGCCATATTACGAACCACTGTTAAGAAAAAATGGGTACCCGACAGAAGTGGCTGCACCGCTGGTGGAGTGGTGTACTGGGGAGAGATCGACCCCAAAATGCTATGCTTATCCTGGACATCCCCTGGGTATCAATACGGACACTGTGCAGGAGTACTTTCCAAGGTGGAAGGTTTACAAAACCCTGTGGTGGTGGGTCGGCATGCTAATCTGCTCACCCACACTTTCCTGGCCCTAGTAGAGTTTAAGGATCCCATAGATAGCTCCAAAGTGCCACAGACCATTACCCCAGAGGGAGCCCTCACTGCTTGGAGAGTGATAACTAAGGACAGTAAAGACCCGGGGGGGAATCAGCCCCCACCACTATCTGAAACTTTTGAGGAGAAATTTGCTGAATGGTTGCTGGGAGAGGGGAAAACTGTGGAGGACTTGAAGAAACTATTCTTGCCACCTGGGGGTGTTCCTCCCCCAACACCCTCTCCTGCTCCAGTGCCCGTAATGGTGGCTGAACCAATGCAGACTCCTATTTCTGCACCTGCCATTAGTCACGACTCTTACCGAAGGTTGAGGATCTTCTCTGGCACCCTCCCAACCCCCCAAGGGGAGGATGACTGGGAGACCTGGATAGACTATGTTGCCCCCAAGTGCTAGAATGGCAGTACTCGGGCAGGCGAAGAGGGTTAGTGAGAGCCTCCGAGGTCCTGCCCTGGCTACCATCCGTGCTAAGCGGGCCAGTAACCCTGAAGCGACTGCACAGGCCTATCTTGAGGCCTTGGAGAATGTGTATGGGAGCCCAGATTCTGATGAGGACCTATGGTGAGAGTAAGAAATGCACAACAGTACCAAGGGAGTTGTTGTCTGTGTATGTCTCTCGGCTGGAAAAATTGTTGCAAGAATGCCTCAGAAAGGGTAGTTTGCCAGCGATTGAACTGGACCGAACCAGACTGGACAGAATCCTTAAGTCTGCCCCTTCTCAGAACTGCTGTTGCTTCAGTTACGCCTGGCAAATCGACTGGAATCCCCACCCTCCTATGATGAGTTAATGAGAGAAATTCGAGGAGTTGAGAAAAGGCGACCTCGGAGGTACCTGCACCAACAGCTGTGGCTACGACTCGAGTGACTGGAGGTGACCCATCAAGTGAAGTTCAGGGGCAGAGGTTGACAGTCAATGAGTGCTCTGACAAGGAAAAAGATATGCCACAATGGGGCGAACTGTTGAGAGAGATCCGGGAATTCAAAAACAGTCCCTTTATGAAGGCCACGCCTGCAAGTACGGGCCCTGACCTATATCCGACTGCATCTGCTATGGGGGTGGGGGTACCCACCCATGTATCTCCTGCTGATAACAGCTCCAAACTCAATTCCTTGACCATGGAAGTGGAGAAACTGACGAGATGTCTCCAAATGCTTATCACGGCAGACAGAGATGGCACCCAGGTTTCCAGTTAGTAATACCCCCGCCTGGCTCCCAGTGGCGCTCGGCCAGCTCAAACTCCAGAAAGTATGTTTTGCTATAATTGTGGAAAGATGGGCACATGAAAAGGAATGCCAGTCCCCAAAAAGACACTGACAAAGTTGCATATAGGCTACAAGGAGAGCTTCGGAGAAGAAATCAGTGGTTAAGAGGTGCCGACATGATCCCAGTGAGGCACCAAAATGCTAATTCACGTCCTTTTGTAGCAAGGTCAGTTGCCCAGGCCCCCACCACCGCCTCTCCAGACTGGTCCAGAATAGTGGGTCCCTCCATGGAGACCACTGTAAAAGGTGAATGGAGTGTCTACAAGAGCTGTGATTAGACAGTGGCTCCCAAGTGACAATTATGTTCCAGGATTGGTATCAGAAGCATTTGTCAGACGTACCTTACAACCATTAGAAGGACTGCATGTATGGGGTTAAGGAGAAGGCCTACCCCTATTCCGGTATATCCGAATTGGCTGTCTTTCCCCACCTCCGTGGCTGGAGCGGCGAACAAGTAGAGACCCTAGCCTTAGTGTGTCCCCACTGGACTGTATGATGGTGTCCTTTGTTGATTGGAACAAATGCTCATATGTTCGGAAGGCTGGCACAGTTGTGTTATGAAAACAGGGGTCAAAGACTAGTAGAGCTTTAAGAGTTCCGGCTTTAATTAAGAAGGCCTATGAGGCACAGAGAGATGCTGAAAAAACAGAACCAGAGGAACGGTCGAATTGTATGGAAGAAGGATCCTGAGTCTCTGATCCTGGCGCCAAATGCCCAGTGTACCTTACAGGAGAGGTCCGTATCAGAAAGGATGTTAAGAATAAAATATTAATGTTGGATGCACCAGGCGATGGAAAATTGCCAGAGGGACTGCTGGTCAAGCCTAGTATTTTGCCCGCTAGAGCCCATGCTTATGCCAGAAGGGTAATGGTCCAAGTTCATAATGTGTCTGAAAGAGACATTCGAGTAAATAGAGGTTGCATCCTGGCTACTGTGCATTGTGCAGACACTGCAGTGCTACCCAGCAGCAAGAGTTCAAGGAAGAATGACAGAGTAACGCCTGACTTGTTTGATTTCGGACTCCCGCTGCCAGCTGAATGGAAAGTGAGGATCAGTGAGAAGCTTGCCCAGAGACCAGGTGTTTTCTTTAAAGGAATGGGATGTAGGATGCGTGCAAGGAGCTGAGCACAATATCCGGCTGCATGACGAAAGACCCATTCGTGAGAGGTCTCGACGCCTGGCACCTGCTGACATAGATGATGTGAGACGGCATCTGCAAGAGATGTTAGCTGCTGGTGTAATACAAGAATCCAGAAGCCCTTATGCTTCCCCATTGTGGTAGTGAGGAAAAGAATGGAACAGTAAGGATGTGTGTGGATTATCGCACCTTAAACCGCGCGGACTATCCCTGATCAGTACACAATGCCCCGCATTCAGGATGCTTTGGACTGCCTAACGGGAGCAAGTGGTTCTCTGTGCTGGATCTCCTGAGTGGTACTACCAGATCCCGATGGCCCCAGAGGACCGTGAGAAGACGGCCTTTATCTGTCCGCTTGGCTTCTATGAATTCATGAGGATGCCTCAAGGGATTTCAGGTGCCCCAGCCACTTTTCAACGATTGATGGAGCGTGCAGTGGGGGACATGAACTTACTAGAGTGCCTGGTATACCTAGATGATGTTATTGTGTTTGGCAGCTCACTGGAGGAACATGAGAACAGATTATTTAAGGTATTGGACCGACTGGAGGACTTTGGCCTTAAACTGTCCATTGATAAGTGTCAATTCTTTCAAACATCAGTAAAGTATGTAGGACACATAAGTATCCACCGAATAGAGACCGACCCAAGTAAGTTGAGGCCTTGACCACCTGGCCACAGCCCAAAAATCTAAAAGAACTGCAAAGATTCCTGGGATTCTGTGGTTATTATCGGCCTTCATCAAGGACTATTCAAGAGTGATCCCCCTTTACTTAACCTTACCAAAGGTATCCCCAACCCACAAAAAATACCAAAAGTCAGCGTCCCTCAAGACTGAAAGAGTGTATTTTCATCCGAGTGAAGTATTTGGGGCCCGCTGGACTCCTGATTGTGAGACTGCTTTTCATGAGATCATATATCAACTTACCCATGCTCCAGTGCTGGCCTATGCCGATCCAAGAAAACCTTACGTCCTGCACACTGATGCTAGCTTGCAAGGGTTGGGGCGCTGTTTGTACCAAGAGCACGAGAATGGCCTGAGACCAGTGGCCTTTGCCAGTAGAAGTCTGACCCCATCCGAAAAGAACTATCCTGTACATAAGTTAGAGTTCCTAGCTTTGAAGTGGGCTATTGTTGACCAATTCCATGAGTACTTGTATGGGGCTAAAATACTAGTAAAAACTGACAATAATCCTTTGACCTATGTGCAGACCTCAGCTAAGTTGGATGCCACTGGCCATAGGTGGCTTTCTGCATTATCTACATATGACTATGCTCTCGAATACCGAGCAGGTCTGAACCACATAGATGCTGATGCTCTCTCCCGGAGGCCTGTTCCCCAGAATGATTGGGTCCGATTGGCAGAACCTGACATTCGGCACTCTGCCGAAGTTTGACAGGGAGGAAATAAATGTCCACGGACGCAGTGGACTGCATGGTGGATTGCTTGGGAGCTCTGAGAATTGCATACCTGCTGCTTATTGTCACTTTTCTGCAATAGACATTGGTGCACTGCCTCAGCTGGACAATGACAGTATTCGGGCGGGCTCAACTTGCCGATCCCATGATCAAAGCAGCTCTAGAAGCCCTCTATGCAGGAAAAGATGTGTCCAAATTACGCTCCACTGATTTGAGAACTGCACTGTTATACAAAGAAGGTCCTAAGTTGAAACTGATCAATAAACTGGTATACAGAGAAACAGTAGACAGAGGGGACAAGTAGACAAACAACAACTAGTGCTGCCCACTGCCTTCGAGACTCAGTACTGAGGTCCTTGCACAACCACATGGGGCACCTTGGTATAGACAGAACACTTGACTTGGTGAGATCCAGATTCTATTGGCCTAAGATGGGGGCTGATGTGGAGCAACACATTCGAACTAGTAATCGCTGCTTACAGAGAAAGCTTTGCCCCAGAGGGCTGCCCCCTGTTAACATCACCACCAGTGCACCCATGGAGCTGGTCTGTATTGATTTTCTGAGTTTGAGTCAGATCAAAGAAATATCAGTAATGTGCTGGTGGTCACTGACCATTTCACGAGATATGCCCAAGCTTTCCCCACCAAAGACCAGAAAGCATCCACTGTGGCCAAAGTACTTCTAGAAAACTTTTTGTTCACTATGGGCTCCACAAAGAATCCATTCTGATCAAGGGAGAGACTTTGAGAGTCGTCTGATCAAAGAGATGCTTTCTCTGTGGGGAGTCAAAGTCCAGAACCACTCCTTACCACCCCAGGGGACCCACAGCCTGAGCGTTTCAACCGCACTTTGCTAGATATGCTAGGCACCCTGCACCCAAAGGACAAGCCTAGATGGAGCCAACAAATTAGCACCCTGGTACATGCTTATAACTGCACCAAAAGTGATGCCACTGGATTCTCCCCTACCGCCTGATGTTTGGAAGAAAGCTCGACTACCAGTAGATGTGTGTTTGGGGTCTCTCTGATGGGGTTCAAGCTGACAACTATTTACAGTATGCAAAAGTTAAAGGCCCAGCTAACTCATGCGTACTAACTGGCTCAAACCATGGCTGCCAAAAGAAATCTGGCCAACAAAGAAAGGTATGATAAAAGGTGAAAGCACAGGAACTCCAGGAGGAGATCGGGTATTGCTAAGAAATCTGGGACTGCATGGCAAGCACAAGATTGCTGACAGATGGCACCATCTCCTCACATTGTAGTGGGCAAACTAGATGATCTGCCAGTGTACAAAGTAAGGCCTGAGAATAATTCAAAAGATGTAAAACAATGCATAGAAATCATTTACTGCCCATTGGACAAATCTTAATTGAGTCTGAGCCCTAGAAGATGCCCCTCTGGACCAGTGACTAGAGCTGCTGCTAAGAAAAGATCAAGAAAGTCTGCACCTACAGAAGCAAAGTTAAAGTGTTCCCTCCACAAGTCCCAGTTGAGCATGACTGTCAGTCCATATCGGAAGAAAGTGAGTGACTTTGAATACTATCCTTCTTAAACTGAGTCAGTTGTTTCGGGGCAATCCCTAGTCAATACTGGAGATGAAGCTGGGCCTTCTGGACTGTCTAAGCCTCAGCTTCATCCCTGGAGCCAATGCTCCCAGAAAGTGAAGTGCAAGCATCAGATCAGATGAAATGGAATCATTGTGCATGGTTGAACTGTTTGAGCTTTTAGGGAGAAAATGATAGATTGGGGCAGACTGGTGATACACGAACAAGAAGAGTATTTTGAGTGCCCTGACAGTCCACTGCCAGTGTCCAAAGCTCTCCATGCGAGCCAAATGTTGTGGACTCAGAAACTGTAACTCCTGGAGCTGAAAGTGCCCCAAGTTCTAGCCTCTCTACCCCATGGAGACTCCCTGACAAGTGAGGACAATGCTGAAAATGAGGCTCAAAGTGCAGAGACTATAACAGTTCCCCCTAGAAAGACTGGTCGAGCTGTAAAGCCTGTGGTGCACCTCAGTTATGATTCACTTGGGAGGCCTGTGGACTTGCCTCTCAATGTTGTCCATAAAGGAGTGTATGTGTCCCCGAGCTCATTGCCCAAACTGAGCATCAGTGCTAACTCCAAGTTACTTGTGTTGCCCTCTAAGTATGGTGCCCTTGCCCCATCCAGCCCCAAGGTAACTGATAGGGAAGGGCCCCCTCTCTTCAGGTTTCATGTACAAGAGGTAATAACTTGAGTTATGGTACAATATGTATGTAATACTGTGTAAAGAGTGACGTACTGCAATGTTTCAGAAATGTGTTCTTGGTAAAATGATATATTGACTGATGATTACATGTGCGAGCCTAATGCAAATGTATATGGTTGCAGTTGAAACTTATGGGGGTACTTGCTTGACGCGGACGTCAAGCTTTCCCAGGCCAGGAAGGGTGTAACCCCCCTGCAAATGGGGGTTCCCAAAAGACTTCCAGGAGCTTGCTTGAATGCTCCAAGCCTGAATGATGTTTGGCATTTAAGCCATTTATCAGTGAGTGTTTTTAGAACCTCTGGTACTGTCTCTTTAAGAGCTGTCTGCTTGCAGACATAATTAGTTTGTATGGGGGACTGTGTGTTTCTTTGATTGAGTACCACTCAAGCTGCTGCCAATTCACTTCATTTTGCAGTCACTAGAGTGCAAGGGAACCTATCTGACAGATGTAACTGTTTGCCAGAAATTATTTAGAGTAATAATGAAATTACAGTTTGTCTAACCTGCTTTCTTTGCAGTCAGAACTGTGTCTGCTAGTTCCCCATTCTAGTTTTGAACTGCTGAACTGGACCAATCAGTGTGGGGTAAGCTAGCTCTAAAATGGTGCCTTGGACGAATCAGAACTTGGACTCATAATCTGAGCCAGCCACAAGAGGATTGTATGGGCAGTGACTCTGGGAGATGTAGTTTAGACTTCAGTGCCTTTTGGACCAACAGCAGCAGTCTATTGTGAGTGACAGCCAATCCAGTCAAGAACTGGGAGGAACTCAAAGGAAGTGCCGGTTTTGTCGGTTGGAGTTTCAGTTGAGCTTTGGCAGTGAAGAAGGAAGGAGCCCTGTGCTTTTTCAGTGTGCAGTTTTAGTCAAAAAACGTGTGTAAGGCCCAGAGTTCCGGTCTGCAGCTTGTTAGGACTGAATCCGTCCTGTGAAAAGAATCAAAGGATCTCTGAAGAGTAGAAACCAGGCTCACCCTGTAGAAGACTGGAGGAATTGCTGAAAATTACACTCGGGTCTGTCAGGAACTGAATCTGCTGTGTGTTCTCCCGGTATTGTGCAGTAATTGCGATCGGGATACAGATGCAGCCTGCCTGGTATAGTGCTTTCTTTTATATGGATGTGTGAAGAGGTTTGTGCACCTCAAGTGAGCCCTGCTGACATTGAAGGACCCTATCTTATTTGGAGGTCGTGAGTACTAATTCAGGGTAGCTCCCTGTTGAATTGCCACATTAAATCCAAATGGAATTACTGTACTGCTGACTGTTTAATTCTCCTTTTCTCTGTGTGAAAGGGCCCCTACCAGCTGCCACGGTTTGGACTAGCCACTAGGGCTTGGGTACCCAGGGACAGTAACTGATAGGGATAGGCCTGTGCACAGAGCCATAGGTAGATTATTAAAGTGATAAGCTAATTAACCCGATTTCCCCCTGTCCTTGTTATATCCCCCTAAATAAATCAGAGCTGCTTGTTTCAGCAAAGTTATACTGCCTGAGGTATTTGTCTATGTTAAAGTACTGTACTGTGATTGTTGCACTGTATCTCATTTCACAGGAGGTCCCAGTGCCGGAACCAGACCTGGGGGTAAGTGTATACTGTGAAGGTAATTCTGATATATTGTGTGGGCCACTAGTGGGAAGAAAGGGGTTGCAGTGTCCCAGAGGGCTGTGACCAAGTTAGTTTAACTATTGCAAACCCTGACCTCTGGGTGGAGGCACCCGCCATTGGATCCAGGCCCCTCAACCGGTTAGTGGCAAATCAGGCAGGGGTAGTAGCCCCTGGGATAGCGCCATCTAGGGGTTACACAGGCCTTTCAGAACACTCAATTATTTTCCTGTTCTTTGGTAACTGGGTAAGGCCCAGTACACACAGGTGTCTATTTTCAGGGACAACTCAGGAGCACTGGGAAGGTTCAGTGACTTGCTTAGAGTCAGACAGTTTGCAAGTGGAGGCTGAGGTTGTGGGAACCAAACCCAGGTCTGCAGGATGTACCAAGCTCATTCACAGCTTGTTATTCTAACATTTAGGCTATACTATCAGCCCAAACTGATTAATTTTATTAACATTTAGTATACTTTGAGGGCCTAGCCTCAAGATATGTCTGCCATTCTGCACCATCGCCATAAACCATTTTTAAACTAAGGACCTTAAAGAGCCCCCGACAGCATTAGGCAAACTTTGAAAAAAGTAAGATTTATATTCAACTCCATCCCATTTTCTTGATTACTTAATATATTTTTAGTAATTAAGTCCCCATTTTCTTAATTACTGAAAATAGTTGCAGGAAAACAGGATCCCTGTTCCCTAGACTATATCTACTCTGGCTGCTTCTCTACACATGACATCACAATCCCCTGTTTATGACATCATATTTATCTCCATAGCAACATATTTTGATGTCATAAACACAGTTATGATGTCAGGTGTAGGCAGGTAGCCAAAGCTAAAAGGGCAGAGATACTGTATGCATGCAAATACCCTTAGTAATAAGGAAATAAGGGTGAGAATTACAGAATAAAATATTAAATATAAACTATATTTATGCCTGAATATTACATTTTTTCAGAGTTGTTTCAACTGTGTCAGGAGTTCTATAAAGGGAACACAAAAACAATGGTATTTTGTAGTTTTGAATATAACTACATTTTGGCATAGGTGAAGTCTGTTTAATTTCTCCAGTGCATTGTTTTGAAATAATCCTATTTGTTTCCTTATTCAGGATGCCTTCTTTTTTTTTTTTTTTTTACACAACTATTTTTATCTCCTACCCCTCCCCCTGGAACTCTCTCAGGCTGCCCTAACCCACTGATCCGCTCTACCACCCACTGTGGTCTTCTCTTCCTCAACTATTTTACTGCCTCTCGACGGACCCATGCCAGGCAAGCCCCCCCCGACCCTGAGCCCCTCGGAGCAGGGCCGCCAACCACTCCTGGCACTCTATCTACAATCAGATTGTCCAGCTGGTCCGGCAAAAGGTCGAAGGGGCGGAGAGAAGACCCAGTGTTGGGCGTGTGGCAGCCAGACCTGTAGGGAGCTGTCGCCTATCAGGAGAGAAGAGGTGTTTTTCCCTGTCTGTTATGCCCTCCCTCCCTTTCCCCTCAGAGCCCGAGTGTGCAATGATGCCAGGTCGTCCGTCGCAGCTCTACATCCCACTACGCAGGTCCTGAGTGTTACAGTGACTCCGGTCTCCACTGGGGGCCGCTGCGGTGCTGGACAGTCCCTGGATTCCACCCCCTAAGAGAGAGCAGAGCAGTCCTTTGGATGCTTAATCCTCTCTCTCTCTCTCTCTCCCCTCCTCTCTCTCCCCCTGCCGACCCCCGGTGTCCTGGGCTCGTTCCTGAACCTAAGACGCCAGGGTGTCGTGAGGTGTGGCGTCCATCACCTCAACCCTTAGCACCACCAGGCTGGCTAGGATGCCTGCCTAATGATGACCTTTTCCACCCAATGTTAATTTCTTTAATTATTCACAGTTCCAGAACTCCATGTGACATCAGTTGAGAGGAAGCTCTGTATGGAAACATTGGGCTAGATTTTCAAAGTCCCTGGAATTGACGCAGCTGCAGAAAAAAACTGGTGCAAGTGGGTCTCCACTTACAGAGCTGCAGTTTCTCCCACAGCTGTGGCATTCTCAAAGGTGGTGCCGGTTTATGACTGGCTCCACAATTTATGGCAGCTTGTGGGCTGTTTTTGTCAGTGAAGCTGCACCAAAATGTTACGCCTGGTGGGACCACAGGTAACATCCCTGACAGCTGTGCCTGCTGAAAATACAAAACCCTGTAGGTGTGGAAGTTTTGTCCTGTGGTTGTGGCATGGGACTTAGTTCCCATGTTTCTTGAAAATCTAGCCCCTTATTTGTAGACTTTACCTCAACTAAAATCTTCTGGAAAGCATAAGTAATTAAAAAATTAACATTAGGTGGGGAAAAAGGTAACATTAACAATGGACCTTAAATAAAGAAAATAGGACTATTTCAAACAAATACAAAACAAACTGCACTGGAGTTATTAAACAGTCTTCACACATGCTCGAATTTACAATTACGGTAAAACACATGAACAACAGGGTTTACGTCTGGTCCCCCTGTTTGCCCATCAGTGGTATAGTATAGTTTTCCCAGGCATACCTTGTAGAGTTCAACCACACCATCCGTCACGGCGAAGATCAGGTTGATGTTGTTATCGGTAAGCTTTTCGTTTAGCTGTGCCAGGGATGGATAGTCCTGCATGGGAAGAGAAGATGATGGTCAGTGACTTTAGCTGGTGTACAGAGATGGAGAATAATGTGACCCTTGACCTATGAATGCTTGGTAACCATGAACCAAGTCAAAGATGAAAACGGAGGCATAAGAGCAATCACAGAGCTCAGTGTTTCAAAGCAGGGGCATCAGCTGATAGGTAAGTACAGGGAGGTCACACTAGACAAAGGGAGGTCACAAGCAATTCACTTTACTTTACTGGATCCAAATTATTTTACTTTTATTTTATCTGTGCATTGTTACTCTTGAAAATGTATTTCCCAGCTTTTATATAACTACATTGCTCTTATCACCACTCTTTTCTTTGCCTACCTAGACCTGGGTCATTCCTGAAAAAAGTCCCTTGGACCAGTGTATTTACCCTGTCAACAAATAAATAAAAAGAATTAAACCTCTGCATCGCTCACCAGTGAGACCCCACCTGGGGTACCGTGTCCAGTTCTGGAGGCTACACCTCCGCAAGGTCATCGACAGTGTGGAAGCAGTCCTGAGGAGGGCTACTAAAATGGTACGGGGGGGGTTGCATACAAAGCCACATGAGAAGAGGCTGTGAGGGCTCAACATATATTGCCTGGAGGAGAGGAAAGCGAGAGGGGACATGACTAAGACCTAGAAGTACCTCACGGAGGTGAACAAAGTGCAGGATGGGAGTCTCTTTCAGAGGAGGATAAGCACCAGAACACAGGGGCATGTGAGGAAATAATTCTTCACACAATGTGGTGGATGCCTGGAACAGCCTGCCAAAAGAGATGGTAGGGGTGAAGACAGTGGGGAGCTTCAAACATGCGTGGGATTGGCACATGGGTATGATAAGTAGAGGTAAGGGAGGAGGGAGGGAGACCTGTGACCAAGTAAGGTCCAGGATGTAGTGCATGGCAAGGTAAATAGGGCAGACTAGATGGACATACCAGCCAGTCCTTTTCTGCTAACAAGTTCTGTGTTTCTATATAAAGAAAAGTTCAAGAAGGTTAATGAGAGAGCGAGCGAGAGATTAACTGACTTGCTTAAGGTTACAAAAACTTTTTATTGCCAGAACGATGCTTGCCTGGAATTCCTAGGGGCACATGAGTGGATCTAGAATTTGTTTCGAAAAGGGAGGAGCAGTTTTATCAAGGGGTTAGCACTTTCCAAGAAAAATGTAACATGCTCACTTTTAAAGCGCAAATGAATTGAAAACATCTTCTGTTTGCTGGCCTAAGGGGTAGGTAGTGGGGGGCACTTCACTGCATCACTGGATCTGTTAGTGTAGGGGAATGTTTGTACAGAATTTTCCAAAAGTATCTCTGTTCCAGACATCCTTTAAAAGTAACTCTGGAAAACCATATTTTTGCCCCAAAAAGGTGTTTTTAAACTTTGCAGGAGGAGGACCTGAGTAACACTGTTAAAAGTTATTGTGTAGCGGAAACATTACTGGCCCCGATCTCAATCAAAGAGCTAGAATTAGAAGTGGGAAATCTAAAAACTAATAAATGTCCGGGGACAGACAGTCTGCCAGGAGAATTCTATAAAGTTTTTAAACAAGACATAACCCCTATACTACACCGTTTGTTTAGAAATATAACCCTTCCTGAAACTCACATTCCTCCATCCTGGCAATATGCAATTATCTCAGTAATCCCAAAACCTGGGAAGGACCCATCCCTGCATGGCTCCTATCGCCCTATTTCCATTCTGAATACTGACAACAACATTTTGGCATCTATACTAGCTCACAGACTAGCCAAATTAGCCTCCATCTTAATTTAGCAAGATCAATCAGGGTTTATTCAAGGTCGTCAAGCCCAAGACAATATTAGGAGAACAGTATACCTAATTGAACATATCCAAAAAGCACAAACCCCGACCCTTCTTCTTAGTCTAGATGCTGAAAAAGCCTTTGATAAGGTTGTATGGCCCTTTTTAAGGGAAGTACTGAATATTTCTAAAATTCCACAGTAATTTATAACCACCATATTTAAATTTTATCAGACACCTCAAGCTTATATTAGATCTAATGGCCATTTGTCTCATAAATTTCACTTGCATAGGGAAACCAGGCAGGGATGCCCTATCTCTCCCCTTCTGTTCACTTTTTACATCGACCCATTAGCCCAAATGATTCGACAAGATCAAAATCTTTCTGGTATTAACTTGGCCGGAATGGAACACAAAATAGAATTATTTGCTGATGATGTTTTGATATATTTAGCAAACTCAAATAACTCTCTTCCATATCTATTTCAAAAACAAACTTTATTTTCATCCTTGGATGGATATTCCTTAAATACTAACAAAACTGATTTATTGGCCTTTAACTATAACCCCTCTAGACAACTTAAAGAAAAATTCCAATTTAAATGGAACTCCCAAACAATACCATACTTAGGAGTTAATATTCCAGCTGACCTTGGATCACTACACAGCCAAAACTATGACTCCTTAATACAGACCCTGAAGACAGATTTTAATCGTTGGACAGTGATACCTCTATCCTTTTATGCGAGAAATCAAGCACTTAAAATGAACGTCCTGCGAAGATTATTATATTTGTTTCAATCTGTAGCTAGTATAGTGCCCTTACAATCTTTGAACAATTGGTATCGAGCATTTTTGAAGTTCCTTTGGCAAGGCAAAAAACCCTGTCTTTGAATTCCAAGTATTGATGCTTTCCAAAAACCTAGGGAGGAATAGCACTTCCTAATTTACACTATTAGTGGAATGTCTCCCAAATGCGGATGGCGTTGTTATGGGGAAACACCCATTATATGGCATACTGGAAGCAAATTGATCTTTGTAGAGTTTTGCCCCACCCTTTGCCCTCAACCCTTTTTGCCCCTTCCCTGATGAGACAACTTCAAGGACTATTACCAAATAGTACAGAAACAATTCTGGAGGGTTGGAGGAGGAGCTACCCTCAAAAGCGGTTCTCTAACCACACCTGGAAATATTGTTGGTTCTCTGTGAATCCTGCTTTTCCGTCAGCACAGGAATATAAATGGTATGCCCATCAGGCCACTAAAGGCTTTGTGGCGCCTTGGCAAATACTTCAAAATTCTTCCACAATATCTTTCACAGAAGCACAAATAAGGTATGGCTGGGTTTCCAGTGATTACATATACTACTTACAGATGAGAGATTGGATTAATCTGCAAATAAAAATCCAAAACTCTAGATCATTACAAGAAGAGGACTGTAGTCCCTTTGTTCGCATATGGACAATCTCTGGAAAAGACCATGCCATATCACTGCTATACCAATTCCTTAACACTTTTCTGAATCATCTAACTGACTTAATAAAAAGGAGACGGGAGAAGGACTTGGATATCCCCCTACTAGAACAATGTTGGCTGAAGGTGTGGCAGTCAACATGGTCCACAACTCTGTCCCCCAGCTGGAGGGAGTATGTTTGGAAGGTCCGCACTAGGTACTTTTTAGTACCCCTATTCCAAGCAAAGCGTAACCCTGAGGCATCTTCATCCTGCTGGAGACAATGTGGGACACTAGAAGCTTCCCATGCCCATATAGTTTTAAACTGTCCAGTGATTAAGCCATTCTGGCAAGCAATCACCCACCAAATATCTAAAATAATGACCACACAGGAAACCTTGAACCCTCAAAATCTTCTATTGGGCATACCTCCTAAAACCCTAAAAGACAGAGATACCTTGTATCTCTGGGCTATATTTACAGCTGCAACTTATAAAGCTATTACTAAAAAGTAGCTGATCCCTAAACCCCCAACCTTACTAGAATGGCAAGAAATAGTAGCACATACACAACACATGGAACAGCTAACACACAACTAATAGGACAGGGCTGCATTATACCAGAACCGATGGACCAGATGGGACCTCAACAAGTGACCTAAGTCAAGAGTTCAGGGGAAATAAACAAACCCTGAGGACATTAAGAGGTATTTCCCCTTATGGGGAAGCTGAGAAACTGTCTCTTTCTAAATATACCTCTTGAACCCACTAAGAAAGAAAGAAAAAAAGTGAGAGAAATTATAAAATGCTCTAGAAGTTTTACTAAATAAGACAAATAGTAATGGAAAATGCATGCTCCATAAACAGGAGCTTAATTTATTTATGAAATAAAAAGACACAATTGCTGACGTGGCTGATTTTATATGTATTTAGTTATGTATGTATAATTCCTACTTTTTTTTGTATTTTAACCTACATTTGTACTTGGAAAACTGCACTTCTAAAAGCTGTACAAACATCAAATGCTACTGGATGCTCCGGAACTAAGGAGCAAAAGCATCTGCATAATGAACTGATGTTTTAAACATGTATGATGGAAACAAGAAAAATGCAATAAAAGAAGTATAAAAAAACAAAAGTTATTGTGAAATGACCCTGAGGGTTTCAGGAAGTTCACGCCTATCCTGCTGTTTTTTAATTTTTTTTTGTATTTCACTTCTGAATTATTTTTGTCAGTTTGACAGTGGAGTGGCTATCATTAAACTTGTTTCCTTTGTTAGGTTCTCACCAGGAATAAAATAATGCTTAACCACTGTTACCACAAGACTGAAAATGGAGTTGATGCACACAGACAACTGGGAACCACAATATAACAAGTGCTGCTTACGCATGCTGTTTATTTATACACACACTCACAACAACTAGTACCACATAAAGTTTATACACACACTCGCAACAACCAGTACCACATAAAGTTTATTTATACACACACTCACAACAACCAGTACCACATAAATTTTATTTATACACACTCACAAGAACCAGTGCCACATAAAGTTTATTTATACACACACTCACAATAGCCTGTACCACAATTATTACAAGCACTGTACACTCATCCAGTTTATTTACAGATACACTCACACCAGTGTGCATATGCACTCACACTAGTGCGTACACACACACACGCCAGTGCCACAATATGATAAGTACTGCACAAGGGCACACACAGATGCACACACACACACACACCAGTGCCGCAAAGTACTACAGAGAGTTTATTTATACACACAGTCACGACAGACTTTGGTACTGCATAAACAACCAGTAGCATAATATGATAAGCAACACACACACACACACACACACTCTATATAAAAAGAAAACACACACACAGGACTTAATGCAGGGTTTTAAATAAGCTAAAAAAATTATTAGCAGTTTGATGTGTGAAAGTGCTAGTCAGTTGCAAAAATGCATAGCACTTGGCACAGATTGATTAGCAAAATTAAAAAAACAATTATATAGTTTTATTAATGTCTGTGTACTGTGTCATGGGCTCACTCAAAAAATAGCAGTCTACTGCTAAGTATTTCTGAAAATGGTTAGCATTACCCGCTGTTATGCTTAGTGTTTAGCTATGTTATACCTGCTGTTTAATACCCTGTAATGTCTCTCTTCTTAGAGATCCAAATCTTTTGCAAAAGCTCAAGGAAACTCTACAAACAGTGGTGTGGGAAAATGACAGACCGGGAGGTAAATTAATTTCAGTGGCCGCTTGTAAGAAATGGGAACATCAGAAAATACTGGCAGAGCTCATCCCGAACCGGATGGATTTGGAGACTGTGCTAAAAATAAAATGGGACCAGAACAGGGATACAGACATTGAACAACTGAAAATCAAAATCCAAACCCTACTAAGGTAGGGATGGAGAAGGCTCACCTTTATTTAAAACAAAAGTACTATGAAGGCGGAGCCCCAACAGCTAAGCACTTGGCCTACAGGCTAAAGTAGCATGCTACAAGAGCAGCCATCACTAGAATAAAACACCTCCTGCACAGGCACCTTAGTCCATAACATGGAACAAATTTCAGAAGCTTTTGTATCTTATTATAAGACACTGTACAGTCTGCACATGGAGACAGTGCCCTCTGCTAAAACAGAATCCCTCCAAGCTCTAGCAATGCCCAAACTATCAGATGAGCAAGGCGCCACGTTGATAGCCCCCATCTTGGATCTAGAAATCCCCATGATCATTAAAAACCTTAAAACAAACGCCCGAGCCCCGAAGGGTATATCGGAGAATTCTACAAAGCCTTACAAGAAGAGGTGACTTCATTACTTAACAGGGTCTTTAATGAGTTGTGTGCACAGGGAGGAGCCTAACCGCCCACCTGGAATTATGCCACCATATCGACTATAGCGAAGGAGGGGGATTCAACACTATGTAGCTTGTACCGTCCTATTGCAGTCCTAAACATAGACTGTAAGATCTATACAGCAGTCTTGGCAAAATGCCTTAACCCTCTGCTTCTGGACAATGTAGATTTAGTTCTGGCTTTATTCTAAACAGGCAAGCACCAAATAGCACCCGGTGAACAATCAAATAAAACATCGGCTTGAGTTATAAGCATTGATGCCGAAAAAGTCTTTGATAAGGTAATTTAGAGCTGGTTCTTCTTAGTCCTAGAGCACTTTGGCATCCCAGAACAGTTCATCACCATGGTAACCACACTTAACTCCTCCTCACAGGCATATGCTTGCACTAATAGTGGCACCCTATCTAGCTCTGATTTACACCAGCGCATGCAGCAGGGCTGCCCCCCTCACCCTTACTGTAAGAGCTCCTGGTCACTGGATCACTGACAATCCCAAGATTACAAGTGTTGAGGTGGGAAGTGCTGCCCAAAAGATCGCACTGTATGCAGACAATGTACTGCCATATGTGACCCACCCAGGAACCTCGATACCTAAAGCATGGCAAGGGCTGGAACTCTCTGGGAAACATGCCAGTTGTCCTGAACAAAATGAAAACAGAAGTACTCAAATTTCACTATAACTCCTTCCAACATATCAGGGAGTTACTCCCCCTCACATGGCATGGCAAGCCAAGCAAATGAAATATCTTAGGATCCACGATACAAAAACGTTTCCCAAATTATCTGACAAGACAACTGCAGGCAGATCTGGCTAGATGGAACCCAATTCATTTTCCTCTGTACTCAAAAATTAGCTCCTTAACAATGAATATCCTCCCCAGTATCTGTACCTCTTTCAGTGTATCCCCATCCTCATTCCAAAAAAACAAATTCCTCCTATGGCAAAAAACCTTCTCGAAATATACAGTATATCTATATACATATATTTATTTTATTTTATTTCATTTTTTTTGACCGCGTAAGTGCACTAGACAAATCCTGCCTATTTTCAGGCACGATCCGGGGAAGGGGGATACAGATGAATGCCAACTGACTTTGAACCAGATTTAGCTGTTGGTGGTATTTTTAGTGAATGAGGGAAGTTTGGCCAGGACACCGGGGAAATTCCCATTAGCGGCTCTAGCCACAAATGGTTACCAGGGCATAGCTGGGGCACAACAGATGGCAGCCAGGGCACTGATATATTGTTACTATGGGGGAAGCTCTGCACCATATGGGGCACCAACTGGGCCACAGCATTTTTTTACCGGGGCACGTGCCCTGGCAGGCCCTGGTGTAGCGCCGCCATTGGAAATTACCCTACTCTTTGTATGGCAGACGACCCTGGATAAAATGCAAACTGCTACAATTGGGTAAAGTGGGTGGAGGGGGGCCACGGGCTATGGACATTAACTTTAGGAGAAAAAATTTGGACATCGCACTCCTAGCAGTCTACTCCACTTTAGCAGCAGAATATAGACTATGGGATTAGTTTACCCTGAATCCCTACTTATGGCCAGTTAGATGACTTGTTTGGGACCAGTCATTCCAGCCTACTTTAACAGACTCTACCTATACAAGATGGGGCCATCAGGGTCTATGCCCCCCCCCCCCATGCAGTTATGTAAAGGGGAGAACCTAATAGATTTTAACATCCTTTGCCTTAAACAATACAAATCACTTAGGTACTTCCATATGAGGGCACGCACACACACACACACACACACGCACGCACACACACACACACACACACACAGGCCAAGAGTAGAACTGTACAAGAGCAACCCTAAGTCAAATATTTTTTGGCACCCCTGAATGCCATATTTAAGGGGGGAATCTCTACCAGACAAGTATCTGCCCTTTATAAAGCCCTGCGAGGCCTGAATTCAGTCGATGCAGCCATCATTAAATAAAAACGGCAAGGAGAGAATAAGATTGAGCTCACAGATGCAGAGTGGTCTATAATCTTTCCAGACTACCTTCAAAACAATTAGCTTTCCCACAAACTAGTGTAGGGCTTTTGGGCAGACTGCATGGGCCTGGCAGTCCTTATCTGCTGACAATTTCTGTTTCTATGTTAGCTCACCACTATGGCAGGAGAGCGCCTGGAAGGTGAGGACCCGATTCTCCTATACCGTTGTAATTCAAGGCAAATAGGCACAGAATGCCTCACAAGCTTGTTGGAGGCTGTGTTCTGAACTAGGGCACACCACACACATATTTTGTCATGCCCAAGGCTGGCCACCTTCTAGGAAAATGACATGGTCACCCTCAGGGAGCTGTTTTAGTTGGACTCACCACTCACAATGCAACAAGCTACCTTGGGCCTTAGCTCAGTTGAGATAAAGGGCAAAGTCGCTCTCTGTCTATGGCAAGTGTTGTTGGTTGCTGCATACAAAGCCATCACTAGGCACTGGCTACAACCACAGTCAAACACGACCAATGGCTGGACATCATAGGGGAGAACCACAGTCAAACACAACCAATGGTTCAACATCATAGGGGAGCTCCACAGTCAAACACAACCAATAGTTGGACACCATGGGGAGCCCCACAGCCAAACACAACCAATGGCTGGACATCACATGGGAGCTCCACAGTCAAACACAACCAATGGTTGGACATCATAGGGGAGCTCCACAGCCAAACACAATCAATGGTTGGACATCATAGGGGAGATCTTCTGCATGGAGGAGCTTACTCACCAGCTAAACAACAGGATGTCCAGTGTCGCAGGCAGGTGGTTCCCTGGACACTATATCTCAAGGGGCGGGACCCAGATGAAGCTACATAAACACCCCCCCCCAAAAGAAGAGCCTGGAGGCCTGCCCACACCTCAATGGGGGTCATCCCAGCAGGGAACTGTCAGGTTTTCTGCCCATGAAGCTGGAATTTCCCCATACCTTATGTTCTGTCTCCTGTACTACCCCTGTACAGTGGCTGTGACTGGAACATTGGTACTGTGTCTCATTAAGTACAATGAAATGTGTGACTGTTTGCAGATACCCTGTTATGTTGTACTGTACCTTGTACCCGTGTTGTTCAATAAACGTTAATTAAAAAAAATAAAGAACTGCACATACACACACACACGTCAGTACCACCACATACACAACAGCCAGTACCACAATATGATCAGTATTGTACTGCGCGTATACACACACACACACACACTGGTACCAGAATGACAAGTGCAACAGTAACACACACACACACACACAGACACACACTTTCAACAGCCTGTACCCCAATATCACATGTAAAATACACACACACATACACACACACACTCAACAGCCTGCACCCCAATATCACACGTAAAATACACACACACAGACACACACGTGCACATTATACAGTTCGATATACATGTAGCCTAAATAATGTTATCACATTTGCATGTCTCTGTCCTAGCACCATGCACAACAAATGGAAGAGCAGCTTTCACAGTGCTTGGTCACATTACAAAAAAACCCTTGACACATTTTCTGACCAAAGTGGTGCAAAATAAATCAGCAAAAGAAACCCCATAGCATTTGTCCTCACACCCTCCCCTCAGCCTGAGCTAAGATTTAAACACAAGGTTTTGCTCCTGGGTCCTCAGTTGTACTTGTTTGGGCAAACCTACTTGAACTGTAACTGTACTTAGCACCATGTAATAATCCAATTTTTATTTTTTACTTTTTTGCATTTATTCAGTGTTGGACCAACATATTTGCAAATGATCGTTAATCTGAGTTATTATGGTGTTTTCACTGCTTCCCCCTTGTTCCCCTCCCCCAGGTTACACCTGGAAACAAGCTTTGTCTCAGTGTTCCTCTCCCGATTACCAATGTTCAAATAAATAAATAAATAAAGCAGCCTTGGTTTGGCTGAGCTTACCAGTGTGGTGGAGTAGGAGTATTGGTTATCACTTCCAATGTGACAGTTTCCGTCATTGGGCTGCACGATCCCAGCGAATCTGCCATCCAGCGCAATGTGCGTCTTAGCATCGGTGGTGAACACCAGCAGATGGGAGGCTTCCTGACGCCAACCTATCTCCTTCTGCAAAATACAAGAAAGAGATCCGCTAATGCGCTGAATCCCCATTCCTAGCCAATCAGAGCAGCGCCCTGCCCAGCCCAAATCTGTGCACTTCTGCGCCATTTATTGTGCTATATAAGCTTTGCTAGCAACTTTAAGTAAGCAGTAATGCTTAATAACAAGTTAATTTAAAGCAAGTATGGAGAACAACATGCAGAAAGGACCACTGTATAGATATGATTGAATTCTGTCTGGGGTTGGGGGTGACCAATAGAAAAAAAAAATCACAGCTGAACATAAGGCTTAGAGCTGGGCCCAGCCTAGTGGATTGGCAAAGCACAGCATGTTTCCCTGCTCACCAGATCTGTGTTCTGGGAACACTGTAGAGGCAGTGTTCTCAGATCCCAAGGGGAGTGGATGTATGCCACTATACTCTTCTAGCGCTTCCTAGGGAGTACTGAGGGAGGTTTTGGACATTACCTGTAGGATCACATGACATCATGCCCCCCCTCCCCCCCCATCCAGCTGTCCTGTTCAGATGGGGGTGGAATCATAGTTGAACATAAGAACTGGAATCAGGCCTGTTCCACTGGATTGATGAAACCCAGCACGTTCCCATGTGGGCTATCCGGGTTCGCTGTAAAATTCTGCCCATTAGATCGGGGGCTGGGTTCTGGGGACACAGCAAAGGCAGTATTCTTGGATCCCGAGGGGAGAGTTATTGGACACTACACTCTTCTAGTGCTCCCTGTGGGGTACTGTGGGAGACACTGGGCATTATGGGAAGGATCACATACCATCCTGCTGCCTCAGGCTGCCATGCGCAGAGCTGCAGCAGCACGAATGATGGATGTAGGTGGGATAAAGGGAAGAAAAACAGCTCGCCAGTCACAGGAATGATGCTTACAGGCACACCACATGGCAACAGCCCTAGACAGAAGACCAGCTACTCCCTGTTGAGGAAGCAAACTAGGATGTAATCCTGGGGGTCCTGTCTTCCAGCCTCAGGGGCTCGCTAAGGGGATGGGGGCGGCTTTCCATTGGGGTGCTTCCTAACTGGCATTCTGTGCGGGGCTTGCAGATCAACCACTAAGGATGGTGGGAGAAATGAACACAGGCACTCTAGTGTGGGAGGAGTGAGTGACTGACAGTTTGGGGAATAAAATGAGAATAAAAAAAAAAAAAGAATCAAGAGGCAGAAGCAGGCCAATTAGTCCATCTCGACCTTCCCCACTGCACAATAATTACAAATGTAACCCCTAGATGGCGCTATCCCAGGGGCTACTACCCCTGCCTGATTTGCCACTAACAGGTTGAGGGGCCTGGATCCAATGGCGGGTGCCTCCACCCAGAGGTCAGGGTTTGCAATAGTTAAACTAACTTGGTCACAGCCCTCTGGGACACTGCAACCCCCCTTTCTTCCCACTAGTGGCCCACACGATATATCAGAATTACCTTCACAGTATACACTTACCCCCAGGTCTGGTTCCGCACTGGGACCTCCTGTGAAATGAGATACAGTGCAACAATCACAGTACAGTACTTTAACATAGACAAATACCTCAGGCAGTATAACTTTGCTGAAACAAGCAGCTCTGATTTATTTAGGGGATATAACAAGGACAAGAGGAAATCAGGTTAATTAGCTTATCACTCTAATAATCTACCTATGGCTCTGTGCAGAGGCCTATCCCTATCAGTTACTGTCCCTGGGTACCCAAGCCCTAGTGGCTAGTCCAAACCGTGGCAGCTGGTAGGGCCCTTTCACACAGAGAAAGGAGAATTAAACAGTCAGCAGTACAGTAATTCCATTTGGATTTAATGTGGCAATTCAACAGGAGCGACCCTGAATTAGTACTCACGACCTCCAAATAAGATAGGGTCCTTCAATGTCAGCAGGGCTCACTTGAGGTACACAAACCTCTTCACACATTCATATAAAGAAAGCACTATACCAGGCAGGCTGCATCTGTATCCCGATCGCAATTACTGCACAATACCCGGAGAACACACAGCAGATTCAGTTCCTGACAGACCGAGTGCAATTTTCAGCAATTCCTCCAGTCTTCTACAGGGTGAGCCTGGTTTCTACTCTTCAGAGATCCTTTGATTCTTTTCTGGGGACAGTTCAGTCCTAACAAGCTGTTACACAAGCTGCAGACCGGAACTCTGGGCCTTACACGTTTTTTGACTAAAACTGCACACTGAAAAAGCACAGGGCTCCTTCCTTCTTCACTGCCAAAGCTCAACTGAAACTCCAACCGACAAAACCTGGCACTTCCTTTGAGTTCCTCCCAGTTCTTGACTGGATTGGCTGTCACTCACAATAGACTGCTGCTGTTGGTCCAAAAGGCACTGAAGTCTAAACTACATCTCCCAGAGTCACTGCCCATACAATCCTCTTGTGGCTGGCTCAGACCATGAGTCCAAGTTCTGATTCGCCCAAGGCACCATCCTAGAGCCAGCCTACCCCACACCGATTGGTCCAGTTCAGCAGTTCAAAACTAGAATGGGAACTAGCAGACACAGTTCTGACTGCAAAGAAAGCAGGTTAGACAAACTGTAATTTCATTATTACTCTAAATAATTTCTGGCAAACAGTTACATCTTTCAGATAGGTTCCTTTGCACTCCTAGTGACTGCAAAAATGAAGTGAATTGGCAGCAGCTCGAGTGGTACTCAGAGAAGCACACAGTCCCCCATACAACTAATTATGTCTGCAAGCAGACAGCTCTTAAAGAGACAGTACCAGAGGCTCTAAAACACTCACTGATAAATGGCTTAAATGCCAAACACCATTCAGGCTTGGAGCATTCAAGCAAGCTCCTGGAAGTCTTTGGGAACCCCCATTTGCGGGGTTACACCCTTCCTGGCCTGGGAAAGCTTGACGTCCGCGTCAAGCAAGTACCCCCATAAGTTTCAACTGCAACCATATACATTTGCATTAGGCTCGCACATGTAATCATCAGTCAATGTATCATTTTACCAAGAACACATTTCTGAAACATTGCAGTACATCACTCTTTACACAGTATTACATACACATTGTACCATAACTCAAGTTATTACCTCTTGTACATGAAACCTGAAGAGAGGGGCCCTTCCTATCAGTTACCTTGGGGCTGGATGGGCAAGGGCACCATACTTAGAGGGCAACACAAGTAACTTGAGTTAGCACTGATGCTCAGTTTGGGCAATGAGCTCGGGGACACATACACTCCTTTATGGACAACATTGAGAGGCAAGTCCACAGGCCTCCCAAGTGAATCATAACTGAGGTGCACCACAGGCTTTACAGCTCGACCAGTCTTTCTAGGGGGAACTGTTATAGTCTCTGCACTCTGAGCCTCATTTTCAGCATTGTCCTCACTTGTCAGGGGAGTCTCCATGGGGGTAGAGAGGCTAGAACTTGGGGCACTTTCAGCTCCAGGAGTTACAGTTTCTGAGTCCACAACATTTGGCTCGCATGGAGAGCTTTCGGACACTGGCAATGGACTGTCAGGGCACTCAAAATACTCTTCTTGTTCGGGTGTATCACCAGTCTGCCCCAATCTATCATTTTCTTCCCCTGAAAGCTCAAACAGTTCAACCATGCACAATGATTCCATTTCATCTGATCTGATGCTTTGCACTTCACTTTCTGGGAGCATTGGCTCCAGGGATGAAGCTGGGGGCTTAGACAGTCCAGAAGGCCCAGCTTTGTCTCCAGTATTGACTAGGGGATTGCCCCGAAACAATTGACTCAGTTCGTAAGAAGGATAGTATTCAAAGTCACTCTCACTTTCTTCCGATATGGACTGACAGTCATGCTCAACTGGGACTTGTGGAGGGGAACACTTTAACTTTGCTTCTGTAGGTGCAGACTTTCTTGATCTTTTCTTAGCAGCAGCTCTAGTCACTGGTCCAGAGGGGGCATCTTCTAGGGGCTCAGACTCAATTAAGATTTGTCCAATGGGCAGTAAATGATTTCTATGCATTGTTTTTACATCTTTTGAATTATTCTCAGGCCTTACTTTGTACACTGGCAGATCATCTAGTTTGCCCACTACAATGTGAGGAGATGGTGCCATCTGTCAGCAATCTTGTGCTTGCCATGCAGTCCCAGATTTCTTAGCAATACCCGATCTCCTCCTGGAGTTCCTGTGCTTTCACCTTTTATCATACCTTTCTTTGTTGGCCAGATTTCTTTTGGCAGCCATGGTTTGAGCCAGTTAGTACGCATGAGTTAGCTGGGCCTTTAATTTTGCACATACTGTAAATAGTTGTCAGCTTGAACCCCATCAGGAGAGACCCCAAACACACATCTACTGGTAGTCGAGCTTCTCTTCCAAACATCAGGCGGTGGGGAGAATCCAGTGGTATCACTTTGGTGCAGTTATAAGCATGTACCAGGGTGCTAATTTGTTGGCTCCATCTAGGCTTGTCCTTTGGGTGGGTGCCTAGCATATCTAGCAAGTGCGGTTGAAACGTTCAGGCTGTGGGTCCCCTGGGGTGGTAAGGAGTGGTTCTGGACTCGCACTCCCCACAGAGAAAGCATCTCTTTGATCAGACGACTCTCAAAGTCTCTCCTTGATCAGAATGGATTCTTTGTGGAGCCCCATAGTGAACAAAAAGTTTTCTACAAGTACTTTGGCCACAGTGGATGCTTTCTGGTCTTTGGTGGGAAAGCTTGGGCATATCTCATGAAATGGTCAGTGACCACCAGCACATTACTGATATTTCTTTGATCTGACTCCAAACTCAGAAAATCAATACAGACCAGCTCCATGGGTGCACTGGTGGTGATGTTAACAAGGGCAGCCCTCTGGGCAAAGCTTTCCTCTGTAAGCAGCGACTACAAGTTCGAATGTGTTGCTCCACATCAGCCCCATCTTAGGCCAATAGAATCTGGATCTCACCAAGTCAAGTGTTCTGTCTATACCAAGGTGCCCCATGTGGTTGTGCAAGGACCTCAGTACTGAGTCTCGAAAGGCAGTGGGCAGCACTAGTTGTTGTTTGTCTGCTTGTCCCCTCTGTCTACTGTTTCTCTGTATAACAGTTTATTGATCAGTTTCAACTTAGGACCTCTTTGTATAACAGTGCAGTTCTCAAATCAGTGGGCGTAATTTGGACACATCTTTTCCTGCATAGAGGGCTTCTAAAGCTGCTTTGATCATGGGATGCGTGAGTTGAGCCATGAATACTGTCATTGTCCAGCTGAGGCAGTGCACCAATGTCTATTGCAGAAAAGTGGCAATAAGCAGCAGGTATGCAATTCTCAGGGGTCCCAAGCAATCCACCATGCAGTCCACTCGTCCGTGGACATTTGTTCCTCCCTGTCAAACTTCTGCAGAGTGCCCGAATGTCAGGTTCTGCCAATCGGACCCAATCATTCTGGGGAACAGGCCTCGGAGAGAGCATCAGCATCTATGTGGTTCAGACCTGCTCAGTATTCGAGAGCATAGTCATATGTAGATAATGCAGAAAGCCACCTATGGCCAGTGGCATCCAACTAGCTGAGGTCTGCACATAGGTCAAAGGATTATTGTCAGTTTTACTAGTATTTTAGCCCCATACAAGTACTCATGGAATTGGTCAACAATAGCCCACTTCAAAGCTAGGAACTCTAACTTATGTACAGGATAGTTCTTTTCGGATGGGGTCAGGCTTCTACTGGCAAAGGCCACTGGTCTCAGGCCATTCTCGTGCTCTTGGTACAACACAGCCCCCAACCCTTGCAAGCTAGCATCAGTGTGCAGGACGAAGGTTTTCTTGGATCAGCATAGGCCAGCACTGGAGCATGGGTAAGTTGATATATGATCTCATGAAAAGCAGTCTCACAATCAGGAGTCCAGCGGACCCCAAATACTTCACTCGGATGAAAATACACTCTTTCAGTCTTGAGGGCTGACTTTTGGTATTTTTGTGGGTTGGGGATACCCTTGAGTAAGGTTAAGTAAAGGGCGGATCACTCTTAAATAGTCCTTGATGAAGCCCGATAATAACCACAGAATCCCAGGAATCTTTGCAGTTCTTTTAGATTTTTGGCTGTGGCCAGGTGGTCAAGGCCTCAACTTTACTTGGTCGGTCTCTATTCCTCGGTGGATACTATGTGTCCCACATACTTTACTGATGTTTGAAAGAATTGACACTTATCAATGGACAGTTTAAGGCCAAAGTCCTCCAGTCGGTCCAATACCTTAAATAATCTGCTCTCATGTTCCTCCAGTGAGCTGCCAAACACAATAACATCATCTAGGTATACCAGGCACTCTAGTAAGTTCATGTCCCCCACTGCACGCTCCATCAATCGTTGAAAAGTGGCTGGGGCACCTGAAATCCCTTGAGGCATCCTCATGAATTCATAGAAGCCAAGCGGACAGATAAAGGCCGTCTTCTCACGGTCCTCTGGGGCCATCGGGATCTGGTAGTACCCACTGCGGAGATCCAGCACAGAGAACCACTTGCTCCCGTTTAGGCAGTCCAAAGCATCCTGAATGCGGGGCATTGTGTACTGATCAGGGATAGTCCCCCGGTTTAAGGTGCGATAATCCACACACATCCTTACTGTTCCATTCTTTTCCTCACTACCACAATGGGGAAGCATAAGGGCTTCTGGATTCTTGTATTACACCAGCAGCTAACATCTCTTGCAGATGCCGTCTCACATCATCTATGTCAGCAGGTGCCAGGCGTCGAGACCTCTCACGAAATGGTCTTTCGTCATGCAGCCGGATATTGTGCTCCAGCTCCTTGCACGCATCCTACATCCCATTCCTTTAAAGAAAACACCTGGTCTCTCTGGGCAAGCTTCTCACTGATCCTCACTTTCCATTCAGCTGGCAGCGGGAGTCGCGAAATCAAACAAGTCAGGCGTTACTCTGTCATTCTTCCTTGAACTCTTGCTGGGTAGCACTGCAGTGTCTGCACAATGCACATTAGCCAGGATGCAACCTCTGTTTACTCGAATGTCTCTTTCAGACACATTATGAACTTGGACCATTACCCTTCTGGCATAAGCATGGGCTGTAGCGGGCAAAATACTAGGCTTGACCAGCAGTCCCTCTGGCAATTTTCCATCGCCTGGTGCATCCAACATTATTTTATTCTTAACATCCTTTCTGATACGGACCTCTCCTGTAAGGTACACTGGGCATTTGGCGCCAGGATCAGAGACTCAGGATCCTTCTTCCATACAATTCAGACCGGTTCCTCTGGTTCTGTTTTCAGCATCTCTCTGTGCCTCATAGGCCTTCTTAATTAAAGCGGAACTCTTAAAGCTCTACTAGTCTTTGACCCCTGTTTTTCATAACACAACTGTGCCAGCCTTCCGAACATATGAGCATTTGTTCCAATCAACAAAGGGACACCATCATACAGTCCAGTGGGGGACACACTAAGGCTAGGGTCTCTACTTGTTCGGCCACTCCAGCCACGGAGGTGGGGAAAGACAGCCAAATGGATATACCCGGAATAGGGTAGGCCTTCTCACTTAACCCCATACATGCAGTCCTTCTAATGGTTGTAAGGTACGTCTGACAAATGCTTCTGATACCAATCCTGGAACATAATTGTCACTTGGGAGCCACTGTCTAATACAGCTTGTAGACACTCCATTCACCTTTACAGTGGTCTCCATGGAGGGACCCACTATTCTGGACCAGTCTGAGAGGCGGTGAGTGGGGCCTGGGCAACTGACCTTGCCACAAAGGGCGGTGAATTAGCATTTTGGTGCCCTCACTGGGATCATGTTGTGCACCTCTTAACCACTGATTTCTTCTCCGAAGCTCTCCTTGTAGCCTATATGCAACTTTGTCAGTGTCTTTTGGGGACTGGCATTCCCTTTTCATGTGCCCATCTTTCCACAATTATAGCAAAACATACTTTCTGGAGTTTGAGCTGGCTGAGGCGCCACACTGGGAGCCAGGGAGGGTATTACTAACTGGAAACCTTGGTGCCATCTCTGTCTCTTGGCGTGATAAGCATTGGAGACATCTCGTCAGTTTCTCCACTTCCATGGTCAAGGAATCGAGTTCGGAGCTGTTATCAGCAGGAGATACATGGGTGGGTACCCCCACCCCATAGCAGATGCAGTCGGATATAGGTCAGGAGCCCGTACTTGCAGGCGTGGCCTTCATAAAGGACTGTTTTTGAATTCCGGATCTCTCTCAACAGTTAAGCCCCATTGTGACATATCTTTTCCTTGTCAGAGCACTCATTGACTGCCAACCTCTGCCCTGAACTTCACTTGATGGGTCACCCTCAGTCACTCGGGTCGTAGCCGCAGCTATTGGTGCAGTCCCTCCTGAGGTCGTCTTTTCTCAACTCTCGAATTTCTCTCATTAACTCATCATAGGAGGGTGGGATTCCAGTCGATTTGCCAGGCGTAACTGAAGCAACAGCAGTTCTGAGAGGGGCAGACTTAAGGTTCTGTCCAGTCTGGTTCGGTCCAGTTCAGTCGCTGGCAAACTACCCTTTCTGAGGCATTCTTGCAACAATTTTTCCAGCCGAGAGACATACACAGACAACAACTCCCTTGGTACTGTTGTGCATTTCTTACTCTCCACCATAGGTCCTCATCAGAATCTGGGCTCATACACATTCTCAAGGCCTCAAGATAGGCCTGTGCAGTCGCTTCAGGTTACTGGCCCGTTTGCTTACGGATGGTAGCCAGGGCAGGACCTCGAGGCTCTCACTAACCCTCTTTCGCTTTTTGCCTTCCGAGCATTGCCATTCTAGCACTTGGGGGCAACATAGTTCATCCAGGTCTCCCAGTCATCCTCCCTTGGGGGTGGGGAGGTGCCAGAGAAGATCCTCAACCTCGGTAAGAGTCATGACTAATGGCAGGTGCAGAAATAGGAGTCTGCATTGGTTCAGCCACCATTACGGGCACTGGAGCAGGAGAGGGTGTGGGGAGGAACACCCCAGGTAGCAAGAATAGTTTCTTCAAGTCCTCCACAGTTTTCCCCTCTCCCAGCAACCATTCAGCAAATTTCTCCTCAAAAGTTTCAGATAGTGGTGGGGGCTGATTCCCCACCGGGTCTTTACTGTCCTTAGTTATCACTCTCCAAGCAGTGAGGGCTCCCTCTGGGGTAATGGTCTGTGGCACTTTGGAGCTATCTATGGGATCCTTAAACTCTACTAGGGCCAGGAAAGTGTGGGTGAGCAGATTAGCATGCCGACCCACCACCACAGGGTTTTGTAAACCTTCCACCTTGGAAAGTACTCCCTGCACAGTGTCCGTATTGATACCAGGGGATGTCCAGGATAAGCATAGCATTTTGAGGGTCGATCTCCTCCCCAGTACACCACTCCACCAGCCGGTGCACAGCCACTTCTGTCGGGGTACCCATTTTTTTCTTAACAGTGGTTCGTAAATATGGCCACTAGAGGACACACAATGCCAGTGGTGCCTCCAAGATGTAACCCCTAGATGGCGCTATCCCAGGGGCTACTACCCCTGCCTGATTTGCCACTAACAGGTTGAGGGGCCTGGATCCAATGGCGGGTGCCTCCACCCAGAGGTCAGGGTTGCAATAGTTAAACTAACTTGGTCACAGCCCTCTGGGACACTGCAACCCTTTCTTCCCACTAGTGGCCCACACAATATATCAGAATTACCTTCACAGTATACACTTACCCCCAGGTCTGGTTCGGCACTGGGACCTCCTGTGAAATGAGATACAGTGCAACAATCACAGTACAGTACTTTAACATAGACAAATACCTCAGGCAGTATAACTTTTCTGAAACAAGCAGCTCTGATTTATTTAGGGGATATAACAAGGACAAGAGAAATCAGGTTAATTAGCTTATCACTCTAATAATCTACCTATGGCTCTGTGCACAGGCCTATCCCTATCAGTTACTGTCCCTGGGTACCCAAGCCTAGTGGCTAGTCCAAACCGTGGCAGCTGGTAGGGGCCCTTTCACACAGAAAAGGAGAATTAAACAGTCAGCAGTACAGTAATTCCATTTGGATTTAATGTGGCAATTCAACAGGGAGCGACCCTGAATTAGTACTCACGACCTCCAAATAAGATAGGGTCCTTCAATGTCAGCAGGGCTCACTTGAGGTACACAAACCTCTTCACACATCCATATAAAGAAAGCACTATACCAGGCAGGCTGCATCTGTATCCGATCGCAATTACTGCACAATACCGGAGAACACACAGCAGATTCAGTTCCTGACAGACCGAGTGCAATTTTCAGCAATTCCTCCAGTCTTCTACAGGGTGAGCCTGGTTTCTACTCTTCAGAGATCCTTTGATTCTTTTCACAGGACGGATTCAGTCCTAACAAGCTGTTACACAAGCTGCAGACCGGAACTCTGGGCCTTACACACGTTTTTTGACTAAAACTGCACACTGAAAAAGCACAGGGCTCCTTCCTTCTTCACTGCCAAAGCTCAACTGAAACTCCAACCGACAAAACCGGGCACTTCCTTTGAGTTCCTCCCAGTTCTTGACTGGATTGGCTGTCACTCACAATAGACTGCTGCTGTTGGTCCAAAAAGGCACTGAAGTCTAAACTACATCTCCCAAGTCACTGCCCATACAATCCTCTTGTGGCTGGCTCAGACCATGAGTCAAGTTCTGATTCGTCCAAGGCACCATCCTAGAGCCAGCCTACCCCACACGATTGGTCCAGTTCAGCAGTTCAAAACTAGAATGGGAACTAGCAGACACAGTTCTGACTGCAAAGAAAGCAGGTTAGACAAACTGTAATTTCATTATTACTCTAAATAATTTCTGGCAAACAGTTACATCTTTCAGATAGGTTCCTTTGCACTCCTAGTGACTGCAAAAATGAAGTGAATTGGCAGCAGCTCAGTGGTACTCAGAGAAACACAGTCCCCCATACAAACTAATTATGTCTGCAAGCAGACAGCTCTTAAAGAGACAGTACCAGAGGCTCTAAAAACACTCACTGATAAATGGCTTAAATGCCAAACACCATTCAGGCTTGGAGCATTCAAGCAAGCTCCTGGAAGTCTTTTGGGAACCCCCATTTGCAGGGGGGTTACACAAACAGTATAACTACTAGCTGGCATCAGCTGAACTCAGCCACACAGGAGCTCCGAAGAAATTGAATTTTTAAAGCCTTTTCATTCATTATTACTGAACACCTTTGCATAAAAAACAAGACAAAGACTCTCAGTACAAAAGCACTGAGGCAAGGGTTACCCAAAAAGGGTGCTGGCAACAAAGCTGGGTTTCCAAGAAACACAAAATCACACACAATTACATAATGCTATAGTGTCTTCTGTTCTCACCTTTGCAAATTGTATGAGAGCCCTCCCCCCCCTTTTTTTTTAAACATTTTTATTTTGACAACCAGACAAGTTTGGGAATGTTAATGTATAGCTCGTCTGTCCGAAATGCAGTAAGTGTCGCTTAGAAAATGGGTAAAATGATTTGAGGCTTCCGATTGGCTGAGACACTTTTCTAGCTGGGCATCTATCAGACAACAGATGCCCAGCTATTAAAAGTGCCAGTCTAGCCTGCCCCATCACCAGCATCCATGCCCACCCGCTTCCTAATTGGCCAAATCCCCTAATCTAATTTCAAATCTCTGCCATTTTTTGTGCCGCTAAAGCGAGACATATAGTAGCTAGCACGCTCCATAAGTAAGCTACAAACCGAATCGGACATAAAATACTAAAGGGCTTTAAAAAAAACAAGCAACAAGAAAAGAACACACTGCCATTTTATTATGTGGTGGAGAGAGAGAATAACAGACCGTTTCTCCCAGCTGTTGAATTCCTAATAAGCCATTCTCAACGCGCTCTCTACACCTCATTCCGATTCAACATCACTGTCTTTACTGGTGCTTACAAGCACCCCAGCCCTACCCACTTTTTTGTCACCTTGACTTGAAGAAACACTTGTTAAAACATTGACTGAGCTGCCGATGATCAGTCTCATTGCCGCCAACCATCAGATCCAGCTGACATGACAAAAGTATTGCAGCAGTACAGTAATGCGGCTCACACTATTCCCCCGTTCGTTCGACAAACAAACCCACAGAAGAAACAGCTTTTTTCTCTTTTCTTTAACCAGCAAAACTTTCCCAAGCTACTCACTGCCTACCACAAGGCACACTCCATCTCAAGACACAGTGCACTTTTGAAAGTGCCACGGCATACTTGTACCACAGTACAAAATCACTCCCAGAAACAAAATGCCTGTTTTAAAATGGAGCTAACATGCTTTCTCCTGCTCCAACTCAGCGCTCAAAAACAACAAATAAAATACTGTGTTGTCTTGGGGGGGCAATGGACAAAGCAGCAAGCAAGCATAACCTAGAGCTGCTAATAGTAAAGAAACGTTTAGAAAAAAAAAAAAACAGCAGTGCCCTACAGCATTGATGGTACTATAGGGACTACTTGACCAGAAAAGTTAATTTTAACTGTTGCTTTTATTTATCATTTACATCTATTTTATTTTTACATATTTTTTTTTAAATGTCACCTATAGCCCATTTTCTAAGCGCAATAATACCCTCCAGGGTGGTCGGTATTGTGCTATACCGGACCTTCCGGGCTATAAGGCCCTCCGCCTGCGGCGTCGGGCCTCATTACACCCCTGGGCGGTCCGGTATAGCACAATACCGCCCACCCTGTCAGGTATTATTGCTTACTTTGATTTGTACTGTATGGGCAGACTGGATGGGCCTTGCAGTCCTTATCTGCCGTCAACTTCTATGTTTCTATGCATTTATTTCTCCTGTTAACACTGACTCTAGTCTAAACTCTTTGCAAATAGGCCCTGCCCAAAGGGTTTTATGTGGAATAAATAAATAAATTCCATGATGCTTTGCATTATGGGGTTCTGTGTTAGTTTGCATTTCTTGGAAACCTTTGCATAAGCCTTATCCTTACCCTTAGTGCTCATCTGCTTGACACTTAGTGCACGATCCACCAAGATACACCAGATTATATGCAACATGCTTTTATCTAGCGTGCATACAGCCACACCCCCTGCTGCAGACACATATGCCAGCATTCATGTTCCCCTGGGTCCCTGTGGTGGACACTGGGAATCCAATAAAATACTCAGGTGGATCCCGTCAGTGGACTTGGATTGTCAGGGGTCAGCCAGGGGGAGAGAGAGACTGAGCACCCGACAGCTGCTCTCCTTCTCAGGGGAGGTTTGCACGCTAGCCCCACCACATTACTGCCACCTCCTAGTTGAACCTAGGTATTGGTAGTGCGGTCGGGGAAGCAACTGAATGGGAGGGGCAGACGTCAGCTGAGGATCCTGAGCGGAGGTACGTCTCGGCGCACCTCCATCTCACTGGCCCTCCTCGAGCACCGACGTCAGCAGGGGAGGGCACAGAACAGGGAAAATCCCTGCCCAGGATCTAGGCAACGAACCACAGCACTGAGGTCCAAGACAGGAACCGGGGGCAGACTCCAATGTGCGTGCTACTCACCGATGACCAGGGGGAGGTTTGAGGGTACCTCCGCCGCCCTGCCCGGAGGGGAATCCGAGTCCCTGAAGGTAAGAAAGGGGAAGCGTTGCACTCTAGGAGCAGACACCTCGGTACTGCTGACCGGGCCTGGTGAGCGGAGTTCTGAGAGAGTGAGCTGGGGCAACAGTAGGAGAATAAAGAATAAGTTAAAAAATAAAAAGACTCGGGTGGATCCTGAGCTACTGCTGCAGTGCCTGTAAAGTATATTTATGCACCAGCACTAAAGCAGTTATCCTGAAACCCACCCATCATCTTCTAAACGATCCTGTATGTCTGATCCAGTGTGGGCATAAAGTAACAAACTACACATGCATAACACAAACCATTGGAACTCCTCAGCACCGTCATTACTTTAGGCAACTATCAGGTCAGACCCAAAGGCATTTGGCATCTAGTACATTCGAAGTTAACATACAGAAGAGGTAGTTTGTGGGAAAAGCAGTATGTAGGATCAGCAAAAGGTTGCTAGGAGAGAAGAAATACCCAAATTGTTGTCTTTTTTTTTGTGCATCTCTCCAAACCATACATATACGTTCAAGCCTCATTCCCATAGCAAAGCATCATGGGTATGCAAATCCTAGTCCAAGGCTATCTGACAAGGCTTTGGCAGAAAAGACACTGCCAATCAAGTTTCCAGTGTTAGGTCATTTAGAGGGGCTAACTACGGTAGCAATATCAAAACAACAGATTGGTACATTTCAGCTTCAGTGTATCCAGCTCTTCTTCTAACCACCCTCTCCACCCTCGTTTAACTAAATGTTTTGGGGCAGTCTCCGAGGGGACATGGCCACAATTTATAACTATGATGAATGCTGTTGATGTCCCTAAAACTCCTAGACAGGCAGTTCTTGGGGAACTCACTGCATGCACAGGAGTTCTGAGGATCAGGCCCCAAGCTGTGACTGGTGACTGGAAATCTTCATGTCCTGTTTCAGAATGGATCCTACCACTGAACCCTGTATACTAGTCCTCAAATGCTTACATTGCACACTGTGGCCTGGATGATGGCATCAAATCCACCCTCTGGAGCATCACGGTTACGGGACACGCTCTGCTTCTGCACCTCCTCATTAAAGCGGGTCACCTCGTCAGTTAAGGACAGGACATGTTTATAGCCAAACATGGGCAGACAGACAGTGCCAATTCTGCGGGGGGAGAGAGACAGAGAGAGGGAGTGAGTCTGAAAGATGACACTGGAATGGTAGTTGAGTAACATCAGTTCAGCTTCTGACAATATTCCAGCCTTGCAATCTTAAATAACAAGAGGTGGCAAGAGCCACCAAGCTCTGCTATTATGCCTTTAAATGCGATTGCTTAAAGGCCAGAGTCTTCATCCTATTGCTGCTCCACTGTGCAACTTCCCAAAGTGACAATGTGTTCATCTTCTCCATCCACATCGCTATAGCAAATAATCATGACGGTAGCAAAATGTTGTAACCTATAGGTATGCATGCCCCCATGTTACTACTGGCCCCTTTGGCACTCTACTGTCACTTAGCCCAGTTTTCCCCAAGCCTTAGGACTTACCAGGCTCCACTTAATCCCAAATGGAATACCCCTCTGTGACTGGGCCGAGGGGGCCCCCAGAGGTTCCCCCAAGAACACATCCAGGTCTTGACCTAGGGCCTAGTCTGTTGAGCAGGGCCCATTTTGGCAGAGAGGTCTCATCCTGCCATGCAAGGTTTTCCTCCTGTTTTTGCCCCACCCTCCTCCCTGATGCTGTGTATAGTCCTGCCAGACCTTGCATGCATACTGGTTTGCCCCCATGGAATAGGCAAGCTCCCAAGCCCAACGCCAGGGGTCACCAGAGTGGTGGAACCTGACATTCTCCCACTCTCCCCGAGCTGGGAGCGCCGTCACTCAGCAGTACCTTTCCAGCCCCTACGGCTGCCCAGTTGACTTCCCAAGCTCATTTCTGAACTTGGGTCACTGGCATGGCGGTGCACAGTGCCAACCACTGGATCATCAGGTGGCCACCAATAAGCATCATCATTTACATAAATAATGCAGATAAGTAAGTCCATCTGACGGATGGACCACATGTTCATCACATGGGATTTTACTGCAGAGCAACACCAAATACGATGGCATTATGAAATGCCACAGCTGTCAGACACTCTCTGCGACTGATGGAGTTGCAACAGTTCCCCTTACCTATGGTAAGTACAGCTAAAACAAAGGAGTCTAGTGACAACCAGCAAGAACTGCACCTTCTGCACCCAAACAAAAATAATTAAAATGGAACAAAAACCTCCAGGTTCTTGTTAGGTGAGCAGTGGCCTTGAAATCGCCAATAACTTTTAAAAGTCATCTCTATTAAATTCTGTGTTGTGGGCCCCCCCCCTCCCCCCTCCAAACCAAGCTGTCACAACTGAGCATGGGTCTGGCACTTCAGGAAGGGGAAACCAGCTCCTTGGAGGAAAATTATGATCTCTTTCCCTCCTAAATAGGGACATCGGTGTTGTGTTGTACTGTATTGTGATGCACAGTACGGTATTGTAACGCACAGTACGGTATTGTCTTGTACTGTACTGTTGTGTCCTCAACGCTGGTAATCATTTTGTTCGACCTCTTGTCCTGGGTCTTGCCCTCCAGCCACCATGTGCTACACTAAGCTACTCAAAGCATGTTCCATGTATAACCAAATGTATACTTTTTATTCTTAATCCCAAGTATGTACCTTTTTGTAACTGTTCATTGTTCCTGTTGCACATTGTTTACCAGTTCCCAGGCCTCCCTCTCTGTATTATGTACTGTGCTATGTATTAACTTGTGTCTATTGTTCACACTATTGTATCCTTCTGAGCTGTACCTGAAAATAGACATTTATTTGCCTAGAGTACCCTACCCCCTGAACAAAAACTACATGAATATATACAAATATTTCATTGTATTGTGCCATTTTGCGTTGCATTGTATTGTACAAAAAGGTTCACTGATTCTGTCCATCCGCAGTGAACGGGGGGCTCAACACTGCAACCTCTAACCCTTGCTATCATATCTTACCCATAGCAAGGGTTGTCTATGACTTCCTGGGGTGAAGTGAACATGTATGGAGAGATGGGCTTGTCTACAAAGGCTCCAAAGCCGATTCGGAAGTTACTGGTGAGTGTGCTCATGTTCCGGGCCAGGTTACTTCCAAGATTCTGGATACTTTTAAGATCGTCTTTCATGGAGTTGGAAAGGTCCATCAAGTAATAGAGGTCGACTGGGTAATCCTCAACTTGACGCACATTGATGGTGAACACCTGGGAGTCATCTGTAACAAAAAGAAAATGGCATCTTTGTTTCTGGCATTAAGAGTCAATTTTAACATAAATTTACTAGTCCTAGCATAATAAAAAAAAACTTGAGAGTACAATATTGTAAATGGTAAATGTTCCCGTTTTATAAATTGTGCACAGCTAGTTATGGTTCCGTTATGGTTCACAATGTTAGAGTTCGATTCATTTTTTTTCTAATATGTGCCACTTATGCTGGTTATGACCAATGTATCTGTATTATGTCTGACAAACATACAGAACCTTTGTTTATGGAGCGAGTACATGGGCTTCTCTAGCCATAGTCTGCTGAAAATCTGGATACAAATGGCTACCATGAATGTATGAATGTTTTCTGTAAGCTATGACTTAAAGAAAGCTGAATTAAAAAAAATTACTAATCCGGGGCATAGCACAGAGTGCCCCGGGCTAATGCAGTTAACCCCATACTTGCCCTTGTTGGCCATGAGGAAAAGCTTTTGCTCTTCACTTCTAGGAGTGGTCATCTGTGCCAGATGGTGCAACAGTGGCTACATCTGCCAATTCAGCACTCACACTGCAGACCTTCTACCAGCTACACAAAGGAACAGCACTGGCTGAAGAGACAGATAGGCAGTCCAGTTGTCAGGGTGGAGGACAGGAGGAAACAAAGGGGACAAAAATGAGGACAAATAAAAAATATATCTGCTTTCTTGAATTCCATGGGCAGAGTCTATGGTTGCAGTTGCCTTCAATGCAAAACCCCAGCTGGCTATGACTACTATGTAAGTAATAATACCCTCCAGGGTGGGCGTTATTGGGATATAACGGACTGCCCAGGGGCATAATGAGGCCTGACGCCGCAAGCGGAGGGCCTTATAGCCCCTGGAAGGTCCGTTATATCCCATAACACCCACCCTGAAGGGTATTATTACACTTAGATAATGGATGAGAGATGCTATTTTTGGGAAGAATATACAAGAAAAAAATTTACGTATAAAAAAATAAGTAAAAACTAAGCAGAAGTAGTTGTTGTAAAGTAGTTCCTATAGTGTGAAGTGCTGGAATCACTACAGGAGGTCGCTGCTGTGTATTTTTGTATGCTCTTTCCTATTGGCTTGCCCTCCTGCTTCGGGTCTGTCTCTCTCCACACACACACACACACACACACACACACACACACACACACACATACCCCGACTGAAAAATGGTGTTTCAGAACGGGAGAAATGTAGAGTGGGGAGTTTTAGTGATAGGTGGTTCTGTTTAATATGATATGGGTTAGAAGTGTGTCACGAGTCTGTCGCTGTGTATAAAAGTGAGCACAGGCTTTAGAGGGAGCACAGCAGTGAAGTTAAATGGAAGACTGGGAAGTTTCCCTTATCCGAGGTCGAGCGAGCTGGAATGTAAGAATTTAAAAATGGAATTTTTTTTTGCGGTGGCGAAGAGGAAGAGAGTTCAGGAGGTGGTATGAGGCTGTCTGTGAAATTTCATTTTATCAGCGTGCTCCGGGTTGGGGCTGCTGTCTCAGTAGCTGGAGAATAAAAAGGCAGCTGGCAAGTTTGGGGTGCCGAATGAGCGAGCTGGCACTTTTTTCTCGCCGGGCGTTGTTGGGAAATAACAGCCCGGGTGCCAGGCTCTTTTAGCCAATCAGGATGTTAGTTTTGGTTTGACCATTATCTAAATTGTCATAATTTATAAAATAATCAACGTCATGTCTGATGATCAGGAGACCATCAGAACGCCATTTCTAATGGCCAAACCATGACTGATGACGGCTGACATTCCAGATAACAGAACAGGATGGACACCCAAACATATGGCTACAAAAACTGTTTCAGTAAGTACTGATGATTTTCAGGCAGCAATTACCCACCCAACTACTAGAGGTTTACAAAACTCACTTCATGGTGAAACGGCCTCCACAGCAAAATATCTCATGGCCACACGTAAAGTTACATGAAGGAATAGGTATACATGAGACATCCATATCTAAGTGGCTAAATGGCTACTTAAAATCCTATTCTGGTGGGTAGTGGTACTTTCTAGGTCACCACTCATCTATCCACTGGATATCTGAGATAAAGCTACCTCCCCTAGATTGCTCCACCTTAATATTCACGAGTTATGGCCTATGAGTGACTTTTTTTTCCTATACATGTATATGCATAGCTGTGTGTGTGTGTCACATGTTTGTTTTTAGCCATATTTGGTACAATGCTTATCGAAGTGTCACCACACTCGGTGTGCACGTGTTGTGAGTTCCTGATTGTATTACAGTGCAAGCCACGGTGACTTAATCATGCATGCGTTCTGCCTTCCGATTAGTGTTTGTGACACATACTTGTGCATGTCACACTTACATTTTGAGTAATACCTCCAAACCACATTCTTTTTATTTTCCCTTTGCAACTTATTTACCCCTGATAGCCCAGGTATTTTCCTCAGATATCCCACTCTTGCCAAACTGTTAGAAATTCTATATTATGAGTCGTGCAAAACCTAATAACATAGTACAGTGATGACGGAGGGACCTGGAGTCTATCTTGTCTAACACTTTCTTTACTGTATGTCTTCCCACTTTATCATCCAGGTGGCCCTCTTCAGCCTGACTCCTGCACACAATCCCATCACATGCCTTCTGAGGGACTTCACTCTACCAGTTGGTCCTCTCTGGCTTGCCCCCTAGGCCGAGGCCACTAAAGAGGGGCCCCGTACCCTTAATAGAGTTGAAGCATGGTTCAGTGGTGGGTGCCACAGTGGGTGGCATGAGGCCTCCTGTGCGGGGATCAATGTCATGTTGCCTTCACCCATGGGCATTTTCTGCTTTTTCTTCCCCTTCCCTCGGGGCACCTCACTGGCCAGGGCTAAGAGGATGTGAGCACACAGGCCTACTTACATCCCTGTCAGGAGGTGCCCATCTTTCCATCGTGGCTCTAGCCTGCACTGCCACCTGTGGTCAGCCACGTGTCTGTATTGTAACGGAGCATATAGCACTCCCTCTCTGGAGGAGAGTGTCCTCTGAGATGCTCAATCCTCCTCCCCCTGGCCGGACCCCAATCGCTCATGCTTGCTTCAGAACACCAGTCGCCAGCGTCATGAATGGTAGCACTACCACTGCGCCAATGGGCCCCCCTGTCCACCACTTCTACTACATGACAGTGACTACTATACCCAGTTTGAGTGTGGACACACATCCTCACTAATAAGCTGGAATGCTACCCCGACTCATGCTGTGTAACTCTCAGTGCCATTCACCCTCAGGTATCTGTCTAGCACTGTCTTGAAAGCCTGAGTCGTGATAGTGTCCACAACCTCACTGGGCACGTAATTCCACATAGTAACCACCCTCTAAATGTAAGATGTAAAGTACCACATGATATTTTGCGAGTTGACAAAGCAACAATACAGTATCTCCAGGTACCTGGTCGAAGAGTGAGCTGAATCTTTTGAGGGTTTATCTGGGTAAAGTCTGATGTGGAACTGGAGTCTTTATTACTTAGAGGTTTATTTTCCATGATGTCCACCTTGCTAGCTGGGAACTCAATATTTTCTGGCTTGCAGCCACTGTCAATCAAGCTGTCTTTTAGGTCACAGCGGGAGGCCCCACGGCCCTGGTCCTGTTCAAGAAATCAAAGAGCAAGACAGCACTGCATCACAGCCATCACATCATTATTTTCACAGCTGACAGTTTTGAGAAAGTGTTTCTAGCAACTGAAGTCCAAACAGTACCGTTGTTACGTCTGCCCCTTCCACTGGGTAGACACAACTTGAACACTCTCTGGGAATCAAACCTGGCATCCTGTGTTCCGAAGACAGTATCTCTAACCATTCAACTAAAGGGACGTTCCCATCAGCTGGGAGGATATAGTGCTCCACTGGACTTTCTATTATTTATTTTTGTTTATCTAAGAGTTAGGGTGGGGATGAACCCCTGACAACAGTTTCTCATCAGATGGTGGGCAATGGCACAGGGGGCGCCCAGATGTACTGTCGTCCGACTATGTCTCCCACTTTTTCTAGCCCCACCATGAGATACCAGTTCTTGCTATGCCATGCACAGACATGCACATCAAAGTGTGCTGTGGTGTAGTGTCAGCCCGCGTCGATCTTTTCTCCCTCTCGTGGTATGTTTACCCAGAGCTTCATCTGTGGTTACCCAGGTGGCGTTGCTGCCACTGCACACTGTCCAGGGAGAAAGAACACTTGATCCTTCTCCTCCTGGTCAGCTCCCAGTGACCCAGCCTTGTTCTCGAACCTGGGTCACCAGCATTGTGGGCACTAGCCCTACTAATGCGCTGCTGGGCTGGCCTTAAAGAGCTACCACCTCATAAACAATCCTGGACCCACCCTTACTAACAATAGAAGAGGTAATGTTGATGGAGAACAGCCTTGCCAAAACACTGCAGGCCACACTACGCAGTGATCATAGTCACAAAGCTTCACATTCCACCCTCAACAGACACAGCAGGCAGCAGGATCCCGCTTATTAACTACAAATTCAATCTGTTGCAAAAAGTGTTGTTAGTCTGGGGGTTCGGTGAAGTCGGAGCTCCATTCCATGAGGTACCACTGTTTGGGATATAAAATGACTTTGCTTCTTAGTAGTTCTTTTTAAGAAAAGAAAAGAAAAAAAATCCCAACAACTTTTAATGCCTCTACCTCTCATCACGCCACATGCAAATTCTGATGCAAATCCACGCAACAGTTATCTTCAAGTTGCCCCTGACTATCCTTAAAGGGGCACAGTCATGCCCAGAGGCCATCATAGTTTGAACGTGCATGAAAAGCTCCTTTTAATGCGGTATTGGGCTCATCTGTAGCTGGAAGCACTCCAGAGATACAGACGACTCAGTCTGTTCAACATTAATACTAAATTGCAGCCATTTTTAGAACACTGTGATGTCACTGAGGAACAAGCTATGCCTAACTGCACTGAGTCAAGTAGATCTTGTTCCTCGATGACATCACAATGTTCTACAAATGGCTGCAATCTAGTATTAATATTGAGCAGACTCAGTCATCTAGATCTGTGGAGTACTTCCAACTGCAGATGAGCCCAATACTTCATTTGTAAGAGCTGTTCATTGTCTTTCAAACGATGTCAGCCACTGTACATGAATGTTTCCCTTTACATGCATTAGAATGCACACAGTTTGTATTAGATAGGCACTTAGCACACCTTCTTGCTATACTTTATATAACGCTGTAATACAATCAATATTTTCCCTACGTATATTGAACTGTATATTTTTCTTTTCTGTACAATGCTGTACTTTAATCTACACTTACTCTAACTATATACTGCTATGTATACTTTTTTCTATCAATCCACTGTACTATGTCTGTATCATTTTAAACACTGTATCTAGTTTTTATTGTATGCTATCCTACCCAGGACCTCCTTGTAAATGAGCCTTTTCCTGGTGAAATAAACTAAACTAAACTATACATATCGACTTGCACTGCAGCACCCACTAACAAGTGCTGATTGAAAGCTACCTCACTCCTAGGAATCTATATACACTATTTTAAAACTGATGAACGTCTACGTAGTACAGCAGGGTTTCAAAGCCGGTTGCACAAGGTTGCCGTTGCTTCATTTGTGTGGTTATTGCAGTTTCATTTAGTTCTTCATTAGTCTGCTAGCAGAGATCTATGTGAGGCTTGCACTTCATGTTCTTCAGCAAGACAGTGTCTCTGTTGTAAGACAGCATGCCTTAGAAATAATCCACAGTATGATTAATACCTGCTCTATAAATACTGTAAATGTTTCAGAAAAAGGCCTTTGTTCATAAAGGCATCTTTGTTGAAATGTTGACAAGTAGTTCTTTCCTAGTAGCAGGTCTGTGATGCTGTGTTAGGATCAAGGTCAAGTCTGGCATGCAGTTTTTCAATAATCCCCCCCAAAAGGTTTTTATCCTTCTTGGCAGGTCTTTGGCAGCTTATAAGCCCTGTTCCCACTTCCGACAGTCGTCCCTTACCTCTCTCCGGTAGTTGGCATGAACCCTGCGACCTCCCCCCCATAGTGGGGCAAGAAGGGGAGGACCCCTCCCCTGGACACACATATCCAGTGTGGCCTCGGATCACAGCAGCACAGCAGACCGCCGGGACAAGGGCAGGGTTTCACGAAGCCCACACTTTCATTTTTCCATTTTATTTCTCCCGCAACACCTGCTATGGCGTTATGTCAGTGCATGCGTGTGGAGATGCACATGTCCTGCAGATCCGTGGTGTCACCTGTTGTAGTCGCTCATGCCTGTACTACCACCAGCACTCCACCCGGTAGTAGTCATGGACTGAGATGACACGGCCACTCACCCCATCGGGAGAGGAGAGCAGTCCTTGGGAAACTCGATCGTATCCCATCCCGCCGAACCTCGGCAACCCATGCTTGTTCCCGACCACAGGTCACTGGCATGGCAGGAGGTATAGCATTCAATGTCTTATCCCTCCAGGCAACCAGGCCGCTTCAATAATACCTCTTTCCACCATCATTTGTTTTGTACTCCCATGTCCCTTAGTCCTTGTGGCACCTGCCCTGTCACCAACCCTCTCATGGACTTACCTATTAAACATCACTTGCCCAGAACCACACATGGTGGTGAGTGGCCTGCCATGTGGGTCATGCCATGCCTGTAGGGGGTGCCAAATCAGGCTGGGGCATTTTTTTCTTGGTAGTTTCATCTCACAGGGCATCAGCCTGCAATGACAAGTATGCATGCCTCAGCTTGCTTGTGTACCACCAGCTGACAGCCCTGTACCTTCTGCTGCTCTCACTGGTGCTACCAACTGACCTCTACCAGGGGGCAGTCATATAGCAAGAAGCAGGCTCCTCCCACCAAGGAAGGAGAGCTGTCTCTGCGATGCTCGATCCTCCTTTCCTCCCCTGTCTGGACTCTGATGATCCATGCTTGTTCCTGAACATGGCTCGCTGGCATCACGAGCAGTAGCCGCACTGCTGTGCTGATGGGCTAGCTAACAGCTTCTTTTAACTAGCTCGTTCACCCTCTACTGATGCGTGTCCCCTCCTTGGGCCAGGGAAACCACTCAGCTGTAACCTTGACTAGCCCACCACCTACTGCCTCCATTGCTCCCCCCAGGTCCCCCTGCGAACAGGATCTGGTGGGCATCGGGATTCATAGCATGGAACCCGACTGTACCCTGCCACCATTCAGATGGCACTGGGGTCTTTCCCCTTCCCCCCCCTCCCTTTCACCACCCTCCACTTACTAGACAGCATTGTTAGCCCAGTGGAGGCCTCAGTTGCCCTAATGAAGGTTTGGTGAGGACAGGGGGCAAGCTCCCACATTGCCACAGGGGGTGGTACTCATACCGGATGTGGCGAAATCCCCTCCCCTGACTGGGAAATGTTACCACTGGCAGAACTATCTCTCAGTCTTGTCACCCACTATACCTGCCCCAAGTTCACTGCCAAACACAGATCGCAGGTACCGCAGTCCAGTGCTCTACTGCTGGACTAATAGCCAGCACTATTAATACCTTTTTTGGCTAGCCAAATTTTTAACCTAACCGATTTCTTTTTTCACCCAAGCTTTAAGAGGCCAGCAAGATCTCTTGTTCAGGTGACTTGACACACTTCTGGAAAATATCAGGTTGGGGGGGGGTGTTAAAAGCTCATGTGTACAAAAATGTTTGGTTAGTCTACTAAAAGGTTTTACTGGAAGAACAGCATCTTCCCAGCGCCACTGATAAACTGAGCCATCACTGAGAATACCAAAGTCTCACTGTGCCGGCGTCATTCCACTTCATCTGTGACTGGATTTTATGGCAGTAATCTGAAACCAGTACACACTGGGCAGCAATTTACCTCTAATGGCATGTGAGTCATGGGTGTGTTCTTTTTGTAACATTATAAATGTCCCCCAACCCACAAAGGAATCACCTCTGCTATGCTGAGCAGTGCCTCCATATCACCCAGTGGAGATGTAGACGAGATTACTAGAAGAATGTTAATTAAAAGCAGCTGGCAGTGAATACACACTTAATATTTGCTTTTGGAAACTTTCTGTAATAACCACAGAGAAGTGAAGCTTCAAGCATTGAAGAAACAGACCCCCTCGAGCTCTCCACACTCTGTGCAGCTCAAACATGAATTATGTATTGTTTTACGTAACAGCCTGACACCCATAGGATTAGAGGGCACACAACAGCAGCTGAAGTTTGAATCTCCCCCCGCCAAATAAAAATCACATAGAAATATATATATGGGAATGATCTTCATAGAAGGGTCACACTTGCCACAGTTCTTGCCATTTTCCTGTGATCTGTGGGACATATTCCTGAGGCAACCACATAGTGGTGCAGACGATACATTGATGTTTACAGGCAGAAAATGACTTGGGAAAGATTTTCACACATCCACATCTGTTTTATGGACACAGCTGCCTGACATCTGCCCAGATAGATCACCTACAAAATAGTCTAACTTCTGGGCACAATCGCTGTGACTTGTACCCTGAAAATGATGCATGCGTCTAACTTAAGATGCTTGCGTCATTGTTTTGTCATAATAAGCGGCAAGTGTTGCAAATGCATTGCGATGTTTGAAAATTTGCCGAAGGCATCCTGAAGCATCTGCCTGGATGCAGCGCACATCTGAAATATTTACGCAAGTGTTGCATCCTAGCCATTTAAAAATCCAGGCCTCATGATCAGTCTAGTCTGCCTGGGTCCTACCTAGGCCGTCACCCATCTAACCCTGGCCAGGCCTTCAGCAGGTCAGTCATGCTAATGTTCCATTTGTACTAGCTCTGTAGTTGTCACTTGTATTATAGTCTTTGTTCTGTAAGGTGCTGAGCCTCAGGGCAGGGCGCCATATTAATAACTTACTTCTGTGGGCCAGTGGTGAAGAGGGGTGAGGCACCTTGTGCAACTTACGTTTCCCATACCGGTGATCCGGGTTTAGGAATGGACTTGGGTCATGGAGGGTCAGCCATGGAGAGGAGGATCAGGTGTCCGGAGGACTGCTCTCCTCCTCTGGGGAGAGGGCTGTTCCCACTGCTTGTCTTCCCTCTAGTGAAGGCTGGTAGGCAGCCTTGGGACTGCAACATGGGAAGGGGGGACAGCAGCCATCGATGTTTCATGCATAGTAGTGAGCATTGGCACCTCTGGACGGCACTGCATGTCTGTTTCTCCAGGGCAGGAAAAGAAGAAAATGACCGGGTGCAGCATGGGATGAAAATGACCCCTTGAAGTCTCTGCACCAGCTACAGGGCCCTCTCCCGGAACCGGATCCATTTGTTGGCAGTGAGGTGCCCACTGATGAGCCGCACCACTGGGGACAAGCACTGGGATGAAGGTAAGTCCCTGGGGTGCTGGGTGATGGGGCTGAGGGTCGGTGGAAGGAGCTGCCTGCACTACAATGGGGAGATAAAACAGACTAACGGTAAAAATAAACTTACTTCTACTTTTATTATTTTAGTCTTTGGTAACCGGGTAAGGCCCACTAGGCACAGGTGCCTGTTTTCAGGGGCAACCTGGGAACACTGGGCAGTTAAGTGACTTGCTCAAAGTCACACAGTATGCAAGTAGAGGTTGTGAGAATCAAACCAAGGTTTGGTTTGCTGGATGAACCAAGCTCATTCACAGCTCGTTACTCTAACCTCTAGGCTATACTGCCAGTCCCTACTTGAACTAACTAACCCCTTACCCATTTGCTCCCGCTGCCCCACTCCCAACAACCTAATCAGTCCCACATATCTATCCCACCCCTTCTTAAAGCTTGCTACCACGTTAGCCGTGTTTGGGGGAAGTTTGGAAGGGACATGAGAAGCACATGTTGCCCGTGAAGCAGTTTCATGTGGTTCACGAAAAGTATGTCAATTACCCATCAGTTACACTGCAGAGTCTCTGCCAGCTCTTTTGACGTTCGTTCAGCTCAAAGAAAAAAATTAACAAAACAGGACCCGAAGTAGATCACTCTGCAGCATTTGTTAGCCCCACTAAGTATAACCCCCCCCCCAAAATGGTGGGCTTACCTTGGGTCATCTCCCTGGACACGGTGTTGCCCTCTGCCTGGAAAAGGTCCAGCTTGGAGTTCTGCCTTTGAACCTGGCTGGTGTACAGTGATGTAAAAAGTGGGTCCAAATGTAAAGTGTTGCTGTATGTTTGGTCCCTACACGAATGCGCGAATTAATGCTGTTGCGCTGTATATTTAAGAGGTTCTGCCCTGTGTATACAGTGCATGGCCTTTGCTGGGTCTGAGAGAAACAAAGCTCACTACTGGCCAGGCAGCACTGCTACAAGTTCCTCTGTACAGGTGCTTACTAGTGCAGATGAAACTCTGGTGAATGCTGTAAACATGTATTACTAAATCTGAACTGTTATGTTTAAAATTAACATTTGGGACTGTTTGCATTTTGCTCAACCGGCGGCCATGTTGATACTTTGACACTACTGTTGAGCCAGTCGGGGCTCAAGGGGTCCTAATGGGTCCTTTTACTATGGCTGCTGGGAGAAACTGTGAACTGTATGCTTGGCACCCATTTTAACCAATCAGGACACTGGAACTGTGACTGACAGCCTGGGCAGCCAACCAGATTACTGGATTTCTATTTTTTTTCAGTTGAGAGAGATTCTTGAATAGTTAGTCTGGCTCGAGCTTCCAGCCAGGGAGGAGGCTCTATATACAGCTTGGAGACTTTGGGCAGAGACCTGCTTACCTCTCCTCAGCCTAAAATTCTGCGTGGATTGTTAAACTGCCAAGTACTGCAGATAACTTTCAAGCCTTCAAGCGGAGAAAGGGAGTGATTTAGGCTGAACTGAAATTTCAGCCTGAAGTGTGTCAGAGTGCCTAAAAGTCATCAAGTATTTCAGTGAGAGACCTGTTTGCCTCAGAGACAGCTGTCTGAAACAGAAGTCTGGGGCTATCGGAATTGTCTCCTGCCCATTTGCTGAAGGGGGGAGACTTGAAATGTATTTCTGCCAGCTTACACACCAGGGACTACAGATTGCCAGTGGATAAGCTGCGTGGCCTAGCCAGAACTGTGTCAGAATTTGAACCTGTGATGCCAACTAACTTTTCCAAAAGACTGTTGCTACCTGTAAATCAAAAACTGCTAAAAGATCCATTTGGGGAGTCAGTTCCTGCATCGAAGATCATCGTGGGTTGTGGCCACCCTTGGGAGGGATGCCATGATGTGGGAGTGAGTTGTGTTAGCCCTAGTCCCTGTATGCTGGTCCTTGTCAAGAAGGATGAAAACCTGCAGCCAAGAACCAGAGAGCCAAATCCGGTTTCGAGGGGAACCAGCCTGGCAACCATCCCAGGTCCTGAAGTCCTGGTTCAGTGAGTAAGAACAGGGCTTGTCCAGCAACAATAATGAAACTATTTCTTGCCATCTGATTTGCTTTCTAAGTTCATGTTGATGTTTAGACAGTTTGAAGGCCATCGGGCCCGAGGACTACAATTTTCTGTGGGTTTAAAGTTGTTGCTGATGTTGCTACAGCCAAGTGCAAAAAGAGCAATAATGTTTTATTTATTTAAGGTCCCCAACCAGCTGCAATGCTGGCCAACCAGCTGCAATGCTTCAAGCCTGCCACTTATTAAATCCTGGGTACCCAGACAGCAGTAACTAGACTGTCCAGGGGGTTAAATGTATTTGAATGTTTTACAAAACCAAACAATTTGCCTTAGGGTTAAATCTTGATTTACATCCCCTCCCCTTTGTTCAGTCCCCTAAATAAATCAGTTTGTTGTTTGAATGTTACACTGGCCCATGAGCATATTATTACTAAATGCTGGGTTATTGAGAAAACTAAAAGGTACATTGATGTTGTTAATAACCATCCTTTACAGGTGCACAGGATGTATTTGAGAAGTCCAGACCCTGTTGGTAAGTGTGTTACTGTGAGTACATTATTTGTGCTCACCACTAAGAGTACCATTGAATACCAAGTAAAGTGGTTTGTGCAAATCCATGTGTGGGACCACGGGTTGGGGCAGTGGGTAGATACAACATCCCAGAGGGTTGTGCTAGCTTGGCCCCCCCCCCAAAAGCAATACTTCTTGGTGGCACTTGGTAACCCTCCCTCACTCCCCCACCAAAAATAAAATTCAGCAGGACAGTATCAGGATCGCTGCTCCAGGACTTCTGCTTAGTTTCCCTTGCTCTCCCATGCCCTCCAAAACAAAACTCTGGTAGGACAGTGTCAGGATCGCTGCCTCAATTACACGTCACAGTTATCCATATTTATTGAGTCAATTTGTATCAACTGTTACACAGCATGTTAGCAGAAAAAGACCATCGGTCCATCCAGTCTGCCCTGAACATAGCTGCTAAAACATATTTTTAGCTTATCTGCTCTGTATAACTATTTTAAAAATACAACTGTTTAAAAAAATGCAATATAATGTAATAAACACAATTATTGACTATTATGTTATTATTTTAACTCCTAAATATGGCTAAATATGGGTATGGTATGGGCCGCACGTTGTTGTGGCTGGAGTCTTGGTCAGAAATTGAGAAGTGGCTCATGACCAAGAAAAGGCTGGACAACCCTGATCCAAGATGCTAAGTTATCAGCAAACATTCGAAGCATTATTACACTTATTTTCACAGTGACCTCAGCCCAGGGCCAGCCATAGCTAGGTAAAAACTGTGCCCCTGCACCTTAGGGGCCCATACTTTATGCCTAAATTCTGTTACAGATGAAAATGTTTACCAGCAAATGAAAGTGGAAGACAACTGGCTTTGTTACTGTTACAAAAGGTGGGGGCAGCTTTGCTGCAGTGCAAAAGATTAGGTTAAGTAAGTGCTAATGGTGTTAATGGCCATACATTATACCTCCCAGGTTGACTACTTTCACAAACAAAGGGCTATATTGACAAGAGAAATTGTTTGTAACCTGGACATGTAGCTGAAACAATGAATGATATGACAACATCTGTTTCAAAAGTATGTGAGCACTCAAAATGGCTCAAAAACCTGACCAGCACAGAGCAAAACTGGATTTCCTGATAGGGACCATGAAAACCTGATCACCAGGAGAAAAAACTGACAGGTGGCAACCTTACTAATGTCCCATGATAATCCTCTCTATTCTCTCTCATGCACAGCTCCAGAAAAGTTAAGTTAACTTGTTTGCAAATCAGCGTATCTGAGGTGTGAGTGCCCAGTGATGATGTTCCTGTCCTTACAGAAATGAATACGGTAGTAGTACCGTACTTGCTTAAGTTCTTGCTCTAGGCTCAGTCAGATTCATTTTCCAATGCTGAAGTCAAATAATTCAGTGCAGTCAATGGCACTAATTAAAAGATGCTGGTTAAACTAGCAGACTTGGTACTGCTTTATTAATACTGGACATGAGGGTTAGTTAGGTGTAAATGTTGGATGTGAGGGGGCACAGGGAATGGAGTGGTGGGGCCCAGCAGGGGGCTGCACAGGGGCCCAGAATTGTTAAGGCTGTCCCTGTCTCAGCCTGCAGCCTCATTCATGATAATATGTCACACATTTTGCCCATCTGTCGCACATCTTGTCACACATTTGGCTGACAAAAGGTTAAATGGTATAATCTCACAGGAAGTCACACCACACACTGCAGTCACACCACTGGGCCTGTCCTGGCAAACATTTAGATTAAAAAGTTTAACCCTGTACCTGCTGGGAGCACCAGGCACAACTAGGATGCACAGCCAGACAGTCCCGGCATGAGCTCATCCCTCTGGTCATACAGATGTTAGCACCTGTGAAGAAAAATGAAAACAGTTGAGAATTATTCAGGACAAACGTACCACAGCAAATGGTCTGTAAACGCAGACACAAGCTCTGATAAATCCACGTGAAGGACAAAGGAATTTGTTAAAGACATTGCTGTTTTTGTGGACATTTTTTTTTTCTTTTACTTGCCCGGCTCACGGTATGTCTTCGGAGGGGGCCTTGTATCCACCGACTCCTTCTGCCAGGTCCCGACTTACCAGGATCCCTGGCTTCATCATGCTCATTGACTGGGGGTATTTATATTTTCCCATTTTTTCCACATCCCCCGAAGGTGCCGTCACAAAGGACATTCATCCAGATGTATGGTGTGTAGATGCACACTGCCGTCAAGCACCCAACAGTGTCCTCCTTCCCTGACTCTGTAGAGTAGTGTGCCCCACAGCCCGTGCTTCCACCAGCAGAAGAGCTATGAGTGCATTTGTTACCCGATAACCTACCCTGTCTGGAGTAGGGCAGCATCTGTTGGGATGCTCTATCCTCCTCCTCCTACCCCCATCCAACCCCCGATGACCCAGGTCCGTTCCCAAACCCAGGTCACCAGCATAACGAGAGGTGTGGTGTCCAGCGTCTCAACCCTCAGCGCCACCAGGCCAGCCTTTTCGTGAATATTTAACAGGGCTCCTTTCTTGTTGTGTATGACAGAATAGCTACAGTACATTCTCAGCAACACAACTGTGGTACTCTTTTTAAAGCCATACATTTTTCCCTCCCATCTTCCCTCCCTCCCTTCCTCCCTTCTCTCCCAGAGGCATGCTAAGCCAAGGCTCATTTCCAGGTGTGACCCTGGGATGGGTTTAAACACTGGGAGAGGAAGTATAATAACAAAACAGTAAATTCAACAGCAGCAAGCCTGCTAATACATGATGGAAACTGGTATGCAGTTGAAATTACCAAGGAGCAGTAAGCAGAAGTTAAGAACCATGGCTTAGAACCACCACTAATCAGCAGATTGTGGTATAAATAAACCAGAAAAAAAATAATTTTTTCACATCCCCAGAAGGGTAGGCATGTGTGATCAAGGTGAGAGTTGACTATGGTGGTGGTTAGTGGCAGCAGGAGAATGGGACTGGACTGTATTTTTTTTAAAGCGACAGTATATGCGGTGAAAAAAATGTAAACAGTTTTTGTTTAACCCCTCAAATACTGTACCCATAGTCATCTAATTGAAATCACTTCATGACGCAGCCCTTTGAGTGCCGCTGCATTTTCCACAGAAGATTCTTTAGGAGATGTAATACCAGAGGCCTTTGCAGAGCAGCAGTGTCTGGTGGCACTGGTACATTTGGTGATACTTGGGCCGGCCCGGCGGCGTGGCAGCAACATGCCGCTCTGCAACTAGGGAGACTGGAATGCCCATACCAGAGCCATCTATGGTTGGGCGTGCTACAGAGGTGAGGTGTTCGGCGGCTCAAGGGCAAGGGAGTGTGCAAGTCACTCTCAGTTCTTGCACTGCCTGCTGCCAACCACGGAGTGACAAAGCATTGATGGGAGACAAGTGACAGATGTGTTTTGGTGAACCTGTGTAAGGCCTTTCATTTGGTTAATCATGATCTAATCAAAGAAATGAAGCAAAATCAGAGTGGTGCCCCTATATGATGGCTTGATTTAAAGGTTATCTGGAGGGGAGGAAACAACAAGTTAGAGTAGATCAACTGTTGTCAAGTGGTGTCCCACAAGGATCAGTCCTGGGGCCAGTCTTATTCTCTCTTTTTATTAGTAAGATACCTAGTAAATTAAAATAATTATATGCAGACAGTGACACTGTTTGCACTTGCTCTAAAACAATATCAGAAGTTAATGTAATCCTTTCTTCATTAATTCTTGTTGTTATTTCCTGCCCTGAAGTCATAACCTCTGCTTGTAACATCAGAATTATTTCCGTGGCAGCAAGCTGTGATGTCAGAAGAAGAGGATAAGAACTTTAGGGCAGGGAAAGCAGAAGGAACAGCTCAAGTCTTACGAGAAAATATCCTGTTTTAATGACTATGTTAGTCAAAGTTCCCGAAATTCAGTTTTACTTCTTTGTTCCCCACCCGTCAGTGTCCCAATCATTGCTTGAAAGATTCACCCCTCACTGCTCAAACTAGGATGACTGATGCCTCCATGCTCTGGCTTAGCACTGCCCGGAGGGCACTCTCCTGCAGCAGTTGGAAGGGAAGGGAGATGGATTTAGGTGGAGAAGGATGTCCTCTGTTGGACAGATTCTAGTGTGCCAAGGGGTTGGTGCTTTTGGGGGGAGGGATGGAGGCAGTGACTCAATGCACTGATCTGGCAACCTGCTTTGCTGTTTTTGTCCCTCCCCAGTTCAGGAGTGCACATGCTGCAGTGTCCTGGTGTGTGTGTGTGTGGGGGGCACATCAGCATGTGTTTCCATGTGCTGACAAATCCAGCTTCATCTGCTACCATCAGAAGTCCCTCTACAAATAGCATGTTGCCCCCCCCCATCTCCCCTTCCACTGTCCTGGGCTCAGGGAATGGACTGGATCGCCAGCGTGCTAGAGGGGTCCCACACCACTTGGTGCCATGAAGCTAGGCGAAGGTTTGTGCAGCTCATTTCTGCAGATTCCAAAAGTGAATTATTTGCTGAAAACCAGATAATCTCTTTCAAGTGACTCACGAGTGGCCAGGTTTTCTGCACAGAGGATAGATCTGCACCCAGCCTAATTTTCTCCAATGTTCCATAAAGCGATCCAATTGCAGAATTCCATGAAGTGACCTGTGTGATTTACCAGTCAGTCTCTACCCTCCTCATTTTAATAACAGCTATGTGTCAGTGCGGAGTACAGATATTTATTTATTTACTGTTTATTATGCCCTTTTACTCTCAGCTGTCTTTCCTTCCCACCCTCACCCCATCACCCATCTTCTCCATGGATTCTTCCTTCTGAGTCCCCCAGTGGAGAGTCCCTCGACCTGCATACTAGAATCCAGATATAAGGCATTTTCAGGTTTCTCCCCTATCCTTTCTGTGCCATGTGTGCCCCGTAGGGATGCTGACATCAGGTCGTAGTCCCCAACATGAGAGTGTGTCGGAACGCTCACATGAAGCGTCGCTGTTGCACCCCCTCCTGTGTTTTCACAGTAGTGCAACGGGATGCAGCACCTCCCCTGAAAGGAGGAGAGCATCCAGGGGATGCTTGATTCTCCTCCCCCCGGGCTGGCCCTGATGACCCAGGTTCGTTCCCCAACACGGGTTGCCGGTGTCAGAAGCGGTAGCCCTACCACTGTGCCAACATGGGTCAGCAGCGTCACAAGCAGTAATCCTACCACTGTGCCAATGGGCCAGCTGACAGAGATTTATTTATTTTTATTTATTTGAAAACTGGTGATCAGGAAAGGCACAATGAGCCAAGGCTTGTTTCTAGGCGCATCTTGGGGGAGGGGTAGACAAAAGGGTGTAAAAGAGAAACAAAAATCTAAAGTACAAACAAAGCAAGTGGTAACTCTACAAAGTACACTGCATACATAAAACAAATGGTACAAATTACATACATGTAGTGAAAATATAAAACACAATGGGTGGGATATTCAGAAGGGTTGCGCATGTCGCAACACAGTTACGTCATGTGCAACCCACTGATGCACCCCGGCGCGATATTCAAAAGGGGAATGTGCCTGACACAAATCCTGATGTGCCGGAGTGCACCAGTAATGTATGCGGTGCAAGTAGGGGTGTGTGCCCATGCATACTCCGCACATCCCGATATTCAGCCCAGGATGTGCTGAGCCCATGCAGGCGCAACCCCTACTTGCGCTGCACACATGAGCCAAAAAAAAAAGGGAGCAACAGCTGGCCACCCATAGGTGAGCTATCGTATTGCAGGGTGCAACATGGCAGCTGCCAGCTGTGGGTGGCCACCCAAGCTCCAGCGGCACCTGCGTGGTAGCGACCCCCCCATGCCCGATCACAGGCATATGTAGTAATAGGAGAACGTCCCATATCCCTGGTGGTCCAGTGGACTGCTCACAGATCGATCGCGGGCAGAAGTACATTAATAAAAACCCTCCCATATCCCTGGGGGTCCAGTGGACCGCTCGCAGCCCGATAGCGGGAGTCAGTAATAATATGACAATCAATCCATCCCTGGTGGTCCAGCAGTACCCCCCTCAACCCGCCCGCTAAGCCCCCACCCGCTCCCCCTCCGGCAGCGTGCAGCTCCCCACCACCCGCGCCCGCCCAGCTGACTCCATATGGTGGGCTGTCGCCCATTGGTCCCAGCGTGGGCCAACAGGCGTGCAACCCGTACCCGTACTACACAGACCAGATATGTGAATGGATCCATTCACATTTCTGGACTGTAGTAATCACAACACGAACTCTGCGCCCATTGGCTCCACGCTGTGGACCAATAGAGTGTACAACCCTACTGTATGGAGTCAGTCGGCAGGTGGCGGTGGCTGGCGGGGTGGGGAGCTGTTGGGGGAGGGGTGGTGGGGCTCATCGGGCAGGTGGGGAGGGGGGTACCGCTGGACCACCAGGGATGGATTGAATTGTCATATATTATTACTGACACCCGTGATCTGGCTGCGAGCGGTCCACTGGACCACCAGGGATATAGGACATTCATTTACAATCCCTATGCCCGCGATCGGGCAGTGGGGCACTTTGCTGCTTGTGCAGGGGGTGTCGGTCTCCGACAGCTGCAGCCTGGCAGGGCGCCAGGCGCAAGTCGCCGGGGATCGGTGCTGCTGCATAAAATGAGACCCATAATGACACAAATGGCCCCATTTGCACCTTGCATGTATTATTGCCAGATTTGCATGTGCACTTTTGAATATCGCGGTTGTTGTGCCTAGCGCAACGGCACTTGTACTAGCGCATCCCCCTGCTCCACTCTGGCCACTTGCACTGGTGCAGTGCCACTGTGCTATGTGCACTGCGGGTGGCCAAGGTGCGATATTCAACGATGCTGTGCCATGGCGCAGCTCCGTTGAATATCACCCTGTCAACGCCGGAGCACATCCCAGTCGCGCTGTGCCCAGGCTTGTGCTACAGCCTGGCACAGTCTTAATATCCCACCTAATATATACATAAGGTGTAACGTTTCAGGAGACAATTCCATCATAAAAGTCAAGCGGTCGGATAAGGGATTCCTGAGGTACAGCTCTTCACTGCACAACTTTTCCAGAAAATGAAAAGGTGTAATTTTTTGTTACAAAGCTTCTGAACTCTCAGTTCTGCTACTGTGAAGAAAAAAGCAGCTTGATATAGTCACATTTTCCACAGTATTTGTTCTGTCCCTCCCTGGCCCTCTTGCAGCCCTCAGGGTCCTCTTTATTCAGTATCCACTGGCGGCTCTCCCTGCATCTACTTATGTCCAACACTGCCAGTCTCTCCATGTCCTCCACAACCACAGGTCTGATCTAGCCCCTCTCTTTTTTTTTTCTATTATGTTTTTTATCCTGTGTTTTCCCTGTTTTCGGCTGCCCCATTCCCTGGGCGTGAACATGCGCATGCTGCGTTCTGAGGTTCCCTCCTGACTTGCTGCCCCCTCCTGCCTGTGCTGCCACTGGACCTCCATCCGGTGGCAGTGGAACAACGGGGAAGGGTGACAACCAACCAAGAGGAGGAGGGCTGCCGTCAGGCTGCTCGATCCTGCTCCATCTCCCCGTGCAGGGCACCCCAATGACCTGAGGTAATTCCCGAACCCGGGTTGCTGGTGTGGCATGATGTGTGGCATCCAGCGCCTCAACCCTCAGTGCCACTTGGCCGGCTGATCTATCCCCCTTCTGACACCAGCAGTGAGGAAGTGCTTGATGACCACGGCGGTGGCCGAGGAGGTGCACTAAGCATGCCCGGTGGGTGGCGGGTTCACTCATGTGAGGGGCATGGTGACTGTCATCTGGTATTGCAGGCAGGGTAATTTTGACCATCCCCCTGGTCTCTCTCTCTTAAGAGAGTACATGTCCGCAGTGCCCTCAGGTGATGCCTGGTGGTGCAAAGTCACCCTCACCACCAGCAGCACTACCATTCCACCATCCCTAAATCTCTCTCCTGGAGAAGTGTGATGCCACCACCCACCCCAAAAGGAGAATGTCCTCGCAGATACACTTTCAGCCTGATGACGTTGGCCCCTTCCATCCCAGGCAGGGGATGCCAGTCAGCCTGGTAGTCCCATCCTGCCTGGCACCACAGGGCTGGTGTCTTTTCACAGCTTTTGAATATTTCTTTCTGCACACCTCTTACTTTTTCCACATTATCTGAACAGAAAACACTGCACGGTGGGGATATTTTATGTGCAGGAGTGTTAAAAACAAGGACCATAGTTTACAAGGCATGGACAGTTGGTAATCTAAGCTAAACCATCTACTTACTTATCAAAATATAAGACAGCATAGCTGTTATAAAAGCATTCACACACACACAAAAAAAAAACAGAGTATTATTTTTTAACAAAGCTGATAATAACTTGCTTTAAGAGTTCAACATGATGAAACACAAGAACCCAAAAGACTACGCACTTGCTGGGAACTGACAGTATATGCACCACAAAGTATATTGCTAATTAAATTGCTCCAAAAAACTGCATTTATTCAGAAACCCGCAAAGGTTAGGAAGTACAGACAGACAGACATCCCAGTGCTTTGACTTGCACCAGGTCTTTGTCATCCCCTGAGTGTGCGTCTGTATTTCCTAAGCACTGTGGGTTCTACAATAAATGCAGTTTTGGGAGCAGTTTATTTTGTAGTACTGTGTGGTGCTGTATATACAATACTTTCTGTTCCCAGCTGCAAGTGCATGGTCTCTTTGGTTCTTGGGACTTTGGGCTGGCTGCTGTTGCTTTGCCTGATCAGGCTGATGTGAGAGCGTGTTCTCAGTTTGCTGTACACCTAAAACACAGACTGCAGTGGAACCATGAGGGGTGAAGCAGTGAGAGAGGCAGGGAAGGTTTGCAGAGCATGTCACAGCATGAAGTCTCCTGTATTAGTACTGAGTTGTACGCTATTTCATTTGGAAACATTGGATGGAGTGAAGTGATCAGATCTGGGAAGAATCCAGCTGGCATCCAGTAGAAACAGAATTTTCCTTATTAAAAATTTGTCCTTGTGTGTTTCCAATGGACAAGATTGATTCACTCTGTTTTCTTGCTCTGTCTCTCCGGAACTGCTCCTTCTTTTGGCTAGGATAGCGCCCAGCTCTGTCTGAGGCCTTCTCCATTGCTTATCCCTCACCTTCTTCCAAGGGCTTAACTCCTCTACAAGGCGGGGCTTTGGAGGGCACTGGCAACCCCCCCTTGAATGTACTTTATTGGGAGAACTTAAGTGGGTGGTCAGCCTCAGTGGGGCCCGAGAGTGCTGGCGCATCACTGTGCACACTGCTGGGGTTTCCCCTTGTTCTGCCCTGCCCTTTGGGATATAGATGGGGGCTCCATGGTGCAAGCACGCACACTGGCACCTGCCGGTACTGTGGAGCCCATCACTGACCCCCACATGCAGCTCCAGCTGCACCGCCACATGTGGCTACCCAGGCAGTGGTGGCACAGTGGCGTCTGGATCCCTTCATTACTCTGAGAAAGAGATCATCCTCAGGGATACTTGTCCTCCTCCTCCTCCTCCTCCTCCACCAGACCCAGAGTCCTGGGTTCATTCCTGAATCCAGGTCACCAGCATTGCTGCCGCTGTACCGTCGGGCTGACTCAACTCCTAACTGTTTAGGAGTTCCCCGTATTACTTTTGTTTACAAGCAGAACACTGGAGGACAGGCTGCCCTATGGCCCAGTGGTAGTATGCTGTGTTACCTTGCAAGCAACCCTAGTTTGGGAGCGAGCTCAGGTCACCACATCAGGAGGCAGGTCAGGCCATGGCAACTGCAGCACGGCAGTGCACCTTGTCCGGGGAGGGTCACAGAAAGCACTGCCAACACAGCTAACCCTGCGGCAGGGTCAAGGAACTTGCTTTTGCTGCAGGGTTAGCTGTGTGTGATCGAGGTCTAGAGCTAGGTTCATGTTGAGGTGGGTGAGTGGAGACAAAGGTAAAGGGAGAAAATCTCCACTTCCATCTAAATGACGGTCTAGGTCTTGGGGACTCCACTGGGTCCCACTGCTTGCCAGCACTGGATGCAGACTGCGTCGGCGGGGGTGGTGGATGGCCCTCCCCTGGAGCTCCTGTCACAGAAGGCTAGCTGTGGGACTAGCCAGTGGGTTATTGGGGTCTGGGAGAGCCAGAGGTTCTGGACCTGATGGGGTACATCCCTGGGATCAGGGCATATCCCTGCGGGATAGAAGTAGACTGGGGAGAAAAACCTCTGGAGAAAAAAAGAACACTGGGGAGACCCCCAGAAATATTTACTCTAGGGGAACCCACATTGCCTCTGCCCCAACTGGGTGAGCTGTACCTTGGCAAATAACATTTCTCCAGTCCTCACTCTGACAATTGAGGCCACTGCAGCCTCACTATGATAAGGTGACAAAATACAAAAAAAATAAAGAAGTTTAAAAATGGCACATTAACTTTTGACTGACTCCACCACACTGAGTGGTGGGGGACCACACTGACACCCTGGTGACCCGGGTTCACATCCCACACCTGAGATGGCAGGATTGGAGGCTGTCAGTGAGGACTTATAGCATCTGTGGGACGTGCTCCTCCTGGGGGGGGGGTTGCGGTGCATTGCTATAACAGCAGCTCCTAGTGGAGGCATGCAGAGATGTCCTTGGCTGCACAAATAACCACGAGCAGACGGATGTCCCTGCCCAAGGCCACAACAGTGTGTGCAAGCACAAGGGAGAGGCATGACCAGACCACAGGAAAACCTTGATGCATGGCAGAATTGCGGCAATGCTCTTGGCCCCCACTGCTCCCACATGCCGCACCAGTCCCCATATATGACAGGCCTGAGGCAGCCCACCACACAAGGAAATGCCTTTGAGTGAGAAAATGCTCCAGTGGACCCCCCTCCCAACAGGACTGCTTAAGTGGCAGGGAATGGAAAGTGGATGAGGCTAGGATGTTGTCAGGCAGAAATGGCAGCATCAGCAACTGGGGAAAACATTTTTTTTTTTTTTAAACTTCTTTATTGTATAGGTCAATTTCTTTTACAAATATTTCATACATTGAATTAATTTGTGGTTACATACGTAAATGCATAGTGGTATTCATTCTCAATTTCCATTATTTTCCCCTCCTCTTTCATTTCTCCAGGTTTAAGCTTAGAGACTCTTCTACTTCCACAGAAACTGGTGCTGCTGGTTTAAAGTATGTCCTTAACTGCAGTAGTAAATTTGTTATACACGACTATCTGCTTTGCCCTCAGAGATTGCCCCCAAGGGCAACTTTCCCATAATTTCAATGATATATAGAATAGTGGATGTGAAACCATCTACAACAATGCTGTGTTTCCATCGAGGGAGTTGATGATATCACAGAGACCGCGAGAGCGAAGCTCGAGAGGTCTCTATGGTGTCATCAAAACCCAAGATGGAAACACAGCCTTTGTTGGGGATGGTCTCACGTCCACTATCTTATATAGTATATGTTTTTATTTCTGCGTGTGTGTTTTTCTTATGGTTACATCCTTTACCTGGTTACTTGCTACAGCTGCCGCTCCTGCTCGCTTTGGTGCCACTACCGCTCACTCTAGTGGCGCTTCCGTTCGCTCCAACTTCACGCTCTTGTCTGTGGCCTCACCATTTAATTTTAAAATTAGGGCAAAAAATAGAAGTCTCAGACTTTCGTAACAGACAGATGTGTGTGGCTCTTCAAGTCCTGACATCCGACTTCAAAATCCTTGGGTCCGCTGCAAGGCTCTTGCTAAATCGCATCGCCATGTTTATGCTGCTTTTTCTGTGAGGTCCCAATATTTGAACCAATCAGGTGACAGGTAAAGGCTAAAAAGTTGCTGTACTATCGACATGACATCAGAACGATAGTACAACAACTTCTTTGACCTTTGAACTGTCCTACAATGACTTTCTGAGAGCCTCTGATTTCAGTGCACAAAAAGGGGATAACCATACACTATATCATATTATTGACCTGTTCAACTGTTATTAATAACAATAAAGGTCCCATAACAGTACGATTTTTCTTGAAAACTATAATAAACAGTATATAACAAAACTATTTCATGTGTGGTTCTTGTTCCCTTTGTTTGCACCTTATCTGGAAAAGCCCTCCTAGGTCCCACTTTGCTTTCTACTTCTTCCATTGTTGAGATGCCCTGCCCCTCCGCCTCTCACCATCTATTGCTCATAACTCCTTCTTTATACCTTTTATCTAATATCCAGGTACTTGTGACAAAACTGAAATACCTTCCCTCTCTTCTATGAACTACATGAAGGGCAGCCATAACCCTTTAAATCTCTCTGTTTGTAATCTCAGTTCTGCTGTGAGTTTTTCTATCCTACATATTTATTTAGTTTTTTTATTTATTAATATCTTGGAATTACAGATCTTTGAGGCAGGCACTCATTTGAAAAAAGTACTCGCTGCAGTAATCTTATTTCTTCCAAGGGGTCCTTTAGCATCAGTAACTTTTTTGCCCTTAACTGGCTAGGTGCAACTGCCCTGAAGGTGTGCCTTTAAGAGATATTTAAATGAACGTAGTGCCAAGCCAATCAAAAAACTGGAGGGGGTATGAGCTGAGTGAGAGCTGTTGAATGCTTCAGAATTTTTTCAAGGAAAAACGAGGGCAAATGCCCTGAAAAAGAATCAACAGGATTCAAAAAACATGCAAATGTCAACAAAAGTGGAAATAGAAACGACAGCAACACAAGCTAAAAACTCATCAACAAGAAACTCCAAATTTGGTAAAAGGTGACATAAGAGACCTTCACCGACAAGTGAACCAGGGAGGAAGGGTGGGAGCTTACTGATGCTAAAGGACCCCTTGGAAGAAAGAAGATTACTGCGGTGATTAATTTTTTCTTCTTACCCCATGAGTTCTTTAGCATCAGTAACTTTTTTGCAGGCTACCCAGCAGTACCAAGTGGGAGGTGGGCAGAGAACCTACTTAGGAAAGAGGCTCTGCAGAACTGCCCTGCCGAATTTGGCATCAGATCTGGTCTGCACATCCAAACTGTAGTGTTTCACAAAGGTGTGCACAGATTTCCAGGTAGCTGCTTTGCAGACATCCAGTAGGGAAATGTTCCTTGCTGCTGCAAGCGAAGCTACAGTGCCCCAGGTGGAATGGGCCCTGAGCCCCACTGAAGGTTGTTGACCAGCTTTCTCATAGCGGAATCTAATACAAGAGACCAACCAATGAGAAATAGTTCTCTTGGTAGCTGATCTTCCTCTGCCTACATCCCCGTAGGTGAGGAACTACTGAGTGGAAGGGCCTCTGGACTGTATAGTATGCTCTAGGTAGTGAAAGATGGCTCTTTTGACATCCAATCTGTGGAGCTTTTGCTCTCTAGGAGTGGATGGCTCAGTAAAGAAGACAGGCAGAGTAATGGACTAGTTCAAGTGAAACTCTGAAACCACCTTTGGCAGAAATGTCCTATTTGTCGTGAGCTCAACTTTATTGTTGTGAGGGATGATGTAATTCGGCTCAGTGCACAGGGCCTGTAGCTCTGGAATCCTCCTGGCAGACGTAATGGCTTCCAAGTTACAAACTTGATGTGGGCCAAGGACATAGGCTCAAAAGGTGGATTCGTGAGTCCATCTATGCAAAGGTTCAGGCTCTAAGGAGGAACAGGATCCCTGATTGGAGGCTGGAGGTGCAAGAGGCCTTTGAAAAACTGTTTAAAAATGTTGTGGGAAAAAAATGATTTCGTCTTTCCCACTGAAAGGTAGGCTGAAATTGCCGCCAGATGTAGCTTGAATGAAGATGATTTCAAGCCTGACGCCTGTAGGTATACCAGGTAGTCTAGCAGCTGAGGTTCTGAAGCTGATAGGGGTTCGACGGTTTCGCTCTTGCACCAGAGGGAAAACCTTTTCTATTTTGCTGCAGAAGTCTTCTTAGTGTTCGTTTTTTTTAGCCATCCTCAGTATCTTAAAGACCTGTTCAGAGTACTGTGAGGATGGAAACTCTAACTCCTCAAGAACCAGGCCTTGAGGTGAAGAGAATGCATGTCTGGGTACTGCACTCCCATCTGAGGAAGGGTCAGCAGGGAGTGAGTTGGAGGCAGGTGAATGGGCCTGTTGCAGGACATTGAGAGAAGGAGAGGGTACCAGGCTTGCCTGGGCCAGTCCGGAGCCACTAGGATCATCGATGCAGGCTGCTGTCTGAGTTTCATCAAAGGAAATTCGTATAGGAACCTCCCTGACCAGTCCAGGATCAGGGCATCCAGAGGAAGTGTTCCCGGAACTGGGGGCCTGCAACAGTACTGAGGAAGCTGAAAATTGAGAGGAAAGGCAAACAGATCCACGTCTGGTGTACACCACCGCATGAACACTGTGGCTAGTACTTGCTTGTTCAGTGTCCATTCACTCTGACCTTGACTGATGCGGCTAAGAGCATCCGTGTGGTAGTTGAACCCCCCCCATGTGAATAGTGCTTAGCTGAACCTGACGTTTTCTTCTTCTCTCCTATATCTGTTCCAAAGACTGTTGCGCAACAGCACTTTACTCCTTCATTTTATGTCTTTCTGTCTCTTTCTAATCCCCCTTTTCTGTGTAAAACATACAGAATATGCTGCAGTCAGACTGGCCATCTGACACTGTGTATTACAATTGAAACTATTTTTCTTCCCCTTCCTATTTCTGCTCTTCTACGTCATGGTCCAGTTAAATATAAGCACTTTTTCCCTGCATTGCCCTTAAATGTGCAGAAATGGTCTAAATGAGCTGCACAGACTTAAAGAATGAAACTAACTAAAGGTCTGTAAACAGACTTGGTAGGCAAAGGTTTTTTTCACAATGTAAAAAGCAAGCTGGGATTGACAGTCAAACTAAGAAATTACCAATGCCAGTTCAAATGTTGTAAGATATGCCTCTATATCATCAGAGGGAGTCCAATTCTGCATGTTGCTGACTGGTTAAATATGAGTTAATATGTACATCTCTAATAGTTTCCTCTGATTCAAGCCTTTTATAGGCAGAATCTAATTCAGTGTCTGAACTACTGGGCATAACATAAAGGTCAGCTTTAACATCAGAAGTAAGTCTCTCATGCCATTTCTTTAAGAGATTTGCATGATAGATGGGTGTACACTTTCGTCTCCGGGATCTCAACTTGGTAAGTGACAGGACCAGTCTGGGAAACAATGGAGTAAGGTCCCTGCCATTTCATTAAAAGCTTATTGTCATTGGATGGCAATAATAACAGTACCTTTTCCCCTGGAAGAAATTGTTTTTCCTGAGTTTTACTATCATAATAGCATTTCTGCTTAGTTTGGGCTACCATATTTTGTTCATGTGCCTTTTTTGTGTACTGCACTAGTCGCTTTCTAAGATTAACCAAATAGTCTAGGATATTGGTATATTTCACTGTGGTCTCTCCCTCCCAAGTTTCTTTAACTATGTCAAGAGGTCCCCGGGGGTTTTCACCATTCAGTTTGCTGTATGGTCTTGGCTGTCCCTGGGCAAAAGAATCTGCCACTGAAAGGAAACTTTGAATTCTTTCCTGTGGGAGAAAAGCATATCCCTTCTGAGTGTCCAGCTGTGCCCCTATGAAGGTGAGCAGCTGGGTGGGTTCCGGGTGAGATTTCTTTAGATTTACCAGGAAACCCAGGGACTCCAAAGTGCATTCTGTGAGGGAAAGAGATTCCTTGATCTGGCAAGGAGACTTTGCTACTATGAGCCAGTCATCCAGATAGGGGTAGAGAGCGACACCCAGTCTCCTGATATGTGCTGCTACCACTGCGAGACACTTGGTAAAGATTCTTGGGGCCAAGGACAGACCGAAGGGCACTGCGGTCAACTGATAGTTACCCAAAGGAAGTTTGAACCTGAGAAACTTCCTGTGAGAGCTCCTTATGGGTATGTGGAAGCAGGCACCCTTTAAGTCAAGGGAGGCTAGCCAGTCTCCCTGCTGTAAGAACTGTATGATCAGTGACAGAGTGACCATTTTGAATTTGGTTTTTTTTCAGATGTTTGTTTAAATATCTGAGATCTAAGCTAGGCTGCCACTCCCAGTTTTCTTTTGTGTCAGAAAATACCTGGAGTACAGGCCCTTGCCCTTCTCGTGGGTGGGGACCCTCTCCACTGCTCGTAAAGCCAGAAGGTTTTGTAGCTCCATTTCCAACAGTGGTATCTGTGTTGGGGACAGAAGTCTTGACACCTGGGTATGCTTGAAGTCTGGCAGCTGCTTGAACTGTAATGACAGACCCTTCTCCACTATCTCCAGCACCCACTTATCCAACATGATGAGGGACCAGTGCTGAAGATAGTGAGGGAGTCTGCCTCCAACCGGAAATGGGGAGGTGACCTGGACACTCACATCATGACTTAGACTGAGAGGCTGATGGCTGGGTAGAGGTGGCTCTTCTTTGGCCCCTTCTTCCCCTGCCTCTGAAAGACCCCCTGTACTGGCTAAAGTCAGATTGGGGATAGGGACTGTAAGGCCTGGGAACAAAACTTCTGCCCCTACCGCCTCTGGGATGGGATCTCTGAGGGGTGGCAGGTTTAGGCTTGGATGAGTGGCTCTGACAGGAGGCCTTGTACTCATTGACTTTTTTCATGTAGTCAGTGGTTCTGTAATCAAACAGCATATTTTGATCACAGGGAAAATCCATGGTCTTGTTCTGAGTGTCTGTGGTCAGACTAGTTGTTCTAAGCCAGGCGAAGCATCTCAGAGAGATGGCATGGGCCATCGACCTAGAGGCTGCATCATTGTTGTCATTTGCCATGTGGAATTGGTACATAGTAGCTTCCAGGGCAGTTTCTGACGTATCCACCAACTCCTGCACCATAGAATCTGATCCGTTGCGGGTGACAGCCTGGACAGATTTCCAAAGGGCTTTCTGATATTTGGCTGTGAATGCAATATAAGAAGAAAGCCTGAGAAGCAGGGAAGCTGTGGCATACATTTTCTTTGCTATAAAGTAAATTTTCTTGGAATCCTTGTCAGGGGGAGATGGCGACAAGGAGACTCCAGCTTTCCCACAAGCTGCCTGCTGCACTACACTTTCGTGGCTAGGGTGGGCAGACAGGAACTCAGTACCAATTTTTAGATAATTTATATTTTCTCTCAAGCTGCTTATCAACCCCTAGTACTGAAGTGGGGTGTTGAAGCACCTTCATGGTATTTTTTCTAAATGCATTATAGATAGGGATAACCAGGGTCTTTGAGGATGAAAGACCTTTCATCTCCCTATAATCTTTGTCTTCATTGACATCCTGGTTGGGCTCCTGCGTAGGGAGGTCTAGGGTATGCAGCATATTTTGTATAAATATAAACATGGAGGAAGGATCCTCGTGGTCACCTGGGGAATCCCCGAGGTGATGGTCCGGGGACTCCTGGGGATCAAGGCCCTCAAAATCCATATCAGGGGCATCATAAAATTGATCATCATCTGCGTCACCTTCAGTCTACAGAAGAGAGAACTGTGGAAGAGTGCTTGCCAGCCCCAGTAAATCAAGGACCCATCCTTTGAAGGGTTGGAAACAGTTGCCATGCTTTTTCCATATCTTGCACTGATGAAGAACCTGCGCAGTTTGTAAGTGTTTTGTTTTTTCTGTATGCTTTAAGCTGTCTGTTGTCTCACTATTGACTTTCCCAGGAGCAATGGGAGCATATCTGTCTTGACAGAGTTTCTTTTTAGCCACTTCATCAGAGGCTTGATCAAGCTTCCTTTTTTTGTCACTCTCATTATTTTTCAATTTGTGAAGAACTTCGTCTTTGGAAGCTTTATTTTTTGGCTGGGATCTGGAGGGTTCTTCAGCACCTCTGCTTTTGGTATTAGTACTTTTGAGTGGCCCCTCGTTGGAAGCCTTTGATTTATCCTCAGCCATAATAATCAAAAGTTTGTCTGCTATGTTTGCCAACTTAAGCAAAGCAAACCAGTTCTGGACCTATGAACTGAGTGCAGGTTTCTATGAAAATGCCATTGGCCAGTCCTGCCCCAGTTAATAAACTCTGTCTATTACTAGTGCCTTTTTTTTTTTTTGGTTGTAAAACTGGGATCTATACCAGTGCCAATCTTAATAGAAACCCAGTAATACTCAACTGCGCACAGGTGGCTGCTGGACCCTTATGGAGAGTCCTGACACAGATGATACCAAGGTCCAGTAATATAACAAAAAAGGTTTCCTCGTAATTGGTAATCTAGAGAGTAAACCCCTAGGCTCTGTTTAAGTTTGAAATCTACTGCAGGTGCCTCGCGGTAAACCCTGCAAGGTCTGAGGTAAAAAACAAGGCAACTGTCTCTAATTCAACGGTTCCCACAAGAATTTGCTCCCAAAATAAAGGAAACCGTCAAAAATAAGCACACACGATAAAATTAGGTTTATTATAAATAGCCACGGTAAAAATAAAGTCAAAATAGTGCAGTTGCACTAAAAATAAAAAATGTGCGCAGTGCTAATGAAAAAGTAAAACTTTCACTCAGCACACTAAAAGAAATAATTTATGAGGAAAACTTTACCCAGATAAGCACTAGGAGGCTGCCAACAAGGAAAGTTGGGAGACATCTTAGAGGCAATATTGCTCAGTCCAGTGGAGAAAAAATTCTGAAGCATTCAACAGCTCTCACTCAACTCACCCCCCTCCTGGCTTGGCTCTAAGCTCATCTAAATATCTCTTAAAGGCACACCTCCGGGGCAGTTGCACCTAGCCAGCTAAGTGTAAAAAAGTTACTGATGCTAAAGGACTCCTGGGGTAAGAAACAAAGGCTCCACGTCATAAGAGAACAGTAACAGAGTAGGGTAATCATAATACAAATACAAATTGGCCTACAAAGAAAGGGAAGTAAATACAGTAAAGCAATAATACAACACATAGTGCAAAATAAACAGTGAACTATTTGTACAGAGCAAGATTAGGCAGCAGGAGTGCATGAGGCAGTAAATAACCAGAAAAGAAGGAGTGAGAAGCAGCGGAAAGGAACAGATGATATGGAGAAGTGCTGACATTACTGGGAGTTATTTATGGGACAAGGAAGCTAAGATAACTGTGGGAAGGAAGGCAAGAGGATAAACAAAGTGGCAGGAATTGGGACAAGAGTGTCCAGGAGTCAGAGGAGAAGCAGTCCATGGGACCTTGTCACACAGAATAAAATAAGGAGGAAACGAGAGAAATGATGAAAGGGAATCCTATACAGAGGAGTAGGGAGAGGAAGATGAGCGGGGGGGGGATGGTAGGAAGAAAGAGGAAGGGGAAGTTCTGTCTTTGATCAAGAAATGTTGTAGCCAACATCAATAGTAATGATTCCTGTATACCGTTATTTCAGTTAAAAGAAATAAAAAATTCACTATCTAAAATTAAAAGATCAACCAGTCCGGGACCGGATAATATCAATGCTATATTTCTTCTTGAAACACTTGACTCTATTATTATTCCTCTTCAAATATTATTTAATAAATCATTATTGGATTGTAAGATACCTGATGCATGGCGTACTGCTTTGGTTACGCCTATTTACAAAAAAGGGCCAAAGTCCAATGTTCAAAACTATCATCCAATTAGTTTAACCTCTATTTTAGGGAAAACCATGGAATGATTAATTAAAGACAGACTGGAAAACGTACTGGAAAAATTGAATATTTATGATTTATCTCAGCACGGATTCAAAGCAGGCTTTTCATGTACAACAAATCTTATATCATTTTACCAACATATTACTAAACTATTGCATAGTAATGTATCTACTGATATATTGCTGTTAGATTTTAGTAAAGCTTTTGATCGTATATCACATTCCTTATTAATAAACAAACTACATAATTTTAAAATCCCATTTTGTTTAGTTAATTGGATATCAGAATGGCTGTTTAACCGTACCCAATCAGTTAGAATAAATGGAGTTCTTTCAGCTCCTGGAGTTGTCACAAGTGGGGTCCCGCAGGGATCCGTTTTGGGTCTGGTTCTAATTTTTTCATTCATGACATGGTCATAAAATCTAATAACTATTTATCAAAATTTGCTGATGATACAAAATTGGGTGGAAGAGTTGACACCCTAGAAAAATTCAAAACACTTGAATAAGATTTGTATACAATCGAACAATGAGCTAATAAAAACTTAATGCTATTTAACATCAGTAAATGCAAGATTTTGCATTTCGGTAGGAACAATCCATCTTACAATTACTATCTAAATAAGCAGCTATTGGAATCATCCAGCTGCGAAAGAGACCGTGGTATATTAATAAATAACAAACTGTCATCAGGTGATCATTGTAGTAAAGTGGTTAGATCTGCCAATACTGTAATGAGACAAATTAAAAAAACATTTATTAGCAAATCAGAACACAATTTAATACCACTATATAGAGCATATGTTAGCCCCCACTTGGATTATGGCTCTCCCTTCTGGAGTCCTTATTTAAAAAATGATATAAACCGTCTTGAACAAATATAAAGAAGATTAACTAAATCTATACCTAGATTAAAAAATAAGTGTTATGAGACCAGGTTACAACAGACAAGTCTCTATCCACTAACACTGAGAAGAGAAAGGGGAGATTTACTTCTAATGTATAAGTTAATTCATAATTCCAAGTTGTTTAACACATGTGGATTGGCATTTGCTGAAAAAAGAATTGTGGGAAGATTACACACCAAGCAACTCAAAGTAGAGTGGGCCAATAATAAAAAATACAATAACTTCTTTAATATAAGGGCAGCAAAATCTTGGAATTCTTTACCTCCAACTAGTGTAGACTCAGTAAATTTTGACACCTTTAAAAACCAGGCTTGATCTCTGGTTATTAGCCCAGAGATCCAACTAATATCCCACTGTTGTGGGAGGACAATCTAGGTGGGCCTTGTGCCTTCTTTTGTCCTAATTTTATCCAGTAAATCCAGTAAACTGTAAATAAGGGGCAGGAGAGGGAACATGGAAGAGAAGGTAGAGTGAGCAGGACAACTGGAAGTACAGTAGGGGTAGAATAGGGCAGGCGAGTGGGTGAAAGGAGTAGGTGCTAGGAACAGTCACAGCTGTTTAAAGTAAGAAGATGCTGCCAGAGTTTTAAGTTTAAAGGGGCCTAACTACATTTCAGAGAGAACCTCAGGAGGAAGACTATTTAGCCAGAGAGGGGCCCTAAACATGAAGGCCCTCTGCCCTTGAGAAGTCCTACAGAAAGGGACAAGAAAGGTTGACTCAGTGGAACTACGAGTAGCCCGGGAGGCAGGGGCAGCAGTCAGAAGCAGCTGGGCAAGCATCTGAGGTTGGCCAAGGGTTAACTTCCGAGCAAGTAGACAGGTGTGGTATTACAATCTCCCCCCCACCCCAAGATTCAGTCAGTTTGCTTGTTCATCGAGATTGCAGGTATGGGTGAGCCTATGTCCACCGACCATTACCTAACAAGCTTTGTTAAGGGCGATCTTGATCCTGTTTAGTATTGTTCTGGTTGCACAGCCATAGAAAACTAAATCGTAGTCCACAATGAAAAGGAATGAACTTGTGATAGCCTGCCGGAGAGCATCAGGTGTCAAGCATGTCCTGTGCCTGTAAAGTAAGCCAATTCTGGTATTCACAGCTTTACAGATCAGATTGACATGTTCGTGATAGGAGAGGGAGGGGTCCAAAGTGATACCAAGGTATTTAAAGGTAGTAACTTGGTCAAGGGGCTGGTGTTAGCTATTGAGAACCCTTAAAGGTAGACCACTATATTTATTCAGGGGGTTGGCAAACTGCATCACTTTGGTCTTTCTGTAATTAATGATGAGTTTGTGGAGGGAGAACCACGTTTCGATTTCAGTAAAGTATTTTTGCAGATTAGATTCCAGATGGAGGGGATCAAAATGACTACAGAAAATCACCACATCCTCTGCAAACAGTTTGGCTGGAGGAGAGGGTGTCAAGGATATTCACACACTGGGTTCTCCCACTTAGATAGTCGGAGAACCAAGAGGTGGCCTCATGGGAGAGGCCCAGCGCAGAGACATATATTATAAAAAGAGTGTGATTGACCAAGCCAAAAGCTTTTGTAAGGTCTATGTACACAGCCCCTGCAACATGATCACAGTCCAGAGCTTTATGAATAGAGTCGGTAAATGCTAGGAAGGCAGTGGTGGCACTTCATCCCTTCCTAAAACCATGCCGTTGATTGCATAGCACATTGTACTTAGTGAGGTAGTCGGATAATTAATCTGATACTATCCGTTCAAGGGCTTTGGTGATCACGGGCAGGATAGAGATGGGACAGTAGTTACTGTGAATGGTTCTATCACCATCCTTGTGCATGGGAGTTACCACCGCCGCCTTCCATTGAAATGGAAACTGGCCAAGACAGAGGGAGAGATTTAAGATTTTTGTGAGAGGGGGTAGAACAGCGTTGAGCGCCAGATGGAGTAGCTTTAGATCCAGAGAGTCTCCACTAAATCTGGATCTCCCCAATGCACGGACAAGGCAGGATTTAGACTCCCTTAGAGTGATTGTCCTGAAGTGAAAGGAAGGTGTGAGTGAGGAGGCAGAAGTTTGGGGGACACTGGGGTTATTGCTGAAGAAATCTGGGGAGAGTAGTTCACCAAGATTGATAAATGCGGAGTTAAAGGTATCTGCAAAAAGCTGTGGGTCCTGGGTTGTCACCCCATTAGTAGTTAGCATGGATGGGGGAAGTGTTTGGTTTAACAGTAAGGTCCTTTAGATTGTTCCAGAATTTCCTCCTGCCACCCCATGATGAAGAGAGGCTAGATTTAAAATAGGCAGCCTTAGCCAGATGTATTTCTCTGGCACAAGCATTTCTGGCAGACCTGTACCGTTGCCTGTCCCCGGGGTAGTCAGATGCCATGGCCTTGTGCCAGAGGCTATCACGGGTGGTCATAAGATTTAGTAGAGCAGGGGTGATCCAAAGGGGTTGCCAGAGCCTTTTACAAGATGCTTAGAGAAGGGGGAGAAAATGTCGCAGGCCGAGTTGATGGTGGAAATGAAGTAAACGAGGGCTGTGTCAAAGCAGGTGGCAGAGTGAATAGGTGGCCAGTCACAAGCAATGAGGTAGCTCTGGAATTGTCCAAGATACCCTTTTTTAAGGATACGCTGATAAGAGGACTTAGCAGGGAGTCTGGGTGAGCGATTAGACCAACAACAGAGAATAGGTGAGTGGTCACTTAAAGAGTCAGGCAGGACCACGGTGTTAGACAGTCATTCAGGGTGGTTGGAGAGGATGAGATTAATCAAAGTACTGGTTCCAGTCCTATAATTGATCCTGGTAGGGGCGGACACAATCCAAAGAGATCAACAGCTGCTACTGCATCCCTATAAGGACCCGCGTCCTGTGCCAACCAGTTGATGTTAAAATCACCCAGCAGGATCACCTTGGTGCGGCTGGGAAGATTAGAGATAAATTCAAGGATGGAGTTAAAGCCAGATTTTGTGTCACGGGGCGGGATGTAGATGAACAGTACTGTTAGTGACTTCCCCATAGTCCCAAAGGAAAGTTTGATAGCCAGGGCCTGAGTGGCATTACCTGAGACAAACTTAGGGAGAACCTGTCCCTTGAGAGAGTCATGGAGATAGATGGCACACCTTCCCCCCCATTTCCCCAATTGATCTTCTATAGAGCGCGGTAGCCATTCAAGGAGACAGCAGAATCAGGTATTTTGGGGGAGAGACAGGTTTCAACAACTGCGGGGACGTCTGGCTTATGATGCACTACCCAGATCTGAAGAGGGTCAATTTTCTGCAGAAGACTGTGGATATTGACAGAGGCAAGTAAGAGGCCCCCTGAGTGACAAGTAGAGGGAGGGGACAGGGACCTGGGTTAGGATGAATGTTCCCTGAGAAAAGCAGAAGAAGAAATACGTGTCTAAATAACACATACTTTAGGAACTTAAGACTGGGTTGCACCATTAGATGAGAGGGTTTACCATAGCAGGAGGGCAGTGGCAGGGAATGGAGGAGAGGACACAAATGAAAGGAGGAGCAATTCAGGTGATATATGGTAGAGGCAAACAGAAAGTGGAATGGTGGCAAAAAGTGCAGGGCAGAGCTAATGATGACAGAGGCCTGTGAGGAGGTAACATTACAAAGAGGGAGAGAGAATTCCAGAGGTGTAATTTCAGTGTGGGTTGGATAGAGGGCAATCATCAGTAATAACAGGTGCAGTAATGTTGTGGCGTGGGTTCCCATGACAGTGACTGAGCTAAAGTGAGGAGTAGCGGATGTACCAGACATGAACCAGGAAGAAACTGGTAGGAAAGATAGCACAGTGGAAAAATTGCTGCCTACAGAGTTGAAGGTTAGAGGCTCAAATCTAGGCAGGGGAGAGACGAAGTGATAGACTGAGAAGATGAAGAGGACAGGAGAGAGTGATGGGCAATGGAAGTGAGCAGGGGAGTGAAGTGGGGGAAGAAGAGAAAACAATATGTAAGAGGAAGCTTGTGGCTGACCCCTATAGGACAGTGTGTATAACCAGCAATAAGGAAAACAGGGATAACAAAAATGTGGTGTGTGGGACGTGACCTGTCACATGACCACCACAGCCCTATAAGGCTAGGGATGGCCCAGGGTGGGTGGAGGCATCGACGGGCTAACACGCTGCTAGAAACAGTTCACACAACGGGAAGATCCATCAACCATGGCCCATTCCTTCTGTGTTAGCTCCTGGCAAGCAGCTCCTAAGGGAGAGGGGGGGGGGGTTCACTGGAAGCCTAAGGGATAAAGGGGAGAAGAACAAAAGGTGAGGTATACAGGGGTGGGAAGACGAGCAAAGAGACCCCCAGTGGGTTTGGACTGCACATGCACAGGAAACATCGGCCAAAAGGACCAACAAACAACTGATCTACTAACAGGTAAAACGGAGCAGAGCATAATTCGGAGTACAAATTACAGAGCCTGCAGCTAGAAATGCAATGTTACAGAGGGTTAAAGCACACCATGTACAGGGGTTACAAAGGCATAAATTCAACGGTTAACTGTGGTACAAATCCTATCTATCGAGTCTGCCGACCACAATGTAATTAAGATGCTGAGCACAAACAGCGTGGTCGGCAGACTGAAAAGCAGTTCCACAGGCTGTAGGACAGTTTTGCTAATATAACACCCTGCTAGAAACAGTCCACTCCAGGGGAAGATCCACCAACCATGGCCTGTACCTTCTGTGTTGAATCATGCAGCAGGTGAGTTCCTTCGGGAGAGAAGCGAGTGGGGAGGGGGTCACTGGAAGCTTTCTGTGTCGGCTCCTGCTGCAGACAAGGTCTTCTGGGAGAGAAATGAGTTGGGGGGGGTCACTGGAGCCTTCTGTCGACTCCTGCAGCAGGCAGGTCCTTGGGGAAAGCAAGTGGGGTGGGGGGTCACCAGAAGCTTTCTGTGTTGGCTCCCGCAGCAGGCTGATGTCCTCTGGGAGAGAGCGAGTGGGGGAGGGGTTCACTGGAAGCCTTCTGTGTCGGCTCCTGCAGCAGGCAAGGTCCTCGAGGAGAGAAGTGAGTGATTATATCTATCCACTCCTGTATTGTTGGGGGCTCTGAAGTAAGCCATTTCTTAGTAATGGCTTACTTGTCGCTGCCAATAGAATTCCTGCAAAATGATTTCTGGCCATGTGTCCTTCTACCTATTGGTAAAAGCCCCCAACACCAAATGCTCAAAACTCAGTTGTTCTTGCGTTCCTATCATTTGTTTATATCCTTCCATTACTTGGGACCAATATGTTTTTAATAGTGAGCATCTCCAAAATATGTGGTAGTGGCTCCCCTCCATCCCATACACTCCCAACACCTGTCTCCACCCCCCTGTGAGCAACTGGGGAAAAACAAAGAGTAAAAAAATGGCACCTTGACATGAAGGGACACTCAACTTCTCAAGAGGAATTTTGAAAAAACATGATTTCTAGACACAGTTCAGGTATAATTTCTGTTCTTAGCTTCCCATTTTACTTTGTAACCATGACTATTAACAAGACAACTGGATTCCTGTCCACATGACCTCATTTCCTCTGGCTATACTAGTCTGCACCTGGAATCATACTGCTTTGCTTGCGACACCGCAGTCCTCTCAACAGCAGTATACTGTGACGTCATGTGCAGATGATCATGATATCAGGTTCTAAAACCCAAAATGGACACAGCAGACCAAACATTTGCTGGCTAGGCAGTCTGCCAACTGGGAATGTGGAAGGCAAAACTGCTCCACCCGCATGCAGTGTGCAGTCTGGGGTACAAAACTGTGAACCGGGGCTACCAGGTTCAAATCCTACCACCACAGCCAGTGGGATAACTAGATGCTGCCCTTACATACACACACACACACTGAAATGCTACATCTCGTTTAGGATGCCTGTGTAAATTAAGCCTTAAATGTCAGTTTCTAGTTGTAAAGGGCAGGTCCTTTCTAGTAGTTTTCCTGTAACACCATGGAGTAATGCACATTCCACATTAGATGAAATATTTATTCATATTCCCTCAGATGAAGCACAGCCTTTGCACAAAGCCATAAAAGGGAAAAGCCATGCTGTGGGGTGGGGAACCTTGACAGACACTCAGAACCAAAGCCCTGGATCTGTTCCAGGACACAGTTCAGGGCGGATTAGCTAACGCAGCTATCCACTCCAGTGGGGGAATCATCCTGCTGACAGAAGGGACTTTCAGTTTCTCAGGTTTTTTAGTAACAGAATCACAGGAGACACATACTGATAGTAACTACCCTACCCCACTTCACAGTGTGAGACCCTGGGAGTCGGGGTGCCGGTTTTAAAAGATCACTGATACACTGTGGGGGAAGGATCCAGCAGAACACTGGCTGATGGGGTGAAGATGATAATGCAATCTGGGATTAAGCTCTTTGGTCTTTTCTTTGTAATCAATACTTTATTAAAATTTCTCGTTTAAATATACAACAAGTGATGCAGTGAGGAGGACAAAAATACTTAATACACGCAAGAAACATCCTAAAACGCACATAAATAAATTACAGAAAAAACTACGAGTAAAGCAATTAAATGCAAGGGGTAGTAAAAGGATGGGAAAACTAGCCCTATTCAAAATTATACAAAACATTAAAATAACTTGTTAACAACAGATTGCTAAAATAAAACTCTCTCAACAATTACCGATGAAATCACATTTGTAAATAAAGTAAAATAGGTTCCCATATATCATGAAATTTATCCATTCTGTTTATGTTAAGGCAAGCTATCCTTTCATAACTAACCCTTGGCATGAGGTCCTGTAACCAGTCTTTCAAACTAGGTATGTCTGTGGTCTTCCAATGTCTTATTATAGCATTTTTAGCTGTAATCGGAGCAGCCAATGTCCAGAGTTTTTGGGCAGCAGAGCAGTGTTGGATGCTAGAACTGATTCCCAACATAACCAAAATGTGCAGAGAGGTCAATCCGAATTTTAAGAACGGCTTCACAAGTAGCTTTAAGACTATCCCAGAAGGGGGCCTAAACAAGAGCAAACCCAGAGAATGTGGGGACGTGAACCTTTTTCCTTCATGCATCTCCAGCACAAATCACAGGTGGAAAGACCCATGGCTACCAGTTTGCAGGGAGTGTGATCCCATCTGTGGATCTCTTTGTACTGTAACGGCCTACCTTTGGCTTCCCTGCAAGCTTTTAAGGTCATGGAACAGATCTGAGACCACCCTACCTGTGTAATGGTTATTTGAAGCTCATCTTGCCATTTATTTATTAAAGAAGTAGTGGGGTCTGAACCTGAATCTAGTATTAATTTATACAGATGTTTATGGCCTTGGTTTAAGGTATATATCTGATCCAAAACATGTGTAGCTGGGAAGCTAACATCCTGATTGACTTTACATCGAAGCATATGCCTTATCTGTAAGTAATTATGGAAGTCAGTTCTAGGCAAAGAGTATTTACAGGATATCTGGGTAAATGACATCAGTGAAGCTGATTCAGGGTCAATGATGTCATCCAAAAAATGTATTCCCCTGGACTTCCATAAGGCCCCATCCATATTTTCCCTTATGCTTCAGCATATGATTCCCTCATAATTGGGCAGTGGGGTAAAGCCTTAGGGTCCCATTCTAAAGCTGAAGCAACCTCTTTCCAAGACCTGTTAATCTGACAAAGTACTGGATTAGCATTGAAGGACTTGGTAGAATCTGCAAAGAGGACTGTTCTCGGATGATGTCCTTTTAATAAAGCCTGCCCTAGACCCACCCTCCCTGGGATATCCTGCTTACCTTTTAACCAAAGGAACTTGACACATTGTGCAGCCTAAAAAGCATTGGGCCTGATTCCATAAACTATGCTGCAAGTCACCACCAAAGGTGACTTGCGACATATGCCAGTGTGACATGCACCCTGCGCCTGATTCCAGTCGGGCAGGGTTCCCTCTGCTATGTCCTGTGAGTTGCAGCACCCCCAGCAGTGCACCACAGGAAGGGCGCACATGAGCAGGGTGCTGCAAGCCGCAGACTTGCCCACTGACAGGGCGCAGCCACCACCCCAGTCTCATGCCCAGAAATGAGCCTGCAAGCCCTAGTGGGCCATACGGGGGGTTGGCAGCAGTTCATCAGCCTTGGAGGTAGCACTGCACCGCATTACCAGGAATCGTGCCAGGGTGACCCCGGTATTGCCGGGAATCAGGGTCGAGTGGGGGGTCCTATTATGCATTTGGGGAGGTCTGCAGCAGTATGCGGGGATGGAGCTGGTTGGGGGGCATCAGGTTCCTGAGCACGGCAGATGGCAGTGTACGTACACCAGCACATTGCTGGTCTAACCATACATTGACAGAGATCCTCCCTGGGACCTTCTGGAATTGCAAATTCGGGTTACGGCAGCCGCTCTTTTGGAACAGGGCGATGTGCTGCCATAACCCCCTTCTGCCATGCCGCTGGGCTGTCCTATGTGAGTCCACATGGTCACGCAGGCAGCCTGCACCCACCTCTTGGAATTCCGAATGTCGGTACCCATGGTGCAAAGTGCTACTTACGCCATTTGTTATGACGCAAATCACTTTGTGACATGTGTATCCATTTCGGAATTGGGTCCTTTATGTCTAATTCTGAAATTTGGTAGGCCAAACCCTCCCCTGGCAATGGGCTGTTGAAGTTTTTTCATGGGGATTCTTGGAGCTTTACCCTCCCACAAAAAACTTTCTAACCAGAGTCTGTATTTTCTCAAAGTATTGAGATGGTAAATGGACCGGAATATGCTGCAGTAGGTAGTATACTTTGGGAGCTAGAACCATGTTGAACGCCTGAATTTTACCCCACAGTGAAAGTAGCATCTTAGTCCATCTCATAAGATCAAGTTCTAACTTATCTATAAGTTTTTGGAAGTTGTAGCTTACTATTTGCAAGATGTTGGGAAGCAGATGAATCCCTAAGAACCAAATCCCCTCTTGTGGAGTCTTTATAGCATGTCTGGTAAATACTGAAGTGTCGATGTTCTCAGACAATACCAGAGCTTCAGACTTTCTGAAGTTAATCTCAAGACCTGAAAAACTTGAGAACTCAGCAATTATATTGAGAAGCGCTAGCACTGTGGAGTTTGGGTTAGATATTGAAAGTAATACATCATCTGCGTAGGCTGATACCTTAAATTGTTTACTAATTACTACCCCTTCAACAGAGGGTGAGGCTTTAATTTTGAACAAGAGGGGTTCCAAAGCTAAAACGAATAAAAGGGGAGATAAGGTACAGCCTTGCCTAGTACCATGAAAAATGGGAATGCTAGTGGAGGAGAAACCATTTACATTAATTTTAGTGGACACTTCGGCATATAGAAACTGAATACCCTTACAAAAAAAGTATCCCGAATTGTATGTACCCAATATTTTAGTTAAATACGAACATACGAAATTTGCCAGCAGATAAAGGCCTAGAGGTCTATCAAGTCTGCTCGAATGTGCAGCTAGCACCCCTTATTCTGCAGCTGCCCTTCCCTTCCACCCTTCCCCTTCATTAACCCTCCCCCTTGTCCTGTCCCATCCCCTTTCAGTCCACTGTTCTACTGGATACCACTTCTGCAGGTAACGCATTCCACCCAGCAACCACCCTCTCTGTAAAAAAGTGTCTCCTCATCTCCCTCCTGAACCTTCCTCCCTCCAGTCTCATATCATGGCCCCTAGTGTACCTCCCCTCCCTTACTTTGAACAGCCCCTCTGTACCTGTCTTGTATATTCCTTTCATGTACTTAAAGGTTTCAATCATGTCCCCCCGTCCCTCCTCTCCTCCAGTGAGTACATGTTCAACTCCCTCAGCCTCCTCTCATATCATAAGTCCCCCAGCCCCTTGATCATCTTTGTCACCCTGTGCTGCACCTTCTCCAGTAACTTAATGTCCCTTTTCAGATATGGGCACTAGTACTGCATGCAGTACTCCAGGTGCAGTCTAACTAATGACCTATACAGTGGCAGAATCACCTCCTCCCTCCTCGAGGATATACCCCTTGCAATACAACCCAGCATTTTGTTGGCCTTTGCAGCTGCCTTCCTACATTGTGCAGAGTTGTTCATTGACCCTGTAATGAGCACACCCAGATCCTTCTCCTCCTCTGTCTGGGCTAGCTGCACTCCCCCCAGCTGGTAACTCCTCCTTGGGTTCTTCATCCCAAAATGCAGCACCTTGCACTTTTTGGCATTAAACCCCAGTTGCCAGGTGTCTGACCAGGTTTCAAGCTTTGCCAGATCATCCTACAACCCCTGCCATCCCCCTAGGTCATTCACCACTGCTCCTACCTTGGTATCATCAGCAAACAGACTGATCTTGCTCTTGATGCCCAATGATATGTCTGCAATGAATATCCCAAACAACACTGGTCCCAACACCCAGCCCTGTGGAACACCGCTCGTCACTGCCCTTGGGTGTGACAGCTCCCCACCCACCACCACCCTCTGTTGCCTTCCCTGAAGCCAGTTTCCTACCCAACTCACCATCTTTGCACCCACCCCTGTGCCTACTAACTTACTTCCCAGCCTTCCATGTGACTCTATTGAAGGCTTTGTCAGCATCCAAAGACAGCAAAGTAGTTGGAAGATCACATTGCTTAGCAGTATGAATAATATGAGCTATTTTACGGAATAGGTCCGAACTCCTTCTACCTACTATGAAGCCAACCTGATCAGTATGAATCAGATAATGAATAACCTTGTTAGGTCGATTAGCCATTATTTTAGTCAGGATTTTGCAGTCCACATTTATCAATGAAATAGGTCAATAGCTACCACATAATAGGGAGTCTTTGTCCTTTTTAGGTAAGACAGTGATCAAAGCCTCCTTCATTGAGGGAGGCAGTGAGCCTGCCTTGAAGGCATTACAGATAACTCTACTCAAAATAGGGGTGAGATTTTGTGTGGTTGCTTTAAAAAACTCACCCGAGAGCCCATCTGGACCTGGGGATTTCCTGTTGGTAGAGCATGAATTGTTTTTAATTTCCTTATTGGATGTTGACTTGTTCAGCTGTTCCCTATCTAAATCTGAGATAGTTGGTATTTTTGAGGCCTGCAAGAAAGGCCTCAAATTTGTCCTGAACAAAGCAGTCTTTTGACTGATACAGTGTAGAATAAAAACTCCTGAAGGTAGCAGAAATGGATTTAGTTGAGAGCATGGTTTTACCACTTCTATCCTTAATGGCAGCTATTTTTGTAGAATCTGACAGTTTCCTTAACCTATATGTAAGCAGCCGCCCTTAACTCGTTCTATCTGATGCCACCATTTTGGGTCAGGTTAAGCAATGGATGGTTCTGATGCCACCATTTTGGGTCAGGTTAAGCAATAGATGGTTCTGGTGCCACCATTTTGGGTCGGGTTAAGCAATGGATGGTTCTGATGCCATGTGGCGCTAATGGGTAAAATGGGTTAAGCATCCCCTGCTTCCCTGTGAGCTTGTTTCAATCTAAACAGAGCAAATTCGGCCTTTTGACTGTAGATCGTGTTGATGGCATATTTATTCCTGATAACTTCTCTATACAAGTCATTATTTTTCATTCCACTATTAATATAAAGGGGTTATTTTTCTTTTAACTTTGTCTCTAACTGTAGTAGTTCAACCTCCTTCAGTTTTTTTTTTGTGTGATGAAAATAAAATAAGGCACCCTCTAATGTAGGCTTCGAATGCATCCCATAATATGCTGGTGGATACCTCTGAATTGTCATTTAATTCAAAGAACATCTTAATTTCCCTATTTAGTCAGTCTACAAAATCACCATGCTTTAATAGGCTGCAATTAAATCTCCAGTGTCTTTCTGTGGGGGTGGATTGTTCGAGCAACATTTCTACCGTAACTGCAGCATGGTCCGAAATGGTGATATTACCTATAGCACTTGAACTTAAACCAGCCAGAGGGGACTTGGTTAGAAAAATATAGTCTAGCCTGCTGGCAGTTTGATGCCTGTTTGAATGAAAGGTATAATCCCACCCTTTTGGGTGAGTAACTCTCCAAGAATCAATTAAACCAAATTCAGAGCAAAAAACTTTCAGGGCATTAGAGGTGGCAGAGTGGGCAGCTGGATTGCCACATGTACGATCTATATATGGGCCAAGCACACTGTTCATGTCGCCAGCTATCACCATGTCTTTGTGAGCACGCTGAGAGATCTGACCTGCAAGTGTTGTGACAAATTCAGCTTGATTAACATTTGGGGCATATACACTGACCGGAGAAATGTCTCTGCCCTCAATTTTGATATTGACAATAACGTATCTGCCCTCAGGATCCGTAAAAACAGAGGCTACTATAGCATTTAGTCTTTTATGAAATAGAATGCAAACATCTTTACTCTTAGTATTCAATGAATTCCCATAAACACACCCTACCCATGATCTTTTCAATTTAGCTGTCTCTTCTGCAGATAAGTGTGTTTCCTGGATAAAGGCAACATCCGTCTTTAAATTCTATAAATCGGACAGGACCTTAGATCTTTTAATGGGATTATTACAGCCTTTTATATTCCAGGAAACAAACTGAATAGTTGTATGAGAATTTGACATTTTCTAGGTATAGTAACTAACTGTTCCCCCATAGAGAAAAATATAAGAAAGGGCGTCAGTCACTTAACCAGAAACTTAACACAATTAAAAAAATAAATAAATAATAATGAAATCTGGATAACCTTTTAGTCTACCAAGAACAAAGTTTTTATAAATCACCCTTGCAGCCCTAATCAGGCATCCTCTGGATATAATGAATCCCTCCTCATCACCTAACTTCCACCTTAAGTTAACATCAAAAACCGATATACTAAAACTAATTAGGAATATTAAGATCAATGGTTCTGCAGGCTACGACAAGGTTGAACCCAGGTTACTCAGACTAGCAGACCAAGAAATTGCCGTGCCAATCACGTGGTTATTCAATAGGTCGCTGATGGAAGGTAAAGTCCCCTCAGTCTGGAAAACTGCCTTAGTTACCCCTATCCCCAAGGGAGGACCCAGTGAGCTGGTAGAAAACTATAGACTGATTTCCATTCTCTGCACACTAAATAAAATGCTTGAGAGAACTGTGTACCAAGAAGTCCAGGCATATGTTGAACAACACAGCCGCCTCACTCCACGACAACACAGATTTAGAAAACAACATGGCACTGATACTGCCTTGGTGAGTCTAACATCCGACATCCTTGTAGTCCAAGACAAAGGCCAACTAACTGGTGCGGTCTTCATAGACCTTACCAAGACCTTTGATCTGGTAGACCATCAATTACTCATCTTGCAGCTTAGCTCACTCGGACTGGACAACCACTCAGCACAGTGGTTCAAAGATTACCTGCAAGATAGATCTCAGATAATCAGATGGCAGGGGGTGGAGACAGGCAAGCGCTCCATTGCTGAAGGCGTCCCCCAAGGTTCAATACTGGGGCCCCTCCTATTCTCCCTGTTTATCAATGACCTACCAAAGCACTGCAGTGGAGCCAAAGTGACACTCTATGCCAATGATGCCGTACTGTACAGATCTGCTTCAGACGCAGCACAGCTAAATCAACTCCCGAACCATGACCTCTCCACATTGGAAACCTGATTCCTGACAAATAGGCTAGTCCTCAATGAGGAAAAAAAACAAAACCATCCTATTTGGACCCAATAAACTGGGCTCTGATAGAGCATGTTTACTATCCCCTTATCTGTCCAGTGGCCATCCTATTGAGGTGGTGGATTGCATCAAATACCTGGGAGTATATATCAATCAAGACTGCTCCTTCAAGGTTCATGTTGACCAATTAACCAAGACGCTAAACCAAAAGCTTGGTCTCCTGTACCATCTAACCCCTTTTCTCACTCAGGCATCTAAGCTAAGGATAGCCACGGGCATGCTCCTGCCCGCCGTATTCTATGGGGCCCCAGTGCTACACTCACTACAAAATACGGAGATGCGAAAGCTAGGCAAATTGTATCACAGAGTCGGACGCTGTGCCCTGGGTGCCCAGCCTCTAGAACACCATTGTAAAATACTGCATCTACTAAATTGGTCCTCCCTGGAGGGCAGACTGGCTTACACTTCCCTATGCCTGGCCTTCAAGCTTCTACAACCAAATTTCCCCCCAAGTCTGAGTTGCACCTTATTACTTAAGCAGCCTAAAAGAACATTAAGGTCCTTGTATCGTCGACTCCTCCACGTCCCAAGAGTCCGAACATGCCAAGGTCTTCGGTCTTTCACAACCTACATTCCGCCCCTCTGGAATGGCCTTCCTAGCAATCTTCAAGACTGCAGCTCCCTTGGGGGCTTTAAAAAAGGCCTAAAGACGCACCTGCTAGAGCTAAGCCTCTGTGCATGCCACCGGTGAGGACCGGTATAGTAGACTACCTCTGAAACTATTGCCAGCCGCCTGACATGCTGTTCTCCCATTCAGTGGAACGTTCTCACTATTGAAACACTTCTAATTGTAATTTGTAAAACTGACCTGCTAAATGAACATTATGTAACTGTCATTCTTGTGAAACTATTTTTACCCCTCCTGTTATTCTCAACTGTACCTAACCTCTCTGTGATTGTACAATATGTCCTGATTGTAATGTCTGTATTGCTCACTTTCCCTTGAATTGTTCCTAATTTTTATTGTACTGTTGCCTGTAACTAACCCCGGGTCGCCCCTGAAAAAGGGACCATTATGGTCTCAGTGGGCCTACCCGGTCACCAAAATTTTAAATAAATAAAATAAAAGAAATAAATAAGGCCAATAGAAAATTAATAGAGTGTAAAACTATTAACCTACTTAAATCTTTATATGTAAAATAGACAACCAATGGTATAAAGAACAAACACGTCAGCAATAAAACTTTACGCTAATTAGATAAAAGAGTGTAACAAGATGCAGATAATCTATATAATCTTATTATACTTAGTTATGAGAGGCGTCACTGAAAAGAAGGTAAAGGAATGGCTTGATGGTGATACTGCTGCTATACCTGATACAATTGTGCAAATCTGCATAGTATAATAATATTGAACTGCGGCAAACAAAAAGAAGAAATGGGCATCTCAAATGGGAGCATGCCTAAGGTAACCATATCTGTTGAGCCAGGCCTCTCTCAACCCTGGGGCTGAACACTAATGTGCAAAATGATAAAATATAGGTGTTAAGACAGAAGGTAAGCAACGAAAACATTTGCATATGATATTACAAACGTACCAAAAAGTGACACTCTAGTAAAACCAGAAGGCAAATGATGGAGCAGTTGCGGTAATAAATTCTACAAACCACACCAGCACATGACTGTGCCACATTCATTGAGTCAATTCTGTGAGCTGTGTCAACCATTGGTTACAGATCCACACTCAGCCTCTGAGAGGTAGCCAAATCATTTTTGAGACAATGACCATGTGTCATTCTTTTCAATGGCTTCTGACTGAACCCCCGACACCCAGGAATGGCGAGAGAACACAGAGAGTAAAGTTTTGTTGTGTAAATGTCTTTCCTAAGAGTATCCCATACGTCTGACCAGACAATACAGCCAGTCACATCGCTAATATGGTAGATCACCAAGCTAGCGTAATACATAATAAGTATGGGGAATTGACCTTTCTAAATCAGTTTAATGAAGTCTGGAATCTTATTGACCAGGAGGGGAAAGAACTAACAAAGACACTTACATTTTTTATGCAGCAATTGAACAATAAACAACGGGATGGCTGTAAATGTTTATTTAAGACTGGGGAGGGGTAAAAGCCTAATGTGGGGCCCAGACGATAAGCTACAGGTCAGTCATCTGTAATTGGCTTGTTTTTAGATTATGTTTGTGTTTGTGATGTGTTTTTACATATTGCTTTTTCGTTGAGATGTACTTAAATTGTCTGTATTGTGGTTATATCAATTTGTGGTAGCCAGTCAAAATAGCGAATACGAAACAGTGAAAGTCAAAATAGCGAATAACACAAAATAGCGAATAACACAAAGTAGCGACTCATATTTACATTGCTCCGAATATGTCATTCTCTCCACCATCAATGAGTGACGTGGTGTTAGAATATTTGAAATGGGGGCGGGGGGTGCAGCCCCCCACATATGTCACAAGTGATCATGCCAAGAACAATTGTTGAGAGAACTGGTAGTAGTTGTTACGTGCTTTGGCATTCGCTATTTTGACGATTGCTATTTTGTGGTTGCTATTTTGACATGGAACCCAATTTGTGATGTACCTTAAAAATTGTACACAGGATCATCTTGAGAACAGGTTATTTGAACCTAATGATGTTGTAAGCCAACTTCCTGTATAAAATAAATATTTTACTACTACTACTACTACTACTAGCCATACCAGCTCCAGTTTCTAGAATTATGATGGCAAAGGACCTTCATACCCTTATTCTCCCAATAGCATGCCAAACAACCAATTAGATGAAAGCAGAATGTAGACACAGCCAATGAAGGGTATGGATCTGCCAGAAATGAGCTAGCACAGCAACAAATGAAATGTGCCTTCTAGCTAACTTGTTGTTACAGCTGAACATCATAGCGCACCTTAGGCATCGGTTACAGACAATAATAAATAAATATCCCCAGACAAGCAGATGATCGGATGCGTTGCTCACCAGAAAAATATGGCCCATGTATTTGGCAAGTTCAGCACTCCGAAGAAATAACTCAGTCCCAGAAGATTTCAGCCACATTAAATATATCAAATGATATCAGGTATGGTACATCAGACTGTATAAAAGAGAAAAAGCTAAGACCTCCTTAAGAATACAGCACACGATGACACAATTTCACATTTCATGTATACTGTGATTGTGAACCACATAGTACCACAAAGGAACAGCATACTATATCTTACTATGTTGGGCGGTATCATTATAAAAAGGCATAACGAGCAATTGATACTTCTAAATTCTGTTCTGCAAGAACACTAGTCACATACATCATTTGTCTCATTCCACCTGGGTAAGGACCCCAGGATTAGTCTGGACATATACTTTTAGCTCCATCATCCCACAGCAAAGCTGAGAATAACTGATTTCTGAGATATTGCAGTGAAGAGAGACCATTAAAGGCTTCAAGCCCAGCTAAACTCAGTACTATTAACAGCATTCTGCAATTCCTCAGGGACAGAGCATAAGAAGAATATAAAGTTGTAATTTACCCTGTAAAAAAAAAGGTACCCTTGAGCCTGCTTCTGAGCCATACAGACCCGATAACAGATGTGAGCGAGGACAATCATTCACTTGGAGCATCGCTGCAGCCTGGGGTCCATGCTAAAAATAAATAAAACTTAATTCATTCTTCCGTCAGAGTAACGCGAGCTAATGCAAAACATAAGGCCAGCTATGATTAGTTATACAACTGGACAGCAAACATAGAGCTACTGACATGAAAACTGGATCAGATGCATTCATGTTTAACCTCACAACCCGGAAGTTCGTTCGTAGCCCCAGTATCCCATGTATCAACAGTAGGAAAAATGGAAGTCTATGCTTATTTGAGCTCTCCCGAAATCTTGAACATCCTGGCCCATGTAAGCACAGTCAGATCGAGTTTTTAGTCCATCTCTAGCGATTCTTCAGCGTTTTGGTTTCTTCATCCTGCGGAGTTGACAGAGTTCCTTCAGGGCAAGAAGTATGCAGGTGAGCAGACTGTGGGTTAGGCTCAATGTTGGAACCGGCTGTGGACCTTTGATACTTCTTAACTGCACGGTAAAAGTTAGAGTATTCTTGTCTGTTTGTAATGTAGGCTTTGGTAGGGGGCTTACTCCTTCTTGAAATAGAGGAAAAGGTAGTGGATTTAGGTGAATCTTTGAGGTGCTTAGCCATAGAGGAACAGGGAATAGGAGTGCAAATCTTGGGTGATTTCTCTTCGGGCACCTGAACAGCATTGTGTGCTTGTGCTGAACTGCTGGCACGAGAAGAGATAGGCATGGAAGCTTGAGGGCTGTTCTGCTCGTGCACGGCACATGAGCAGTTATCTTCATCCTTATTCAAATTAGTGAAGGCAGGTTTTTCTTTGGGCCTGTTATTAAAGGATTCAATGACTCCTCAGACCTGATCAGGATGCTTGCAAAACTGTGGGCGACCCCCCGGAGTAGTAACCACAAGCACAGCCGGATACTTGAAATAATACAGGCAGTCCAACTTTTGCAGCTGCTTTTTAACATCAGAGAACTGTTTCCTTATCTCTACCACCACAGTTGAAAAATCTTGAAATAAATAAATTTGTTCCCCCTGCCAGTGAAGCTGTTTTTTTTTTCTCTAGCTACTCTCAATATCGCTTCCTTGACAGTAAAAATAAGGAAGTTAACAATTATAGATCTGGGTCTCTCACCGGTTTTAGGCTTTGAGTTTAGGGACCTATGTGCCCTCTCTATTTCCAACAGCCATTTCCATTTATAGTTAAACAAATTAGGCAGCATGTTTTGAAGGAATTGTATTGTATTATAGTATTGCCCTCAAGACCCTCTTTCACCTCCACTATGCGTACGTTATTTCTCCTCCCTCTATTCTCCAAGTCATCTACTTTATTGAGGAGAAACTTTATTTGCTCAGTTTGCTGTTCCATTTTGTCTTCTATGAAAGACATTACATCCCCCAAGGAAATTATCCTATTTTCTGTAGTGTCCAATCTACTTGTGTTACTGGTAATATCGGATTTCAGGCTGCCCTTTCCTTGTTTGACTTTCGACACTGTCTAATTGTAAGTTCTGAAACATTTCCTTAACCTCCTGCATCTCAGACTTACAGTCAGGTTGGAACCCATCCATTCTGATTTGTTTCAGCGAATTATCAGTTGGCATAGCTGCTCTCATTGGCCCTTGTACCACTCGTATGCCCATTATGTTTGTTGGTATCTGGATCCATAGTTGTGAGGAAAGATGTGGAAACTGAACTCCAATTTTTAAAATTTTACTCCCGGAGACTCCTGTAGCAAGAAAACACTAGATGAACACAAAAAATGCCTACAACACTCTCACAGATGTGTAATATTCTGAAGTAAATTGACATGGTTAGCAGGAGCGGTCGTTTTATGCAGCCACCATATCTAGCGCCACTCGCGCCTCTCAAGTTCTTTGGTCTTGTACGGAGTGGGGTCTCTAAGCACTTTAAAACAAGTTAATAATAAGAGATGATTGCAGCAGTCTGTTCTCGTTATGTATATGTAAAAGTCTATTTTTTTTCCCAGATTGCACTTTCTCCTCCAGCTACTGGGTGGTCCCCACTAGACAGGCCCCCCCCCCAAAACACCAGTCACCCGTCATCCCCAGGTACTGATCTCAACCTGCATGTGGGCCTCTTTGGCTTACCCCTTACAGTAAGGGAGGCAGTGCAGCATAGCTGTTAAGAGCACTGAGCTGCAAAACTGGAGCACTGGATTTGAATCCCACAGCCACCACTGGCGAATTGTGTGACCATGAGCAAGTCACTTAACTTCCCTGTGCTCCCAGGACACACCTGAAAACAAGCCTCAGCGTAATGTCTTTCCTGACCAAACATTTTATAATAAATGAAGTAAGGGCCCTGAGGAGTCGGGACGGGAGGAATAATCATTTCGTACTCAAATAGTGACCTAGCCCAGCTATTCATAGTCAAATACCTTACTGAAACCAGTCTGAATACCAGTCAGTTTTGCATTTGGAGTAAGCCTCCCACAACCTGGATTTGTTCTATAATATGCCCCAACCCTCAAAAAGCTGCTAATTTCTTATTTTGCAAAAGGTGAAGATATGAAATGCCAAATTGCACAATGACTGTCACTGCCTCCCTTTCACTACCTCACTTTAATTTTAAATGATGGTTTAACATGGCTTACATTAAAAAAAAAAAACTTTAAATGAAACAAAAGGAAAAATGAAAATAAAAAAAGACTACAAACCTTGTGTCTTCTTTCACTATTCATATTCGTTATTCAGGAAATACTGACATCAACTATTCGGTATTTGGTCAAAAGGGCTATGTGTCCCATCCCAAATGAGGAGATGCCCTTCTGCCAAGGGTTGCAGCATTCAGTCTGGAAGGTGAGTGCCAGGTCATTGGCGCAGGTCTGCAATGGACCGGTCACCTTCCTGCAACTTCAGTGTTTTCCTTCCATTCTCTCCCGGGGGGTGTGGGCTGCTGATGTGCAATGCAGGGTTTTATTTAACTCTAAAAATTTATTAGCGTTTTGCTTATAAAAATGCTAAAACATTGTGAAAATGCACAGCACCTGCCTCACTGTGTATAACAAACATAACACTTCTAGAAAACCTATATAAATGATTTCTGTACAGTTAGTATTGGTCGAAGAAAAAATCTACTAATCAATTATTTAAAACCCTGCAATGACATGGCATGCACACACACAGCAGCATCTGCAGCAGCCCCCAATCCTGAGACAGCCTCTGCTGGACAGACAGCAAAGGATGAGATCCGCTCCACCCAGAAGGAAAACAGTCCAATGGGATGCTCTTCACTCCTTTCCCAGCTGTCCTCCCCCAACCCGGGTCCATTTGCAAACCGGAGCCACCAGAGAAGTGAGCAGACTCCCTGCCACTACCCTACCTCACCGGCCTCCTGAACTGCCCCGTCGCTACCCTACCTCGTTGACCTCCTGAACTGCAAGTATTCTAATCCTGCAGTTGACATTCCTGAACACATCGCACCCTTGTTCTGTTGACTGGGGTGGACGAGCCCATCACTCCGCTCTTCTGGGCACGTCACTGGAGCATGTAATGCCAGGTTATTTTTAAAAATTGCCATTTTGGTTTTCTTCATTGGCAGCAGGGTAGGCAATGCTAACCATCTGACTTGACAACTTTGAAAAATATATAACAACCAGATGCCCATCCGTGATGAGCTGAGGTTTTTTTTCCCCGATCTTCGAGTGATGTCATATTCTGCTTGAGCTTTGCACTCAAGGACTATGGGTTCCACTCAAAGAACTTAGAAATGTACTGCACCATTCACAGCAGCTGAGCACCTGTTGCCATCCTTATAAACAGCACAAGTGGGCAGAGCTGACACCTCTCAAAGGGTGACACCATGGTCATGTTAGGGTGAGGCTGGGGCCATGAAGCATGGTGCCTCTAGCTTGAATTTGCAAAGGTTATTGCCCGAGGTATCAGTCTGTACCGGCATCATTTCACCAGAATCACAGGGAGCTGCAAAAATGTGCTCAGCTGGCAACATTTCTCTGAAAATCAAACCTGGGGAAATCCTTTTACAGGGTTCAAAAAGCTATGAAAAGCACGGCCCCCCCCCCACCCCCCACTGCAATGTCCTAGAAAAGCTTTTCCAATTTCTAGGAAATGCCTGTGAAAGCATAAATGCAGTGAAATGTCTGAATGTGATTTACGGAAGTGTTGCTGCGTTTAAGGCAACTGACGCTGCTTTATGGTAGAATAACAGACACATGCATCAAATACTGACACATGCAGTATTTGCATCACCTACAAGTGTCATGACACTTGTAGGCTATATAAATTACCAGTGCAATGTATGGAAATTCACTGTGTATGTTATATGTTATATACAGGTTTTGCATGTCTGACCTAGCTACCTATTGTATAATGTCTCATGAACTTCTATGTACAGATCATATATGTATTGCTGCCTTTCACTTATGCCCCCTCCCCTGATTTCCCCAGGTCGCATCTGGAAACGAGTGGTTTCTCCACTCAGTATGTTTGCCTGGTTAAACTCTTCAATAAATAAATAAACATGCATCATTATAAGTCTCCCATTGTGCCACAACTCATGGCAGAAGCAAACAACACTCTGGTCACCATTGTTTGTGGTCTAAGATATAATTGCAAGTGTCATGGATGTGGCACTGATTATGCTGTGGGTCCCTGATGCACCTTTGAATATCCAGGCCATTGTGTTCATGCCGATGTCTTCAGTGATAAAGAATAAGGTGAGATAAATAGAGAAAATGAATGAGCATATATGAAGTCTGTTTAATAACTTATGGGTATTGTTTTGTGCATTTGTTTTGAAATATTCCTTTTTCCCCCTTATTTGGGGTCCTCTGTTAATGCTGCTTTTTTTCCCACCCAATATTTATTTTGTTTATTTGGCATGAGTCTTGGGACCCAGTGACTTCAGTAGTACATAGGTCTACAATGAAGCTTTATCTGTAGGACTTCTGCTCAACTGGTGTCACCGGGTCACAGAACTAATAAAAAAATGAATAACTACCAGCCCCATCAGCACAGCCGTGGTGCTACTGTTAGTGACACCAGCGACCCGGGTTTGGCAACGAGCCATGGTCATTAGGGGGCCAACTGGGACTGCGCCCAGAGGATCACGCCTCCTCCATTCCACACCGCTAGTAAAACTGCCACCTGGGTCACCACAGGTGGTAGTGCAGCTGGGGGTGCCATGCGAGGGAGGGATGCAGGATGGAGTCTGCTGCAGCAGCACACTTCTGCATGTGCAAGCACCTTGGACCTCCCATGCATGCCTGTGTCCTTGGGGGGATGGGAGAAACCTGGGAAAAGACCCCACTGTCTGACAGATGACGGCCTCGGTGTACTGAAGAGGGACTGGCTCAGAAATCTTCAGTTGCCAGCCTGTCAAGGTTGGTACAAGTGAGAGGTCCTTTCCCCACATGGGGGGGAACTGAAGCTGAGGCTGCATAGAGGTGGGTCACTGGAGGGGCTCAGAGCCCAGCCAAGTCAGGCACCTTGGGGACCCTGAGGGAAGATGAAGCAGTGGTACAGCAGAAAGCTATAAACAGAGAAACAAATAATACAAGGCAGGAAAAAGGCTACATTAACAAGGGACCCTAGATATGGAAAAAATAGGACTATTTCAGATGAAACACAAAAATCAGTACACTGCATTATTAAATAGGCTTCATACATTTCCAAATTAACAATTACATTTCAATGTATTTACTGGACAGCAAGTTGAACTCAGGTCTTGTCTCCAATCCTAAAAAGGGTCTAAGAAATAGGAGCTTTCTCCTTGCCTGTAAACATTCTATCAGCCTTATGTTAATCTTTTATTAACATACATGTACAGCCTAATCCTACGCCGAATAGGGTTTAGCACAGTTAAAAAACAAACAAAAAAAACTTTCATTATTATAACAGCAGTAAGGCACTCCAAGGGGTCATGTTAATGTTCTGTTAATTCCCCTCTAGGGACATATAGCACTCAGCTACGCCTTGTGCAACATTACTCCCCTAGAGGGTGATTAGCAGACCATTAACATAACCCCTGATCATGCCTTATTGCTTTATTCCCTGCAGTACAGTTGAGAACAATGTCAGCAGGTAATGACAATAATTGGTAAAGGAATGACTAGGGTACCAATAAAAACGTGTTGCTGTGACAAAGGATTCATTTGAAAATATCAAATGTAAACAACAGGTTTCCTGTTTCTTTTAAAAAGGAAAGGGGGGGCAGGGGGTGATAGTGAAGTCCTAGTGTCATGCTGGGCAACTGGGGCAGACTGGGTGGGCCTGGCAGTCCTTTTCTGTGAACATGTTCTCTGTGTCTGTGTTTCCCCGACTCTGACGTTCCCTGCACTACTCTGGGGACATTTCTGATGCCAGACAATGGCAACGCACCTTTACACGAGGAACTTGACACAACATTTTATACTCCTGTGCAAGAGCTCATACTGAGTCAGCTGCTACCCAGGCCAAAGGAACTGAGTGATGTGATTCTGTCAGACAGATAAGGGCTGTTGTGGCAAAGCTTGCCTTATCTGACAGAAAGGAAAGGGAAGAAAAAACATTTCCTGTAGCGAGGATTATATGATACCCATAACAGACTAGAGCTGTGTGTAGCTGATTACTATTTAGGGAAGCAGTCTTACAAAAAAAAAAAAACAATTATAATTTCTGGCTTGATATCATCACACCCTAAAACCAGTATGTGTAAATCTCCATTACCACCCCCTCCACCCCATCCATGTGCACATGTGTAAGGGAGATTACCTTGCGCTCCACCTCAGCTGTTTTGAGGTGTGCAGTAAGGCTTTTGTGCTTCACTGATGAGGAAACACAAAAGCTGTTACTAAACGAAGTAAAACATGGGCAACAGTAAAACTGCCTTTTTTTATTACACACCCTTGGTGTGTAATACCTGGGTATCACACACCACGGATGTGTAAAAAATGAGTTAACACACTGTTGTTCATGTATTATTATTGATATAATTCACCTATTTGAAATTTACATAAAATCGATGGTTGGATGGCCCAAATGTGCTATAGTATCTTGTTTTCCTGGGGGTCCCTTTGCATAACAGGGTATACAAAGTGCTTACTTTACAGTGCAGAACAGTGGGGGCACACAAGCAGTAATTCTGAAATGTACATACAAACACAAGTTACCAACTGTACAAGCAAGTTCTTGGCAAAAGCTGAGGGCAATCACTCAAGCAGCAGATCAGGGGATTAGAGTTTATCTTGCTGTCCCTAGGGTCAGATCCTGTGCTGGTCTGTCTGACTTCTTTTCCAGGCTGCCAAGTCTCTGGTCTAACCACCCTCTCCATCCATTCTGCTTCCTCCCCCTCTTCCCAGAAATCTGCTCCAGGCACCAACCACCTACCTCTGCTCCTGTGCCTTGCCCTCACCCCTTGCGCTATATCTGATTTGCATAATTGTTGCACTGCATACATTTTGTAAATGCATTTATTCATATTCACTGCGGTATTTGTACTTTGCTGCAGAAGATGTAGCTGTTGCTGTTTATGCCTGATTTACCTTCTATAATCTTGATATTTATTGATTACTGCTGTACTGTCAGGGTGTGCTAGCCTTTTGATGAGACATTAAACCGAGGCCCATTCTGTCCATCTCTGGTGCTGTTCTGGTCGGTGTCCAGGTAGAAGTAAAACAACCCAAGGCACTTTTTGCAAGAGTAAGGGAATTTACCCTGGTGCTCAGGCCAACATTCCCTTTCCCATAAAACTGATTTATGCAATTGTCCAAGGCTGTGTGTGGGTGCTGATATGTGACATGTATGTCACTGCATGTCTGCAGTCATATCACTACCAGTCTCTTATTGCTTGTAAAACGCTTTAGGATTCAGTGTGTATGAAAAGTGCTATATTCGATTCTTCTTCTATTATCCTGTATTGCATAGCATTGTAGTGTGGTGCAGTGTAGCGTAATGCAGTATACTGTACTGTATCCCTTTCCACAGAACACATCTGGACACAAGCTGGTACCAGCTCAGTATGCTTTTTCTGGTAAAACGTTTCTAAATAACTAGGCATATGCGTTGAGAATTGTCCCTTTATACACATAGGGACTATGTTGTGAGAGTTGAGGGGATGGAAGGCATACGTATTCCATACAAATTAATTTATTTAAAATGTGTTGACTGTGCTAGGCACACTGATCTGAAGCTCATTTGTGGGTGCGATCTGGGGGAGGACATACAATTCCATACCACCGCTGAGTATTGAAACTGAAAGTTCACCTTCTGTTGATGAAGTTCGTCCAGCAGTGGTGCAAATAATCTCCACTTCAGTCTTGGAAGCTATAAAGGGGCGGTCACCTAGCTTCAGTGACCCTAGCTTTCTATAGGCTGCCAGTATGAGCTGCTTGTCTGGATAATTATGCAGTTTAAAAATCACCCGTCTCAGTGGTGCATCCTCCTGGAGTCTAGTAGTGAGCACTCTATGCCCCTGTGTATTTTCAGGCTCCTATCATATCACCGCCCTCTGCACCTTCTGGCAGGCCTCTGATTTGGAGGTTGTTCTTCTGCTGAAAGTTCTCCCGCGAGCTCCACACTCTCGCGTAGTGTGGCCACTTCCTTCTCTAGCTCTGTCAGCCACCTCGAGAGTGCTGTTGTGTTGTCCTCTAGAGTAGAGACCAGCGTCTCACCTTCACTGATGTGGGTCTGCTGTTGTTCATATTTGTTGGGCAACAGGTTCAGTTTGCCCACCAGCACTTCCAGTTTGGGGCTATAAGGCCTCTAGCACATGTTCTGAGACCAGTCGCTCAATCGCCACTGTTGCCTTGTCCGAAGCCGCTGAGTTGGCGCTCCCGCCACAGGAGATGGCATCCGCCATCAGCTTTTTCAGCTGTTGCGTCAGCCCCATAGCCAGTTTACGATGCTGCTGCCAGGAAATCGTCCATACTACCTTAAGCCACCTTGTCTTTTTTCTTATTACCTGTTTTGCTGTCTTCAGTGTGTTAAAACACTAGATTTACAACAGCGAGGTGCAGGAGGGCACAAGGAAGTGTCTACTTATTCTGGCTGTGTACGCGCAGTTCACTACTGTACTTTTAATCCCAAACTGTATATAGTGACAGCAATAAACAAGCCTCTATGTGAAATGTACACATTTTATTTATTTATTTATTTATTTATTTATGACTTTGGTAACCGGGTAGGTGCGCTGATCCCAGGGACCGTTTTCAGGCATGACCCGGGCCACATACTGTGGCACAGGAACTAATGTAACAAACAACAAAGCATGGAACAGTTGAAAAAAAAAAAAAACAAAACAAAAAAACAAGATAAAGGTTACAATAGTGCATGGGAATAGCAAATAGGAGAGCAACAAAAAATACAGGATTCCATAAACCATACATCAGTTGGGCATTACAGTAAGTAAGGGTATGCATAAACGTACAGTTCTATCAGCAGCAGTTATAATAGGAGACAAACAAGGGAGTCTAAGTAGAAAGAGGGATAAAGCGTAGCAAAGTATAGGGGTTGGGAGGGGAGGGAGGCAGGATCTGTTTGCAACAGACCTCACAAGTCAATAGCCATGTTTGTGACATCACAGTCCTGTCAGGGCGAGCACTGTGATGTCGTATCAAGCACACTGTGAGGCTTACAGTTCATAGAGTCCAGTAAGCCCCCTCAACTGTTTATACTGCACTACATTTCTAAGCTTTAGAGCTATGCCTCCCAACTCAAGAGACACACCCTTGTCAACATCAGAGACGGAACATTTTCATAAGTTCCCACACAGAGCAGGAAGCAGGGTTAAAGTCCTCTGCACTTAATATTTTAAAGAACAGTGATCGGCCAATATATATATATATATATATATATATATATATACACATACACTATATACACACACACATATATATATTTCCTTACTGTTTTTATTTCTTTGTTAGTCTTTTAAATATTTCGCATTAACAAGTAACTTGTTCTACTGTCTGTTTCAAAAACATCTGTTTGCAATGGACCTCACAAGCCAATAGCCATGTTTGTGACATCACAGTCTGTTGTCACGGTGAGCACTGTGAATGCCTTGGGCCAGGTGCGTAACCTGGGTGTGATATTTGATGAAGGCCTGACCCTGAGGGTGCAGGTCTCGGCCATGGTCAAGTCTTCCTTTTACCATCTGAGGAACATAGCTAGGGTGAAGCACCTGGTCCCACCCGAAGATCTTCCAACCTTGGTCCACGCCTCTGTCACCACTCGTTTTGATTACTGCAATGCCCTCTACCTAGGGCTACTGGGGGTGGATATCTGCTGTTTGCAGCAAGTGCAGAATGTGACGGCCAGGTTGTTAACTGGAACCCATAGATACAGTTATATAACACCTGTGCTGCGTGAACTGCACTGACTGCCGATAAAGTGGCAGATCACCTTCAAGGTCGCATTGCTGACCTATAAGGCCCTACATGACCAGGGAACCCTTTACCTCAAAGAACTCCTGTCTCCTTACTGCCCCACCCACTCACTCCAATCGTCCAGTGAGGGATTGCTAGAGATTCCCAGGGTATCCCTAAAAACATCGGGAGGAATAACGTTTGCCTTTATGGCTCCTACCCTGTGGAATTCTCTACCGCGACGGATACGAGATAGCCTGACTGTGGAAGGTTTTAGAAAATCCTTGAAGACATGCTGTGTGTTAATATGTCCTCCGGAGCTACTCGTTACTGAAAATGAGTGGTTTCATGCACCTTCAGCTGGGCGAGAACAGTGAAGCGAAGCTGAGTTGTTCTGGCTCATGCTGAAGGCAAATTAAACCACTCATTTTCGGCAATGAGTGGCGACAGAGGACGTATTAATATATTATTGATTGAGAACGATCAATAATATATTTAAAAAAAAAATCCCAGAATGTGCCCATTTCCAGGGCATCTGTGCGTGAGACGCTCTTCACTGAATAAGAATGCCTCACGTGCAGGGAAAAGGAGCACTCCCTCAATCTATAATTGTTTCAACAGGCCTTCGAAGAGACTTAGGTAATTAGTGCTGAGATATTGTATGTATATTTATTATTTTAATGTATCGTGAAAACTACTTGTTTTATTGATGATTGTTAAGGCGCCCTGAGCTCTGGAAGGGTGCCTGATACAAATAAAAGTTTTACTTACTGCGAGGCCAGAAGATCCCAATAAAAACCCTGCCTAACTTTATTGGCAAAATACTTTCAGAAAATGAATTAGGAAAATCCTGAAACCCAAAAGCATTTCAAAGCCATAAAAAAGAACTGGCACTGTTCCTGCATAAGGATTATTTTACATATAAAACTTTTTAAAAGTGTTTTGAAATACTTTTTTTAATGATGTTACTGCAAAACCACGTTAACGCCAATGTTCTGAGTGCAATAAGAGACCAGATAGGGTTTGGGGGTGTGGGGGGGGGGATACCTTCCAGGGTCTGTAATACCCTCTGACTAGGTCCGTGGGTGTGCAGGTATCGGGTTTTATCACTTACGTGGTCTCCTTGCTCACATTACCCATACCAGTCAACATTCCCTCACTCTTTCTGGTATGGACATATGGTTTTAGGGAAGGGGATCCTCTACCAATGTGTCCAGAGCTGGAGAGGTAACATGTTTGTTACGCTTGCTACTACTGACTTAAGTACCTCAAGGGGGCTAATAAGGTAAAGGCGGGGACTAGTCTTCAGAAGAGAAGGTGCAGGAGAACAAGGGTGCAGGCAATGGAGCTAGAAGAACAGTTTAGGAGGGATGTGAGCTGGAAGTACTTCACTGAAACAGTGGTGGGCACTGGGAACAGTCTTCCAACGGAGGTGGTGGAGGCGAAAACAGTGGTGGGCTTCAGGCATGCATGAGATAGGAACAAAGGAATCTTGGTGGGGGGGGCATCAGACATCAGATGGGGTATGCAGTTACAGTATAGGCAGAGACAAAATGGTCAGACTGGGTTTTTCTATGTTTCTGTTTCTAAATATTTTTTTCTAGGGGGTTAATACAGAGGAGCTCGTGACAGTGAGGAAATTAAACCATAAGGAGGTGGAATATTAACAAAGCACTGAGTTTGGAAGTGCCAAAATGTTTGTGAGGTGACAATGGTGAATTAGACGGTTGTGACATCCTGTGACTTTTTTTTCTCAATAAAAGTGTTATTAGCATATTAAGTACATATAATACAAGATATAATAAAACTATTCAAACAACAGAACAATTCAATAAAACTGCTACATATGTAAAAGAACGAAAACACCCTGAAGGAAAACATCAACCTTAGTGACTTCAGAGCTCATCATAAGTAAAGAAAAACCATTAAAATATTTACATGTTGTTTGGATCATCAGAGAATAAAATTATAAAAGAACACAAGAAGAGAATACAGATCAGAAAAAGGACAAAAGAGAGAAGAAGAAAAAGAGAAAAGAAAATCAGAACTAAAATGATTTGGGTGTTACAATTGCTTCAGTCACACTTAGGCAACGACACAAAAAACAGAGTATTTGAGCTCTATGCATACCAGTTAATACAGGAAATACCACCAGCTTGATTTACACTGTGTTGTGAAACTATTTGTCAAATATTGTTGTTCCTCTGAGAAAAATGTATATAACGTACCCCACCTAGAGTAAAAGTCTCCTGTGACCTTTATTAAGCTACGTGATTTCCGATATCTAAGGTATTATATTTATTGGAAAAAAAAAATAACAAAACGTAAGTATGAAAAATAAGCATGAAAAGAATCCGACCATGTCACAGTGGTATCCCTACCCCACCCCAAGGCCAATACTACTGGGCAGGATCTCTGGTTCCGAGTGTGATGTACTTACTGCCGATGTCCGAGGGGTTCAGAAGCAGCAGTAGCAGGCACGGCAGCAGCCAAGCGCTCTGCCCCCCAAAGTGGTCGCCCATGTCTTCCTTCGGCGGCAATGTCGACCAGGTCCGGGTTCTAATCCAGTCCCAGAGCTAAGGTCCTTGGGTTCAGATCCGGTTTCAGTCCCACAGGTGTTGTCGGTATCAGCTGGCCCCGATTCCCAGAGGTACAGTATTGTAGGGATCTAACTTTGGGTTCAGATTCGGTCTCAGCCCCACAGGTTCTGTATAGGTATCACTCAGCTATATCTGTGCTTCGATCCAGTATCACAGGTACTGTGGGTATCCGCTGGTCCCGGCTCAGATCTTTCTCACTCCCGCAGGTCCTTATAGAATCCTCCGGGCCGGACTCCGGAGTTCCGATCGATATCAGCTGATCCAGAGTTCCGATCCCTCTCTTAGTCCCAGAGCTACCAGAGTGATGCTGCAGTCGCTGCTGCTACCGCCGCCGCCTTTGAGGAGGTTCGGAAGTGATTCACGGGACTGGGAGGAATAACACAGGTTTCGGCTGGGAGGGCTGGAAAGGAGGCAGGGGCTTTACTCAGTTCCGACTCACTTATTATGTATGTGGTCGAGTCAGCGTCCCGCCTCCGGCTGTCCAGCCAGCACAGCCCCAGCCAGTGGAACCAAACCTCCGGAGACAATCCCGGGCCGGGTAGCGGTGTATACACAGTTTCTTACACTAGTAGACCCAGCGAGTTAGCATGAGGGAAGTCCTGATACACGGCCGCTGGGGAAGGGGGTGCTGAAGTTTGTAAATTACTCTTCCTTTACTCAGTTCACACGGTGTTCTCTGGATGCAGTACTTACTTGCATGGGGCGGAGTGCTCCTCAAAACTGGCTGTTACCGACTATCTCATCCCAGTGACAAAAACAAAACAAACAAGCATTTGTCAATCCCGAATGTTGGCTTGCTGGCATTGGTAGTGTATGAGTTAGAAGGCAGTGAAGTAACCCCCGAGACTGAAAGGCGTTGGAAGTGTGGCTTTGGGTCGGCAGTAACGCCATTCCACCTCACCCCGCCCTGCAGAAAGTGCAGGTGTTGGGGTGTGCATTGGGGTCTTCGGCCTTTATGCTCACCCCATTCCATAAGGAAATAAACTGACATGGGTGCAATATAGGAGAATGGGGTGAACGTTAGGGTGACATAACCCAAGGCACACCTCAATGCCTGTCGGTAGCTGTAGGGTGGGGGTAGAATTCTGCAAACATTATGGCTGACGAACCCAAGTTATGTTCCCGAGGCCTGTCAGTCTGTACAGGGTGGGCGTATGGTTGGAAACCTTAACGCCTCGGGTGTTTGTTGGCATTTTCACTTCAACAGTGGCTTTTTGGGACCTCACCTCATGAACAGTGGTGCTATCATTTCGTTACTCAATCCTGAAAGGTGATTTCGCACAGCAACTGTGCCATTGGGAGCCACAGGTGCGGAAACACATTTCGGGCAGGATGCAAAAAATGACATGTCTATTGCTCATGAGGAGGTGTAAAAAAATGGTGATGTTGAAAATCTGGAGAGAAAATATGAAACATTTGCAGACTTACGAGAGTGCGTAGATACTGCACAATATACGCCTGTACTGCGGTCATTTTTGGGATTTTGTTTACCACATTTTCAACATTGGCATTTTGGGACCTCTCCTCATGAACAGTGGCACTGTGATTTTGTTATTCTGTCCCAAAAGTTGATTTCGCATAGCGACCATGCTGATTGTGCGTGCCACAAGTGCGAAAACATGTTTTGGGCAGGATGTGAAAAATGGCAACTGTACTGTTCATAAGGAGATGTGCAAAAAGTTACAAGTGTGCATAGAAACTGTGCAACTCACGCTGGTAACGCAGTCATTTCTTGGAATTTTTTCACCAAATTTGCAACATGGGCTTTTTGGGATCTTTCCTTATGAACACTGTCACTGTGATTTTCGTTATCTGTCCCAAATATTGATTTCCCACAGAGACTGTGCCATTGTGTGCCAGATGTGCGAAAACACATTTTGGGCAGAATGTGAAAAATGACAGCTATACTGTTCATAAGAAGATGTGAAAAAATGGCAATGTTGAAAATCTGGATTGTAAATATAAAAAATTCTTGAAGATTCGTCTGTGGAAACTGCCTAACGCCTTCTAGTAACACAGTCATTTTTGATTTTTGGACCAAATTTGTAACATAGGCTTTTTGGAGCCCACCATGAACAGTGGTATTGTTGTTTTGATAATCAGTCCCAAAGGTAATTCCTCAGAGTGACCGTGGAAATCACCTTTTGGGAACGAATAACAAAATGACAGCGACTGATTTCATGAGGTGGGGTCCCAAGAACCCCATTTTGAAAATTTGGAGCCAGAAGTTGAAAAAATGGCCAAGATATCCACCTGAGTTGACCCCGCCCCATGCCATTTTACAGCTTACCGGCACTTCTTCAGTTCGTGGTCAGCTTTTGAAGAGTTCAGATGTCTCCCGCTCAACCGAAGATCACTGTGCCGTGCCTCCGGAGGTAAGTGTGGAGTGAGGGGGTGCGGGGAGGTGGGGTGTGCAGAGGGTGGGTGTGGGTAGAGGGAGGGGGGCATCGTGACCACAAGGGACCAGTTTCTGTTTTACAGGGGAAAAAAACCCCAAAAAACAGAACATTGGGGGAAGTTTTTTAACAGGTTTCACAAATACATTTGGGCATACTGGGGTGGGCTCCCAGTGTACCACCTGTTTTTTTTTGGGGGGGCTGAAGCTGATGGGGATTGGGCACCCCACCATTGGCAAAGAAAGCGTGTCTGTGTTTGGGGGGGAGCATGATGCTGAGGGGGATTGGGCACCCCCGTCGGCAGACAAATGAAACTAAGGCGACATTATGCCGATGGGGATTGGGCACCCCTGTTTTCAAACAAATTGAATTGGGAAGGGGGCATGCCGACCGGGGGATTGGGCACCCCCAAAGTCAGTTTTCTAGGGATTGTAAGAGGCGGATGGCGGGAGCCTCCAGCATATTTATTGAAATGTTTCACCAGGAACAGCGCATAATGGAGACGTGTCTGATTTGCCACTGCAATGATGAGCCTGTCTCTCATTGCAGCAGCGGATTTCTTTCAAGTTGGGGGCACTCTCTGAAACTGCTGTCATCGGCAGCATGCTCACTGATTGGCAGCTGAGGGACACACTGGCTAAAGCATCCCCTGGACTCACCACAACACTGGCATACCTTTGAAAGTGCTAGTACAGTGCTACTACTGCAAAATGTTGCTTGCGCATACGCACGCAAGCCAACATAAAAAAGGAGGGTAAGGTGCTTAAAAACAGAAATAAAAAGATTATCTAAAGAGAACAGGAAATCTGTGCTAATTTGGCTATTTACAGATATGAAAATTCACAACTCCAAAGGCTCCACATTTAACTGTACCAGAATAAACCCAAATATAAAAAAATGGTGTTTTCCACTGTCTTTTTTTTATGCACAACATTCTGCCTCAGTTCTCTTCATGGAATCAGTAATTTGGAGTTTTCATTATGTCAGAGTTTGTCTACAGAATGCTTAGCATGAGCTGTTGACCTATCAGAAGGTTACTCAGAGTTCTGCACACAAATGGTGACATAATTAAAATTCTGGATTACTGGTTCCATGAAGAGAACAGTAACAGAATGCTGCCCATAGAACCCAAACAATACAAACTATGGTTTTTCTCATTACTTTTCATTCAGGTAACCTTACACGAGGTACATTTAATTTCTGAAAACAGGAATATTATAAGCAGCTGCCAAGTAGAAATTATTTCCTGTCCTCTTTAAGGGGCATTTTCTCAACAGCCCAAACCCACAAGTTCCTGAATGCAGATGTTTTAACCCCTGGAAAGGGCACAGTGGTCCTTCCATTATGTGTGTTCCAAGCCATATATTTCCTTTGGCTGTGAAGGAGAACTGCCCTGAACCTGTAACTCATTGTCCCTTGTAGATGCCGATTTTTAAATATTGATTATATTACTGTTCCAGCTCTTCAGGCTTTTAAATTACCCTAGTGTGTATTTCTGACTTACACACAGGTAGTAAGTAAAAAGTACCATTTTAAAAGAATACACTTTATTTTTAAAACTTTGCTGTCCTACACTACAGCACGTAAATTGTAAGCAGACATTATCACAGCTGATAGACTCTGGTACATGTTAACAGAGAATACTACATTTTTACAGCGAGGAACCTCAATGCCCCAAACTCTGATACAACACTGGAAGGTGACCCGTACAGATATAAATCAATAAATATTTCCCACATAGAGTATACGATAGGCATAACTGCCATGAGCAGGGGTCAGTAATCATATCTGTTGCAAAATATCGTTCTCCCCTTTATGGAACCGTAGGGCTTGCTCCCCTGTAACCTACCTAGGATGCTAGTATGTTCTTAGATGTGACGTATATATTTATGTACATATGTTCAATGTATTTAAAGTGTAACTCTTTGTCATCTCTGTAACGTCAGTGGCTTTTAGTCCCAGGTTGTGTATGAAAAAGAGCTTTGGCTCATACACTTGCCTGGAAGACAAAAGTTTAAATTAAAAAAATAGTAATCATAGGCAACTTTGTCGAAAGGTGTGCAGATAGAAAACATTACGCAATGATCCAACACTGAATGACATATAGAATAATGGATGGGCAACAGTGAACAATAATGCTGTGTTCACTTCAAGAGGTTGTCATGACAACCTAGTAAAGCTTGAGAGCAAAGCTCAAGTGGTTTACTGATGTCTTGTTGTTTACTGTTGCCCATCCATTGACTTTTATAGTGTATGGGCAACAGTTAAACAATAACTGAGCACTTTCGCCTCTGTTTCAGACCCCCGAACGAGCCCCACTCTGTCCTGGTCCCCCGCTGTCACAGACTCAATCTTTTATTTATTAGTTTTTTTAAATAACTCATAAAGTGCCTACTGTTTCATCGAGGAGTCCGTGGTATCTATGTCCATCTTCGTTGCAATGGTACTCCCGGTACTGCACCCACAAGCAGGGTTTTGGCGTGTTTCATCAGCGTCACTGTGACAGGCGTTGGCAGCAGCAATGCATGCTGGCATTCCATGTTGTTGTACCATCGATGTGACATATTCAAGATGGTACAACAACACCTTGACATCAGATTGATGGTACAACAACACCTTGACATCAGATCGATGGTGCAACAAAAGTGTGAAATGATAGATTTCGGTAAATAATATCCCTCTCCCGTACACTATTATAACATAACTATTACAGGTATGACTATGTTTCCTCCACAGTGCACTTACTGCACTATGATTGGGAAGGTGGATGTACAGATAAGAGAAGAAAACTTGATTAAGATATTAAAGAGCAACTCTGCATTTCAGCATGTGCTTTCGTAAGTAAGATGTTTCAGCTGTTACACTTTACTGGAGAATACATTTTTTAATTTTCAATATTCATTTCCAAGATTTACAGCACATGTTGGTAGTCCCTCTAAAAAGTCTGTATAGAAAACATTTGAAAACATTTGCCTCTTACCTGTTAACCTCGCACTGCCTTTATTTATGGCATCATAGTGCTCACCATGACAACAGCCTGTGATGTCACAAACAGCAATTATGTGGTTAGCAGGGGAGAGTTAGATACATTTTGAAAGACTCTGTGAAATAACTGTTGCATTAGCTACAATATTTAGTAGACCAACAATAGGGGAAAGTAAAAAAACAAATAACTAGAAAACAATAAAGTTAAAACATAATTTGCATAAATCTGGTGTTTTTAAGTTTTTTATTATAATAGAAAGTTGCTCTTTATGGCTTATTGCAAGATTAACTGATGAATTAGACTTAATCTACATCCATGTTAAGACCCCCCCCCCCAAACCTATAATACAGCTTGTGGTGATGTCGGGCAGTAATCTGAAACAAGAAACTCAGCATCAGCAACTGTTTGGAAGTAGTTCAACAAATATGCAAACAGTTTGTCTTACAGTCTTTAAGGGTTCTGTGATATGATCCTGTAGCTATCGAGTGGTGAACAAGCATAATGGAAGTATCTCTACAGTTCGTGCTTCTGTGCAGTGCTGAAAAAACAAGCAAGTGGCACAAAAGTGGCTCCTCTGAGGTAGAGAAGAGGAAGGTTCCACTTGTGGGACTGCTTTGTGGCCATTTGGCTTCACCATCTTGCCTACTGTGTAAGCAGGACCCAGGGCTAATAAGTAAAATCACATGTGCTAAAACAATATTAGTCCAGCGCCCCAGATCCAATACACTACAGACCCTCCCAAGTGTGTGATTTATTTGCAGACACAAGTTTCAACAAAAAGCAGTTCGTACCTCCTCACAGACCATATGGCTCAGGGAGTTAACTTTCCTCTTCCTCTCCTTCAGATTCTTGGTCCTGTTTTTGGAACTTTTTCTTAAATTTTTATAGAAGCTTAGTGGCATCCTTGGGGTCGGACAGTTGGGATGTCTTTTTCCCATGTTATTTTTAAGCTTGCTGGTGTAAGCAAAGGAGGCGAACACCCAGCTGCCCCAGCCTAGTGCATGCCCCATCAAAGCTCTTGCGTTTCTGTCATGTCTCATAACTGAGATCCAGGAAGAGGTGGATCTTACTGTCCCTCCATTCCAATGGCCCTGCTTGTTTAACTTTGAACAATGGGTCATTTCACTCCAATACCGATTCCAGTACGACCAAAACGGTCTGAGGTTGTGCATCATTAGCAGGCAGTCAGCCGCTAGAGCCTAAAGGGGTGATCCAGTAGCTTTTTAAGACATTGAGGGCTGACTCTGAGCAAAGCTGATAGTGTTCAATGAGCCACAGTTTAATAAATTCTTTGAGATTCTATCCCTCGGTGCCCTCTGGTAGTCCCAATACTTGGACGTGTGTGTCTCTCTCTCTCTAAGAGTTTTCCAGTCTTCCATAGGAGATTCTTTTCTTTTATTAGTCCTGTGGAGACTGTAAGTGCTCTGTCAGCAGCCTGGGTGGCTTTTTGAGTATCTGGACTTTAAAAATGACTAAAAGTCATAGAAACATACAAACATGCGAAATTGCCAGCAGATAAAGGCCTTCTGGTCTACCAGGTCTGCTTGATTGTGCAGCTGGCAGCCCTATTCTGCAGATGCCCCTCCCTCACCCCCACCTTGACCCTTACCTTGTCCCATCCCCTTTTGAAGCAGCGCACTGTTCTACAGGTTACCACTTCCTCTGGCAATGCGTTCCACCCAGACACCACCTTCTCCATAAAAAAGTGTCTCCTCATTTCCCTCCTGAACCTTCCCCTTTCCAATCTCAGATCATGCCCTCGAGTGTCCCTCCCCCCTTAATTTGAAAAGCCTCTTTGTGCCTGTCTTATTTATTCCTTTCATGTACTTGAAGGTTTCAGTAATGTCCCCCCCATCCCTTCTCTCCTCCAGGGAGTACATGTTCAACTCCCTCAGCCTGCTCTCATAGGGTATGTCCCCTAGCCCATGGATCTCTTTGTTGCCCTGCGCTGCACCCCCTACAATAACCTGATGTCCTTCTTCAGGTACGGTTGCCAGAACTGCATGCAGTACTCCAGGTGTGGTCTAACCAGTGACCTATATAACGGCAGGATCACCTCCCCCCTCCTGGAGGATACAATCCAGCATCCTGTTGGCCTTTGCAGCTGCCTTTCTACACTGTGCTGAGTTATTCATTGCGCCCCTTATGATCACCCCCAGATCCTTCTCCTCCTCCTCCATCTTGACTAATGTAATTCCCCCCTAGCTGGTAGCCCCCTTTGGGTTTTTTTGCTCCGAAATGTAGCACCTTGCACTTCTTGGCATTGAACCCCTGCTGCCAAGTGTGCAACCAGGCCTCCAATTTTACCAGATCATCTTGCAACCCCTGCCACTTTCCTAGGTCATCCACTATTGCTCTCATCTTGGTGTCATCTGCAAACAGACTGATCTTGCTCTTGATGCCTATTGAGATGTCTGCTATGAAGATCCCAAACAACACCGGCCCAAGTACAGAGCCCTGTGGCCCCCCGCTTGTCACCGCCCTGGGAGATGAGAGCTCCCCTTCCACCACCACCCTCTGCTGTCTCCTCTGCAGCCAGTTCACCACCCATCCCACCATTTTGGCCCCCACCCCTGTGCCTTCCAGCTTACTTCCTAGCCTCCCCATGCGGCACCGAATCGAATGCCTTACTGAAGCCCAGGCACAGGACATCCACTGCATGGCCCCTGTCTAATTGTCTGGTTACCCAGTCATAGTACTCCACCAGGTTGATCTGACAGGATCTGCCTGAGACAGACCCATGCTGTCTACCATCCTGCAGCCCATTAGCCTCTAGGAGGTAAATCAGCCTCTCCTTCAGTATTGTCTCCATCAGCTTTCCCATGATGGATGTGAGGCTTACCGGTCTGTAGTTCTCTGGCTCATTCTTGGGGCCACTCTTGTGGAGAGGTACCACGTGTACCATCCTGCAGTCCTGAGGTACCCTCCCCAATTCCAGGGAAGCATTGAACAAGTCTGCCAAGAGTTCTGCCAGCTCCTTCAGCACCCTGGGGTGTATGCCATCCAGCTCCGGTGCCTTGCCACCCTCAGTGCCCTGAAGCCCTCCAGTACTCTGCCCACTGGGATTTCCCTGTCTGTCACCTCCCCCCCCCCTTGGGTACACCCCCCCCTTTCTCTATAGTAAAAACTGAGCAGAAGTATTCATTTAATGCTTCCGCTTGTTCTGCCCGTTTCCTCCCACGCAATTCCTCTTAATACTTACTATTAGGCAATCACGGCTAAACTGAGACTCCAAATTGATAGATATAATGCTAAATGGCTCCCGTACTTTTACTATATAGAAACTGGTGGGGAAAACGTGGCGTTGGAACAGCTTCTATCCTGAACTGAGGCATTGGTGGTGCGTGGTCTGCTGTAAACTATAGTGAAAAGGAGACTGATGGGGGCGGGGGGAGAAATAAAGAAAGACATAAACAAGAGGAATGTGTATCTGAGAATTAATAGAAGTAATCCTGTAAAGACCTCAAAGCTAACAGAATAACACTGAGAATATAATTAAACAATGAGCCAGTTGTAATTAATTATTTTTCCTTTATTACATTTGTTATAAAATGTTAATTTATAATTTACTGTTAAAAGTGTATTCATTTTTAATGCAAAGAAATAGGAAGAGTGATATATAATTAACACAGTGCAGTTGGACAGTAAATACTTTCAAGATGAGGGGTTCAGTGCAAAGAAGTGTAAGGTTATGCACTTTGGGGCGAAGAACCGAAGGAGAGAATACTGGCTGGGGAGGGGGGTTAAGCTGGGGATCACTGAGGAGGAGAAAGACCTAGTGGTAATGATAACAGGGACCATGAACAACACTGCCCAGTGTAGGAGAGCGGCTGCAAAAGCAAACAAAATGCTGGGGTGCATAGCGAGGGGGTTTTTGACCAGGTGAAGAGAGGTGATCTTGCCCCTCTTCAGGTCATTGGTAAGGCCGCACTTAGAGTATTATGTGCAGTTATGGAGACCATACCCAAAGCACGATATCAGGCTACTGGAGGGGGTGCAGAGGAGGGCAACAAAGATGATATGTGGAATGGAGGGGAGAGACTATGACAGCAGGCTGGGAGGCCTGAATATGTACACCCTGAAGGATAGAAGGGACAGGGGGGACATGATAGAAATGTTCAAGTATCTGAGGGGAATCAGTAAGGATGAGGCAGATGGGGTCTTTAAGCTAAGGAGGGAGATGGACACCAGGGGGCATGGGCTAAGAATAGAGGACGAAAGATTTAGGAGGGAAATGAGGAGACACTATTTCATAGAGAGGGTGGTAGCAAAATGGAACACACTACCAGAATGGGTGGCTTTATGTAAATCTGTGAACAGCTTCAAAATGGCATGGGACAGGGAACAGGAGAGAGTGAGGGTGGGGAAGATGGGGGGGGTGGCAGTGGGATGACAAAGGGGAGGGGGATGGGCCAGCTGCAAACTAGGGCTGCTAGCTGCACACTCGAGCAGACTTAGATAGACTGGGTGGTCTGTTTCTGCTGTCACATTCATATGTTCATATGATGATCTGGTACATTCTTCCCACTTCCATGAACTGGAGAATTTGGTCAGCAGTATTCATATACTTGTCAGATCAAGACCTCAGCAGCACGAAGTTGGACAGTATGAAAGGAGAGGAAAGAAAAACAATATATATAAAAGGAGAATTGGTAATTCTTAAACATTTAATCCAAAATATTTCTCTCCTGTAACAATATTAATTGAGATTTACTGTGAAACCTGTATCAATTGTTATTACGTGGCAAACTGTATCCATCCTGTATTGATGGAATATTATAACAAATATTTTGAAAAACCCAAATAAAATACAAGTTCAAAAAAAATAAAAAATCCTTACTATTTGGTCCTTACAGCTCCTTTTCTCCCTGATGTACCTGAAGAAGTCCTTCTCCCCCTTCTTAATGCCCTGTGTCAGCCTGAGTTCCCTAAACACCCTGGCTGCCCTGACTGCCCTTGTCACCTCCCTCGACTCCTTCAGGTATTCCTTTCTGTCCTTCCCTCTCCCTGTTATTTTGTATCTTCTAAAGGCAGCTCTTTTCTTCCTTATTTTTTTCATGAACCCCCTGCTTATCCAGCTAGGTTTCTTGGCCCTAGCCATCTTACGTTGGACCCTTGTACATGTTTCGATTGCCTCCACGATTCCCAGTTTAATGACCTCCCACTTCTGGTTAGTGTCCATATTTGGATGAATTCTGGCCAGATACCCCTGTATTGTTTCTACCATCCTCCCGAAGCCGGCCCTCCTGAAGTCTAACACCCTTGTGCCTGTTCCTACTCCCACTTTTCCCATGTTTATCATGAACCACACTGAGTGGTGGTCACTCCCTGCCAGCAGTTCCTCCACCCCCAGCTCCCTCACAAACTCCCCATTTGCCAGCACGAGGTCTAGGGTGTTCCCTAATCTGGTTGGCTTATTGACCATTTGTAAGAGGAAGCTGTCCTGGAAGGTGTCCAGAGTACTTGCTCCCACCTATTCATGGTGGCTGGGGTACGCCACTCCATTACTGGCAGGTTGAAGTCCCCACAATCACGTGCTGCCCTTCCCACAGGTCCTTCTGATCTGTCCTGCTAGTTCCCAGTCTAACTCTTCAATCCGACAGGGTGGATTATACACCACTCCCATCCTGAAAGTCCTATTTTTGGAGTCCTGGAGCTGCAGCCATATGACTCCATGCCGCCCTATTCCCCTTCCTCCTTGACACTCTTCAGTCCTTCCTTTACATACAGCACCACCTTCCCCCTCCTTTCCCTTTTATCCTGTCCCTCTGAAATTTCCTATACCCTGGTACTGCTAGGGCCCAGTCACAGTAATGGGTGGCCCATGTTTCAGTTATGGCCTCCGTGTCCACCTCCTCATCTACCATGAGAGCCTGTAACTCTGCTGTTTCGTTCCCTAGACTCCCAGCATTCAAGGTTACCGCCCTTCACCCCGCTTCCTTCCCCCTCTCCCTCCTTTTCCCCCTACTTGCTCTCCCTTTCTAGCAACTCCTCTTATACTCTCCCTACATCCCTAAGTCCATTGCTGCTGGTATGGGGGTAAGGTCATTCGGCATCCCTTCCTTTGGATCCTACATGACTCCTGCCCACTTGCTACCCCAACATAGAATCTGTTGGCAGATAAGGACCATATGGCCCACCTAGTCTGCCATTAAAGTCCTCCATGCATTTGTGTGTGGACCGGACTGCCTTTAGCAGAGCAGCCTTGGTGGGCAGGGAGGGAGCCTCATCAAAGAACGGCTGCTTTGCATCTTTACTGCTGCCTGGGGTCTGCTCCTTTGTCTGGGCTTCCTCTCCTCACACACCTTCTTGTTTGTTCAGGCGCACCATACCAAATTCCCTTTCAGTAAAGTGATGCAAACATGGTATTGTTTGATTCCACTTGACGTCCTCCATCTAATGCTGTCATTCATTTTCAAAATATGACACTGCTTCAGTATATGACACTTGGGAAGCAGTAATCTGTGATTTTAGCTTTTATAAACTGTAGAGCCTCCAGGAGTTGCTACTCCTTGCTCTTTGGCTGGCTACGACCCCCCCCCCCCCCGTGAGTACCAGTTTAAATCTGTATGATGTAGTTTATGTCCTCGCTCTGTTCTTCCATTGTTGGCACAATGCATCCCATGTTCTGCTGTAGAACTCTGTGGTTCAGCAGGACAGAAATACACCATATAGTTCTAAAATGGTTCATAACAGTAGACTGTAAAGCAGAAACAACCACAGGTTACTAAAAGTCCAGTATTAATGGAACAATAATAGAACTGGAAGCAGTGCGTTTAAAAACACAGAAACATAGATGATGACCACAGAAAAAGAACAATATTCCATCCAGTTTGTCCATGTTACCCTATCACACCCTGGGACCTATTGTTTCTGTGGGGTCTTTGCTTTCACTGTTCCCTTCTTGTTCTCCGTGTTTCCACATCCCCCTTCCTGCTCAGTAGATACTTTACCGTTGACCCTGTCTCTCAGCTGTGTTTGAAGCCGTTTGTGGTTCTGGCACCCACTTCCTCTGCCCCAGACGATACCATGACTCAGCCACTCTTTCTGTAAAACAATACATAGATACATAGACAGTGTCAGCAGATAAGGGCCTATGGCCCACCTAGTCTGACCATTTGAGTTTGTAACTTCAGTTTATGTTTTCCTAGAACTCTGTTGCCCCTTACCCCTGACCTCCAGAATTCCTTTATGTCTATCCCATGCATTCTTAAATCCCATGATTGTTTCAGCCCCCACCACTTCCTCAGGCAGGGTGTTCCACTTGTCCACCACCCGTTCTGTGAAGAAATTCTTCCTCACATTTCCTCTGTATCGTCCTCCCTCCAACTTCATCCCATGCCCTCTAGTCCTGGAACATCTTTTTCGCTTAAATATTACGTTAATATTTCGCTTACAATATAAATAAATAAATATGTCCTCACATCCTTTTTAAACCTTGCCTCCATTAACCACCTCTCGTAACCCTGTGTCCTCAAACCCAGCTTCTAGTGAGAAAAATTACTTGCAGGTTTAACGTAATTCTTCTTTAAGGGCAGCTAAGGACTCCTGAAGAACTTTGAAATATAACACAAAAAATATAATATTTGGACACAATTCAGCTTCTATGTCACATCAGCGCAGCGTTTTCCTGTATTATTTTCCTGTTATGTTTATTTTTATTTTATAAGGCACATTTTTGTGTAACCCCCCTGCAAATGGGGGTTCCCAAAAGACTTCCAGGAGCTTGCTTGAATGCTCCAAGCCTGAATGGTGTTTGGCGTTTAAGCCATTTATCAGTGAGTGTTTTTAGAACCTCTGGTACTGTCTCTTTAAGAGCTGTCTGCTTGCAGACATAATTAGTTTGTATGGGGGACTGTGTGTTTCTTTGATTGAGTACCACTCAAGCTGCTGCCAATTCACTTCATTTTTGCAGTCACTAGGAGTGCAAAGGGAACCTATCTGAAAGATGTAACTGTTTGCCAGAAATTATTTAGAGTAATAATGAAATTACAGTTTGTCTAACCTGCTTTCTTTGCAGTCAGAACTGTGTCTGCTAGTTCCCATTCTAGTTTTGAACTGCTGAACTGGACCAATCAGTGTGGGGTAAGCTAGCTCTAAATGGTGCCTTGGACGAATCAGAACTTGGACTCATAATCTGAGCCAGCCACAAGAGGATTGTATGGGCAGTGACTCTGGGAGATGTAGTTTAGACTTCAGTGCCTTTTTGGACCAACAGCAGCAGTCTATTGTGAGTGACAGCCAATCCAGTCAAGAACTGGGAGGAACTCAAAGGAAGTGCCCGGTTTTGTCGGTTGGAGTTTCAGTTGAGCTTTGGCAGTGAAGAAGGAAGGAGCCCTGTGCTTTTTCAGTGTGCAGTTTTAGTCAAAAAACGTGTGTAAGGCCCAGAGTTCCGGTCTGCAGCTTGTTAGGACTGAATCCGTCCTGTGAAAAGAATCAAAGGATCTCTGAAGAGTAGAAACCAGGCTCACCCTGTAGAAGACTGGAGGAATTGCTGAAAATTACACTGGTCTGTCAGGAACTGAATCTGCTGTGTGTTCTCCGGTATTGTGCAGTAATTGCGATCGGATACAGATGCAGCCTGCCTGGTATAGTGCTTTCTTTTATATGGATGTGTGAAGAGGTTTGTGCACCTCAAGTGAGCCCTGCTGACATTGAAGGACCCTATCTTATTTGGAGGTCGTGAGTACTAATTCAGGGTCGCCTGTTGAATTGCCACATTAAATCCAAATGGAATTACTGTACTGCTGACTGTTTAATTCTCCTTTTCTCTGTGTGAAAGGGCCCCTACCAGCTGCCACGGTTTGGACTAGCCACTAGGGCTTGGGTACCCAGGGACAGTAACTGATAGGGATAGGCCTGTGCACAGAGCCATAAGTGAATTAATAGAGTGATAAGCTAGTTAACCTGATTTCCCCTGTCCTTGTTATATCCCCTAAATAAATCAGAGCTGCTTGTTTCAGCAAAGTTATACTGCCTGAGGTATTTGTTTATGTTAAAGTACTGTACTGTGATTGTTGCACTGTATCTCATTTCACAGGAGGTCCCAGTGCGGAACCAGACCTGGGGTAAGTGTATACTGTGAAGGTAATTCTGATATATTGTGTGGGCCACTAGTGGGAAGAAAGGGGTTGCAGTGTCCCAGAGGGCTGTGACCAAGTTAGTTTAACTATTGCAAACCCTGACCTCTGGGTGGAGGCACCCGCCATTGGATCCAGGCCCCTCAACCTGTTAGTGGCAAATCAGGCAGGGGTAGTAGCCCCTGGGATAGCGCCATCTAGGGTTACATTTGTATTTGTGTTGATGTATTGCTAAACTGTACTGCCATTTGTGCACTGTCACGCTGGCCATTAATATCTGCATATTGATTGGCTATAATCTATGTCACTGCTACTGTTCTAAGTTCAATAGTCTGTCCCTTTTTGTTGTTTTGTTTTTATTACTGCACTGTCTCCCCACCCCCACATGCATATAGAAATAAACTGCTGCCAGCTCACTATGTTTTTCTTCGATATATCTTCGAAATAAATAACTAATGAAAAACATAAATACATACGTACATACATATTACTCTTATTTATTTATTTATTTATTGAATTTTGTTGACCGGGTAGGCCCACTGGGTCCCGGAGGTCCCTTTTTCAGGGGCAACCTGGGGGTAAACACTACTGTACAGGTACATAGAAACAGTAAAAGCAGGTAAGAGCTGTAAAATTAACATACAGGTTAACAGACAGTACAAGTAGGTAAGCAGGGCTGCAAGCTTGCATAAATTACAAATGGTTTCTTCTTGTGACATCACAGGTATTCACAAGACAACCGACTGTGACAGTATAACAGAGAAGTATGATCTCAAGTGGAGAATAAGCTGTAGGGGCCGATAAACTGGAGGGGCTAAAGATCCCGTTTTTATGAAGATTTGATCAGAAATAAATAATGGGGAGGAGAACCCTATGGGAAATATATAAATGCTGAATTGTGTCTAAATACTGCATCATGTTTTCCAAAGTTTTTCGTGAGGCTTAAACAGCTCTTTAATTAAAAACAGAACAAAAAAGCTGTGAGACTGACTCAACCAAGCAACAGAATAATAATAATTTGTACAGTCAATTCCACTTGTATGCCTTTCGGATATATGCCATTTTCGGTTGTATGCCCGTTTTATCAAAGTCCCAATCCCCTTCCTGTTCCCGCAATATAAATGTGTCCTGATGTATGCCTTGACAATTTTGGTTGTATGCCTGTTTTATTTACTGCAGCTGTGTCTAAATGAAGCTCTAAATGAAGCTCCAGATTACCGGAGTATGTGTTAATTAATTAATTACGGGTAATTGCCATCAGCGGTTTCCTGTTAATACAGCAGCTTACCACTAACACCTCATGCAGCAATGGAAAAAACCAAAAGAAATGTGCTATCTCTTGCTCGTAAAGCTGAGCTTCTTGAAAAATCAGAATTGCCTGGTGTTACAAGAAAGGATCTAGCAGCTGAATTTGGCATGGACATTTCCAGTGTTGGGCGTTTTATGTGGTCCTGAGATCAGATCCTGCATGAGTGGAGTCGAAGTGGCAACACAAACCGAAAAAGAAAAAGTGATGGCAAGGATCCCCAGGTGGAAGAGGCGCTCCTCAGGTGGTTTACTGCCTCCCACGACCATGGTGTTCCTGTGTCTGGCATAATGTTGATGGAAAAAGCCCGCAGCATGTCCCCAACGCTGGGTGTACTGTTCGAGCCAACTACAGTCTGGCTCTCCAGGTGGAAAGAGCGTAACAACATCTGTTACAGATGGATCCATGGTGAAAAGGCAGAGAATGGTACCGCAGCTGCCGAGGAGTGGATCCGTACTGTTCTGCCCACCCTACTACAGGAGAATGCCTCTATTGACATTTTTAACGGTGATGAGACAGCCTTATTTTTCAGAGCAACTCCTGATGGCACACTGGCCTTTCGTACACAAACACCAGCCGGTTACAAGAAAACAAAGGACCGTGTGTCCATAATGGTGCGTTCAAACTGCACTGGTACAGAAAGCTCCCACTCCTTGTAATCGGACGCTCTAAAAAACCCAGATGTTTTAAAAGCATCAATGTAGAGGCACTACCAGTTCACTATCATGCCAACTCAAATGCCTAGATGACGGCTGACATTTTCCATGAATGGCTAAAAGACCTTAACAAAAAAATGAGGTTTAGAAAAAGAAAAATTGTTATGCTTGTTGACAACTGTCCTGCCCATAAAGCAATTAACCTGTCCCATATCAATTTAATTTTCCTTCCTCCTAACTGCACTGCCCTGATCCAACCTATGGATCAAGGGGTGATACACAACCTAAAGGTCCATTACCAGAAATCGATTGTTAATCGTCTGCTGGATGACATTGATGGATCCATGGACATGTTTAACGACAAAGCACGAAAAATGACAATTCTCAATGCAATACACCTCATCCACTATGCGTGGAATGAAGTTAAACCCCAAACTATCCAGAACTGCTTTATTAAAGCCGGGGTCATTCATGGAGAGACCCAGGGTACAGACAAAATTGATCCACCAACCGGAATGCAGGAGTCTGACTTTGTGGATTACGTGACCATGGACGCAGAGGAGCCGACTTCTGGTGTTGTGACAGATGAGGAACTCTGCAATGAAATCCTGACACAAAACGCACACACAGCAGAGGAGGAAGATGAGGAGGGGGAGCAGGAGCCAGTGGCCGCCACAGAGGCTGATGCGGCAGATGGTACGAAAATTCGGGCCAGGTTGCTGCGAGGAAATTAAGGAGTATGAGTGATTTTACACTTTTGAAAAACAACTGGAAATGTTAGCAAGTTGAGGAGCCAAACAGCAATTGATAGATAAGTGGCTCAAGCATTACACAGAAGCAGATGCTGTCGCGGAAAATGACACTGCTGTAAGCACAAACTGCATTGACTTGTGATCTTTTTTAAAATTACTTAACGTACTGCACTGTACTTAATTATTGCAGTTCTTATTTTAAATTTATTCATGTCATCTATCAAGGTTGGCTTCTGCATAAATAAAATGCAATTAGCAATTAAAATAGTGTGCGGCTGATTCTCATGCATACTAGCAGCTGTTCGAAATTCGTTCTCGCGCTTGTATGCCGTTTCGGATATATGCCCATTTTTCTGCTGTCTGCGCCAGTGGCATACAAGCGGAATTGATTGTATTTATATAGCATAGTGCTTTTGATACACATGTGTATCCCAAAGTGCTTTACAAATAATGAGAGACATAGGGAGTGAGGTGACAGCAAATGTGTAGTGGATGTCATTCCGCTGATCAACACCCACACACAGCCTTGGACAACTGTCTGACCTGGTTTATGGAAAGGGATGCTGGACAGGACAACAGGGAAGATCTTGGGTTCTTTTATTTCCTCCTGGATCCTCAACAGGAGAGTACCAGAGATGGGCAGAAGGGACCTTTGTTTAAGATGTTATCCAAAGGATAGAAAGCCGTAACAATACAGCACCTGCCCCCCCCCCCCCGTACTGCACTGGAGTGCCAGAATTTCGGGTATGAGCCTGAGCCCTGGTGTGGGACTTGAATATACAACCTTTTGGGTATCCTCCCATACCTGCTCATGTTTCTGACTGTTCCTTCACTTTCTCCTCTCCAATCTCCCTGGCACCCCTCCTTCAGCATGCCTTCCATACTCCTCCTGCTCCCTGCACCCTAGTTAATGATATTAAGTCTAATTTTTACTCCTCCTCCTCATGTTTTAAATAAGTAATAAGCCACAACAGGGTGTGCATTAATGGATTTTAATACACGCCCCAGGGGCATAGTAAGGCACGAGGTCAAAGGCTAAGGATCCTACGCCCCTGGGAAGTGCATTTTAAAATCCTTCAGTGCACACCCTGGAGTAGCTTATCACACTTATAAAATGGCATAGTTCCATCAGTAAGGACCTTTAAAAAATTTAAATTATTTTTAATTTAAAAAAGTTATGTTTTAAATATGTTTGCAAATAGAAAGCTAAACTTAAACAAATAGTCTCTGTCTTGTATTCTCTTTAGTGTACCTGTATTACATCAAGGCAGCAAGTGGTGCTGTGGCGCTGTGAGCCCAATTTGTGCTTCCAGTGTAAGATGTCTGTGTCAGATTGTTTGAGCCTTTTTTGGTATAATGAAGACCCCCCCCCCCCCAAGACTCACAGCAGGAGCCAAGGCAGGGAGCTGAGTCGGCGGTTCGAAGACCCCACCCTTCACAGCAGGAGCCAAGGCAGGGAGCTGAGTCAGCAGTGATAAGGACGGACTCAGGAGTTGTCAGCTCATACCAGAGAACAGTTACTGGACACCCTTCTACTAACCTAGATCTGCTCAGTGCCATGATACTGGCCTGATCTGTCTACAGCAGCACGTAACCGTTAAAAGTGATGCTTTCCCAGCCCCTGCAAACTGTTCGAATGGGGCCGGAGGGTTTTTCAGCAGGGGACACATTTCTGCTACCCCATACCCAAACAGGAGCTCAATTGCTCTCCCAGCCCTCTGGAACTGTGTTGGTTTTGTGGAGAAGAAGCAGACTGGGAGAACGAGCGAGCAGCTGCTGAGAAACCAGATCTGCGACTGAGTCCCTGGTCTGATGCAGTGTCAGCCTGACAGAGAGAGAGAGATCTGTAGGTGGTTCTAAAAGGAAGCTGGTAGGAGACCGCGACCGGGACGCAAGTTTTCTTGTTAAATGTTATGCCAATAGGGGTGAGGATCATGTAATTGGTATAAAGTAGAGAGAGAGTGAGAGTGAGTAGGCATGCCAAAATTCTGGCACTCCAGTGCAGTGGGGAGGGGGTCGGGTGCTGTATTGTTACGGCTGTCTATCCTTTGGATAAGATCTTAAACAAAGGTCCCTTCTGCCCATCTCTGGTACCCTCCTGGTGAGGATCCAGGAGGAAATAAAAGAACCCAAGATCTTCCCTGTTGTCATTAAGCACAGTAATCTGTTGTGTCGGGGAGAAATCGGATTGCCTTGCTCTCCAGCTCCACCCTGCCCCCTCCGTGGTAGCAGATGATTGAGGAAAAAAACTGTTGTTTTTGTCAAAGGCCACTTGTATACATTGGGGAGCAATGTTTGATACTGTCCTGTGATGCTGGCAGAATAGTTTGTGTTGTAAAATATTGTGTTTACTTTACAAGCCACACATTATTTTGAAATTTGGTGGTAGTAAAGGCAGTATTTTCAATATGGTGGCTACTGTTTTTTTTAACTTGCTGTTTGGAGGAAAGTTTTGTGATATTCTATGGTAAATGGTTGTTATTGGGGACAAATGAGATTCAGCAGCTGACAATGAATTTATAGAGATTTAATGTACTATTAGTTGACATCTCTCGGCCAATGAAATTACAAGCTTTTTTCTTGCCATTTTATAAATGTATTAATTATGTAAATAATCTTTTGCAGATAAAGCTATGTAGCCTTTATTATTGTATGTATTTTGAAATAACTCATAGCTTTTTTTGTTTTGTTTATAGCTTATTATTTATGCTGTCTTATCATCAGTGTGGCTCCTTTCTGGCAGGAAGCCCCTGCCCCGTACCCAGCCATCTCTAGCTCTTACCCCCTTCAACCCTCGGGCTACCCCCAGAGATTGGGACTAGTTGGCTGGTCAGTCCAGGGTGTTAATCCTCCTTCCTGAGGACCTCCAGGGTGGGTGACTAGTCAGCTGGGACGATTACACAGCCAGCAGTTTTCAACTTTTGCAATTCTCCTCATCCCATTTAAGGCCACCAGTGCACATCGGGATCTAAGAGAACGCTCATGCAACAGTGCAGTGATGTAAATCCCGACCAGCGTCCTCCCCTCGCACAGCATGCCTTCACTGCACTGTCACCCGGGTGGCAGTATTGCAGTGGAGGCAGTGACCCTCCCACCCCAGAGGAGGAAAAGAAGGAGAGCAACCTCTGGGATGCTCAATCCTCCTTTCCTTGGAAATCCCTCTGCGAACAGGGCTCGTTCCTGAACCCAGGTTACCAGCAGTGTGGGTAGCAGTGCTACCACTGCACCGATGAGCCAGATAGTTCATACAACCTTTGACTCTGCCTTAAAGGGACACATTCATGCCCAGTGGTGATCATCATAGTTTGCAAGTACATGAAAAGCTCTTTCAAATGAGGCACGGGCTCACCTGTATCTGGTAGTACTCCAGAGATACAGAAGACTGGGTCTGTTCAACATTAGTACTACATTGCAGCCCTCTGTAGAAGATGGTGATGTAATTGAGGAACAGCTAGTTCCCTGATGACATCACAATGTTCTACAAATGGCTGCAGTGTAGCATCAATGTTGAACAGACTCTGCCTTCTGTATCTCTGGAGTGCCTCTAGACACAGGTGATACCAATACCTTGTTCCTCATTTGAAATAACTTTTTATGGGCTTTCCACTATGACAGCCACTGCATATGAATGTTTCCCTTTAATGTTATTGCATTTTCATTTTTACTACTATTTATTCTGTACCCCTTCACAACTCCTGCTGCATCTGGAAATAAGTCTTGGCATGCAGCTTCCCTTTCCTGGCCAAATTTACCACTAGCCTTAGAAATGTCAGTTGCTCCCAACAATTTTAAAACCTGCAAAGTCTTAAGTTACCTAAATTGAAGGGAATGCAAACTTTTTTTACTTTTTTATTATAATTGGAAATGTGGCTGTTTGCATAGTTTCCTTTGCCTCCTCGCTGTACTTCTTCATTTTTCACTTTGAAATATTAATTTTCCCCTTTTTTAGGGTCCCTAGTTGCATCTGTGTTTGTCACACCTGATATTAATTTATATATCATTTAATAATAATTACTGATCTGTTCTGGAACCCGGTTACTTGCGTCACGAGGAAGCTCACAGAGCAAGTTTCAATGCAGGGCTCTTTCTCAGCTGATGTCACCAGGTTCTAAAATGGATCAGTAATTTTAAAAATTGAATTTCAGGCAGGAAGCAAGAAAGCATCAACAAGGGACTGTAAAAAAGGAAATTGTAAGAATATTTTCATGTAACAAAGGAAGTAGGGCCCTTGGGATGCTAGACACAGGGAAGTCTTATAAACACCGGTATGTCTTTGCATATCATACCTATTTCATTCTTGCTTATGTTTGTATTTTATCCTTTGGTAACCAGGTATGGCCCACTGGTCACAGGGCCCATTCACAGAGGGGGGGGCAGGGGGAGGTTAAATTACTTGCTCGGGGTCACACACTTATGCAAGTAGAAGTTGTGGGGATCAAACCCAGGTTTGTTGGATAAACCAAGCTCATTCACAACTCATTGCTCTAATCTCTAGGCTATTCTGTCAGCTTCTATGGAGCAAAGCGAACAGACCTGATGGACCTAAAGTCTCTTCTTGACCTAAAATTACAATGTCACATATGCCCAAAAGTCCAGTTATACTAAACAAGTAATGAAAGGGTTATGTATCCATGAAAGTTAGGATCGGAGCTTGTGTTAATAGAGTTTGTTTTTCAATACATGACCAGCTTGCAGAATTCATAGCATGAGACTGGTTATAAAATGGCAAGAAAAATGTAGAAATCTCATTGGCCAAGAGACAACAGCTGACTGTACATTAAATCTCTATATACACACACACAGTCATCCTGGTCCTAAACCACATTACACAATGAGCAAATAATTCCTCCTACAATCAGAACTATCTTCCAGTAGTCCCTCTGCAACCAGAACTGATCTTTCATCACAAACATGGCTGCTACCTTTACACTGTAAAAACCTTCAACTGGGCCCTAAAAATAAGACTACCTTAAATAAAAAATAAAACAGATTAATTAAATGTTGTTTCCCTGATCATCACACTCTCTTTACAAACACATTAGAAACATTAAGTATTGTTTATAGTTTTCATTACAACTGTTTCTTTACTAACAGTGAAAATTCCCCCCTCTGTCTTTACCTGCTCATCAGGGAAATCTCTTCTGCTTGCCCTGACAGTGAAATAATTGAGTCACTGGCTCTAAAACAGGCCTTTGTTGTCTGTGTGTGCAGTACGTTAGGAGAGTAACATTCTAACAGCAGAACTGAGCAGAATTTTGAATCCCTGCATTCCATGGTAAACATTCCATGATAAACATTCTATGTCTTGAATGAGTGGAAAAAACAGAAAAAAAACAGGATGAAGAAAGTAGACAATACAGTAATACTTTATAAACAAAGAGAAAAGGTGGGAAAACACAGTTACATAGGTAGAGGCAGACACAAACTGCTCAAATAATACATTGCTGTCCCTCCAACTCACTGGTTTAGCATTTTCAGTGAGTTGCTATTCAATCAATTTTACCACTCCTCTACCCAAGTCTGGGAACTATTTATTACCATATTTAAGTAAAATAACATAGAGGATAATGGCTGGGGATCAGGTGATAACCACGCTGTAATCACCTTGAGTGGTTGCTAGGGCAACATGGTAAACCTCGAGAGCACAGCTCGAGAGGTTTACTGTAGCCCTAGTAACCACGAGAGGTGATTTCAGTGTGGTTGTCACCTGATCACCAGCCATCATCTTTTATAGTGTATGGTCAAAAAAAACACTGTTTGCATTCTATATGTGAGAATTATGGAACTGTGGTGCATTCTTTTTTGTTGTGCCACTGTTTGGAAGTTCTGAAATGTGGTTAACAACTTTTAAAGTTCTAAACAGTGCATAACAAAGCTGTGTAGCTGCTGATTATGGTGGTTAATTGGCACTTACTATACATTATATACTGTTATTAAATCTTTAATAATATGCCCAGAGTTTTGTTTCATTGCTATAGAAATAGTTGTTACCCATTTTATAAGAGCAGTAAGACACTTCAGGGTGTGGATCGTTGATTGATAAGAGCATTACCCAGCCGCTGTCATCACTCGGTGCAAGCGCCTCGTGCCTAACAATGCACCTGGGGTGTGCTATTATCAAGCAGCAACCCACACCCTGTTGTGTCTTATTGCTTTCGAAAAACACCGAATGGTTGAAATCATAACACACCGGGAACTGGAATACATCCAGAGACAGAACAGTTCTGGAACTGGAATGCCAGAACCAGCAGGAATGCAACAAGTGGAACGGTTCCAAAATCATTCCAGTTCCAGACACAGAATGTACCTGGAACTGGTGCTCTGGAACTGGAGTTACCTGGAACCACACTGGAATTCTGGAATTACACATGTTCTGCATAGGACTAGGATAAGTATGGCGGACTTCTCTTGCCCTCCTTTGGAGGAAGAGAAGCAGCTGCTCTGTATATGGAACTATAAATGCACTTTACCATGCATCGTGTGGACTCATTTCACAGCCTTTTGGTTTCTTACATACTATGTCATTTAGATATGAACAGTGTTTCCCACTGGGACGTATCGTAAAGCATTAGATGGTCAAATCAAGTCTATTAGGGGAAGTGGTACCCTCACTGTAGTTGCATCATTCAAAAGTAAAATCTGGTGCATGTGCATTTAAATGTATGCTTCTTTATTAACACAATAAACATATCTTTTTTTTTTTTAAAGAACAAGGCAGCAACATGTTTGCTGTTTTTATAAGTAGCCCAAGTCTGGTTAATCTCAAGGGGGGTTGTGATATTTTGGCCTTTCAGAGTTTTTTACAACATTTTAAAATTGCTGAGGGTTACATGGGTTTATTCATTGTTTCATTCTCTGTAGCATTCCATTTTGCATTCCTGGCTTGCCTTGGATGTGTATTGTTCCTATATTTTTGCCAGCAGAGCACCACCATGTTACTTCTTTTAGCTGCCTGTCCCAGCGCCTACTGTTTTCATTAAATAACCTCAATAAATTAGCAGTAATCTAAGTAGAAAAGCCCTTCCTTCTTTTTTCTTTTTTTTAAGGGAGCTATATCTGTCATTGACTCACATTACTTCTTTATGACATGCAACCCCCTCTACAAATGGGGTTTCCCAAAAAGTCTTCCTTGAGCTTGCCTAAATGCTCACTGCCGGGCTGGTGTCCTGCGCTTTAGCAGTTTAAATGTGATTACCAGAGCCTTTATAGCCTCTGTGTACTGTTTCTTTAAGAGCTGCCTGATTGCGATTTAAGTAATCTGAGAGGGAGCTCTGTTGAAAGATGTAAATATTTGCTGAAAATCATTTAGAGTGATAATGTAGTTTGTTTAACCTGCTTTCTTTGTAGCAAGGACTGTTTTGTTTGTCTCCACTATCTTGGTCCTGGACTCTAAATGGGACCAAACAGTACTGGTGGGACCTAAAATGTAGCCGGACTACAGGAGCTGTCGAATTAAAAATCTGTAGGAACTGTAGTTTGGAGCTTTTTTGCTCCTTTTTTGCAACTGAAGGGGGAGCTCTTGCTTTGACTGACAACCAAATCAGCCAACCAAATCTTTTAGATCTTGGGGAAGTCTAGGGCTGCTTGCAATTTTCAGTTAGTTCTGAGCTGGGAAGTGAACTGAGAGGAGCAGAAGTGATTCTGAACTGCAATCCTGAGTGGATTCGCATGGGAATACTGTGAAAGGGTTGAGTTTGTCTTGCATGTCTGCCTGCTGCTCCTGAGAGGGAGAAAGGATAATTATTTTGGACTAAATCCAAGTTTGTGTGACTAAAGTAAGCTACTGAAGTGGGCCAGGCTCAACCTGAAGAAGACCGAAGATTTTGCTGAATGTGATCGCCTGTCAGGAGTTCCAGCTACCCCTAAGCTCCCGGTGTGTGCAGAGACTTTGCGATTGTGACCGGGGAGTGCTTTGCCTGGTACAGTAGAATTCCTGTACATGTAAATGTGCTATGAGCTGCTAGTGGGTTGTGAGTTTGTTCCCCACTGTGTGAACTGTGTTCTGATTTCTGGAAGCTGTATCCAGCCCCAAACAGACTGCATCTGAATTTGTCTCCACGTGATCTGGGCTTTGCCAGACTGGTCCAGCCAGACTACCCACTGCACAGAGAAGCCATCGATGAGAGACCTGCCTGGGGATCAGCCACTGCACCACGCTTGAACAGGAACGATGCTTCTGCGACTTGTGTGGGCCCTGCTTCTGCTGGCATTCCAGATCAACCACCTGCAGTCTCAGTTTTCATCCAGCCTGTGTCCAGGCTTGGGTATCGGGAGTAAATACCAGGGTAGCTCCCTACAACAACAGCTTAATCTGAGTGTGTCATCTGATTGTCTTGTTGTTTCATTTCCTTTACAAACTGAGCCCTCTGGCTCCAAATTACAAATACTGTGTACTGTGCATGTTGTGTTTTCCATCACAGGGCCCCGACCAGCTGCAGCCCCGGGCAACAGTCCTGGCTAGCCCATCACTTCTGCACCTGGGTACCCAGAGGTGTGACTGTGTGGGGGGGACTCAAAGCATATGTATAACTACTTGATTGATATAACCTTTAAGTTAATTAACTTGATTTTGCCCCTCCCTTGTTCAAGTCACCTGAATAAATCAGATCTAACTTTTTCTGCATGTAATCTGACTGTGGTTCCAGTTTGTGTTCAAAGTACTGTACTGTTACTATTTGCTGTGCATAACCTTGTTTTATAGGGGGTCCCCAGGGTCAAGCCAGAGGAACCAGCCCTGGTGGTAAGTGCAGACAATGTGGGTACTTGTGTGGTATACCAGGGGTATTGTGAAATGATTATTGTACAGTGTTCAGGCCACTAGAGAGGAAAGAGGGGTTACAGTGTATCGGAGGGCTGTGCCCAGGTTAGCTTGACCACTACCAACCCTGATCTCCGGCTGGAGGCACCCATTTCAGAACTCAGGCCCCTTAACCTGCTACTAGCCAAGCAGGCAGGGGTAGTAGCTCTTGGGACAGCGCCACCTAGGGGCTACAGACAGACATTGCATGGCGATAATAATAAGATGCAACAGGGTCTGGGTTACTGTTCCTGGAATGCTCAACCAGGTGAATTGTGAGGCACAAGGCTCTGGCACCGAATGCCTTCAGCTACCCGGAAGTGCAGTTCAGGAATAGTAATCCACACACTGGAGTGTTACTGTGCTTTTAAAATGTGTCTACAGCAAAAAAAAAAAAAATGAAGCAAAGTTTAGCAGTGAAATTACTATTCCTGAACTGCATTACTTGGGACCTTCTCCACCAGTTAGGAAGCAGGATTCTCCCTACCCAGTTTATAACTGGAATTGACACCAACCTTTGCTGTGCTATGTTTGCTCTGTAACCTGTGTAAAGCATTGATAGTTTACACATTTAGCACTGGATTTGATTTTATGTTTAAAGAAAAACTGAAAACAAGTAATACCTGCTCCCCAACAGCTAACCTGCCAATTAACTGTTTAAAGTGCACCCCATGGTTTTATTAACTTATTTTGCTGTTTTCTTTAGAAACATAAATGCCCTTTAAATTCCAAGTACCAATGGGGTTCACCATCAGAGCACGGGAAGATTCATAGTTCGGGCTGAAATGCAGTTCAGTTACTTTAAATATAGTATACAAACATGAAGCATATGAATTTATTTCTTTATTTGACATTGGTAACTGGGAAATGCATGCTGACCTAAGGCTTGTTTCCAGGTGCATTCTGGGGAGGGATGGCAAAAAGGAGATACAGGAATCAATCGATTAAATCAATCAAATCTTTATTTATCCAGGTAAACATCATCGAGCAAGCTCATTTACAAGATGGACCTGGTTAAGTCCAGATTATAATACAAACAGCTATATTTCCAATGTGAATAAAACATAGTAGAAGTGCAAATCAAGACACACAGACACACATATCATAACAGTTGGCTCTGGATCATCAGTAAGACACAGTAAACAATATAAAATAGTGGGAACAGGCTAGACCATAGAGATTCAGAGATGGATATTATCGGAGGAATTTTCCTTAAAAACACAAGCGAGACCTTGGTATCGCTTTCATAACAGTCAGACAAAATAAGTGATAACAGCTTTTCTCTTGACACAGTTCACAAAAAGGATTAAAACAGGTGTGGTTAGGTCAGAAAGGGAGCAAGCAGCCTGCCAGGCACTATAGCCCCAGGGAGCACTTACATTAGGACTGGGAGGCGGCTGTACCGTGACTTACTGATAGAAGGTGTGAGCGAGGTACTGAGGCAACGGATGGGACAGCACCTACTGCACAAATTTTCTAAATCTAGGTGCTGGCACTTGCTGTCTGTGTCCAACAGACCATCCGGCCCTGGGAAGGTCGCAAGGCAGGGAAGGTAATGAATATGCTTGGCGCCTAAGGCCAATCTCAGGCAAAGGTTCAAAAATGAGCATAATCACTTATGTTCCCGAGAACTGCACTCTAAGCCGTATGGAAGAGGATCCCATTGGTCAGGGAAAGAGGTGGTTACAGCTATTTTAGCAAAGTACAGGCAGACCATTTGATTTTGCAGGAGTTGGAAGGATCACCAAGGTAAACTGCAGAAGCCAATCGGGAGCAAGGGCCGGAAGACGCTCACAATCCGATTGGTTGGTGGCTTTAGCGGTGCTTTGCTAGAGATGAATCCAGGTGAATGGTTTCAGATGGCAGCTTGTGAAGGTGCAACCACCAGGGAGCTAGAGATTATACGCTTTGGGTGCAGATGCCCCCTGTAAGACTTGCCTATGTCTGGCACGAGGGGTACAGGGACCGGAAAGTAATAAGTACATAAAGATTAGTAAAAACATGCACTAATTAACCTGGAGTAAAGTCATTCATGGCTAAGGCTAGTCTTGGGGGAGCAAGCTAACAGCGGTTAGCAATTAGGAGCTGGGGAAACAGTTACACGGTTCACACACACTTCGAGCATACAATGACTTGAAAACATTAATACTTCGGAGGTAGCTTAGTTTCAGTAGTTTCTGTATTTTGTTACACAAGGATGGCAACATGAAACTTAAGGCCATTCTGCCATAATGAGTGGAAGCTTTATTCACATTGAGATATAGGAGGCACTTTTTAAACTGTACGGTCCTAGCTCACTTAGGGGAAGACATTCAAATATATAGTGTGGGAGCCTTTTTAAAATGGCTCTGTAGGTCCAAAGGACTGCATTTCTTTTGCGCCTGAACCTAAGCAAGGACCATCCTATGGCTTTGTACAATAAGCAGTGATGAGCAGAGATGGGAAGACCAATAATGAACCTGATGGCCCTATGATAAAGCGTATCCAACTTGATAAGCGAGGCTTTGGGACAGTTACTATATAGGAAATCTCCATAGTCAATTAGGAAAAGAAAAGTAGTTTGGACTAGTCGCAGTTTGGCATCACGCGTGAGGAACTGGCTAATTCTATAGAATAGACCCAATCTCTGCCTTAACTTCTTTGCCAGGTATTCAACACGCTTAGAAAATGAGAGGTTCTGGTCTAACCATACTCCTAAGTATTTAAACTTTGGGATAAATTCCAATTTCTCTCCCAGGATTGTGGAGATCAGAGGCAGTGCTCCAGAGCTGGCAGGGTTTGTCACACGGCTATAGGGTGAGAACTAGGGTTGTCAGAACCCTCTGAAGTTCTGGGCTCTAGTTCTAGTCTAGAACTTTGGAAAAAGTTCTAGTGTTCTAATCTTTTTTAGAACTTTTTAGAACTTGAACCCTATTTTTTTATTGTGCTGCCAGTAACAAAGATAGTAATAAAATACATGTAAAGGAAAAAATGTTCAAAATAAGGGAGAGAAATTATCTTGTGTGACATTGATAGGAATACAACTAGGTTTATCTATAGTTTCTTCTGTTTACAAAGTCAGCAACTTAACACGTAACAGGCCCACCCACCCACCCACCCATATGTTAAAAGTTTTCCTGCTGCAGCTGCATCATAGTTCCTTAGTGAAAGAAAGAGGCACATTAGCCATTTATGTACTCAGCTATATATACTCATCGTCATGAATTAGGAGAAAAATAACTGATATTACCTAATTTCAGCTATTTGCTGCTTTCTGTTTTAAATGAGTGAATCAAAAGTTGCTATGTTTAAGAGAAAGCTTTTATAACAAAGTCAAGCCAAGTACTACAGCAGCAACATGTGGAACTGTTACAAAACATATTATGTCATAACATATTCAGTCAAGACATTGGAATAAAAAAAATATTTGCAGAAACCACAAGAAGGCTGCTCCAATCCTAAGTTGTCTGTTTAAACTGTTTTGTCCTGCATGGCGTTTCTGTACTGTGATGCTATCAGTTAAAACGCACAATACAGTATATTTTTGGAAGTGTTGGTGCTGTGTCTTTTTGTTCTTAATAAAAAAAATATGCCAGTCATTGTTGCTGGCAAAATGCATGCAATTTTCTAAGGTAATGCATACATATACCAACATTTTTGTTGGCAAATTGAAGTAATATATACAAAAATTATAAGATGATGCATTTTGCAGCTGATACTTCAATAAAATCTGTATTTCAGTCACATAAATAAAAACAGTGGTTTCTACCACATACTAATTTACTAAGGAACATTTATGTAGCTGCAGCAGTTGGCATGTGATGTTTAAGGGACAGCGCCTGTCAACCCCATTATGTATCAAATTATCACTACTTATAAAGCAAAAACACTATGATATCGTACATTCTGTGAAAACTGCTGATGCAGATTTTCTTTATTTCTGATTCCTTTATTTTTTTTAAAGGGACAGGACAATTGTGCTAGGTGGCAGCAGTTTGCAATGTATTTAATAAGAATATATATTATGTGTACAGTAGGTTCGGTCTGTCATCATTTTTTTTCTCACCATCCCAGCTGATCACTAATCTGTAAATGAAAGAACTAAACAACACCCACCTTTCACCCCATCACCCATTCCACTTTTCTTCCACCACCCTCATCTGTGCAGTAGCACCCATGCCACCCTTACACCCATGTTAAAACCAACCCACAACCCTCACCCATGTACTAGCATCCATTTTTCGTTTATGACTAACATTTCTGTAATTGAAAAAATAATAAACAGCTACCAATTAGAACTCATTGTTTTGTCCTCTTTAAAATTGAAAATAGACCGCCTCCTGTCCCAGCCCATGCTGATGCACCACAAAGTCACAGAAGGTAAATCCAAAAATATATGTTTGCACTTTTAACTATAAATAATATGATACAGAAAGGATTGACGTGACAGTGTCCCTTTATGCCAAATTTGGGCCTGTTCCCACTGATGTTAAAATTGCCTGTATATAAAACTTGTTGACTTTAGTTTAGACCCTAGCTACAAAGCAGTTTGCCATGAAATGGTGAAAGTTTTGGGGGTATATAGTCCAAGGTAGTAGATCGAGAAAGGAGAGAGACGACAACCAAAGTCATCACAGTCTGTAAAGTCTTTTGGTGCAGAGAGACATCCATCCACAGTATTTTTACCAGCCACCACCATCTGAGTTGTCATCATCACCATCAACATCCACAACATCAATCACTTCAGGATCAGTTTGTATACTCTTGTAGGGATACGAAATCTTGACTTATTAACTTTAATAAAAGTTAACGTGTGTACATTTTCTGGCAGCAACCTATTTCTGGTGTCTGTCACAATATTGCCAGCTATACTAAACATGCTCTGAAGAGACACTTGTTGCAGGACAACCAAGATATTTACAGGCTTCATCATACAGCTCTGTCCAAATTGACTTTTTGATCTCCAGTATTCAAAAGGGCATGCATCAATAGGAATAGGCAGTTCTTGCAGGTAACTGTCTCACCATGTTGAACAGAGACCGTCAGAAGAGGAATCAGCAGAAGCAGCTGGTATGGCAGCAATTTGGGAAAGGTTTTGCCACAGATTTAGCTTGCTACTAAGGGTTGAAGAAGTGGCAGTTGTGGAACAACTACTGTTAATGTTTGGTGACTTTTCCAGTTCTGTATCCCTTGTGAAGATGAACCTGCATGTTGTGGTGATGACAACCTGATGGTACTGTGCGTGTCTGTGTTTGACTCCTGTGAGTGCTGCAGCTCATCTAGCAACATACATTTGTACTGCTCTATATCACCTGTTTTTGGAAGATGTATAGCCTTGAACCTGGGATCTAAGAGAGTTGCAAGGATGTAGTGTCTTGATTTCGGTCATTGCAACTAATTTGTCATTGGTTTTGAAGCGCTTGCTCATTCTCTTTACGAGATTCCTATGATATAGGCGACATGTTGTCTGCGCCTGAGATCTGTCTTTTTCATTTGTAGATTTAGAACACTAAGATGATGTGAAATGAGCATTATGAGTGGATAACTCTGACTCACAGATGCACCTTCAGAAGACATGTCCCTTGTAGCTGTCTCGAAGGAGCTAGGATACAGCACACTGTCTCCATTAATTTCCACTGCAGCACAGACAGCATAATGCCATCTCCAATAATGTAATGGAGCAGTACTATGTACAGCTTGCTTTTGCCCAAGAGGCACTGCAGCATATAAAGCATTGAGTTCCAACGAGTGGAAACATTTTGAATCAGCTTTGCTGGGGCAGCTTGTGTTTTTTTTGCAGTTCGGACAATGTCCGTATAGCCTTGGTTGAATGTGAAAAGTGAGTCACAATTTTTTTGCAAACAGCAATCATACCATCCACTTGTGTTTCGTTGCTGAGAAATCCCGTGACAATTAAGTGTAAGCAATGTGCAAAGCAAGAAGCATGCAGAAATCCTCCATCCTGTATTGCTTTTAAGATGTTGGCTCCATTGTCACTTACTATGAAGCCACATTTTAGACCGTGAGAATAAACCCATTCGTCAAGGAGGTCATTTAGTTCCTGCAAGATGTTTGCAGCAGTATGACTTTGCCCAAACTTCTTTATATGCAGCAGCCCATCTTTGGGGTGTCTTTGTTTTGAAGAAGCACAAGAAAACGTGACCCAATGAGCTGTAAGGGACATGTAATCTCATGTTTTGAGTGCTGGTCCACATATCTGTTGTTACATGAATAACCCAACCTTCTGCAGTTTTAAGTGCAAGCATCACTGTCGCTTAAAGCCTGATAAATGTTTGGTATTTCAACATAGGAAAGTACCTTCGATGAGGAACATTGTAACGAGGCTCTGCTAATGTCATGAGCTCCTAAAATCCTCATGATCTACCAAAGAGTATGGGAGAAGGGTTCGCTAACAGTTCACCAATTCGGTGATTAAGATGAAGGGTCTTTGGATGATTTCTAGTAAAGGTATTCTTTTTTCAAATGCCTGAGACAGTGTTAGCTGTTTGCAACATGTCCCTGCTGGTTTATTATACACCGCGGCTTCGGGGGCAGATGGACGCAGAGATGGTGGACTAGGACTTATACATTCAGTGCCATCACTGGATGTGCAACTGGTACTAATGGTGCTGGCATTGGTGGTAACAGTGATCCTAGGGCTGGCAGTGGTTCTGCCTGCATCAAGTTCAGACAATTCAGTATCCATTTCAGATTCTGATCCTGACCCTTCCACGCGCGGTCTGGAAGATGGAGGACATGGGTTTTGGTTTTGATGATCAAGCAAAACCGAATGCTTTTTCAGATGGCGTTTAAGAGCTGTAGTGCCAAGGCATGACACAACTTTACCACAGCTTACACTCTGTTTACACAGGAACAAATTGCTCTGCATGGATCAGTTTTACTGACTTGAGAAATAATTCCACACCTCAGATGTGACAGATTTTGTTCGAGTGCTAGGAAGATAGCTAAAGACTGTTTGTGTCTTTTCACCTGTCCTAACAGAACCTGGGGACATGCTCCTTGGTGCTAGAAGAGTGGACAGAAGACTCTGATGGATTTTCATTGCTGGCCAACACAGAAGTGGTGGATTCAATGGATATGTCCTTTTCATTGCCAACAGTGCTGGATGTATTTGAAGTGCACTACCTGATTCATTGTCAGCAGACTTGCTCATTTCACTTTGTTGAGGAAGTAATGATTTGTCACGAGACACAACAGTGTGGGACTGAGACAAAGAGCTACTGTCTGAGTCAAGAGGGACTCACTGTCACTTGCATTATTGCTGCTAGTCACAGGATCTTAACGGCATGAATGGCATACCTTATGGTGCCTCTCCGTGACCCCAGCAGCTGTACAGGTTTTCTTAAAAGGTCCCCCTTTACCACACTTCACTGTTGCTCTTTTGCTGTTTGTTGAATTTTTATCACGTGAAACATTTTGGTTATTTCTGTTAGCACCAGCAGGATTACCACTACCACCAACACCTGCTCCAACACCAGCACTAAATGCTTCATCTATGTTGGTGTCAGCCATAACAGACAGTAAGTACCAGTACTACCAGTCCAGTATACTGCAGTGAACACACCAACACCCAAACAATTCCTGTGTAACAAAGCAATGTGATCTGTAATCGCTGGCTACAACTCCAAAATTTTATTTTGGTTGTGTGACACTGTGATACGTGGACTGAAAGTAATTGAAGAATATGACAGTTTGCAACTAAAGGATCCCAGGTTCAAGGCTTACAGAATGATTGGGCTGCTGGGCATAGGCATACACATAGCAATCAAAGGGCACACAGCAGCAGGGTGATGGGCTGACCACAGGAGACGGAGTCACATACGCAACCCAGGGAATGAGAATTATATTTCTACGTTTCTGTCATGTAAGGTTAATGCCACCACACAACTGGCCACTGGGCTTCTCTCGGTAACACACACACTGGGTAGGGTACAGTGCAGTCAAAGGGCACACAGCAGCAGGGTGATGGGCTGACCGACCACAGGAGACGGAGTCACATACGCAAACCAGGGAATGAGAATTATATTTCTACGTTTCTGTCATGTAAGGTTAATGCCACACACACACACTAGGGTTCAGAAAGATTTATTTGCCTTTTTGTGCCCCCCTACGTTTCTGTCATGTAAGGTTAATGCCACCACACAACTGGCCACTGGGCTTTCTCAGTAACACACACACTGGGTAGGGTCACAGTCAGCCAAGGCACACAGCAGCAGGTGATGGGCTGACTGACCACAGGAGACGGAGTCACACACAAACCAGGGAATGAGAATTATATTTCTACGTTTCTGTCATGTAAGGTTAATGCCACCACACAACTGGCCACTGGGCTTCTCTCGGTAACACACACACTGGGTAGGGTACAGTGCAGTCAAAGGGCACACAGCAGCAGGGTGATGGGCTGACCGACCACAGGAGACGGAGTCACATACGCAAACCAGGGAATGAGAATTATATTTCTACGTTTCTGTCATGTAAGGTTAATGCCACACACACACACTAGGGTTCAGAAAGATTTATTTGCCTTTTTTTGCCCCCCTACGTTTCTGTCATGTAAGGTTAATGCCACCACACAACTGGCCACTGGGCTTCTCTCAGTAACACACACACTGGGTAGGGTACAGTGCAGTCAAAGGGCACACAGCAGCAGGGTGATGGGCTGACTGACCACAGGAGACGGAGTCACATACGCAAAACCAGGGAATGAGAATTATATTTCTACGTTTCTGTCATGTAAGGTTAATGCCACACACACACTCAGGGTTCAGAAAGATTTATTTGCCTTTTTGCCCCCCTACGCTTCTGTCATTGTAAGGTTAATGCCACCACACAACTGGCCACTGGGCTTCTCTGTAACACACACTGTGTAGGGCACAGTATGCACACACTGGGCTTCTCTCTGTGACACACACACACTAGGTTCAGAAAGATTTATTTGCCTTTTTTTGCCCCTCACGCTTCTGTCATGTAAGGTTAATGCCACCACACAACTGGCCACTGGGCTTCTCTCTGTAACACAACACTAGGGTTCAGACTTATTTAGATTTATCAGATTTATTTGCCTTTTTTGCCCCCTTGTATGCTTGTTGCTGGCAGCTGCTGAGTGTGCAGTGTGCTGCAGTTTCAAATAATCACACTTCACAAAGGTTCTTTTCTCTCCGAGTCCTCCTCAGTCCTCCTCCTGATATTGGTCTCTCATCAATCCCTATTCCCCACTCCCCAATCTTGATTAATCTCCCAGTCTCGACTCCCGATTCCCTCCTTCTGTCCTGAACCGGCCTCAGTACTCCCACTCCCGCCTCCCAGTCCCCCGATTTTTAGCTTTTTCTTGTTCTCACGGTCTCACAGGAGAAGAAGTGGCCACGACTGCTGGACAAAAGTAGCGGACGCTGCTAACTGCTTTTGCTACAGTTTAGTGGGCTGCTGGTGCTGCTGCTGCTGCTGCCTCTCTCTGCGATGATCCTCAGTCAAATGGCGCTCCTCCTCGTGGCGCATCTCTTTAATACCCCCACAGATCCCGCAGCTCGTGTTGCTTACTCGACCCCACGTCGTCTCGCGTCTTGCGGTGATTCGAACCCTTTTGCGAACCATTCAGTGTTCGAGTTCTAAGTTAGAACTCGAACACCAGGGTTCGAGGAGGGTTCGAATCTTTACCGAACTAGTTCTGACAACCCTAGTGAGAACAGCATTGCCTTGTATTTTTTGCATTTAAAAGAAGATTTCTGTGGAGGAGCTGGGTCTTAACAGGTCAAATTCTCCCAGTATGTCTGCACTAACAACATGGTACAATATACATGGTTACAGCGGAGGAGAAGGCTAATTACAGAAAACTTAGAGCAAATGTGTACCTGCAACATATTTCACTGACTAACAAATCATACATACATACATTAACTGGTAAAAAACCAAAAAAACCAATTTAGCTGTACATAAGATGCGATCACTATAATCGCAGATAAAAAAGCCAAGAGGCTCGAGTGAACAAGAACAGTTAACCCTGAATTACTAGCTCTGAAGAGAAGCTAGGAGCAAGAGCAGCAGGGGGATAAGAAGTTAATTAGAGATTTGAGAGATGGGCAGGAGGAGGAGAGACTAATAGAACTTGATAGTTTATGCCAGATGGTGAGAAGTTGAGCAGAGAAAGTGGTTTGCCCAGCAGCAGGCTGTCAGGCAGGAACCAAAAGTTACAGGAGTCCGAGGAATGGAGGGAACAGTTAGAAGGTGGGAAAGGGAATATGAGGCAGTTAAATTAGGATGGAAGAGAACCAGAGTTAGGAAAGACCACAGGCACAGCACAATAGCCACCAGGAGTCACGAGTACCAGGGAGATAAAAATGTATTGGTAGACGAGACCTTGATAAGTGAGTGGGGGAGAGGTTTTTCTTTTTTGTTTTTTGTTTACAAGTTCTGGCCAGCAATGACACATTACACTGAGGCTAGTTTCCAGGTGCATCCTGGGAGCTCAGGGAGGTTAAGTGACTTGCTCATGGTCACACAGTATGCATGTGGCTGTGGGATTCAATCCCAGTTCTCCAGATTCACAGTTTACTGCTCTTAACCATATGCTATACTGCTTCACAAAGGGGTTACAAACTAAATGCAGAAGGAATGGAAGAGGAGTCCACCCTGGTAAGGTTGCATTTAAGAACAGACCGATTAGAAAGACTAGATTTTGGGAGGTGTCCAGCAGCTGATAGAGCTAGATACTCAACCGGAGCTCCATCTCAGAAGCACTATAAAATAAAACATCAGCTTTCAAAGTGCATTAATTAGAAATACTTGTGTAGATTTGAGCAGAGCTTACCTGCCAGAACAAATAAATACCAGTCTTGATGAGATTTAGAGATGGGAAATCAAATCAACAGCTTAAGACTCTGGCAAAAACAAGCAGTGGGTAAGCCACAGAAAACAGCGCAGGGGAGCAGCCAGGGCCACGAGGCCACAACAGCAGGTGAGCCCTCCTATACGGCCCTGCTTAACGCTATTAGAGACCTGGAAAAAAGATGGAATCCCTTAACAATAAATTTACAGTCTAACTGGTTAAACCTGAAGGGCAGAATCACCTCTCAGACCTGTCTTCTGGCAAAACAAATCAGTCTTGGTCAGTCTACCCCTATCTCTCAGAGATACCTAATCCCTGCATCTAACCCCCACCAAACTTAGGGCTTGTCTAAACTGGCATATCAAGTTCCTTTTTACCGCACTTTATAGGCACAGCATTGCTTTTCAGACAGGGTGCCCTGCTGGCTAAATAACCTCCCCACTGGTATTTGGTAAGAGTCCACGATTGGCCCCTTTGAGAGTAATCTTAGGAAACATCTCTTTGCACTTAATAGCTGTGACTGCAGACTATAAGTTGCTCCTCTCCCTATGTGGCACGTTTCCTCTTCTTCCCACCCTCTTTAACACCCTTTCCCCTCCCGTATCACTCACTACCCCCCACTCCCTCACCTCATTCCCTCATACCTCTGCCCTCTCCCCCTGACCACCTACTTCACTGCCACCCACCTACACTTGTTACTGCTCCCACCACCCCTACCCTGCCCCTCAGGGGAGCAGACAGGGGGGATGGGGGGACAACTGTCCTGGGCCCAGTGGCTCAGTGGGCCCAAAGGGGGGGCCCATAGGAGGACCTGTAACAGGGGATGTGAGGCTAAGGGGGGCCTAATCCTAATGGTGTGTCCCTGGGCCCAGGAATTTCTATTGGCACCCCCTGCTGCCCCTTCATAACCCTCCTCTACCCTTCCCCTATGGTATTTAATATGGTCTCACTCCACCTACACCACACCCTCCCCTATCATGCCTGCACTCTCCTCTACCTCCCACCCCCTTATATGTGTACGTCATGTTCCCCTCCACCATTGTCCTGTACACCTCACCCCCCCCCCTCTAACAACGCCTACCTCCGCAGCATCGCTTTCTACTGTGCTGTCATACCTTCCTGGTTTCACTTTCTATTGTCATGATCTTTATCAGGTTCTGATAGCTGCAGAATGTATAATGTTGTCTCCACACCACCCTCTTCATTTCCCTTCTGGGCTAACTTGTTTTTTACCATGTTTGGAGCACAGAGACTATTCCTCTGAATGCACCAGCATGACTGTATCTACCCTGCCTCAATTGTACTTAATTGTTGTTATTTCGAATTGTATGTCAAAATGATTGTTTTTATATGCCATTGTATTCCTATGTTTTTCTGATGTGGGACCTTTGTAAAAGGGCCTCTGGTTCAAAGAAATTGTAATCCGAGATATAAATACATAAATAAAATAAAAATGATTGCTATGGACTCTAAATTCAAATCAGTGTTGACTGAGGAAAAAAATCACTACAGATTCCACACAAAAATCAGCAACAGCGGTAACGAGAACGATATCTACCCTGCCTCAATTGTACTTGATTGTTGTTATTTCGAATTGTATGTCAAAATTATTGTTTTTATATGCCATTGTATTCCTATGTTTTTCTGATGTGGGACCTTTGTAAAAGAGGCTCTGGTTCAAAGAACTTGTAATCCGAGATATAAATACATAAATAAAATAAAAATGATTGCTATGGACTCTAAATTCAAATCCGTGTTGACTGAGGAAAAAAATCACTACAGATTCCACACAAAAATCAGCAACAGCGGTAACGAGAACTATATCTACCCTGCCTCAATTGTACTTAATTGTTGTTATTTCGAATTGTATGTCAAAATTATTTTTTTTATATGCCATTGTATTCCCATGTTTTTTCCAACGTGGAACCTTTGTAAAAGAGTCTCTGGTTTGAAGGAATTGTAATCCGAGATACAAATAAATAAATAAAACAGAATAAAAATTACTGCTATGAACTCTAAATTCAACTCAGTGTCGACTGAGGAAAAAATCACTACAGATTCCACACAAAAATCAGCAGCAGCGGTAACGAGAACGATAGCAGAGAACAAACTAATGTGGCTCCATCGCGAACATCTTGAGAACAAGTTCAGACTGCTAGGGGGTCTGAAAAGCTCTGAAGGGGCCAATATTTTACAATATGTTAGAGATCTGGTGGATTGTGTTTTGGGATTGCAGACTGGAGCACAAATTATACAGGCGTACAGAGCTACACCATGTCGCAAGCCCACAAACATGGAACAGCATCGGACCATCCTCTTGGTAACTGTTGGCCCTCATGTGAAGAAGATTATTTTAAAAGCTGCAAAGCAAAAGGGCCAAGTCCACATGGCTGATGCAACACTAATATATTTCTTCCCAGACCTTAGTTTTGCAACTAGACTATGTCACAAGTGATTTGAGCCAGTACGGACTGAATTGCAAACACTGGGAATATGACATGCGCTAGAGTTTCCCGTCAAGCTCCAAATTAGTTATGTGGGCAAGACTTATACCTACCTGGATCCCACAGAGGCAGGAAAGCAGTTTGTGCATTGAGAACAGGAAACAGTCTCTGACAGGGAAGACGAGTAAACTCTATAATGAAATGTGAAACTATTTATTTATTTAGCTTTTGTTCACCAGGTAACTATGCTAGACAGTCAAGTGCCTATTTTCAGGTGCGACCCGGGAGAATTACAAAGTCAAACAACACATCAGAGATAAAGTAACAATTAATTGATACGGTACAGTCTAGTGTAGGCAGGGAGCCCAGGCAACAACATATCATGGAACAAGATAGCAACAGTTTAGCAAGTTACAGACAGGAATAGGCAGCAGACTGCAGTCAGGTGCAGGCAGAGAGTGAATACATAGTAAGTGCAGTGATTAGGGCATGGCGACCACAGGAGGTGGCCAGGAGGCCAACCAGATCTCAGCAGAGCCTTTTTTTTGAAGAGCGCAGACTTTACAGTTGCTCACAAGCTGTCGAAGGGACATCAGCACACAATGGAGGGGAGGACAGCTAGGAGTAGAGGCAGGCCGAGGCTTGTTTTAGGTGGTCCCAGAGGGAGGACCTGAAGCTCCTGGGGGAGGGGGCGGTCCTTACATAAGCAGGGAGTTGGTTCCAAGCTCTGGGGGCCAGGGCTCCGAAGGCACGGTCCCTAGTGAGGGAGTGAGTTTTTGGGACCACGAGAGCCTGGGAGTCGGTGGACCTCAATCGATAGCCATAGGGGACAGGTTTGAGCAGATCGATGAGTGCAGGAGGAGTGGATGATCGGAGGATGTTGTCTGTAAAGTTGCCCAGGATAAAGGATCGATGGTTACTAGGGGAGAGCCACCCAGCCTAGCGTAGAGTTGACAGTGATGGGTGAGACAGGGGGCTGATAGGGCAAAACGACACACATTGTTATACATTGTGTCCCATTTCGTGAGCCAGGTTTTGGGGGCATTCATGAAGGAGAAGAGCCCATAGCAGAGCATGGGGAGAAGCACCCCTTTTGCAGTGGCAAGACGTGCCACGGGGTAAGACAGCTCTTTGCCCTGTACGCCAGGCCCAATTTGTAGTTTGTGGCCTTGCAGGAGTTTTGTATGTGCAAGGAGAGGTCCAGCTGAGGATCAAGGGTGACCCAAGTTCTTGAAGGAGTCTACCACCTTCACAGGGGCACCGTCCACACCAACAGCTTTAAGAGGTTCCGGGAACGCTCTCACCTTGGCAAGGGACCCAAATAGCATGGCCTGTGTCTTCTGAAGGTTGACAACAAGCTTGTTAGCCATGAGCCAAGACTGAATGCAGGAGAAATTAGAGCTTAGTCTGGTGTTTATGTCTCTGGTATCGTGGGAGATAGCCAGAAGCACCAGGTCATTGGCATAAAGGGTAACATGCCCGAAGGCAGGTACCGAGGGCAATTGGTTAACAAAGATGGAGAACAGTAGAGGGCCCAGGACAGACCCCTGAGGCACCCCATGAGTTGCCTGGCAAGCTCAGAAAGGGTTTGCTGGAACCTTGTGCACTGTTGCCTGCCTGAGAGGTAGTTTGTAAACCAGGCTAGGACAGGGGAGGAGAGATTGAGGGACCGGAGGGCAGCCCCCAGCAGAGAGTGATCAACCAAATCAAAGGCCTTAGTCAGGTCGATGAAAATAGCACCCATGAGTTTACCTTGGTCTGTCGCAGTTTGGATTGTGGAGGTGACCTGGGCGAGGGTAGTGGAGGTGCTGTGCCCTTTTTGGAACCCATGCTGCGAAGGGGAGAGGAGGTCATGGGTTTGGAGGAAGTGAGAGAGCTGGGCGGACACTATCTTTTCCAGGAGTTTGTTCACTGCAGATAGTATTGCTATGGGGCGATAGTTATCAAGGATTTTGGGATCACCACACTTGAGGACAGGGGTTACCCGGGCCACCTTCCATGTCGCTGGGATAGATCCAGATATGAGGGAGGAGTTGAGGATGTGTGAGATATGCCGTGCCAGGTAGAGGGTCCCCAGGCCGAGCAATTTGGGCTCGAGATTGTCATGCCCAGCTCCAGAGTGGGGGGATAGTCCAGTCAGAAGCTTCCATGTATCCTCACAGGAGACAGTTTTAAAATAGAAGGGAGGGAGGGCAGGGCGCTGTGCTGTCCGTGGGGCCCAGGTCCTTGGCTACTGGGGATATGTGGGCGTAGACAGACTGATCGGTGAACAGAACATTGAAAGCGTTGGCTATAGACAGGGCATTACTGCAGTTGACTCCTTTGATAAGTATGTCAGAGATCTGAGGGCAGACAGGCTCGCTGACGGTATGCTTGATGGTGCACCAGAAGCACCTGGGGTCCTTGGCTGATGCTACAAGTGAGGTTTTACAGAACTCACTCTTGGCTGAGCGGATCGCCCGCTTACATGAGTTTCTGAGCTGCCTGTAATCCTCATAGTCTTTTCTGTCCCCGGAAGCCTTATATTTATGCCAGCTTTTATCCCTGAGCTTCATTAGAGCAAACAGGCCCCCATGCAGCCACTTTGTGACAGTGCCCTTCACTCTTCTTTTAATGAGTGGGGCATGTCTGTCTTGTAAGGGGGCGAAGAGGGACAGAAAGCAGTCAAGAGCAGAAGAGGGGTCTCTGCTTGTATAGACTGTGGACCAGTCAGTCAGGCAGAGGCCGGCAAGGAAATTGTTGTGGTTAAATTTTGAATAGGCCTGCATCTGAATGACTTTTGGGGGGACCCTGGTGGTAAGGACCTTCCAGATACAGTAAGTAGGGGAATGGTCTGAGATGGAGTCAGAGAAGAGGCCAGAGACAGTGATACAGTCTGGCCTGTTGCTCAGCATCCAATCAAGAAGGGTGCCTTTTTCTCCTGAGGAAGAGGTCATGGTGGGCTCTGTGATAATTTGACTTTGGGCAAGACCAGACAGGAGGGGTTCGTAAGATTTAGCATTTACACTCAGCCAGTTTAGGTTGAAATTTCCGAATACTAGGAGTTCATTGGTGCGTACCTTGGGACTGAGGCAGTCAAGAAGATGGGAGAGGCCGCGTACTCCACATTTTGGTGGATTATACACACAGGCCAGGTGGAGCTTCTTGGCATTGCCCAGTACAAGAAGGGCATGCAGGAACTCACACGGGGGTGAGGTATGACAGTCACCCTGAGGTGGGGTTTGAAGTAGAGCAGCAGGCCACCTCCCTGTTTGTTACCCACTCTATCCTGTCTTATCATAAGGTAGCCTGGGAGGGCGCAGACAGAGTCAGGATGGGCAGGTTTAAGCCAGGTTTCGGAGATCCCCAGGATGTCTGGATTGTAAAGGGCGACCCAAGCCATTAGATCTGAGAGGTTAGCGAGTAGACTGCAGATGTTTAGGTGGGCAATCTTTAAGCCCTTGGTGTCCTGCCAAAGGCAGGGGGGAAGCATGCTGAAAGGAGAGGTGGGGGAGGGTAGGCTATCAGCAGCACAAACCGCTCACACAGTTGGTTGGATCAACTGAAATAAAATGGGCAAGGTGGATTGATCAGCCGATATGCAGTGAGAGGGCTCGATATATTGAAGCCTAACAACAGGTCTATAAATTTGGGGCAGTGTCGCAGCTGCCAACTTCAGAGCAGGTAGTTTGATTTACAATAGAGGATGAGAAACCTGCAAACAAAACAATTATGACTTTGGTGCTGTAATCAGATTCCCTTAATTGACTTCTATTAACAGTTCTACCAGCAAGGAGTAAAAGTAGCAGGTAGATAGATTCACAAGAGAAAATGCAGAAATCTGTAATCAGTTTAAGTTTAAGGACTAAGGAGATGTAAGAGGTAACATTAACAGTTCTAGCAGTAGGGGGTGCAAAATAGCAGGTAGGTCGATTCACAACAGAGAATGCATAAATCTGCAGTCAATATAGGGACTTAGGAACTGTGAAAAATAGATCTCCTTGATTGACTTGAGATAATAGTACTAAACAGCAGCGAATAGAGGAAAAAATACTATGCTGGGGTTAATAGGCGCAGTTTAACCTATCAAGTGGCAGCATGGGTGAAACGAAAGCTGCGATAGTCGTGCCCACCAGGCAGCTGAAAAGGACCTTGATTAACTCATCCTGTGGAAGGGAGGGGCTAGGGTGTATTTAAGGGGAGGAGGGAGCAGGGTGGGTGGGTGGACAGAAAGTTTAGCCCCTGTGGAGCTCAGTACAGCAGATTTAGGCACAATAATTAAAATTGTGCACAGATGCTTGAGTCCTGGAGCTTCGATGAGCTCAGCCGGCACCCGGCGAAAGAAACAGCCCCATTTTAAAGTCCAGCAAGGCAATTGAGTTGGGAGGGATTTTGGCGCTTTTTTTCTTTTCAATTAACGTCCCCCGAGTCCAAGAGGTAGCAGGACACACAAGTCAGGGAGCACCTGACTGGCACAAACTTGAATTCTTTTCTGCAGAGTTTAGCCCCTGTGGAGCTCGGTACAGCAGATTTAGGCACAATAATTAAAATTGTGCACAGAGGCTTGAGTCCTGGAGCTCCGATGAGCTCAGCCAGCTAGGTGCAGACTGCTACAATTCAGAAATATATGTTTGGCGTTTTATATAACATCTCTTAGTGACAGGATGGCAAGTGCTAACACATTTAAATGATGATAGATGATACATCAGTGCACTATGATGCCAATTCCCATCCTGAAATTGAATAAAAATGTTTTTATTTGGCTGTTCTTCATTTCACGGCACTTTGGGACACGAGGAGAACCGAGCATCCTAAAATGGCCACCACCTCATGGTAATAGTGCTTTGCATTATATGTGTATAAGTCCCCCTCCGTTTCAGGGGCTGCTATGATGCCCAGATGGCATCTGTGCACAAAATGATGCCAGGACTTGTAGATGTGCGGGGCCCTGGCATCAGGCTTTAAAAAGGGTGCAGCAGCGGGAAAATGGGGTCTCCTGACATCGTTGGCTTCTGTGAGAAGCAAGTGGAGGGTTGCGGGGAGTGGGTACTAGGTCAGAACCAGGGGCCTGGGGTGGTCCGATTGCCATCCTGGTCCCCAGTGTGGAGAAAAGCCCCCTATAATCCATCTAGGAAGGACAAGAAGTGTCAGAAATGCCATCCACACCAGTGTGAGGAAAGTCGGGGAGCGTATCGGGCTCTGAGTGAAAAGCTGAGTGAGGTCAGTGGCTGCCATGGTAGGCCCAGGATGGGTAAGTGAGAGGCCAGTTCTGGAGGGCTCCAGGGTGGCAGCTCAGGGCCCTTTGCCATAATTCCATGTCCACCAATGAGGAGGTACTCTTTTCATCAGTGTGGCAGCCCATGGAAGAGTATGGCACCCTGCTTCAGCCCTCCACAGAGCTGTTTTATGCGAGTGCTGAGGAAGAAGGAATTGTGTCAGTGGTGAAAGGCGAGGTGCTTTGAGTCCAGCCAAGGTACCAATATTGGGAAAGAGCTTGAGTACTGGGCAAAGGGAGAGCCGTTGTGAACTGCTATCTGCCACCAGAACCATTGGGAACCTGCTTAGCTCCGCAGTAGTGAGAAGGATCCAGGTTCAGGACTTGTGTCCCTCAAAGAACTGTACCAATCCCTATGCCATTGTTTGAGTAGCCACTGATAATAAGCCCCCCCCACCAAGTTCCACGGAGCCAAATGTTGGTTTGAATGGCTTGAGCCTTATGGAAAAAAGTGTCCGAAAATAAATCCTGTAAGATTGCAATGGATTTTTTGGCTGGACAGTGATCGTTGTTCTGTGCCTATTGATTATGTTTGAACTCTGTGTGCTGTGTTAGTTCTAACAAGTTTAACCCCCCAGAAAGAAACTGCTGCTCCTCCAGTCATTGCATCACTGCACCCAAGATGGAGATCGTCTGTCACCAGTTTGAATCCCAAATCTCAGGTACTGTTTTTGGTTATCTAATTGCAAGAGACGGCTTGAATTTGGCTTTGTGCAGATCAGGGGTTCCTCCCCTTCCCCACGACTTTATACCATCTAAAACCCCTAGACATGGAAAGGTAGGAGAGGTATCCTATGGGCTACAAGGAGAGGAAAAAGGTTACAACCTGGGTAAAAGGCTTACATGTGCATAAGGGGCTGGGACCTGAGGCATACAGCAGCTCTGTTAACCCCCTGTGCAACTCAGTGCTATATCTTAATAATGTGTACTATGTCTGACAATCGGAGCAACTGTTCTTCCTATCTGATTAAGTAAACAGTCCTGAAATATTCCAGTTAAGTTGGTTGTTGCAATGCCTTAAAGAGTTTTCATGTCCCATTAGTTTTTCCTGCATTACAAGATCTAGCTGAATTCATATTTTACTACTGTGTACACTTACTGTTACAAATATCAGCATAGCTTTTATTCCATTCATTCTTGTATTGGTGCTGGTTTTGGCGTTTGGAGCAACTGGTGAGGGTGGTGGGTGATATAAACTTTACTGGTTTAGCACGGACCTGATTTCCTACACGAGGGGTGTAGAAGTGCGAATAAGCACGACAAACTTTCTGGATTAATGACTGCAGTAATGTCCGTGGCCATGGCTGCATGGATTAATTTCTGGACTTATGACGGACTGGCCTTTTTCAGGCTACGTAACATTATTGATATGACCCTCAACAGACGTAACACAGGAAGAAGCGCAAAGTATTAAATCCTAGTTATGCGATATGGATGTACTGTGTATCCTGATCTTGGAACCAAGGCTTCTTGTTTTCATGTACTTGGAACTATTGAAAATTAATAAAAATTAAATGAAAAAAAAAAAAAAGAATTACCATGTTCAAAAAGTTCATAAACAGGAACCTTTTAGAATTTTAGAATCTGTTCTGACTCTAATTCAAAACAGGAAAGATTTACACATCCATAATAATAATGTGACCAGCCACGAAAACTGAAAACCTAATTTACGTGTTTTATTTGGAAATGACCTATTTATGCAATATATACCCCAGCTGTCTACATTATAAATGTTGTAGATTACATATTTTTTATTTATTTTTCTCATATTATAAAAGATAAACTATAAAAAGGCACAAAAAGCACACTGCTCTGTCACCTGTAGGGCACTGCATCTGGCATTACTGCCACACTACAGACAACACTCTTATGTGGTAGCAATGTCATTGACTGCCCTCTACTGGCGGCAGATCAGAATGTAATTTGTAGGCTTATTTTTTAAAACCTGGGCTGTCGTATGCAAAATCAACATGCGACATTTTAAATTTAAAAACTCATGGAAAACAGAATGGAGATGAAATAAAAGGGCGATCATGACATAAAGAAAACAAATCAGACCTTTCAGTTTCGATGATGCTTCCCTTTGCCCGTTGCTTGGGTCCACCGCTACTATTACAGGCATCATTTAATGATATGCCAGGAATTATTTCTGATTGGATGAGATAATTCTGATTCAAAAGCATGATATTGGGGTATTGATTTCCATGCCAACTGAACAACCAATGGAGCTCAGTAACACAGGAGGCCCAATAAAGATGAGACTGGAGGAAGACAAGGGGAGAGATAGTGAGAATCAGGAGGGCAGGGTGAGGGGGGACTGCTCACAGGAAGAGCAAGAAAAAGTGGAAATACGAAACTATTACATCTGCTCAATCTTCATGGTAGGGAGGGGGCCAGATCAACATGCTGCAGTAAGCACCAGGGAGACGAGAGAGTGGATACAAATCCATTCTCGGTGGAGAAAGTCTGGAAGGGATTGGAAGCCTTAAAGGAGAATAAGGCGATGGGGTCAGATGGGATTCATCCAAGGGTTCTACAGGATCTGAGCACAGTGCTGGTTGCCCCTCTGGCAGCACTTCTTAGCACCTTAGTGGGGAAGTCCTAGAGAACTGGAGGAGGGCCGATGCGGTCCCTCAGCACAAAAGTGGTGATAGGGAGGATGCTAGCAACTATAGGCCAGTCAGTCTCACCTCAGTGGTGGGGACGTTAATGGAAACACTACTGAAAGAGAGGCTTGTGAGTCACCCAGAGGCAAAGGGCTGCAGGATCACTGGCAGCATGGTTTCATGGGGGATGTCATGTCAAACTAATGTCATAGTTTTCCTTGACTGGATTACCAGGGAGGTGGATCGAGGGAGAGCAGTGGACATGTCCTAGCTGGACTTCAGTAAGACTTGTGACACTGTGCCGCACAGGAGGCTACTTAAGAAATTAAGTAGCCTTGGGGGTGGTGGAGAAAATGACAAGCTGGGTATCAACCTGGTTAAGGGATAGGAGGCAAAGGGTGATGGTAAATGGTAGCCACTCAGGTGACAGAAGAGTGACTAGTGGGGTGCCACAGGGTTCGATGCTGGGACCAGTTCTCTTTAATGTCTTCAGAACTGATGTTGTGGAGGAGCTCGAGGGTGAGGTGTGTCTGTACAGATGATACAAAAACCTGCAACAGGGTTGACACCCAGGAATGGGTGAAGAGAATGCAAAGGAATCTGAGGAAACTAGAGGAATGGACTAGGGGTTGGCAGTTGGGATTCAATGCCAAAAAGGGCACGGTTATGCACTTAGGGCTACGGAACCCAAGGGTTGTGTATAAGATGGGGAAGTGGAGCTTACAGTCACAAAACAAGAAAGACACCTGGGGTCATCATATCTAATGACCTCAGGGTAGCTGTGCAGTGTGACAAAGCAGTGGGAAAGGCTAGCAGGACACTGGGGTGCATTGGGAGAGGGATTTCTAGCAGGAGGAGGGAGGTGGTGCTGCCATTGTATCGCTTACTGGTGAGGCCCCACCTGGAGTACTGTGTCCAGTTCTGGAGACCGCACCTCTGCAGGGACATTGAAAGAGTGAAAGTAGTACAGAGGAGGGCAACCAAAATGGTGAGGGGGTTGCATGAGAAGCCATACGAGGAAAGGCTTCAGGAACTCAGCATGTACTCCCTGGAAGAGAGGAGAGTGAGAGGGGGCATAATGGAAACCTACCAGTACCTCAAAGGAGTGAACAAGGTGCAACTGGAGGATCGCTTTCAGAGAAAGGAAGGCACTGGAACAAGGGGACATGCATTGACGCTAAGAGGGGTAAAGTTTAGGAGAGATGTCTGGAAATACTTATTCACAGAAAGGGTGGTGGATAACTGGAACAGCCTGCCAGAGGAAGTAGTGAGGGCAAAGACTGTGGGGAGCTTCAAGCATGTGTGGGATAGGCACAGGGGCATATTAGGTAGAGGAACGGGGGAGGAAGTGACACCTATGACCAACTAGGATCAGTGGTGACGGAATAGGCAGTGACAAGGGGAAGACTGGCTGGGCCTAAAGATCCTTTTCTGCTGACAAAATGTATGTTTCTGTGTTTCTGGGGATATTGGTATATTTTTGCGTTTACGATGTCAGTGCTGTTGGTTGGGCACCATGTTATCTTCCTTAACCGTGCTGCCCCCTTGTGTTCTTTTGCCCACATTGCTTTAGGATTACTGCAACATACGTATGCTCATTGAGGTAACCATGGATAGATCATAGATTCACACACACCCACCCAAATGCAGTGGTTGGTTCTCAGGTCTGAAATCCTGGTGTCCACAGGCCGAGACCTACTGGTGGCTATGAGCCATGCCTGCTGGTGGTCTCATTTTTAATTAATTTTTTTTAACATCAAGTCCCTGGATATGTTAAATTCATGTTTAGGGGTGGGTCATTGAGTAATGTAATTTTCATATCTGCATCATATTACTGTCTATGTTTTAAATGGATTAACTTGTTCTACTTACTGATGTTATTGGTGTTGTATTGTCGGATCTATTTATTTGATAACTGGGTAGGTACACTGGTCCGAGGCACCATTTTCAGGAATGACCCGGGCCATCTAGATACGAACATACAAAAATGCCAGCAGATACAGGCCTCATGGTCTATCGAGTCTGCTTGAATTGTGCAGCTAGCACCTCACCTTGCAGCTGCCCTACCCACCTCTCCCCTCATCATAATTACCCCCCCTCGCTCTGTCCCATCCCTTCTTAAAGCCATCTACCATGTTGCAGGCTACTACCTCCTCAGGCAGAGTATTCCACTTGTTCACTACCCTCTCTGTGAAATACTGTTTCCTGACTTCCCTCCTGAATTTTACCCCCTCTAATCTCAGCTGGTGCCCCCTTGTGCCCCTCCCCTTCTGATCTGGAAAATCCCTTCTGTGCTAGTCTTGTTTATCCCCTTCAGGTATTTAAAGATTTCGATCATGTCCCCCCTATCCCTCCTCTCCACCAGGGAATACATGTTCAACTCGCCCAGCCTTTCCTCATGATGGCACATCCAATACAAGAGAAGCATAATAAGAGGTTTGGCATACAGTACCTAGGTAACTACAATACACTTAGAGGCGATACTTGAAGTCAGATACTTCAGACACATGATCGTTACAAAGAAATCGACATAAAGTGGCACAACGTACTAGTAAAAGTAATATGTCCTGTCCAACAATACAGACTATGGGGCAAGCGGGGCTGACTAACCTAGCCAGATAGGGTTAAGAAGTAAACTCAAGTGACCACGCCTCCACCCTATGTCAGGAAGGGCACTTGCAATCCAAGGCAGATAGGAGGGGAATTTTTCAAATGCAATCTGAAAAGATGGGAAGTGCCTAGAGTGTGCAGCATAGCTGGTAAGCCATTCCAGAGCCTGAGGGTAGCAATGGAGAAGGTCTCCGGCCCATCTTGGTTGCAGTCTGAGGTAGTTGAGGAAACACAGACCAGAGGACCTCAGGTCACGTAAGTCAGATTTAATGCTAAGGAGTCTAGCTTTATTGGTAAGGGTACCCATGAAGTAGCCACGGAGGGCCTCGGGGGACATCATGGAAGCACTACTGAAGGAGAGATTGGTGGAACATCTGGCTGTCAATGGACTACAGGACCCAAGGCAGCATGGTTTCACCAGGGGGAGGTCATGTCAGACCAACCTCAACTGAATTTTTTGACTGGGTGACTAGGGAGGTGGATCAGGGGAGAGCAGTGGACATGGCCTATCTGGACTTCAGCAAGGCCTTTGACACTGTGCCACTTAGAAGACTATTACACAAACTGGGGAATATGGGTGTGGGCAGGACAGTAGTGTGGTGGGTAGGTAACTGGCTGGGTGGCAGGACACAGAGGGTGGTGGTAAATGGCTGTCACCCACAGAGGAAGAGTGACCAGTGGGGTACCACAGGATCAGTGCTGGGACGGTCCTATTCAACATCTTCATCAGTGACATTACAGGACCTAGAAGGCAGAATTTCACTGTTCGTGGATGACACAAAGCTCTGTAACAGAGTAGACACACCAGAGGGTGTAGACAGAATGAGAAGGGACCTGCAGAAACTTGAAGAAGGGTCAGGGTTTGGCAGTTGAAATTCAATGCAAGGAAGTGCAAGATAATGCATATGGGGGCACAAAACCCTGGCACAATATATCAGTTGTGGGGTGAGGATATAGCATGCACCAAGCAGGAAAGGGATCTTGGGGTTATCATCTCTGATGACCTCAAGGTAGGGAAACAGTGTGACAAGGCAGCAGGTAAAGCAAATAAGATGCTGGGATGTATAGGCAGGGGCATCACCAGCAGGAAAAAGGAGTTCATAATTTCCTATACAAGACACTAGTGAGGCCCCACCTGAGTACAGTGTACAGTTCTGGAGACCATACCTACGTAAGGACATAGACAGGGTAGAGAAGGTTCAGAGGAGGGCAACAAAGGTGGTGCATGGATTGTATCACAAGTCCTATGAGGACAGGTTGAAGGAACTGAACATGTACTCCTGGAGGAGAGGAGGAGAGGGATATGATAGAGACATACAAGTATCTTACAGGAGGAACAGGGTGCAGGAATACACTATTTTTAAGCGAAAAAGATGTTCCAGGACTAGAGGGCATGGGATGAAGTTGAGGAGGACGATTCAGAGGAAACATGAGGAAAATTTCTTCACAGAACGGGTGGTGGACAAGTGGAACACCCTACCAGAGGAAGTGGTGGGGGCTGAAACAATCACGGGATTTAAGAATGCATGGGATAGACATAAAGGAATTCTGGAGGTCAGGGGTAAGGGGCAACAGACTTCTAGGAAAACATAAACTGAACTTACAAGCTCAAATGAGCAGACTGGGTGGGCCATAAGCCCTTATCTGCTGACACTGTCTATGTATCTATGTATCTACAGTGACTTGCAAAAGTATTCAATCCCCTTGAAAGTTGTTAGATTTGTCTGAATGACAAATGATACATTGAGATTTTGTTCTGTGTAATATTTTATTTAAAAAGACTGACCCTCAAAATAATTATTTTAAAGTGACATTGGTTTTATGTTAGAAAATATTTTTAAGAAAAATAAATAACTGAAATATGCTGTTTGCATAAGTATTCAACCCTGTGCTCTGAAGCTCCAAGTTTACACAGATGAAAAATATTGCCCTAACGAGGACACAATTGACTTACAATTGGCCTCACCTCTGAAACATTAAAGTAGCTCACATTTTCTGGATAAACCCCCTCAGTTTAATGACCATTGGTCAGACTGTGAATCTGAAGGAAGGGTGTGAAAATGAAGACTAAAGAGCATTCTAAGGAAGTTAGAGATAAAGTAATAGACATGCATAAATTAGGAAAAGGGTACAAAATAATATCCAAGTGTTTGGATATCCCAGTGTGCACTGTTGGATCAATAGTGAGGAAGTGGAAGCTGCATCACACCACCCAGGCACTACCTAGACAAGGCCGTCCCCCAAAACTCAGCATCCAAACAGGAAGGAGACTAGTGAGGGAAGCCACAGAGAGGCCAACAATCACTTTGAAGGAGCTACAGAGTTCAGTGGCTGAGAGTGGAGTGAAGGTGCACCAGTCAACCATATCAAGAGCTCTGCATAATACTGGCCTGTATGGGAGAGTGGCTAGAAAGAAGCCATTACTCAAAAAGAACCATATCAAAGCACGTCTGGAGTTTGCCAGAAAGCATGAGAGTGACCCAGCTAAGATGTGGCACAAGGTTTTGTGGTTTGATGAGATCAAGATAGAGATTTTTGGCCAAAATTCAAAGTGCTATGTGTGGCGCAAACCTAACACTGCCCATGCCTCGAGAAACACCATCCCTACAGTGAAGTATGGTGGTGGCAGCATCATGCTGTGGGGATGCTTTTCATCAGCAGGGACTGGGCATCTTGTTAAAACTGAAGGAAGAATGGATGGAGCAAAATACAGGGAGATACTGCAAGAGAACCTGCTTCAGTCTGCTAAAAAACTGAAGCTTGGGAGAAACTTCACCTTTCAGCAGGACAATGATCCCAAGCACAAGGCCAAAGCAACACAGGAGTGGTTAAACAACAAAAAGGTGAATGTCCTACAGTGGCCAAGTCAAAGTCCGGATCTCAATCCCATCGAGAATCTGTGGCACTGTTTGAAAATTCTGTCCACAAGCATCACCCAACCAACCTGAACAACCTGGAACAAATCTACCAAGAAGAATGGGCAAGAATCACTCCCGAACAGTGTGCAAGGCTGGTAGATACTTACCCCAAAGACTTAAAGCTGTTATTGCAGCAAAGGTGGCTCTACCAAATACTAATGTGTAGGGTTGAATACCTCTGCAAGCAGCATTTTCCAGTTTTTAATTTTCTTTAAAAGATCTGCTGATGGATAATTAATTTTGGCTTTGAGGATATACTGTTAGAGCATATGAGTTTGCAATAAAAATACTGACTGGAATAATATATGTAAGTCTCATTTGTAATCCAGACAAATCTGATAACTTTCAAGGGGGTTGAATACTTCTGCAAGTCACTTGTATGTAACAAAGCATCGTGTATAGGAATCAGTGGTAGGCATGGAACAGGGCAAGCGCGGCGAACCTGCAGATGCTATTGAAGGTGGTATTGAGTTGTGCAAGGTACTGATTCGAGGTCTGGGAGAAGACAGGAGAGCAGCAATCCAGGAGGGGTAGTAGTATGTTTTGGGCAATGGCCAGATGCACCTTGGGGGTTATGAGGTGCTTTAGAATGGTAACAGACACGCAGTTTCTGGTTCACACATTTGATTATTTGCTCGATGTGATCCGTGAAGATGAGGGAGGTGTTTGTCTGTTCTTGATGTTCTTTTTTTTTTAACTCTTTTTTTCCCCTTCAGTTGGCGGCCCTTGAGATCTCCCTCAGATGTAGCCTCTTACAGGCGGCTTTCTCCTGCCCACCTGAGACACCCCCCAGGTCAGGTCCCCCTCCAGAACTCCACCCTGCACCCATGCCTGCAATCAACTCCCCCCCTGAGGTGGGGCCATTACCACCTACCTTGGTGCTCTAAGAATCCAGTTGGCAGGCAGGGTGAGGTGGAGGATATTGGAGACCTGACTGGGCCAGATCCAGCAGTGGGTATGGGGGCCACTATAGGGCTTGTTGTCATCCTCCCAGGTGCTGGGATTTTCCCTTTGTTCATGAGATGTGACCCCCGGAGGCATGGACGTGCAATGACGTCCACCATGAGATGGGCATGTTCCCACCCCCCGCCCCCAGGATGTCCGCCATCACCTCAACCCTCTTCCAAGGTGTCCCTGGTTATAGCGCCCCCCCAGTCTCCACTAGGAGTCACTTGATGTCAAGGATCCACAACCCACCCCTCCCCAGGACAGGAAAGCAGTCCTCCAGATGCTCAATCTTCTCCTCCCTGGCCGACCCCCGAAGACCCGTGCTGGCTCTCGATCCCGGGTCGCTGGCGTCGCACGAGGTAAGGCATCCAGCACCTCAGCCCTCAGCGCTACCAGGCTGGCCCTGTTCTTTATGTTCTTTTGTGCTTAAAATTGTCAATAAAATTTAAATGTCAAAAGAAATTCATTTTTTTAATTTATTTTATTAATTTAAAATTTGGTGACTGGAATAGGCACACAGCTCATTTGCAGATGTGATTTGGGAAGGGGAACAAGAGGGGATTGAAATAAAAAATATATAATAAGTACAATAATCCATCATACAAAATATGTAATAAGTGCAATAATATATAACAACAGAATACATACAATATACAATGATAGAATCTCAGCGGCTGGTATAAGGCAAGGCAATTTTATTTCTCAGGTACCTTTTCCCGGAGGCTCAGGGTGCTGTCCAAAGAAAACAAAGAACTGCAAAAGAAATACCAAGTCCAACCAAATAAATAAAATTAATCAACCAGAACAGAACCACTAATATCTTCCCACTGTTTCCAAAAATAATTGTATGTGATATTTTTATAATGCTTGAAACTATCTTTTGAAAGTTGCTAACATTTGAACTGTTAATCATAAAAAAATATATATATTTTTTTTAAATGAAAGCTTGGTGTTTGATCAGCATGTACAGACTCCAATGATACAGATCTTCTATGTTGCTACATGCATATAACTGTTGCTATAACATGTTGTAAAAAAATGACAGGGCTTTAAAGATTTAGTGAACCATTTTATGTTTTTTTTTTTAATATCGATATATGGTTGCTGTAGTAATTTCTTAATGACACAGCTTCTTAACTGACTCCAGGTTTTCATTCAAAAAAAAGAAATACGTCTCTAACACTAATAGTTCCAAAGTTATCACATTTTAAAGAAAATATATTTTAAAAGGTCTAACTCTGGAACTGTTGGGGCTAGAAACTTATTTTTCTTTTAAAAATGAAAGCTTTGAGTCCAGCCATTAAGAAATGCTGCCATTATATTGTTATCGTGTAACAGTAGTAATCAGGCTCGGCCCGGGGGTGCTGAGGGTTGAGGTGCTGGACGCCACATCTCGTGCCATGCCAGTGACCTGGGTTCGGGAACAGACTCGGGTTGTCGGGGGTCATCAGGGAAGGGAGGGGATTGAGCAACCACAGGACTGCTTCCCCCCATGTGGCAGGTCCTGGGGTATGCCCTGCTCCATTGCAGTTCCTGGTGGAGACCACGGATCCTACAGGATGCAGGGTCTCGACGCAACGTCAGGAGCGGCAGCAGCTGACTGCACATAGGTGTGCCACGGGCATTGCACGTCCACGCCCCGGGGGTAAAGAAAAATACTCTGGTGGTCTAGCGGAGGCGAAGGGGGCTCCAGTGTCCTGCCCACATCCCATGCCAGGCCTGAATTCATGGTCCCCTATTCAGCACTCCGGGTTCCTCAGCGGTCCCTCTAATTTCCAGAAGGCCAACAAGGGTGGGTGGGCGGGCCTCCGGGGTGATCTGGGGGGCTGGACCGAACCGCGGGATTCCGGAGGAGAGACCAGGTAAGGAGGGCTTCAGGCGGGGAGTAGAGGCAGCAGACGTTTGGTTCCCTGGAGAGATGCCCTAGACCTCCAGAGAAAAATAGAGTGTGCAAAAAAACAGTAGTAATTATGTTATCGATATAGAAACAGGCAGGTTTCTCAAGCTATATTGCTATGTGTAGTTATATCATAACAGAGTTTTTTATTAAATAAAATAAATGTTATCAATTAACGTCTTCCATAATGACAAAGTGTATTGACATACTTTTTAAATATTGACATGGAAAATGTCATGACGGTTTAAAAAAATGTTAAAAATAATTATTTTCATTTTTTTCTGAATTTTGGAATTAGTCCCCATAATTTAATTAGTGTATGTATAACTGTAATGTCCATAGACATTTATCTTATCCCTTAAATCATCTGGCAAACATTACAGTCTCTTCCCCACCCCTCAGCAGTACCAGCTGTAAGCCCCCCACAGGGTTTACTAGAACCTACAGGGTTCATTTCTGACATCATCTGAGACCACTTGCCGGTGGGCAGACCGGTTGGGTGCAGAAGCCTTTAAATAGGGAGTTTGGGCATGAAAAAGTAGAGTTCCGGGAGGCCGGGGAGAGGTGATTGCCCCCTGGGCTGTCTTCGTGGTGGTGTGGTGTGTGGAAGTGGTGGTCTGGATGGTCCGGGAAACATGCTGTGGGTGTTGCAGCATATACTGTTGAAACAGCGACACTTGAATGGTGCAGAGTCAAAACAGCACCAGATTATGGCAAATGCCATAAATGGCAAACTCACTGTATCCCCCTTCCCAAGGTCTCCCCCCCGGAATTAGTATATTTAGTAAGAGGGGTGGGGGGGCATGGGAGGTGCAGCCCTTCACAAACAGAGAGTTCGCCGTTTATGGCATTCACCATTATCTGGCACTGTTTTGACTCTGCACCATTTGGGTGTCGCTGTTATGCCATGGAACCGTGTTGCAGGCCTCCTGTGGAAGTTTAGCCTGGCTGTGGAGGGAGCAGGGCCTAGGGCAGTGGAGAGAGCTTGCCCCAGTCCCCGCGTGGCAGTGGTGAGAGCCTGTCTCACCCCTCCAGTGAGTGTACTGCTGTCCAGTCGTGGGTGGAGCGGATGGGATCAGGCAGATAGTGCGGGGAATCCGGATGTAAGTCTCTGCGAGCAGCCCACCATTATGAGTATGTCCCCGCTGTCTCGGTGTGCCCATTTTGGCATTTGCATAGATCTCAGCAGCAGAGTGAAACAGCCTGAACAGGTGGTGTGGAGGTCTGGCCTCAGTTTGCCATCTGAAGTGCAGCAATCAGAGGTTTGAGCCCCAGTAGTGCTATCCATCAATCTTGGAGGCAGAGGAGCGGGGAGACATCTATGCACTTGAGTTTTGGTATCTGTGTTATTTGGAACTGAAAGTGTGCAGGAGGAGGACAGAGAAGAGAGTTTCAGCTGCACAGGATAATCCAGCAGGCCTGATTTGGCCACGTTTGTCATGCTGCTGCCGCCAGCCCAATTGGAAGACCTGATTCAGCTTCAGGACATTTTCAGTGGAGGTCTTCATTACCACATTTAATCACTGGTTGAGGTACTTGAGAACCTGAGATTAATTCTTCTGTCTGTAAGCCCCTCGCTTCATGGAGTGGCCATTGGTTCTCCAAGGTCTCAATTAAATGAACGTTTATGAACTTTTAACACCATTTGGACAATGGACTTATTTATTCAGCCAGTTTAACAGTGATTAACCTCCATTTCACCCCACGGCTGCTGTGGCCCCATCTTGGGCACCCCTCTGCTAAATCAAGAACCAGGTAATGCAGCCATCTGGTGGTTTCTGTGCTTGTGGCCCCCTTCCCCATGGACTTCTCCATTGCACCCTTGGACAATGGGAAGGGGGATCTACATAGCTCTTCCTTGCTTTTGCAGGCTTTGCCTAAAAAAGCCTCGGAAGATAATAAATAAGTAGTACAGAGGCCCACTTGGGAGGATTATGGCCTATACAGTGGTGATGGCCTGCATCCATCCAGGAGGAGACCCACAGTCCTTGGTGGCTGGCTTAAACGTTACTTCAATGAGCATTTAAAGTAGCCGAGGGGGGGAAGCAGAAGCAGAAAGGGAGGCAGAATCTGCCCCCCCACACAGGCTGAGGTAGTGTGTAGAGGAAGCCCGGGGGGGTGAGAGTCCCACCACAGAGCAAGTAAATCAAAGTGGTAGGGGATTAACAAAGGGGGAAAGGGGTGAGAAAATAGGAGAGAGAAAAGGGCACAAAAGGAAAGAGGGGGTAACAGTAAGCAGAGTGCTAACAAAATCTGGGAGGCCACGTTCATAAATACTAGAAATCTGAGAAATAAGATCACAGACCTAGAGGCCAAAAGGTATCCAGTGATGATAGCGATTCTAAATGAGCGACTGTAAAAACAGCGACTCAGTTATAGCGCTATCATCATCATCAGCTACCCCGCAAAGGTAGCAATGGAATAGCGAGGAAAGTGACCGGAAGTGGGGGGATACAGAGGTGGAGGGGAGGGATAGGAAGGAGGGTTCAGATAGGAAGGAGAGCCTGCTGCAGCTGTGCCAGTCCTGTGGTGTGGTGGGGAGGGTGGCTGGCTACAGAGCAGTTGGCACTGGGTTTGGGATGGACCGGGGGTGAATATTTTGCTGCTGCTTGCGGCTGCCTTTTTTTCCCCCCTCCGTGTTTTGCCCCCTCCTTGACATGCACCCCCCTGGAGTTTACAATATAAAAGCAGGAGGGTGCGGGTGGAGAAGCCCCTGTGAGGGAGGGGTGGGGACAGCCCCCACAAAACACCAAGTGTTACTGGAGGTGGGGTTGCCGGGAATTGTATATTGCCAAAATGCTTATTGGTGATACACACATGCCATAACAGTGATCGCTGTGTTGCGATCGCTATTATGACATGGAACCAGGCCATAATGACAGAAGCTGACGATATCATGTCCATTACGGAGTCATGGTGCACAGTTAGCCATGACTGGGACATGGTCATGCTAGGGTACACGATGTTCAGGAGGGACAGGGTAGGAAGGAGAGGATGGGGAGTGGTGCTTTATGTGAGGGACGGCATAAATGCAACAGAAATACAGGGAATTCAGGTGAAGGCAGAGGTGATGTGAGTTACCCTCGAGTCAGGCAGTGGAACCACTATTCAGACAGGGGTGATCTACAGGCCTCAGGTACAGGGGGAGGACCTAGATAAGGAAATGTTAGAAGCAATTAGCAAAATCACTAACAAGGGGGAGGTGTTGTTGGAGGGGGACTTCAATCTACAAGATTTAGACTGAAGTCTCCCTGCAGCAGCTTCGGCTAAGAGCAGGGACATCTTGGACTCCCTGAAGAGCACGTTCCTCAGGCAACTGGTCAATGAATCCATTCGTGGTGGCACAGTACTAGATCTAGTGCCACTCGTGGTGGCGCAGTACTAGATCTGGTGCCACCTGTGGTGGGGCAGTACTAGATCTAGTGCCACTCGTGGTGGCGCAGTACTAGATCTGGTGCCACCCGTGGTGGTGCAGTACTAGATCTGGTGCCACTCGTGGTGGCGCAGTACTAGATCTGGTGCCACCCGTGGTGGTGCAGTACTAGATCTAGTGCCACTCGTGGTGGTGCAGTACTAGATCTGGTGCTTTCAAATGGAGACAGGGTTGAGGATGTCAATGTGTGAAGCCATCTGGGGACCAGTGACCATCATATAGTGCGCTTCCACATAAGAACTGATGCAGAATCCAACCACACAATGGCAAGATCCTGGACTTCAGAAGGGCTGGCTTTATAAAGATGGGAGAATGCCTCAGGAATAACCTGGCAGGGGGAGAGGACCTGGAGGGGGTGGAGGAAAAGCTGGCCAAACTAAAAGAGGGGATAGTGAGGGCAACAAACCTCTGTGTCAAGCAGTCGGATAAGCAAAAGTAAAAGAAAGGGGAGACCGTTGTGGTTCTCCAAAGAGGTGAAAGAACAGGTAAATGCTAAAAGAATAGCATTCAGAAGGTATAAAGGGACCCAGAGGGAGGAAGATAGGGAGGTGTATTTGACAAAACAAAGGGAGGTAGGCAAAGCTGTAAGGAAAGTAAAGGCGCAAATTGAGGAAGAATAGCTCAGGGAGTATTGAAAGGGGACAAGATGTTTTTCAGGTGTGTGAGTGAGAAAAGGAATATAAAGGGAGGGATTGTGCCGTTAAGGGGGGGGTGACTATATGGAGGTGGATCAATAAAAGGCAAACAACTTGAACAAATACTTCTGCTCAGTATTCACAGTAGATGTTGAGGGGGAGGGACCTTGAAAAGGCACCAGGGAGCCAGCCCGGTGGCGCTGAGGGTTGAGGCACTGGATGCCACACCTCGTGCCACACTGGTGACTTGGTTCGGGAACGACCTCGGGTCACTGGGGAGCCGGGGGGGGGTTGGAGCGAGATTTCCCCTCCAGGGGTGGATGCCCACTCCTCTGTAGTCCCGCACCCATCAGGTGGAGGCCTGATGGGTGTGCAGCCGGTAGTAGTGGCAACGCAAGTTTGGGGGTGGGGTGGAAGGGGTCACCGATCCTGGCATGCTGGCTGGTGCCTCCACGCATGCATATGCATGTGTACACCATGACCTCAGTAAGGGAGAAAATATAAAAGAAAGAACATGTATATATAAAAAAAAAATAAAAAAAAAATGCACAAGGGACCTGGCGGGGGGGGGGGAGTGGACACTAGTTCATTTTCTGAGGAGAAAGTCCATAAAGCACTCGCTAACCTGAAGATAGACAAAGCTATGGAGCCAGATGGGGTACATCCAAGGGTGCTGAGGGAACTCAGGGAGGTACTGGCTGCACCTCTGACAGTCCCGTTTAATAAATCACTGGAGACCGGCATGGTCCCAGGGGACTGGAGCAGGGCAGAAGTAGTCCCACTTTACAAAAGTGGTGGCAAGGAGGAGGCGGGCAATTATAGACCTGTCAGCCTGACATCGGTGGTGGGTAAGTTGATGGAACCACTAATCAAGGAAAGAATTGTGAAATATCTTGTACCCAACGGATTATAGGATCCAAGGCAGCATGGTTTCACAGGGGGAAGGTCATGCCAAACAAATCTGATAGATTTCTTTGACTGGGTGACCAAGGAGTTGAATCAGGGAGGAGCAGTGGATGTGGCTTACCTGGACTTCAGCAAGGCTTTAGACACTGTTCCACACAGGAGACTGTTAAGCAACTTGGAGGGCTTTGGTATGGGTAATAAGATAAAAAACCTTGGGAAAAAAATGGTTAGCGGACAGGACACAAAGGTTAGTGATAAACGAAGTTCGGTCTGAGGAAGGGAGGGTGACCAGCGAGGTACCCCAGGGATTAGTGCTGGGACCAGTCCTCTTCAGTGTCTTCATAAGTGACATAGCAGAGGAACTGGAAGAAAGGTCTGCCTCTTTGCCAGTGACACCAAGATCTGCAACAGAGCGGACACTAGGGGGTGGTGGTGGAAAGGATGAGTAGGGATCTGAGAAGACTGGAGGAATGGGAAATGGTATGGCAGCTGGGTGTTAATGCAGAAAAGTGTAAAATAATGCACCTGGGCCATAGAAACCCAGGAGTGGAGAACAAAATGGGTGGGACGATACTGACAAAGACCAAGCAGGAAAGAGATGTAGGGGTAATCATATCAGATGACCTAACGGTGGCCAGGCAGTGTGCCAAGGCAGTCGGACAGGCAACAGGGATGCTGGGGTGAATAGGAAGGGGTATCGCCAGCAGGAAGAGGGAGGTGGTGCTGCCCCTTTATAGACTGCTGATGAGAATGCACCTTGAGTACTGTGTAGAGTTCTGGAGACCACACCTCAAGAAGGACATAGATAGAGTGGAAACAGTCGAGAGAAGGGCCACCAAAATGTTGCAGGGTCTGCATTGAAATCCCTATAAGGAGAGGCTAAAGGAGCTAAACATGTACACCCTGATGGGGGATATGATAAAGACCTTCAAATACCTAATGTGGGTTACTAAGATACAGGAGGGGAGTATTTTACAGAGAATACGGCGCTCTAGAACAAGGAGGCATGCTATGAAGCTGGAGGGGGATACATTTAGGAGGAATGTGAGGAAGTATTTTTTTATGGAAAGGGTGATAGATCCCTGGAAAAGCCTTCTGGCAGTGGTAGTAGGGTCAAAAACAGTGGAGGGGTTCAAAAACGCCTGAGACAGACACAAGGGAATTGTATGGGTAAGGAAAGGAGGGGGCATTGTAGGAGTAAGAAAGGGAGGGGCAGAGATGGTGCCATAGATCAAGTAAGGTCTGCAGCAAAAACAAACAAACAAACAAACAAGATAAAATGGGCAGACTGGGTGAGCCCAGTGGCCCTTATCTGCTGTCACAGTTTATGTTTCTATGTTTCAGACTATTTCAGTGATCACCATTCTATCGCTTTCTGTGTCTACAAAATCCTTGGGAAAAATCTCCCACTTAAAATGATCACAGCTCACTCATACAGACATTTCATGCTGGTGGACTTCTACATAGACTTGTCAGCCATAAGATGAGGCCATATCAACCTCATTCTCTCAGTAGCTGATGCCTAGGAATTCTTTGCCATGGCATTTCTCAGCGTCTGTAACAAACATACACCCATCAGAAAATTCATGATCAAAAGAAAGCCATTACCTTTGGATTTCGAAGGACAGTGTCAAATTGTTTTTGCAAAAGGATGCAGCTTGGGCTATATTTAGAAAGAGCAGATCCCTTAATGACGGTATCATAGAAAACTTCAGAATCTAACTAAATTGGCAGTAGGTAAAGCAAACGCGGATTATTACTAGCTCAACTACTGGGAGGAAAAATAACAGAATTCCAACAAATTCTGATCAGCGGCTAAAATCATATTTCAAATGGATCAACAAGACGTGATCCAGAACCTCTCTGGGATGCTGTCATGTCTCTCCCAGACATTGTGAGTGCCTTTAATGCCCACTTCACTAACTGCAACATCGGCACCAAGCTCTAGCTCCTTGGTGCCATCCACGGTTGGTCTCTCATCAAGCAGTCCGGAACCCGATCCTAGTGCTCTGCCAAAGTTTAACTTCTGGAAAATCTCTACAGCAGAGGTCCCAAAAGTACTAAAGGGCCTCAGCGCAAACAAGAATGCTGGTGCAGACTCCCTTGACCTGAAATTTCTCTGCCTTGCAGTGCATCATATCTGTGTCCCAGTTACCATGCTGTTAAACTTCTCCCTCATCTCTGGTGAGATGCCTATTGTCTGGAAAAATACCAGAATTGTGCCCCTTCACAAAGGAGGGGCCAAACAGGATTTGAATCAATACAGAGAGGTTTCGATCCTTCCTGCCCTCTCCAAGGTGTTTAAAAAGTGCATTCAGTCATAGCTGACTGATCATCTCAGTCTACACAATTTGCTGTCTCCCATGCAATTTGTCTTCTGGAATTGGGGCATTCCACCATATCTGCATTGTTCAAAGTTACCAGTGATCTCCAAATAGCTATGGATAATGGTCTCCTCTCTAGGGCCATCTTCTTAGACCTCTCCACAGCCTTCAGCTTGGTGGATCGTGCAATACTCTTGCACAAGTTCAAGACCCTAGGCCTTAGCCAGCCAGCCATCAAATGGTTTGAAAACTATTTGAGTAACCGGACCCAGATAGTGTCCATATACGGCATTAGTTTAGACCTTGCTGGCTCAAATCTTGGGGTTCCGCATGGCTCAGTCCTTGGTCATCTGCTGTTCTGTTTTTGTAATGACCTCATGAAGTACAATGGGAAGTGTTCTCTACATATGTACAGTATGTAGACAGCACCATACTCTATTAAAGCAATATACCATGACAAGGTGTGGGTATATGGGTGGATTTACCATGCCTGGTGTGGGTCAGTCACGAGGCTGCAGGCTGAGTGACTTAACCACACCAGAAGTCGTAAATTCACCCATATGCCCACTCCCTGGAGTGGCATATTGCTATTATACACTATTTAGATTTATTTGTTTTATAACAGATAAAGAGAATTTTTAATTTATATGAATTTGTGATTGATTTTTATGAAAATATAGTTCCTCAGTAGGGTATATAGTCCACTCGTGTCAGTCAAGGGTGGACAGGGAGACTGAGACAATCTGCATGTGAGAAAAGCCTGACTTCAATGTCACACTAATGCTCTGCTTGCTTGCACTCTGGTTGTGTTGCCGGTCCTTCCGGTAGTAACATGAGCCACTCGGCGAGTCTTTTCTGCTCGTACATGCAGTAGTAATGCTGTTGAAAAAAAATGCTAGACTTTAGCATTATACATTCCCACTCTGGTTGTGTTGCTGGTCCTTCCGGTTCTAACGTGAGCTGCTTGATGAGTCTTTCTGCCCATCCATGCAGTAGTAACGCTAAAGAGGTGAGTGAATCTGGTAGATGCAGTTACAGGGAACAGCTGGAAAATATTATGTTTGGCCCGAACTGGTATTCTGACTGAGTTACTTTTCTTTGACTGTAGCGGGGGGTCCCGAGGTGTTTGTTTAGTGGTGATGTAAGATGGCGACGTTTTGGAGATATTTTTGGGGGTCGTATTGATTTTGGTTAAGAGGCTGACTGGCACCTTTTCCAGTGGGTACACTGGAGGATTTATCACGGTGGTAAAGGTGCCAACCAGCCAATCGGATTGCAGGGTTTGTCACTTTGGATTTACTACATTGTATAATATAGTGCAATGACAGTGTCTCAGATAATTCAGCACTTCAGTCTTATTTCGACACACTCTGCTCCTGATTTGTGAGCAACAGCCTTATCCTTATCCACCCCATGGCTGGGGACCTGGGAGTATGTGGCAACTGTGGGTATTGTTGTAGGGGACCCCTCTGGGGAGCATACTGTACCATCTTACCTATAGATACAGAGGGCTGCCTTGGGTCATGCCCACCCTAGCTAGCACCCAGTGAAAGTGGCAGACACAGACACCAGAGGACCAGAGGGAAAAGGTGTCAGCTGGTGTGTTTATTGTATAGCAGATGCCAGGTTGCCAGAAGCAAGAGGGGTTACATACTGTACGTCGATGGTATTTGGATTCCAGGACTTGCAAACACGTTCAGTTGATACACTTGTAATCATAACGTAAGGTGGCAATGTTCTTGAGCAAGTCAACATATTCAAATATCTAGGAATCTGGCTTGATCCATCACTTATACACAGTAGGCACATTACTCACATCTTAACAGTCGTAGGGCTCAAGCTCAACTTTCTCTACAGGTTTTAAATGCTGTCCTAGTGCTCAAGTGAAGAAGCAGGTGGTCTCCCGTTTCCTGCTCCCTTCCATTGACTATGGAGACGCTACACACTGCTGTGCAAACAAAACCCCTCTGCTGCCCCGGATCACAGTGCATGGGATTTATAAAGTGCAGAATCCTTATAAAGAGGTGGCAATTCAAATGGGGTGCTACTCTTAGGACTGTCTGTAGGAGCAAAAGTGGACCTGAAATGCTACAAGTAATGCAAAAAAGAATCTAAAAATATCCCTGCCCCCTGTGGACAGTGATGTTGGGAGTCAGAGTAGAAAGGGAGAATATGGTAGCAAAAAGATGGAGACTGGGTGAGGTAAGAGTTACGGATGACAGAGAGCAAAAGAGAGAAGAGAAAACCAAAAGGGAGGGGTGAGTTGGGGAGCCAGGAAGTATGGGAGAGAGAACAGGGGGTAACAGGAGAGAGAGGAAGCTAGCTGCAAGAGTAGCTGATTTTACTGCGGTATACAGTACCTCAAGTCCTGCTTTTCTCCCTTTGAAATTTATCTGCCATCTGTTCTTAGGTAAAATGTTGCAATTTCTGTGACATTTTTACTAGGGTTCCAAAGTCCTCTGTGATCACAAGAAATTAGGCTGGTGGATGTACTGTATTTAAGAAGAGGGATCCTGCTTTAATAGGAATGCTTGACCATAATCCATTCCAGCCCACGATCATGTCCAGTGGCCTTACTTTCTACTTTGATTGTAGTTTCACCAAAACAAGTTTACACGTTCAGGGCTCTCAGATCTACAGAGATTCCTGTATTTTACAGGAAAACTGTTCTCACAGATTTGCTTTGGTTGTATGGGAAAACAGAGCAATTCATTTTCCATAGGAAATAATGTAATTTACAGGACAATACAAGAAAAGCATCCTGGAGTTACAGGGAAAACGTCAAACAGACCTAGGAGACCTTCACTTTTAAAATAGCAGTGCATGTAAATAGTATAGCGATATATTTCTGCCCTGTTTTTAGATTGCCTGCTCTTCCATGTGTCTGGCATGAGCTAGGGTACTGGGACAGTGCATGAAAAATGGAATTGGCTAGATCCCCAAAATCAAAAAGTACCGTCTCTCAAAAAGTATTTCATGTATTCAGATGCCTTGGTAATCCAAACGTGTCCCATGAACAGCACACCCGAAGTAACTGCACAATTCCACAGATAGATGCCTTGTCAGACTTTATTATCATAAGTTCTCATGTGCTTAGTAAAGTTCATTCCAAGTGCAGTTATGACGCATCAAAATAGTTACAGGATTCAGCAGGTTACACAGATAGAGACTTCCAAAATCGTAGTAGCTTATTGCAAACGGTCTCGATATCCATATATCCTGAAACCTCTATAAAGTTCTCTAAGTACTATTGAAATAAAGTGCATTTGCATAGGACAAAGAAATTTGCAAATCCCAAAAAGTGGAACATTACTGGTGTCTTGGGTCTGAACTGCCACCTTGTACCCCAGCGCTTTGCTCCTCCTTTTCAGCTTTGTCAGGGGACAATTATTAGTATTACCAAGGTATCTGTGCGCACGAAATGGAGTCTGTTTTAGATTGTCCTACTTCTCCTGTCTTGTGCGGTGCCCATTTTCCCCATTTTGAATCTGCTTTAGATGCCCCAGAGTGTCTCACTATGAGCATATCACCCCAGTGTTGCAGCTGTTGCACTGGCTGCCTATGAGATGGTGTGTCAGCTTCAAGATAGGTTTGTTAATTTACAAAGTCCTACATGATCCGGGCCCGGGAACGAGAAAGAGCTCCTGTATTATAGTCCTGGCCACCGTCTTCGCTCCTCGGAGGTGGACCTACTGACTTTGATCATGTTTAAAGCAGTTGTGGGGGGGGGGTCGAGCCTCTTCAGTGGTCACCCAACTGCTCTGGAACTCCTAGCCCCAGTTCTTGGGGGGGGGCACCTCAGTGGAACATGTTTTGGTTTTTTAATGTAATTTATTTAATTTTCAGTACAATACAGAGATGACAAACAAGACAGTCATAAACAGTTAACAGCCACATCCCTAACCTATGCACACTCAGTGGGACACTTTTAATAAGAATCGGAAGTATTATCTGTTTAAACTGGCCTTTATGGATTAATTGTATGACTCTTTCCAGGGGTCAGGACTCATTCTGGGGATATGCAGCACTGTTATGGCTGAGATTTTAGTAGGGGTTTTAGATTAGAAGCACTGAGCTTTAGAATGAGTTTTAGAATTAGTGAGGAAACCGTGTACTGTTGTATATGGAGTTGTAGTTTTGGAAGAGGACCTGAGCTGTGGGATAGGCTACACGCTTCCACATCATAGGGAACCTGACTTCATGAAGCCAACAGGAAGTCTGGGGGCTAGGGAGGTGCTCCCAGCCCTGGGAGTGACAACATCAGGTTCCACCACCCTGACGACCCCTGTAATGGGCCAGAGAGCTTGCTCCTCTGCAGGGGACGTCAGCAGTGTGATGAGGCTGGAAGTGCCCGACATCAGGGAAGTGGGCAAGGAGAAAAGCCAGTGGAAAAACTGGTGGTCAGAAGGATGAGGTACCCTGGTTGTTGCAGGCCACACACCACCTACATGGCCCCAGTCTATCTGGATTGTGCTTCAGGAGGGGTGGCTGGACCTTCCCCATCTGACCCCACCATGGATTGGATGTCCCTGAGATGGTGGGTGATGGAGACCTAAAGGGTCCTGCAGCCCAGAGGTAACATAAAATGTAGCAATAAATAACTAAATAAATAAATAAATAAACGCTGCCAGACTACTGCAAAATAACCACCAGAGGGCACTACGCTCCATTTTATTTTGTCTTGTGTGCTTCATCCAAAGAGAATTCCAAAATACTGTACAGCAGGATGAAAGAGGGATCCGATCAAAATAGGGCTTTGACTGCGGAGTGAGGCCTCAAAGAAATTAGACCATAACAAATGTTACTTTGGGATTTATAGTAAGCACAGCTGTGAAACAAAACTATTTCCGTTACAGGCACTATGGACAAGATCAGGAAGCCATGCCAGTGTGGACAGATGTAACAGAAGTACCTTCTGCCTGTCTCTGGTATCTGTCAAGGAGGAAGTTAATGATCCCACGGCACATACTGTAAATGCAGGGGACATACCCCGTGGTCCTGATCAACCTTTCGCTGTCAGTAAAACAGGTCTTTATATTCCACCACCAGGACTCACTGGCAATGAGCTGTCACAGCTCAGTGGACCTTTCCTGATCAAAAAATAAATAATGAGAACAAGCAGGGTTTGAACTGGAGTTTGAAAAGGGTGAGCAGTCACTAGAGTATAGAAAGCATGGTAAATAGCCTGAGTACAGAACACGCCAACATATTATTTTAAAGCAGCAGTACAATGTAAATAAAATCTGCTCTTTTTTGACTGTTTATTCCCTGTGCTCTGCTGAGCATGTACCTGGTACTCTTTCCTGCCGGCAATGTACTATCACCCTGTAATTTGCTCAGTTATCCTTTGTATTTGTTACATTTCTGACTCCATTATCTAGATAATGCAGCCATATATTTTCTGTGGCACTACACGGTCGTAATAGCTCACTTCCTGGTTGGGTAGTACTGCTGCTTTAAAAAATAACAGTTGGCCACCCTCATAGGGTTATTGAAGAATTGGGTTGGGAAGGATTATAAAGGGGTTTTAGATATTAAAGGGACACTGTCCGCCTTTTTTTGCATCGTATTATTTCTAGTTAAAACCCCACATTTTATGATTGCTTACCTTCTCTAAAATTAATTGATATTGATGGTTGTTTTATCTGCCTTCTTTCTTAGTGGAAGTGAAATGCATACAAATGTATAGTTATACCCAACCTTGTTTTGTTTCAGATCCTTGATCTACTAACTTCCTGAACATTAGGAACACCCCCAAACAATGAAGCCAATTGTGATGTAGTAGTCTTCTCTACTCCCATTGCACTGTGAGTGACTAGACTGTGTCAGGGGTATTCTCAAGTCAAGGAAATAGAAAGTGGGAGTTGATCAAGGTATGTATACAAACATGTTGTTGTGTGGTAACACCGGTATGGTGGGCAGTCTGTTTTTCACTTTTTAAAACAAAAAATGAATCAGAGTCAATCTATCTGCTACTTCAGAAGTCTCTTCAGAATAGCCGGCCCGCTGGCGCAGTGGTGGGATTTCCGCTTGTGACACTGGCGACCCGGGTTCGGGAACGGACCGGATGGGTGGGAGGCGGCGGGGGAGAAGGATGGGCGTCCATGGACTGCTCTCCTTCTCTGGGGAGGGAGGGCGATTAGCGCACTGAGGATTCCTGGTGGGCCGAGGGATCTCCAGGCATCCGGCGGAGGTGCAGTTCACGGGAGGTGGGGGCGGGCGCTGGTGTCATTCGCGTCCCGCCTCCGTAGCAAAATGGAGAAAATCGAGGCAGGCAAGGACCACCGTGCACATGAAGCCCTCCCCGGAGGACCTCACCACACCACCTTCGCTGCGGGTTCCCGACCAGGCATTGGTTCTGTGGTCACCGAAGAGGTGACCATGGCCCTGCCCTCCGGAGGGTAGGCCGGGGGTGACTGAGGGACCTCGGCAGCCATAGATGGTGGTGGGGGTCTCCGGGGGCTGTGACCAGGGCTGATGAAAAAAAGACGGGGTCCTGCCAGGAGAAAAAGATAAAATTAAAAAAAAAAAAAAAAAAATGAAGTCTCTTCAGAATGTGAGCAATCATAAAATGTGTTTTTAAAACTAGGAACACTTTGAAGCTGGGGGTGATTGTGTCCCTTTAAAGGTACGCTGTCCCTTTTTTCTCTTGAGCTTTTAATTTCACAGCCGATGCTTTTCTTGGGTATACCCTGTTGCAGGGATACCCTGATCAGGCTTGCTGTCCCTGGCACCCCCCACCCTGGTTCCACAACCCTGGTTCCACCGGCAGGGTCCGACTTCTTCTTCGTGTTTTCTTCCTTGGCAGGGGCTCTTGGGGGGAGGGCTGTCCTCTTCCATGGTGCAGTTCATATGTGTGGGCAAGGATCTGGTATGCCCCCCGCGACTGTTACCTACAGGCTTCTGGGACACAGGCCATCATGAAATTGGCACATGCGGTTTTAACTCCCGCTTTCATCCCTTCCTCTGCCTCTTCTGGTGTGGGCAGAGCCTGATTGTGGCCTTGGTTGCATGCAGCACACACTGTAAGAAGCTAGATGTTTCTTTGCTCAGCTGCAGGGGATGCTGTGGCACAGGATGCCTGATACCACCCCTTCCTGACCGCAATGCACAGTTGAGCGGCAACTGCTATGGTCTGGCCTGCCTCCCAATGTGACTGCCTGAACTTGCTTCTGAATTTGGGTCCCCTGTAAAGAAACACATTGCACTGCTCTGGCCTGTCAGGGTGACTTTTAAACACCCCTTTGACCAGGGTACTTTTAAGCACCCCTTTAACCAGGGCACTTTTAAACATTCCTTTAACCAGGGCACTTCTTTTTTTTTTAAAATTACTTTTTTACCTCCTGTTCGTCCTTGCCATTCCTCTCAATCAGGCCGCTCAATGTCTCCCATCCCTCACAGAGTCTGCCCCTAGAGTGCCTCTTGGTGGCTCCTACCTGCCTCTTTCTCCACGGAGCACCTACACAGCGGGATCTGCCCGTGATGCAGACTGGAAGGCCGGAGCGGCCGTCAACCAGGAGCGCCGAGGGTTTTTTTTCCGCGTTTTCTTGTCCCTCCCTCTCCTTCCACTGAGGACGCTGGCTCGGGCAGAACATGAGTACGCACGCCTGCCAAGTGCCTGATGGCGTCCTCCCTTCCCCTGCTCCCCCCAATGGAAGCCGCTGTTGCCCCGAGAGTCGGTGCTTCCACCGGCTCTCACAGATGTCGGGTGTATTAAACACCCCTGGTATCCCTCCCCGAAGGAGGAGAGCATCCGTGGGGATGCTTAATCCTCCTTCCCCCTGCCAACCCCCGGTGACCCGAGTCCGTTCCCAAACCCGGGTCTCCGGTGTGGTACAAGGTGTGGCGTCCAGCACCTCAACCCTCAGCGTCACCGGGCCCCCAGGGCACTTTTAAACACCCCTTTAACCAGGGCACTTTTAAACACTTCTTTAACCAGGGCACTTTAAAACACCCCATTAACCAGGACATTTTTAAATACCCCTTTAACCAGGGTTCTTTTAAACACTCCTTTAACCAGAGCATGTTTAAACACTCGTTTAACCAGGACACTTTTAATTACTCCTTTAACCAGGGCACTTTTAAACACTCCTTGAACCAGTATATTTTTAAGCACCCCTTTAACTAGGGCACTTTTAAACACTCTAACTAGGGCACATTTAAACACCCCTTTAACCAGAGCACTTTTAAGCACCCCTGTAACCAGGACACTTTTAAACACCCCTTTAACCAAGACTCTTTTAAATACCCATTTAACCAGGGCACATTTAAACACTCCTTTAACCAGGGCACTTTTAAACACTCCCTTAACCAAGGCAGTTTACATATCCTTTTAAACAGGATACTTTTAAACACCCCTTTAACCAGGGCACTTTTAAACACTCCTTTAACCAGGGCACTTTTAAACACTTCTTTAACCAGGATACTTTTAAACAGCCCTTTAACCTGGGCACTTTTAAACACTCCTTTAACCAGGACACTTTTAACCACTTCTTTAACCAGGATACTTTTAAACATTCCTTTAACCAGAGCACTCTAGACACCCCTTTAACTAGCACACTTTAAACACTCCTTTAACCAGGACACTTTTAAACACTCCTTTAACCAGGGCACTTTTAAACACTCCTTGAACTAGTATATTTTAAGCACCCCTTTAACTAGGACACTTTTAAACACTCCTTTAACTAGGGCACATTTAAACACCCCTTTAACCAGAGCACTTTTAAGCACCCCTGTAACCAGGACAGTTTTAAACACCCCTTTAACCAGTACTGTTTTAAAGACCCATTTAACCAGGGCACTTTTAAGCAACCCTTTAACAAGGGCACTTTTAAACACCCTTTTAACCAGGGCACTTTTAAACACCCCTTTAACCAGGGCACTTTTAAACATCCTTTTAACCGGGGCACTTTTAAATATCCCTTTAAGCAGGGCACTTCTGAGCACCCCTTGAACCAGGACACTGTTAAACACTCCTTCAACCAGTACACTTTTGATCACCCCTTTAATCAGAACATTTTTAAACACTGGAAAAAGAACAAAATGGCTTGCTCACAGGTGGTGTAGGGGACTTGGTGTGGTAGCGGGTCGGTCAACCCAGTTTTCAATAACAAACAGCAAGACGCACCACTACATTTAAAAGAAAGGTCCAACAACTCCTAGACTGTAAAAAAAATACAAAATGTGAATACAGCCATGGTGCATTGGCTGCACACCAGATGCCCCAGCACTTTGCTCCTACAAGCTTTGTCACGCTGCCTCCTGATGAAGCATGTAGAAGTGAATGATTGTGGCGTCTGGTGTGCAGTCAGTTTAAGCTCCTTGCATTACACTTATATTCACATTTTCTATTTTTTCACAGTAAAGCCACAGCTGTGATGAATAGCTAGAAGTAATGAAACTTTTCTTTGAGTGTGGTGCTTCTTGCTGTTTGTCACTTTTAAACACCCCTAAGAAGGACCCCTTTAACCAGAACACTTTTGAGCACCTCTTTAACTTCATCCTCTGTTCAGTGTTGCAGAAAATGCCATTTCAATTCTAAAAGGATCTGTGTCCTTAGCTGATGGCCTGGGAATATTCAATACCCCAAACCAATGCCCTGTGGCGCAAACATTCATATCACCACACAGACATGCACCTGTGGTCACAGGAACAGCTTCACAAACACTTTATGGGATGACGACTGACTGGATAACCAGAAACTAGCTGTCACACAGTCAAGAGAGGACAGAGGAGCCAACCCAGTGGTGATGAGGGTTGAGGCACTGGACACTACACCTCACGCCACACTGGTGACCTGGGTTTGGGAACGAGCTTGAGTTGTCGGAGGTCAGGGGGGGAGGGCGAGAAGTAGGATTGAGCTGTTGCAAGATGACTCTCCTCTCCCAGGGAGGGATGGAGCTTTCCCGGCCCTTGGCTGTCACCTGGTGGAGGACAGATGGCAGTAGGGCTATGGGGGGAGCTCAGTGATAGCCTGGGGTGGGGTGGAAGGGATTGAGCTAGTGCCCGGCATATGCATGCACCTCCACGCGTGTGTACAGTCATGATTGTCGGGGTCCATGGAGGGGAGAAAAACAGGGATAAAACACACCATAAACTATGTATGGAAAAAAAAAAGAAAGGACAGAGGTACTTCTGGTAAGGGGGGATGTGCCTGAGTGCAGTTGATTGTTTGTTTTCTGGAAGCCCCCTATCATTGACGGTGTTGCAACAGAGTTGGATTAAGTGGTCTTCTGTCGGCGACGCAGTGTGATGAGGCTTCATCGATGGCAACCTGTTAGTTGAAAAGTATGTGTTGACAGTTGTGTAGAATGGCATTCACCATCTCTGAAAAATCTCCAAGTTGTGCTTGGTAGTTTGGCTCTGTAGTTTGGTGACCTGGATATGAAACTGGTTGATGGATAGGTCACAGATGGTGGTGGTAAATGGCACTCGCTCTGAGGAGGGGAGTGATCAGCAGGGCACCTCCGGGCTCCGTACTGGGATCAGTCCTCTTTAGTGTCTTTATAAGTAACATTGTAGAAGAGCTGGAGGGGAAGGTAAGCCTCTTTGCAGATGACACCAAAATCTGCAGTAGGGTAGACACTCCAGAGAGGGTAGAGAAAATGAGTTGAGACCTGAGAAAACTCAAGGCGTGGTCAGGGTATGGCGGCGGAGTTTCAGTGTGAAAAAGGGCAAAATCATGTACCTAGAGCACAGAAACCCAGATGTGGTGTATAAAAAGGGGAAGAGGTATTGGCAGTCAATAAACAGGAAAGGTACCTTGGGGTAATCATATCTGATGACCTCAAGGGACTTTGTTCGATTCTGAAGACCACATCTCAGGAAGGACATACACAGGGTAGAAGCTGTCCAGAGGAGGGCAACTAAAATGGTGCAAGGGCTGCATCATAAGACATATGAGGAGAGAATGAGGGAATATGTACACCTTGGAAGAGAAGAGGGAGATGCAATACATGATAGAGACCTATAAATACCTCACAGGGCTGAATAAGATACAGGAGGGGGGTATTTTTCAAAAGAGAAGGTGCACAAGAAAAAGGGAATTTAGGAGGGGTGTGAGGAAGTACTGCTTCACTGAGAGAGTAGTGGATGCCTGGAACAGTCTTCCAGCAGAGGTGGTGGGGGAGAAAACAGTGGTGGGCTTCAAGCATGCATGGGATAGGCACAAAAGAATCTTGGTAGGAAGGCTGTGGGTGGAGTAGCAGGAGATCAGGTAGGGTCTGTGGTGAAAGTATAAGCAAGGAAAAAATGGGAAGACTGGGTGGGCCAAGCAGTCCTCATCTGTGGACAAATTCTGTGTTTCAGAGTTGGCCTAGTGGTTATGGTTCCACCAAGCTGGTTTGACAACAAAGTTATCGACATCCCCTACAGTGACAGCAATTTGCTGACATCGACCACATCGACTGGCAAATCTATCGACAGACCATCACGGCACCCCAAGCACTGGGGCTTTTCTACATTGTATGTGGGAGGCTTTGCCACCCCCCCCCCACAAGGGAGGCTCTGCCCCCGACCCCCTGGACTTATATATAATCAACTATGGGGGGGGGGTGGATTACTGAGGAGAGTGGCTAACAGCGGGAGTCGCTGTATCGGTACAGCGCTCTGACAACCGTTCGACACTGTGGATGTCGAACAGGTTGTGTTGCTGTAATGGTTTCACAGTCGGGGGTTCATTCTCCCAATGATATACTGTGGTTATAGTGCAGAATTGTGAGCTTGGAAATCCAGGTATGGATCCCACGTTGCCATTTTCTCACTGGGGCGCCCTCAGCAGATCCGACTGTGCAGTCTCTCTATCTCTCTCTCTGTCTCTCTCTGTTCTATCAATATGTGTGTTGAATCTCCATGTGTGCTTAAAATGGCAGCAGCATTCTCTCCTCCCTCCTTTCACAGACTGTAAAGTGCTTTGGGATACAATTGGATTGAATGGTGATGTTGTATTCTCTCTCCTCCCTCCTTTCCTGGATTGTAACGTGCTTTGGGTTACACTTTGATTGGTGTATAAAATCAAATTCCTGTTAAGTGGAATACAAACTATCCAGATGAACATCCTCCCAAAATATTTGTATCATTTTCAAACTTTACCAATGCTACCATCAAAACAAGAATTTCAAACTTGGAATAAAACCATTTTTAGATTATTGTGGGGCAGGGAGAGACCCCGTATAGCATTCAAGAGGCTACTACTACCAAAGGCTAAAGGTGGTATGGCACTTCCAAATCTCCTACAGTATGCCATGGCAGCTCAGATACAGCATATTCTTCACTGGCTATAACCTTCTCTTACTCCCCAGTGGGTAACTAGAGAAAAAGAAATAGCCTCACAACCCTTGGAGGTGGGACTCTTATTTCAGCCCCCAGGTGTCAGTCACACGGCTCAGCCTCCTTCCCTCACCACACATAGCCTTCAAAACTGGCATTCTTTCCTTGCCATAACAGAAAACAAAGTGAGGACAAAGTGGACTGATATCCCAGTACTAGATTCGGCATCTCCTCCAGTCAAATGGGACCACAAATTTAAATCCTGGATGAAATCTGGCCTCACGCATCTATACCAGTTCTACCTGAATGGCACTTTCAAGTTGTTTGAACAGTTACAAAGCGAATTTCACATCAGCAAAACTGACCAGTACAGATTTTATTTAGAAAAAAAACATAGACCTACAGGTAGATTGGCAGCACATACCTCCAGTCTTCCCTTTCATACTACAGACAGCAGGAGAATTGACCCTGACACACGTCATACCCAGATGCTACCAATTTCTCATAGCTAATTCCATGACTACAATGAAAAACCTTAAAGGGGACAGGAAAGTTGTGCTAACTGGCTGCAGTTAGTAATGCTTCTATTAACAGCAATGAAATTCATACCTTCAGATGGTCTGTCTATCTATATATATATATATATACATATATATATATATACAGTATATATATTTTTTTTTAACCAGGAGAGACACTAAGCTGAAGCTTGTTTACAGGTGTGACCTGGGAGCACAATGAAGTTAAGTGACTTGCTCAGGGTCACACAGTATGCAAGTGGGGGCAGTGGGATTCAAACCCAGGTCTCCAGGTTTGCAGCTCAGAGCCTTAAATCACTGCGCTATACTACCTCCTATATTTAACTGTATCTGAATATACACTGATGTGAAAAACTGTTTTTCAATTGTTTTCTTTTTAAGGATAACATTCTGTAAAGTTCTTCTCTTGATAACAGTAGTTTGGAATTTTTACTGTGTTGCTGTTTGTGTACCGAAAGCTAATTATGAGCTGTTGACCTATCAGAACCATGCTCAGAGTTGTGTGCACAAACCGTGACATAAAGTTAAAACTGCAGATCACTGGTTCCATGAAAAGAACTGTAACAGAATGCTGCTAATAAAAACAGAACAATGCAAAATTCAGTTTTTCATATTCACTTTTTATTCAGTTGTAGTTGCATATGGATAATTATGGGGAATGAAGATTATTTCTGAAAATAAGAACTTTATAAACAGCTGCCAATTATAAATGATGTTGTACCCTCTTTAAGTTTACATGGGAAGCAGAAATTAGCATTGAACTCACAGATAGGGCGTAGTCCAAGATATGGCAGGGACAATATAAACTTACAAAATTCATATGTATGGAGAGAATACAGATGGAAAATAGTAGATATTTCCATACGCCTCAAATTACTGCTAAGTATAGCTCCACACAGGATGCTTCATGCTGGCATATCTGCAGATGTGAAGGAGCCACTTATACTCTAATATTTTGTGGTCATGCCCTAGTCTAACCCATTCTGGAAGGCAGAAGAATCAATGCTACAAGACATCATCCCTAGTATTGGTCCCCTTACACTAGCAATGGCCTGTCTTCTTCATTATCCCACACACTTTAAACAAAAACACCACCTATAATTCTTACCTACCAGTTTGTATATATTGTGCCATCTTGTATAAATGTAAATACTGTGCGTTTCATCATATTACTCATGTCTTTATCCATCTGTAAATATCCATATTGTTTTTTCTGTTCCTTCCACTTTGTTCTGACATGGAACCTTTGTAAATGAGCTCCAAGCTCAAAGGTCGGATCTAAAACAATAAATAAATAAATAAATACAGTGGGCGTGACCAAAAAGGCCATCACCAGGCTGTGGCTCCAGCCTACTCCCCCACAAACTACTCAATGGGAAGAAATAGTTCTAGAAATATATAAATTAGATTGTAAATCATGGGAGTCTCTTGTGTCACTCCCGACCAATCATAGTACTTGTTTCAGTTGCATGTGAGACACTCTCATTTCAATAATAGTATCTCACACGCTGTACCCTAGAAATGGGCTTCTTGGTAGCACCACTCGATCTGCAGAAAGACATCAAATAGGTAATTATTTCTAAAAGTAAATGCCGCGTGATCTGTGATATATTAATATGTCCCCCATCGCCACTTGTAGCTATATAAGAGTGGTTTCACTCTATGATATATTAATATGTCCCCCATCGCCACTCGTAGCTACATAAGAGTGGTTTCACTCTATGATATATTAATATGTCCCCCATCACCACTCGTAGCTATATGAGAGTGGTTTCACTCTATGATGTATTAATATGTCCCCATCACCACTCGTTGCTGCATACTGTAAGAGTGGTTTCACTCTATGATATATTAATATGTCCTCCATTGCCACTCGTTGCTATATGAGTGGTTTCACTTGCCTTCGGCTCGAGCTACAACAGCTCAGCTTTGCTTTGCTGCTCCCACTTGAGCCGAACATGTATGAAACCACTCTTATACAGCACCAAGTGGCTCCAGAGGATGTATTAATATATAAAAAATGACAGCACAACTACAAAATAAACTCCTGATCCTACAAAATAGATGGAACGCATGACTCCTCTATATCATGAACCACAGGCCAGATGTGGTATCTCAGAGAAGGGTGAACATAACTCACTAAGACCCCTTCATGGTGAACCAAAAAACCAGTCTGGACAGTCCAAAACATTAACTGTAGATTGCCCAGTCTACAAGGAAATTAACCCTCTTCCAAACTTAGACATGCCTGCCTCTCCAAAAACTGAAAGAGAGAAAATAATAAATTGTATGTTATAAAAATTCATATTTTGAGCCAATCGGTGACAAACATAATGAGGTATTCATGTAATGGAGATGTACCACAAAAACATTTTCAATAAAATCCAAGTTACAAAAAAAAATCAAATTCCTTTCCTTCCGTTCCCTGCGGAGACCTCACTATGGCGCTGCTTGCTTTCTCACCTCCAGATTTAGCTACTGAAATATGCTCCCCTGGAGTGTCAAAGTAACTGATTCACCTTTAGCAGCTGGTGCAGGAGGCAGCTGCCAGACTCCTTACTGGTACTAAAACATCCAGGCACAGTCCCCTTCCCCCATTCAGCAGGAACTAGATTTGCTGTCAGACAAGAAGAAAATCAGGTTCAGTGCTCTTGGCGGCTTTTTTCCATCAGTATTTTATTCTGTATGTTTGAGACCTTCAAGACCGTCAAATGCTTTTGAGACCTTCCAGTACCTTAAAGGCAGTAACAGTGTCAAGCTAGGGGTCTTGTTTAAAAGGGAGAATATAAATGCCAGAGGGCACAACTACAAATTAGCGGGGGGACAATAGAAGGTACTTCTTCACTGAAAGGGTGGTGGCAGGATGGAATGCACTGCCAGATGGGGTAGCAAATCTCAATTCAGTTGGAGGCTTAAAAAAAGGTCAGATAGATTTAAGGGGAAGGTTAGGGTGATTGGAGGGAAAGGGGCAGAGGGGGCCAGAGCAACATGTAGCATACATGTATGAGCTCCCGTTGAGCAGACTCACTTGACCTTTGCTCCATCTTCTGTTGGGCTTTCATATGTTCGTATTCAGATACCACCCTTCAGGCTCCTGTCAGCTACTGCCCAGCCTTGTTGTTCACTCATCTCACCTCCAGAGTCATCCTGGGCATATCTCCTATGGTGGGGCTGGGTGAAAGTATCACAGATGCATAGACAGTGGCAGCAGAAAAAGACCATTGGTCCATCCAGTCTGCCAATAAAACCCTAACAAATCCAGGACCTATTGTCCATACAGGGTTCTAACCCACATCCGCTGCCATGCTCCCCGTCCTACTGCTACCACCCTGAGCAACCAACCTTCCATGCAGGGCATAACCTGACAGGGAAAGCAAGTGGTAGACATGGATTTGATTGGCGTGTGTTGGCATCATCATCCCAGAGAATGCCATTTCCAGCAGAAGGTTTTCTTTACCATGTGCCAGCTGACCCTGTCTCCTGCCTGCAACAATGCACAGACCCATTGTCAGGTCACATGCATGAAAACACACAGCAAGACCCTGCCGGAGGTGCAGACTTGATCCACTATCAGGAGTCTGTCTGCAATGGAGCAGTGGTGCACATAGGCAAGTGTAAGCATACCTTAAATCAAATCATTTACTTTGCCAGATCCCAGATGCAGTGTGAGGGCATATTTGAATTTAAAAGGCTGAACTCCCACAGAATGACATTTAGTGGTGATCAACAATTGATATGAAGAATGGTTTAACTGATAAATCATCCCTGACTAATGTGATGTGTTAAGATCAGTACGTGTAACTGATATACTCTCTAGCTGTCTTCTGAGACTTGGTTTGGATCGATTGTGGGAGGAGAGCGCGAGGCCGCTGGTGTTGGAGTTTGTGCAGATACAGAACTGGACTCAGTGAGTTAAAAAACACATGCAAAGAAGAGCCTGCTCTGTGGCATGGGAGAACAGCTGGTCCAGTGAGCACAATGGAGACGGGTGTGTGTGTGTGGGGGGGGGGCCCTGTTACCCAACCCTTAGTATGGCTGAGGCTTGTTTATGGGCCCTGGAACCCAACATCGGGTCTGGATGGGGTTCTTGTGTGGGCCCTAGAACCCTAGTTTCAGTGAGGGTTCAAGTGTGAGTTCTGGAAGTTGTGGAACCCAACGCTGGGTCCAGTTGGGGGCTGAGCACTTCATGGAGGTGAGGCAATCTGCTTCTAGCGAATGAGGGTGTGGGTCACCCAACATTCATCTACCCTTCCCCCCACCCTCCAGCCGTTCAAGAAACGGATTAGTGTCAACTGTGAAGTACAGCTAGCGAAATTAAGTTGTAACTTTTTGTGAAGACATGTTTGTTAAAATCATAGTTTTCATTGAAAAACTATGCAACTAATTGCCATTTTCAAGTGAAAGTTGCAGGTTTTGTGCAAACATTGTTTGTAACCTGTGATTTTTTTCACACAAAAATAGCGATTTCACTTGAAACTGGTTGATTTTTAGTAGTGTCCAGAACCACCTGGGGGACGAGCTGCTTCGAACTCAGGTGACTTGGTTTTAGCAATACCAGAACCGAACTGTATCAGTTTGGCTTGGATTAGGCAGTTTACCATTTTTTTAACTTGCCTCTACTTGGCGCCTTCCTGTCACGTAACTGGCCGTGAGATGGAGCTGGCTGTCCCCCAAGGGGTCACATGGCAAGTCAAATCACTGCAACATGCAAGTGCAAGCTGGACTCCACCGGTGCTTATGGATCTCATGCTGAAACTGTAGGAATATACCTGCACTTAGGCAGAACTATTTTTTCCTCCTACCCAAATGAAATAAATTGCACCAGATGTGTCACTGTTGTGTGCCACTTTTCGAGGGGGAGGGTGTTCCTGCATTTCAGTAGCCCATAGCTTGAAGTTTCACTAGCCAGTTACCTGCATGCAAGCAGGAATTGTTTTCTTTTTCTTTTTTTGTCAACTTTATTTAAGTCATCAGCAAGTCAACACATTATAGATAAAAATGTGCATTGCAGGGTCAAAACATATTGGAGAGAATTCATCATAGCTACCATCATCCAGTACTTTGGTGTCCACTTCAATAGACATGGGTATCAAGTTTACATATTGCAGTTTATACCCATAATGAACCAAAATGAATTGGAATATATAGGATTTTTTTTTTCTTTTATACCCCAATAAAAAATTATTCCACACTTAGTGTATGCTTATGTCAAGTGTAAAGCCTTTTTGGGGAACGGAATGTTTTCCAACATTATTTACCTGTTTACTCTTTATTATTTTTTAAAACGAAGTAATGGAGGCCACTTTATATCTGACGTATATTAGCCATGACTCTAAACCCCAAACCAGAACCAAAACCTGGCGTGATTTAGCGAAACTAGAACCTGAACCTTTTTAAGCAATTCCGGCAATGCACAAAAATAGCAAAATCCTTCCAATATGCACAGGGATACCTAGCACATGCAAATGGCATTTCTTGTGCTTTTCGCTCACTCAAAAAACAATGTCCAGCACTACTGTGAAGGCAGCCAGGTGCACGTCCTCCCACCCCAAGGAACGGTGTGGCTACAGCAAAATATGATCGTCACAGGAAGTCACGGGGAAATAAAAGCAGCACTAAAAATAAATATACAAAAAAATAAAAATACCATGAAAAGGGGGCTGGACTAGAGGATGTAGGGTTGATGAGAAGGAGGCAGCGTGGTCTAGTGGTGAGAGCCCCAGCTTGGGACCCAGGTGATCGCAAGTTCAAACCCTGCTAGATCAGAGTACTCACTGTGTGACCATGGGTAAGTCACTTAACCTCCCAGTGCTCTACTTCACCCAGTGGTGGAAACTGGTAGGAACAGGACCTCAGTGAAAATGAGATGATGCATCTCAGCTGGGTTATCCTAGGTAAATAAATTGTAAAGCAAATGTGCCAGGCCAACTTTCCGCGTTCAGCAATTGTGTTTCATCTTGGCCTAGACCACCAATGCCATATGTGATCTGGTACAGCTACCAGTCTTTAAAGAAGATTAAAGGGGCATGCGCTGCGACCTGCCACCCTGTGTTTTGGTTGAACAAACAGTTAAATGGTGATGAAAACAGCCCCCGTGAACTCAATGCACTTTCTGGGAGAGAAGCTGCCAAAAAGTGCAACGTCAGGCATATGGCTGTCTGATACATGGAGATTTGTCTATCAGCTCACTTACAGAATTTCAGCCTTAAACTCAGGGTCTGTGGTTCAAATCTCACAAAAGGATTTTCATTCTCTAGTGCATGTGGCTTACGGATCACCCCATGGTGGGTCTGTGAAACTTCACTGGTAATTTGTTTGGGGGAAGCCTGCACTGCTCATGTACAGCCTTCATTCTGTAGAACGATGTCACAGATAGGAATTGCCCCTTCCCCTGTTTGGAAGAGACTATGGGGGGATGCACTTATAGTGCCACATATTAACACAAGTAACACTGAACCAATGTAAGTGCCAGCTAAAAAAAAAAAAGTTTTATTCATTATTACCAGCCCAGAATAGAAGAAAAATCATAGTCATTAAATAGTGTTCCATTTGTAATGTGGCCTTTGAGTTACTGCCTGATATTCCTTGCTATTCTGGTTTATTACTTTGCAGTTTGGGGTTGCTAAGGTGCTATTTCACACTGAGTCTGTTGCTAAGCTACTGTTGTCCCTTATAATTTGAGTTTAATGCACTCACTCTAGTATTCATTGGTTGAAAGTTTTTTTCTCATTTTCTGCTATTAATGCTGTATATCATAAACCAAACTGAGAAAAAAAAAAGTACCTTGCCAAGGAATTCTAAGTGATGGGACGGGCCCCGCTGCAGCAAATTAAATCATCTCATCTCATCTCATCTCATCTGCAGTGCTGTAGTTTTGCAAGAGAAGGGAATATGATACAGTGAACTAGAACCTAGGGATGTCATAATATCAAATTCTTAGTATTACGATACTTGTGAAAAAGTACAACACTATATTAATTATCATGATAATCTGCCACATTTCTTATTTTAGGAAAAATGGTAAACATCTGATTAGAGGAAGGTGGGGAACTGGGAATCATAGCTTCACCTGGAGTGGGACACGCTGCTGGAGCAGCAAGTTAAGATGCTTTATCACGAAATATCACAGGATATTGTGCTTCATGATAATTGCGATGTTGTTTTTCACAACAATAAATCACCTTCAGTGGTAATTAGTGTGATATATCATTCTCTCATGTTATCATGACATCTTTAATATAACCAATAGGAATACAAAGGAATTTGGCTTTATTCTACAACTTTCATACACTACAAACTGTGGCCCACATAGTCAGATGAGATGCACGGCACATCCTTGGATACAACACACATCTCCAGACTTTCGTAGGCCATTGGGAGGTGTGGCCATATTTAAAGGCCACAGATGCACCCCGCACCCCCGGCTTTACCGCAGCACACAATATTGTGATGCACCTATACGAATTAGGGGTCCCTCGTGCATATGCTGTGCATCACAATATCCCCCGTGAAGACACGGCTGGTTGTGCCGGTGCAAAGATAAGTTTTTTTTTCACTCTCTGTTTATCTGCCTATCCCCCGACCCTCCTATCTCTCTGATCCCCAAGTATTACCCCAGGTGTAGAGGAGTCTGCCCCTAGAGTGCACATCCATGCTCCTAATTATTTTTTTGGTCTTCCCAGTTAACCTCCCAGCTGGGGGCAAGGAAGGCCCCAGACTTACCTTCCTCGTACCTCAGTGGAGCGCATGCATACAACAGAGTCTGCCCTCACACACTATGGGGCATAGTGGGAGATCATCGCCAGGACCATCTGGGGGTATTTTTCCACTGTTCAGTCCCCTTGGTGTCGGCATGCAATGAGGACCATCGAGCCGACACATGCTGAGACATGTGTCTGCTCCTGTCCTCTGCCAGCATCAGCCCCTGCATTGTCCCAACCGCGCCGGCACCTCAGAGTTCCCCAGGAGGTGGCGGTAGAGTGCAGAGGCTAACTCCCCAGCCTTCCCCGGAAAAGGCGAGCAAGCCGTTGGGCGCTCAATCCTTCCCTCCCTGGCCAACCCCCAATGACCCGAGTCCGCTCCCAAACCCGGGTTGCTGGCGTGGAGCGAGGTGTGGCATCCAGCGCCTTAACCCTCAGCGCCACCAGGCTGGCCCAAAGATAAGTGTTTTAAACCATATTTTAACTATTCGCAGGGCAAGTCTGTCCCTGTGCATAGTATAGGGTTGGGCACAAATCCCCCCAAGCCCTAATCATCAGTTCAAAAGCAAGACCCCCCCAGCTCCGATCAATGAGACATAAAAGAGTTACACAGTCCCTGTTCACAGTGTAGTACCAGCCGACCTCTCCCTGATGGCTGTCAGTTGTAAAATATTTTCCAAACCTCGTTTCAGTAGTGGAGTGGCCCACTCCCCTGCCACAGTCACTGTTAGGAATTAAAATGTCCAGAATCTCAATCCCTGGTGGCTAGTAGTCCCCCCCCATTAGGATGTAACCCACCACCTTGCACCCTCCCATCTTGACCCGCCTGTGACTGGCACAGCCCTCCTCACCCTGCCACCGCCAGCTGCTGACTGATCGGTACTGGAGCATGGACAGTAAATAGTGCGTGCTCATTGGCTGTTTTCGTATAAAGCCAATAGTCACCGACAGGGTTAGGGATGGGGGGGTGCGGGGTGGTGGTTACATCCTAATGGGGTGGGGAGGTTGGCTTCTGAATTGGTGATTGGGGCTTTGGGGGCATGTTACATTATGGAGACAATGGGATGTCTCCTACATGTCATTGTGCTCTGGGCGGAGGGGTAGAGAAAATGAGTAGAGACGTGAGAAAACTCAAGGAGTGGGCAAGGGTATGGCAGCTGGGTTTCAATGTGAAAAAGTGCAAAATAATGTACCTAGGGCACAGAACCCCAGAGGAGATGTATACAGTGGGGAAGAAGAAGAATTGACGGTCACCAAACAGGAAAAGGACCTTAGAGTAATCATAACAGATGACCTCAAGGTGGCGAAGCAGTGGGACAAGGCAGTAGGTAGGGCTAGCAGGATGCTGAGCTGCATAAGGAGGGGCATCACCAGCAGAACGACACGGTAAAAAGTGCACAGATTGTTTATTTAACTTGAGTAACGTTAACTGGAACGTTATTGAAAATGTTAAACTTTACTTTCAAAGAAACAGTAATGGTAAAGTAATAAATTTGCAAGGTATTGGTTATGTTTCATTTAATGTGTTTGTAAGAGATTACTTGTAAGTTTTTATCAGGAGTTAAACAATTAAAAAAGGTGCAATCAATGTTACTAATGGGTTGGTATGTTAGGAAGTTTTTCTTTTACTGGTTGGATAAAGGGAAAATAGTGATTTATATAGCTGTGTTTGTTGTTAGGTAGTTAGTTTGGTTTTTATTTCACAGGTGGAACGAAAGCGTCAGAGAAAAAAGAAGTGCAAAAATCGTGTTATAGTTAGATATTTGTTTGGCAGGGAGTTTTTTTTTTGTAGGATGAAGAGTGAGATGGAGAACAGTACACACAAAGAAAAGTGTTTTTTAACAGCTATAACATTAGCAGAAATATTGGGTTATCAGGAAAGGCAGAGAAGAAAAATAATTGTACTGTATTAGGTAGCTTCATTTAGGCAGTCAGTTGTTTTCCTTCAGCAAGTCTTCGATGCAAACTTCTTTGGTGGATAACATGAACATGTTTTTTTGTTCCAGGGCTGTGGAAAGGGAAGAAAACAAGTAAAATTAAAAGGAATTTATGTTTTTTATGCATGATGTTTTTAAATCAGTTACACTTTTATAGAAGTTTTAATCTTTGTTTCTATAGTTTAGTTTTCAACATTGAGTTTTGAAAAAAGGTGCAGTTCTGAATTTTTTTTGCAGGTTACAGCATTTACGATAGTTGTGACTCTTTATGGCAGATTTGTGTCACAGTTTACTTTATGTTTTTAGATTCTGTTATGTTTTTCTTGAAGGTATGGGGAGGGTGGGAGCTGTGGGGAGGGTTATGGTAATTGTACTCTGTTTTTTCTTTTTCTAATATGTACTTATCGATCTAGTTGGAATCTGTATCTGACTCAATTACCATGGGGTGCTTTCTTGTAATGCTGGCATACAGGTGTTTTGTGTAAATAAAGACAGAAATGGTTCCTTGACAAAAACTGCACCTGCAAAACCACGTAGGGCAATATGAGCAAGTCAAAAATGATGACAATCATAATGGCACATTGTAACACAGCGCTAAACAATGACAATGCCCCCCCCATTCACCCCACACACCTTACTTAAAAATGGCAAGGGGTCATGTGGTTGCAAGACATTATGCCGCAGTAATATACCGCGCTGCCACTACAGCGCAATACACTGCATGCGGCATAAGTCTTGTTTTTGCAGGGGGCTCCGGTCCCACATCCCCTGAACCCCCCAACTAAAATAACTAATGAGAGGGGGAGGTTAAAAGTAAATATCTCACAAAGTGCAAAAAAATGAAACATTCCATGCATCTGGGACCGAGAACCAAACCTGGTCCCAAACACACTGCCTGCCTCCCTTGCTGCCAGTGGCTCATCCCATCAAGCCACAGCAGCTGCTTGGTGGATCCCTATCCCAGAAGAGGTCTTATCCTCTGCCTGAGACAGTGAGAGGGTGCAGTACTACACATAGACCCAGTCGCGGTATTGCACCCTCTTGCTCTCCTATACTGCGCTGTTTCTGTTTCGGGGTTTTGTCATATGCTATTAAGCGTATGACATATTGACCTGAAAGGACTAAAAATAACCATTTCTGAGTCTCAAAAAGTACACCACAAGAGCAATAGTCCCGACAGCACCAAACGTACCATGTACTGTAAATACCACATTGCTCAAATGATGAGCTCTGTATTTGCCTCGCTGTTTTGAGTCGCTATATTTTTTACAGTGAGGTTGCCAGGGGAACTGATTAGAACAGAACTGTGAAATTTGAAGCCATCAATAACAGGCTGTGTGTTTTTTTTTCAAAAAAGCGCTTCTGATTCTTAATTGAATTATTCTCTGGCATCTGATGTGGATTGTTATGTTATTTCTTTATTCAGTAAACACAAACTTATAAGTCTGTCTTTTTTTGTTTGTTTTTTGTTTAACATAGCCAATTTAGAACTGGGAAAATAATCTTGAAGTTGATCAAAAACTACTTGTAATTCAAATTAAATTTGAGATACTGTTTGTCCTTCAATGTAGAACACTGTGTCATCAGCGTAAAAGTGATATTTGATTTGGGGAGACATCTTAGGAAAATTGTTCAAGTAAATATTAAACAACACTGGGCCTAAAATTGAGCCCTGAGGGATTCCTGATAGGATAGGAACTAGGCTAGATCTAACATTGTTCAAAACTACAAGTTGCTGGTGTCCTTTTAAATAAGAGCTTAACCATTTCACAGCTATCTGGGACAACCCCACTGACTGCAGTCTGAACAGGAGGATGTTGTGGTCCAAGGTGGCAATCACTTTGGCAAAGTCAACAAAGATAGCTCCAACCATACCTCTCAACTGCCCCTGCTTTTCTGGGATGTCCCTGATTCTGCTTCAAAATTGTTCTGTATCCCTCATAAAGTTTGTGCTGTTGTGACTAAACAGTGGGAATTGTATGGACAAAAATAATGTCAGATATTACAGATGTAGACTTTTTTTTTTGGAAAAATGCATCTTTCACTAATTCCCTTATTCTGTCAGCTTCCAGAGTGAATAGTAACAATTTTTAAGATGTGTCCCTGATTTTGGGTCTTTGTCCCTGATTTTTTTAAGGCCTTTTCCCTGATTGATGAGGCAAGAAGTTGAGAGGTATGGCTCCAACGTATATCTTCCTGTCCAGGGCCCACTGCAATTCAGATGTAACCTTGACTAATCCTGAGGTTGTGCCATGAAGAGGTCTAAACCCTGACTGGAAACCATCAAACATTATTTTTCTCCAAGTAGTTCAACAGTTGTTTTCTAATCTTTTTCAAAGATTTTTAAGGCAACTGATACCAATGAAATTGGACGGTAATTCTCTATTCTTTTTTTTTAAACTTGATTTAAACAGTGGGGTTACTTTTGCTAGCTTCCAATCAAGGGGAAAGTCAGCAGTAGTCAAGAGCAAATTAAATATTTCTGGTAAAAGGAAAGCAATGCTAGGGGCAGCATACTTAAATAATCTTACTGGAATTTTATCTAAGCCACTAGATTTTTAAATATCCAGTTTGAAAATTTCATCACAGACTTTGTCCCCCGAAATTTCCTGACATACAGAATTTGTTTTTGGAACAGACTTGTTCAATTCAAGGAAAGGAAGGTAAGATGCCTGCCTGGCGCCATCGCTTGGAGGGACAGGAAATGAATCCTCAGGATCATGGGAGCAGCTGCAAGGAGAGTGAGCTGGATGTCATTATCCACCTAGGGACAAATGACCTGGCTGAGAATGGGATCAGAGCAGTGCAACAGGAGTTTATGGAGTTGGAGAGGGGCCTTAGACAAGTGACACACATGGTAACTTTCTCGGAAGTGCTACCTGTCTATGACATGGATGAGGCTAGGGTACTCTGCACCATGGGATTCAATGGCTGGTTGAAAAACTGGTGCAGAGCTCAGGGATTTGACTTCATTGGGGACTGAGACTCCACCTGGAGGGATGCAGGCCTATACAGACATGATGGTCTGCATCTATCCAGATGGGGAACCAGGATCCTAGGTGATAGGTTTAAATGTGTCATTGGCAAGCATTTAAACTAGCCAAGGGGGAAGGCACTGAAAAAGAGAAGGGAAATCTTAGCCCCCCCCCCAAAAAAAATCAGGGTAGTTAGTGAGGTAAACACCAAGACAGAGCAGTCAATAGGGAGAAGGGCAGTGGTAAATGGAGAAAAAGACAAAGGTAGCAAGGACAGGGATGGGGCAAAAAGAAATAAAGCCAGAACAAAAAGGAAGGTAATGAGTACCAATGCCCATAGTCTAGGTAAAAAGCTCCCTGAAATGGTGGCCTTGATGGAAGAGGGATGCCTGGATATCGTGGCAGTCAGAGAAACATGGTACACTGAGAACCATGACTGGGGTGTCAAAATACCAAGGTACACAATCTACAGGAGGGACAGGGAGGAAAGAAGAGGAGGAGGAGTAGCTCTCTATGTAAGTGAAGGGCTCAAAGCAACAGAACTGAAGGGTAAACAGGGAGGAAAGGAGACACTGTGGGTCACCCTGGAGTCTGGAAATGGCACCACAATCCGCACAGGGGTTGTATACAGACCCCCGTCTCTGGGGAGGAAATGGATAAGGAAATGATAGAAGGCATCCTTGGGATGGCAGAGAAAGGGGAGATATTGCTGATGGGGGACCTGAATATGCCAGATGTTAACTGGAGCACCTTTGCTGCAGCCACATCCAAGAGCAGGGCTGTTCTCGATGCCCTACGGGGGCATGCCTCAGACAGCTAGTTTTGGAACCCACTCAGGAGGGAGAAATCTTAGACCTGGTACTCTCAAATAGGGACCGAAGGAGGATCTCTGATCTTGAAGTGGGTAGCCATCTGGGGAAAAAGTGACCACCAAACAGTGTGGTTCATGATAAACTTAGCTGTAGAGTAAAACCATACAAAAATGAAGGTACTGGACTTCAGGAGTGCTGATTTTGTCAAAATGGGAGAGTGCCTCAGAAAAGCACTAGGAAACAGGCAAGAAGGTGGGGTGGAGCAACAATGGGGAGACATCAAAACCGCCATCACAGAGGCAACAAGCCTTTGTGTGAAGCAAGTAAACAAATCAAAACAAAAGAAAAAAAAAGCACTATGGTTCTCAAAAGAAGTGGCAGGGAAGGTAAGGGGGAAAAAGATAACATTCAGGAAGTATAAGGAAACACAGATGGAGCAGGACAGAGAACTGTACCAGTTAAAGCAGAAGGAAGCGGGGAAGGCAGTCAGAATAGCAAAAGCACAAATTGAGGAAAAGATAGCCAATTCAGTTAAGAAGAGGAATAAAACCTTTTATAGGTACTGTACATTAAGGAGCAAAGAAAGACTAAGGCAGGGATACTGAGGCTGAATAAAGAGGAAGGTGGTTGGGCAGAGAGTGACAGTGAAAAAGCAGGGATACTGAATGAATACTTCTGCTCAGTATTCACAATGGAAAAGCAGGGGGAGATAACCTAATCCAGTCAACTGAAGCACTCTGGATAAGGAGGTTGATATTAGTCCTTTCACAGAAGAAAGGGTTCTGAAAGAACTCTTAAAACTGAAGGTGGATAAAGTAATGGGGCCTGATGGGATTCACCCCAGAATTCTAAAAGAACTAAGGGAAGAACTAGTAACACCACTGACTACCCTTTTTAATAAATCATGAGAGGATGGTGTGGTACCTGAGGACTGGAGGAGGGTAGATATGATTCCCCTTCACAAAAGTGGGAATAAGACAGAGGCAGGAAACTATAGACCTGTCAGTTTGACCTCAGTGGTAGGGAAAATGATGGAATCACTTCTGAAGGAAAGAATTGTTGAGTACCTAGAGGCCAGTGGGGCAGAGGACCCGAGGCAGCATAGATTCACAGCAGGAACGTCATGTCAGACAAATCTAATTGATTTCTTTGACTGGGTGACCAAAGTAGTAGACCAGGGAGGGGCTATGGACATGGCCTACCTAGACTTTAGCAAGGCATTGACACAGTCCTGCACAAAAGATTAATAAACAAATTAGCCAGCCTGGGAGTGGGTCCCAGGGTGGTAGCCTGGGTAAAACACTAGCTGGACAACAGGACACAGCAGGTAATAGTAAACGGAGTCCACAGTGAAGAAAAGGGGGTTACTAGTGAGGTACTGCATGGTTCAGTACTGGGGCTGGTCCTTTTTAATGTCTTTATAAGTGACATTGCAGAGGGACTGGAAGGGAAAGTATGTCTCTTTGCAGATGACACAAAGATCTGCTACAGGGTTGATATGCAAGGTGGTGTGGAAAGGATGAAAAGGGACTTGGCAACGTTGGAGGAATGGTCAAATGTATGGCAGCTTAGATTCCACACAAAGAAGTGCAAAGTAATGCACCTGGGAAACAAAAACCTAGGAGAAGAGTACACAATGGGGAGATACTCACAACAAGAAAAATGGAAAGGACCTGAGGGTAGTCATATCAGATGACCTAAAGATGGGCCAGCAATGTGAGAAGGCAGTAAGGAGGGCTGGGTGGATACTGGGATGCATAGGGAGAGGCATTGCCAGTAGAAAACAGGAAGTTGTTGGCCCTCTGTACAGACAGTTGGTAAGATAACATCTGGAGTACTGTGTACAGTTCTGGAGACCCCATCTCTGCAAAGACATAGACAGGGTGGAGGCTGTCCAGAGGAGGGCAACCAAAATGGTGCAGGGTCTGCACCAGAAGACATTTGAAGAAAGACTAAAGGAGCTTAAGATGTATAGGTTGAGGAAAGGGGACATGATAGAAACATTCAGATATCTCAAGGGAATCAACAAAGTCCAAGAGGGTAGAATCTTTCAGAAAAGAGATGTGCAAGGACAAGGGGCACAATTTTGAAGAAGATAGAGGGGCGGTTCAAAGGTAATGTGAAAGTATTTCTTCACAGAGGGGTTGTAGATGCATGGAACAGCCTTCCTGAGGAGGTCGTGGAATCAAAAACAGTGGGGGAATTCAAGAATGCATGGGACAGACATAAGGCAATTCTAGTGGGGGGTAGGAGGAAGTAGGCTGTTGGTTAACTAGGATCTGCAGCTTATCTGTTAGATAGGGAAATGGGCAGAATAGGTGGGCCAAGCGGTCCTTATCTGACATCAAATTCTATGTTTCTGTGTTTAGTGGTGCATGAAAATTGCAAATGTCCATGAAGTTCTGGTAAAAAAGGACCAGGCTTCATTGACTGTGGGAATCAGCTTTACTCTATGCCAATCTGTACCCTCTAGGTCTAACATAAAACTAACATAATCAAATTTACGATTGTTTCAATATTCATCAGTTTTACCTGGGCCTTTTTGCCTTTTTTGACTCCTTCCACACACACACACACACACACACACACACACACACACACACACACACACAAAAAAATTGCCTGATGATCAGAAATAGAGTCCGGTAGGACTCCAGATAAAGTAATTTTCTCAGGATGAGAGGTGAAAATCCAGAATGGTTGAGGAATATAGATCTTTATAATAAATGGTAGTTGTTATTAATGATCTGAGTAAGGCTTAGACTACAGGTGAAATCCATTAGAACATGCATTTTATCAAGTCTATTCCAATCTACGTTCAGGTCACCTAACAGGACTATATCAAGACTGGTTTTATATTCCATTAGGTAGTCTTGTAAAACAAAGAAAATATCCAAACCAGTTTTGGGAAGACGGTACATCCCTATAGCAATAATATAGGTTTTATAGCCAGAAGATATATCTCTAAAAAACAACTCTGATTTGCCCCAGTCACACTTTATATCGATTTTTTTGACCTCCACCTCTGAATTAGTGTAAATTAGTACCCCACCCCCTCTTTTAGACCTGTCCTTGCACCACAATTGAAAACCACTAAAACTGTATCAACAGAAGTGTCAAGGAGTCTGCTACTAAGCCAATCACTGCACTGTCAGGTTTGTAGCATGTCCAATCATGGCAATATACATGTATTATATAATATATATATATATATATATATATATATATATATATATATATATATATAATATATATATATGACCTGGTGGCGCAGAAAGTTGAGGTGCTGGTGCCTTACCCTGTGCCACACCAGCGACCTGGGTTCGGCAGGGGGAGGAGAGGATTGAGCATCCAGAGGACTGCTCTTCTCTCCTGGGGTGGGCTAAGGAGATACCTCATTTTGTAGAGGCCCTTGGTGGAGACCGGGAGCACTACAGATGCGGTGCGATGCAAGGGGAGCCAGGAAAAACCATGAAAATGGCATCCTGATCAACTGGATGATGGCTGCCTGGACTCTCACCTCCATGGAGCCCCCAAACAGCTGGACCAACCACAGCAGCACCCAGGGCCAAGAAGGTAAGTCAGAAGGCACTTTCTTCCCAGAAGGAGAGAACCCGTCTGACAAAGGGATACATCGGGTTATCCTGGGCCAGCTGCAATATAAGGCCAGGAGATGGTGATGGGGGGGGGTCCCGGGGCGAAGTGTGGCATCCTTGGCAGAGCCTGAAGGAGAAGCTGATCGGACATGGGGGCGATAAACAGATAATGCAAAAAAAGAAATTCTGTCTCCGAAGCTCACCTAACCATTGCTCAAGGAAACCTCCTGCCCTTCCTTGACTACTGCTCCTCCATATACTCTACTGCATCCTCTTCCCTATGGACCTGCTTACATACTACATACAACTCCATCTGCCGCTTTGTCCTTCAAGCTCCTTTTGCCACTCACCACTGCTCGCTATACTAGTCCCTAGGGTGGCTCTCTCTGCAGGGTTGTTTTGACTTTGCTACAGGCAGTCTCATTGACAGTGCACTCAGGAACCATCAGCTGTCCCCCTACTCCTCCCTACTCACTGACAGAGTGGTCTCTCAGAGTCTCCGGGCCTCCTCCATTCCCCCACTGGAAGTTCCTTGCACAACTACTACCATGGGTAGTAAAGCTTTCTCTGTCTCTGCCCCTTCCCTCTGGAATAGACTTCTTTTGTCCATCTGATCATCTCACTCCCATCAATCTATCAAGGCAAACTTAATGGCATGGCCCCTGACTGAGGCCACTTGTACCTGCAGCTGTTCTCCAGGCAGTACCAGGGTCCATATCCTGGCATAGCACTTATTCGTGCTCTTACCCTACCTCCAGTGCCCCTACCCTCTTACAGTGTTTTGCTCATCTGTTCAATCTGGATATGGCTACCTGTTTTATTCTGAACTGTTAGCAGGTTCTGCAATTTAACTTAAGTTGCATTTCTGTCTATGACTTGTGCTTATACCACTGCTGGTGATGGACTGAACCCTCGTTTTAACTGTATTTATGCCCTTGGCTCCCCGGTAACCGTATGTACATTGCATGTAATACTTTACCATAATCACCATGTTAAACCTTTTGTATTGCATAGCCACTGAATGTATGTCACTACACCAGTATGTACTGATTTCTCTGAAATATGTGTACTATATAATTTGACCTCATACCCAATGTATTCGGCAGTCCCATTTTGTTCTAATTGTATCTCTGTATTGTATTTAATTGATGTTTGTTGTGTTTGCCACCCTAGTGGCCTGGGTTGCAACTGAAAATGGTTCTCTGGATCAGTTTGCTCACCTGGTTATCAAATAAATAAATCCATAAATCAATCAATAAATTAATTAATAAATCAATCCATAAATAAATCAATACATAAATCAATAAATAAATCCATAAATAAATCAATACATCAATCAATAAATCAATCAATAAATTAATCAATAAATCAATCAATAAATAAATCCATAAATCAATCAATCAATAAATAAATCAATAAATCCATACATAAATCAATCAATAAATCAATCCATAAACAAATCCATACATAAATCAATATATCAATCCATAAATAAATCAATAAATAAATCAATAAATGTAAATCCATACATAAATCAATAAATAAATCCATAAATCAATCAATAAATAAATCCATAAATAAATCCATAAATTAATCAATAAATTAATCAATAAATCAATCCATAAATAAATCAATAAATCAATCAATAAATAAATCCATACATAAATCAATAACTCAATCCATAAATAAATCAATAAATCCATACATAAATCAATAAATAAATCCATAAATAAATCAATAAATCAATCAATAAATCAATCCATACATAAATCAATAAATCAATCCATAAATAATACAGATCACAATGCCCAATTTGCATGAGTGTAATCTATCCAATTTACCAGAACATGTGAAACATGCTTTGTAAATCCCATTGGCAGAGATAAAAAATGAAGTCCTATGGTTACTATACCCTTTCGAAAGGGAAGGAAATATCAATATAAACTTTATCCAGATCCTTTCCTGAGTGTTAGTTACCAAAGTAGGCAATATTGATGCAGCCCAAAATGCAAGTGTAGAGCGGCGTAGGCTCACAGTCCCTCTACGAATTTTATCTAAGGGCGTCAAGTTAAAATCACTTGGGGTGTTATCAGCAAATTGAGTATTTGTAAAACATAAAATTCCCCCACTAAATAAAAGCAACTTAAACCAAAGCATATACATTTTAGTAGATGTTATAATTGTACCCATTGACCCAAAACTATCACTGAAATGACAACCTCCTAACACAATGATCAGAAAATGGTTGTAATTCTTCCACAGGTGGGGCTTACCTTGCCATCTCCTGCCAGTGAAACGCCACCAGTCCAGGTCCATTCTGGCGCCTCTAAATGCTCCTACTAGCCCTTTTGTGCTGACAGATTCTGTGGGTACTGGCAGAGCGCAGTAAAAGTAAAAACGCCCACTCTGGGTCTTGCTGATCGCTGCACAGCTTGAGTGTGCGAGCTGGCGGGTCAGAGTATCTCATGAATACAGTGAGTCAATTAGAAGTCAGTTTGGGTGAGGTAAGAATAGTGAAGATGAAAACGGCGATGTGCTTTTAACAGCCCATTACAGCAACAGCGATTTTGTTTGTTGGGAGTAAGTCGGGGATGGTTTGCTTAAAGTTTGTAAGTACTTGTTCAGTGGGCGGCTTCTGAGCTGGCTGGCTGATCCTATGGTCAGAGTCACCACCTGTGGTGCTGGAGGACCTGGGTTCCGGACCTAGCAGTGGGAGAATTTTATTTTTGTTTGTTATAGTTTGGCTGTTGTTCCCCACGCTTGTGCTTACTCTTCCCATCTTGTTCCCCACCTGCAGGTTACCCCCAAGGTTCTCCCTCCTGACTTGTGTCCCCTCCCAAGTTGCATTCCTCCTGGAGTTTCTCTCCCTCCCTGAGATGCACCCCCGGAGTTGGTTATCATAAGTTGAGAGGAGTGCAAGGGCATGGGGACATAGCCCCCTGCATCAAAGTAACTACAGATCGCCCCACAAAAAAGTAATTGCCCATTGCTGTTTCTGGCAGGCGCTGTAGTGCACATCGTCATTTTGATTTTCGACAATGTGCACTTGCTCTTTTTGTCAGTGCTGTTTTTGAGTCGCCGATATCATACAGAACCGTGGGTCGGAACTCATTCTGTGTGAGCACCGTGGCACTGAATATGTAAAAGCCACTCTGGTAGCTCCTGACCCGTGTTTATGTGTGCCCAGCCCCTGTGGGGATAAAAATAGTGAAGAGGTTCGGAGACACTTTGGGGGAACAAAATTAAATATTAAATGGAGCGCTCTTAAGCACTGTGTAACTGAAGGGGATCATGTGTCTTTAAGAGCAGCTGAGGTTGCTCTCAGAATAATTTTTTTTTTTTTAATGTCTTGGATTAATAACCTTTGAGCCCAAAGACTCTTTTACAGAGGTGCCATGTCAGATAGAGCAATACAATACATTATAATAAAATACAGCAAGAGGAATGCATAACATAATTGAATAAACATACGAGAGACAATTGTACAATACGAATATGAAAGTAAAGTCAGATTACAAACATGAGACAAGTGGTGAGGTTTAATTTAGGAACCGTGGTGGTATAGGGCTAACACAGCAGTCAAACTAATGACTTTGTTAAGGGGTGGGGGGGTGACTGGTAGGGCCACAGCACCGCAAAATCAAACTGGGTTTGGTGAAAAAGTGGAGTAGCTGGGATGACTGTAGGGTCGGTACCAGAGGAGCTATGAGCTGTAGGGAGATAAGAACAAAACAGGGGAAGGGGGATGGTGGTCTGATGGCTGACACCATGAGAGACAGAGTCTAGGACAAGCAGGGGGAGAGGGCTGGGCAGAAAAGGAAACTACACTGAAGCTAGGTTATTATATGATAGAGGATTTAGAGAGAGAGAGAGAGAGAGAGAGGAGGTGACCAGGCCAAGGACGGGGAGGTGGTAGTGAAATGGGAGGATTGACAGTGGTGGTTGGAGGGAACTGGGGCAGTGCAGTGGAAACTGGAAGTGTGAGTAGGGAAACCTAGGGGCTAAGGTAATGGGGGAGGGAGAGTGAGATAAAAAGGAGAAAAGGTGTGTGAGGGAGGGAAAGGGGAATGCAGGAGTAGGAGCTGTGGGGGCATTAGGGGGTGTCATATTAATGATCTCTGGTTGCTGCCAGGGGGAATAGTGCTATGGCACCAGTTACAGGATGGGGAAGCCCCTGTTTTGCCCCACTCTGTCACTGGAGGCAGGGCAGAGAGGTTGCTTCCACATGCTGGGGCAGTTATTTATTTAAACAATGTTGGTTGCCTCTAATTTAAACTGAAAGTTCGGACATTATAAAAACTGTAATACAGCAGCCATTGGCTACCTTTAACCCTGCAAGCAGCCAATAAGAAGCCAGGAGCCCAAGAGGACTTTGTCAGAGGGACTTATGGGAAGAGGCAAGGATAATGTTTGGCTTTCAAACAGATAGTCAATCAGGTGTCGAAGAAGCCTGATGAATATTAATTTTCAGTCAGACAACCTGTTTTGACCAATGGGATGCTGCCCTGATTCTCTGAAATTCTTTGGAGGGATTCAGTTGAGTTCAGTTCAGCTGGAGACCCCCCTGAGGGAGTAGGGCTTGTCTGTTGCTCCATGATGTTGCTGCAGGGTGTGAAGAAGGTCTGCCTGGGGGCTTGCATAGCCACAAGCCCAGAGGACCTGCATTTACCTTCTAATGTCTGGAGGGAGCTGCTCAGGATGAAGAGTTGAGTTGTTGACCAGAAGCAAGAAAGCATGTGAGAGGTCCCCAAAGGAGAGGAAGCCTCTCTGTGATCATTGAGTGGAGAAGGAGACCTGCTTGGGTGGGAAAGCTCAGCTACCAGCCCAGGAGGTGCTTTAAGTTGCCCTGTGTTGCCTTTCAATGGCTGGAAGGAGTGTGTGTCAATAGCAAGAAAGTGTTGTTTGTCTGGCCAGAGTCAAGGAAATGATCTGAAGTTTCCAGATGGAATGGAAACCTGCCTGTGATGCCTGAGAGAAGTTTGGAGGCTGCTTGGGTGCCGGTATGGCCAGTCCAGCCAAGGGAAGCCTGCCTTTTGTGTGTTCCAGTAGAGGAAATTGGAAGTGAGAAGATTCGTTCTTCTGTTGTGTCTGAGCTGTTAAAGTGAAGATTCGTCCTTCTGTGCAGGTCTGAGGTTCAAAGTGAGAAGATTTGTTCTTCTGTACAAGCCTGGGTCTTGGAGGTGAGAAGATGTACCCCCATCTTCTGCTTCAAGTCCGAACTTGTAATGTCTGAATCTGAGAGACTGTTTCCTGCCATTATTCGGAGGGGAACCTGGAGGCTATGTTCCATTTGAGTGAGAGACCCTGCTGCAAGCTGGCAGTGTGCCTAAAGCCATTTATAGCCAGATGCTTCTGAGTACGAGGGAGAGAGAGAGAGAGAGAGAGAGAGAGAGAGAGAGAGAGAGCCTTCCAAGCTCAGTATGGGGAATCAGCCTGGTAGTGTCACTGCTAGGCTTTATGAATGTGTCTCCCCCTGAGGGTTCATGCCTAGACGTGGTGCTTGAGGCATGCTGGCTCGGGTCCCCAGTATTGGTCTCTCCAGCCTTGCAATGCCACCATTGAGAGGACGACAAGCTGCCGGAGAAACTGAGAGGTGTACAGCCTGCTAAAGCTACAGGATCCTGCTGCAGATGAGGCTCAAGCTGCAAGAAAGGCAGAGAGGAGGCCCAAAGCTGCAATATGCCTGCCGCTCATCTCAGCAATCTGGGGGACCAAAGTTCTTCTGACCCAACTACCCAGATTTACAGTCTGAAAGTCACCAGAGGCTGTCCTGCAAAACCGTGAGTAATGCAAGGTTTCCCCTGCATCTGGGGGCTGTAAATTGTTGCCGTCAATTGTTGCCAAGTTTCAGTAGCAAATGGTAGTTACCATCAAAGTTATGAGTTCAGAAAGCTCCTTTCACAATGCCGATGACATCACAATATCTTATGCAACACTAAAGCCAGCAGTTCACTGCATATGTTATTCGATGTATACATCAGTTTAACAGTTATAACTTTTAAATCTTCAGTTTGCATGACGATGTAAAAGTTTCTCTTTGACTTCAGCTGCTGACTTCAGTCCTTCATATGGATATTGTGATGTCATCAGCATTGTGCAAACTGTTCTCTGATTGGTTCAGTATTCCACTGTGAAGTACCCAGCTTTGCTAGATATCAGTTGTAACATACCCCAGATGCATATTTTGCAAAGTTGGTCCAAACATATCAGTTTTATTCTGTGACATTTCTCTGACTACACCTGTTATATAAGTGTACGTAGGTTCATTAGCCAATCAGTCTCTTCCATCTGTCTTTGGCATTTTATAAAGGCATGTAAACGTAGTGACATTAGGAGAGTATTAACACTCATCAGGTATATTGTCACAAGGTAAAGCGGAAGGCCACAATCACCAAAGCTGTGGTGATATCGCACAAAATACACTGCTGTTGAACAGTTAGGAAGATAGGCTCATTTCCCATCTAAATTCTGTACCTTAACTGGCCATCTCCGTCTACTAGCAAGGATTCTCCCATAAGTTGCCCACCTAGCAGTACTCAGGACAGACAGAAACATGTCTGGGAGCCAGTGTAGCCTTAAGGGCTAAAGCACCAAGCTTTAAATGTGGAGACCCAGCAAACCAGGATTTGCAACCCACAGCCACCATTTGCATACCTTTTAACCTCAAGCAATCAAGTCACCTGCAAATGAGCTTCAGTTCCGTGTGCGTTTAGCAGCTCAAAATTCTAACAATAAAAAGCCTCCAGGGTCAGTTGTCATAGTATGCATTGTTAACAGTGCTCCATAAGGAGCTGTGTTGAGCCACTGCTAAGGCCAAATGGTGTTTTTTTTTTCCTAGCAATGTAACCCCTCAAAACAGACAGAGCACAGACTGCAAGTTAAACCTTCCACTAGGCGACTTTATCTCTACTCACATCAGCAAGTACTCAAGGCAATGTGGATAAGGTTCCTGAAGTTGTCAGATTCGGCGGGGATGGGGAGGGAGGTGGGAGGGGCGATATTGTATCTTTAAGCTTTGAATATGTGGGTTACTATAGCAACAGTCTGGCATTCGGCTACCTCAACAGAGTATAGGTCCCTAATGACAGGACCAGTCTGGGCGGAAATAGAAAGAACACTTAACTGTAATAAAAAAAAAAGTATACGGTACACTGCAGTTAACGGTAACATGGAGAGTCATCAGTGATTTTAAAACTTTAGTATCTGGACTGAATTGCTGACAAGAACATGGGACACAGAACTAATATTCCAAACTCCCTGCTGAAACATCTGCTTGTCTGTTAATGGGAACGTTCCCCAGTTGCTGCCGAAGTTAGCATCACAAAAACACTTGTTTGCCTGCAATAAGCAAGAACATCTGCAATTATTTTGTTTCCTTAAAAACTGTGGCCTGGTGCTGGCTCCATGGGGTGGTATGATGTGAATTGCTCTGGCACGCTGGTAACCAAGGTTTTCACAGAGGCTAGCATGGAGAGTTCCCGAATGTCCACTGGACAACCTCCTCCTGGGCAAGGATGATCACCACACCACTATCATGGTGGCTTCAAGTGGTGGCATGGGGGAGGTGCCTTGTTGGCGTGGATTATCACCTGCTGTCTGGTACCACCCAGGCCAGCCATGCACATGTGCGACAGGAGGGAGGATGCAGGGAGAAAAAGGGGAAATGCCACATTGGTATGCTGGATCATGGCCTGCTTGGTCCCCACATACCAACAGACCTCCACAGCATCCCACTGGAGGAACCCCTACAGCCCAGATCATCAGGTTAGACAATAGTTCCTCCATCTATGCCAGGGGAGGCCCCCCAGAATGGACATGCCAGCACCAGAGGATAATGAGTAAGGAATGAGCCTACCCTAGGCCAGAGAGTCCCCTTGGCAGAAATGAACCAGCTACCAAGGAGACGTGGGAACATCTGGTGGCAAGGATGGAACTCTGGTGGCAGCGAGGGGTGGGCTCAATGGGTAGACAGGCTGCTATGGGACATGAAGAAGTGGCATACTGGTGGGCAAGGGAAAGATGCTTTAAAAAAATGGTGTTCCAGAGACTGCCAGATAGCCCAGCAGTGGTGCATTGCCCTACCATGCTGGTCACCTTAGTTGAGAAGCTAGCTTGGGAACTCTTTGACTGGGTGGCTGCAGTTGGGTTGCTGCCAGCGGCAGTGCTTGTCTGACCAGGGAAAGTTAGCATGCTGATCCGCAGCAACTAGTGACTCCAGTGATGGACAGCAGAGCTTGCCTCCATCTACAGGATGCACTGACTGCTGGCAATGCCCTCAATGAGGACATGCAGTGCAGGGGAGGAAGGTGGCTAAGGGGAAAATGTGGGGTAAAATCTCTAGGAGCTGTTGTCATGATGGTCCTCTCAGGCCCAGCACCATCGAACAGCAAAGGGGCTGGGAGGTAGCCTCGGAGTGAGTGTGTGTGTGTGTGTGGGGGGTATTCACTTCTGTGCCAAGGCAGTAGGAAGAGTTGGGGCAGGGGGGAAAAAAACACTGAATTAAGCAAATGGTCGCACAATGACTTCATTGCAGGAGGGAATGCAGGGTCACAGGCTAGGGGCTGGCGCAAACACAGTGCAATGATTTTTGCAAGTCCATTGCAACTGTGAGTTGGGCCCTGGAGCTCTGCCTTTGAGACTTCATCTACTCTGGCTACCTGTCTACACCTGGCAGCACAGTCCTCTGTTTCTGACGCCACAGTCTGTTGCCATGGAAATGGTTATGTCATAAACGGGAGGATGATGTCAGTTGCAGACAAGCAGCAAGAGCATGTGAAGTCTAATGGACCATGATCCTGTTGTTATCGTTGGCTGCTGGTAGATTTAGAATGCATTAGAATTCTGGGAAGATGAAGAAGAAGAAGAAGAGGCAAAGGAAGAAGATAAAGAAAAGAAGTTGAAGGTGTGAGTGGTTGTTATGAATGTAGTTAAAGCTAAATGTATTGATTTATGTGTTTCAATAGTTTACCAGGATGAGCAGTCAACCTCTCATTTCCAGATGCATCCTGGGGGAAGGAGAACAATGCAATAGAATAAGAAGGTAACTAGTAACAAGAGAGTGCAAATTGATCATGACAGCACTGAAGTAAACCAAATACAGTGCAGGTGTAAAATAGGGAAGGGGAAGCGGTTTGGATAAGTTCAGAGCCTCCCAGAACCGCTGCCATTTTCTGTAAAAGAATCTTACCATAACTTTGTTCAAATTCTAAAAAGGTTCTGATAATTTTTTAAAACATTGGTTTGGAGCAAAAAATAAATATAATTTGAACTAATATAAAAAAATATTCTTAATACTATATTGTATTGCATGGTATGGTATCATATTATACAATATTCTACTATTTTATATACATATATCATAATGGATGAAACTTTATAGCTTGGCTAGATAGCTTGGCAGAAGACTCCAGGAGAAAGGACTGCTGTGTGACTGAACTTCTCTGCTGGGACTAAAGTAGAAGAACTTTTGTATTTAGACCTTTAATTTAGGGTAAAAAAACTAACATACAAAACAAAACAAAAAAAAGTGTGTGTTTGGGTTAACTGAACTGAATGGGTAACTGAAAAGTCATCTAGGTGTAAATCTAAGGTGACTGAAAGGACTTAACTGTTGTGAGGTTTAAATTACTTGTAGAAAGATCTGGTAAGTAGGGGGAGTGGCTTAGCTAAAAGGAAGCAACATTTAAAGACTGCCTTAGAAAGATTCTGCTAATAGCTTGGCAGAAGACTCCAGGAGAAAGGACTGCTGTGTGACTGAACTTCTCTACTGGGACTATATTGCCCTCCTTCCTCCGCTCCACCCCCACCGAAAGCTAGTTCTATTTTTATAGGCACAGGTTTGACTGACAACAGGAACTTCCTGTTTAGGGGCAGGAAGTGAGTGATCACAGAACCACCAAGGACCCACCATCCTAGAAGGGCAAGAGTAGCTCTCTGGCCCCTCTAGCTGCTGGAGGTCTGCCTCTGAACAAGTAAGCGGTCTACTGAGAAATATAGGATATTCTTGTCTCAGAACAGGACAATCAGGAGCTTAAAGGGCACACAGGCAGAAAGTAAGGAGAGAGAAAATAAAAACAGAGGAAAGAGTAAGGATTGCAAACAGTTAAGGGGCCAGAAATAAGACATGATTGGAGTGGTGCAGTGCAGTGGCTGTGGAGCAGCAGTCTTCCGGGAGATGTTCTGGAGGATGCGGTGTTGTCCCATCTGCAGGCACCTCTCTGGGCTGAGGGAGAGGTTGCTCATCTCCAGGCTGAGTTGGCCAGGATTTGTGGGACCTCCTCTTCCATCCAGGGACCACCAGTGCCACTGCTGTTGCCTCAGAGGTTGCCAAGAAAGAGGAGCGGTTGGACCACAGTGGGCTCAGGGAGGTGAGGGGTGGTGGAACAGGGCAGTCCCTCCCAGTTGTACCTCTCCACAATTCCTATGCCATTCTGGCAAAGTGTGGTTCCTCTATGGAGGCACCTACAGTGGAGACCAAGGAGGATGCTGGAACCTCCACAAAGGAGACCCACAGGAGGGTGGCAGGGGACCCTGCGGGAAGGAAACAACTCCTGGTGGGGACTCCATTGTTAGAAGGTAGAACTGGGCAAGGAAGGGGAGAGGGAGGTAAGGTGCCTGCCTGGCGCCATGGCTTGGAGGGACAGGGAGCGAATCCTCAGGATTGCCGGAGCAGCTGCACAGGGAAGGGAGCTGGATGTCATTGTCCACTTAGGGACAAATGACCTGGCTAAGAAAGGGATTAGAGAAGTGCAGGAAGAGTTTGTGGAATTGGGGAGGGGCCTTAGTCAAGTAGCACGCACGGTAACCTTCTCGGAGGTGCTACCCATCTATGGCATAGGACAGGCTAGGGTGTTCCGTACCATGGGATTCAATCAGTGGTTGAAAAACTGGTGTGGAGCTCAGGGATTTGGCTTCATTGGGGACTGGGGGTCCACCTGGAGTGATGCAAGCCTATACTGGCATGATGGGCTGCATCTGTCCGGGAGGGGAACCAGGATCCTAGGTGATAGGTTTAAATGCTTCATTGGCAAGCTTTTAAACTAGCCAAGGGGAGGCACTGGAAAGGGAGCAGGAAAATCCTAGCCCCCCAAACAATCACGGTAGTAGTGTGGCAAACACCAACATGGAGGTGTTGATAGGGAGAAGGGCAGAGGTAAATGGAGAAAGGACAAAGGCAAGAAGGACAGAGATGGGGCAAAGGGGTAAGGCCATCAGGAAATGGAGGGTAATGAGTACCAATGCCCGTAGTCTGGGCAACAAGCTCCCTGAGCTGGTGGCCTTAATGGAAGAGGGATGCCTGGATATCGTAGCAGTCACAGAAACATGGTACACAGAGAACCATGACTGGGATGTTAACATACCAGGGTACATAACCTACAGGAGAGAGACAGGCAGGGGAGAAGAGGGGGAGGGTAGCTCTCTATGTAAAGGAAGGGATAAAAGCAACTGAACAAAAGAGTAAACAGGGAGGAGAGGAGGCACTGTGGGTCACCTTGGAGACTGGAAAGGGCACCACAATCCGCACAGGGTTGTGTACAGACCCCCATGTCAGGGAAGGAATGGACAAGGATATGATGGAAGGCATTCTTAGAATGGCAGAGAAAGGGGAGATACTGTTGATGGGAGACCTGAATATGCCAGATGTTAACTGGAGCACATTTGCTGCAGTGACATCCAAGAGCAGGGCCATTCTTGACGCCCTACAGGTGGCAGGCATTAGACAGCTAGTTTGGAACCCACTCGTGAGGGAGCAATCTTAGACCTCATACTCTCAAATGGGGCAGTGAGGAGTCTCAGATCTAGAAGTGGGTTGCCATCTGGGGACAAGTGACCATCAAACAGTGTGGTTCACGTTAAACTCAGCTACTGAGTCAAGCCATACAAAAGTGGGGTACTGGACTTTAGGAGGGCTGACTTTGGCAAGATGGGAGAGTGCCTCAGAAAAGCACTAGCAAACAGGCTAGAAGGAGGTGTGGAGCAACAATGGGAATTATCAAAACCGCCATCACAGAGGCAACAAGCCTTTGTGTGAAGCAAATAAACAAATCAAACGAAAGAAAAAGCCACTATGGTTCTCAAGAGAGGTGGCTGTGAAAGTCAGGAAGAAAAAGATAGCATTCCAAGTATAAGGAAACACAGAAGGAGCAGGACAGAGAGCTGTACCAGTTAAGGCAGAAAGAAGCACGGAGGGAAGTCAGAATAGCAAAGGCCCAAACTGAGGAAAGATAGCCAACTCAGTTAAGAAGGGGATAAAACCTTTTATAGGTACATCAGCAGCGTGAAAGACAAAGGGAGGATAGTGAGGCTGAATAGAATAAACGGTGGGTGGGCAGAGGGGACAGTGAAAAAGCAGGAATGCTGAAACGAATATTTCTGCTCATATTCACAAAAGAGGAGGAGGAAGTGCCTAATCCAATTAACAGAAGCACTCTTGATAGGGGGTCAGATCCCAGTCCTTTCACAGAAGAAAGGGTTCTGCAAGAACTCCTAAAACTGAAGGTGGACAAAGCAATGGGTCCTGATGGAATTCACCCCAGAATTCTAAAAGAATTAAGGAAGGAACTAGTGAAATCACTGGCTACTCTTTTAATAAATCATGGGAGGATGGTGGTACCGAGGACTGGAGGAAGCGGATGTGATTCCCTTCACAAAGTGGGACCAAGACAGAGGCAGGAAACTACAGACCTGTCAGTCTGACCTCTGTGGTAGGGAAAGTGATGGAGTCACTTCTGAAGGAAAGAATAGTTGAGTATCTAGAGGTCAGTGGAGCACAGGATCCAAGGCAGCATGGGTTCACAGGCGGAAGGTCATGTCAGATGAATCTAATAGATTTCTTTGACTGGGTGACCAAGTAGTAGACCAGGGAGGGCTGTGGACATGGCCTACCTAGACTTTAAGCAAGGCATTTGACACAGTCCCACACAAAGATTATTAGTCAAATTAACCAGCCTGGGAGTGGGTCCCAGGGTGGTAGCCTGGGTAAAACATTGGCTGGACAACAGGACACAGAAGGTAATTGTAAATGGAGTCCACTCTGAAGAAAGGGCGGTTACTAGTGGGGTACTGCAGGGTTCAATATTGGGTCCAGTCCTTTTTAATGTCTTCATCAGTGACATTGCAGAGGGACTGGAAGGAAAAGTATGCCTTTTTGCAGATGACACAAAGATCTGCAACAGGGTTGATACACAAGGAGGCGTGGAAAGGATGAAAAGGACTTGGCAAGGTTGGAGGAATGGTCAGACGTATGGCAGCTAGGATTCAATGCAAAAAGTGCAAAATAATGCACCTGGGAAACAAGAACCCAGGGAAGAATACACAATGGGTGGGAGGTAGTAACAACAACAAAACAGGAAAGGGACCTGGGGTAATCATATCAGATGACCTTAAGGTTAGCAAGCAATGTGAGGAAGGCAGTAGGGAGGGCGGGGGTATACTGGGATGTATAGGGAGAGGCATCAGCAGCAGAAAACAGGAAGTTGTTATCCCTCTGTACAGACAGTTGGTGAGACCCCATCTGGAATACTGTGTCCAGTTCTGGAGACCCCATCTCCACAAGGACATAGACAGGATAGAGGCAGTCCAGAGGAGGGCAACTAAAATGGTGCAGGGTCTGCAAGAGAAGCCGTATGAGGAGAGACTAAAGGAGCTTAATATGTAAACCCTTGAGGAAAGAAGGAGAGGGGGACATGATAGAAACTTTCAAGTACCTCAAGGGAATCAACAAAGTCCAAGAGGGTAGCATCTTTCAGAAAAAGACTTGCAAGAACAAGGGGACACAATTTAAAAGATAGAAGGAGGGCAGTTCAGGGCAATGTGAGGAAGTATTATTTCACAGAGAGGGTAGTGGATGCATGGAACAGCCTTCCTGAGGAAGTTGTGGAGTCTAAAACTGTGGGAGAATTCAAGAATGCATGGGACAGACATAAGGCAATTCTTGTGGGGGGCAGGAAGATATAGGCTGTTGGTTAAATAGGATCTGCGGCCTATCCTGTAGGTAGGGAAATGGGCAGACTAGATGGGCCTAGCGGTCCTTATCTGCCGTCAAAGTCTATGTTTCTATGTTTATACATTATGGTCCCATATTCAAAAGGATAGCACAGCACAGCCATGAATAGCGCCAGCTGTCGGGGTATTGCCCATATTCAATGGGCACTTTTACATGGCAAAACCCCAACAGTGCCAGGGCACAGAAATGGTGCGCTGTGCCCATGCAAATAAGGGATCCCTCATAGTTTCCAACCCTAACACCCAACCCCACCCTCCAGACAGCAACAGGAAAAATCATTACAGTTTTACCTCTCCTGCGTATTCACTAATCTGGTCTTGGAGCTGTCAGCCCTAATGCTCACCCTATTCTCATATACGCTATGCATATCAGCTTTTTTCATGATCGGATGGGGTGAGCATTAGGGTTGACAACTCCAAGGCACACCCCATGCCTGATTAGCGAAGACACAGGAGAGGGAAAACTGTAATGGTTTTTCCTGTTGCTGCCTGGAGGGTAGGGGTGGGGTGTTAGGGTTGGAAACCCTAATGCCACATTTCCCTACTTTTGTCGGTTTAACTTTAAGTAGTATATTAATGATGTTTTTTGCAAAGAATATATATGTGTGTGTTTACTATATATATATATATATATATATATATACACACACACAAACAATATATATATATACACACACACGCATCTGGTTGGGCCCTTGTTCCCATTGAAAGTGCCATCATATATTTCCCTGTATACCATGATATCCAATTAGCATATATGAAAAAATCAATTAAGGTGTATGAACCCAACCTGCTACTTAGAATGTATTTATGTGTTTTTACAATATAATGAACAAGCTATTCACTATTATAAGTATAGAGACAACATATACTCATTATTACAGCAGTATTAACATTTGTAATAACCAACTGAATAATACATGTAACAGCAACCTGCATCCCCATTACAGCCTCTCCAACTACAGCCCCCGCAAAAAAGAAACACACCCGTAGAATGAAAATGTCCCTGTACTAAACTGCACAGTATCAGCCCCCTCCCCCCCCTCCATCACTACCAAGCCCTTTTGCTGCTGCTTTTATATCACCTTCTAAACAAGCAGCCACACACACATCAAGGGAGTAACTGGAATTTAAAAACTGAAGGTCCAGGCATAGGTACATGCCGTTTAAGGCATGATGGTATCCCTGGCTAGCTGAGTTAAGGCATTTGGTCAAAATGTTTGAATCCAAATGAAGGCCTAGGCCTTCAGGCTAAAGCCTGGCTGCTCCCCGGCACATGTAAAACAAACTTACCCTGTGTAAAGAAACTGTCCTGAGCTACACTGCACAAATTTAGCCCCCCCCCCTTCGAATTACTACCTACCCATTTTGCAGCTGCCTCCAAATTGCCTCCTAAACAAACAGCCATGTACATGTGAAGCAAACTTAAGCTGGGTGAAAAACAGTCCCTGGGCTACAATGCACAAAGTCAGCCCTTCCTGAATCACCTACCATTCACTTCTGCTGCTTCCTTCCACACTGCCTCTTATCAAGCTGCTTCCTGAAATAAAACTAAGAGAAAGACAAGCAAAAACCACACCTCCTTTTATATTAGACCCCTGCACTACATAAATTCTACTGGGACAAAAAATGGCAGTCCCCCCACACTATGGAAAATCACTGAACTATGGAAAAATGCTAACATAAACCACTACACCATGGAAGAAAACTATACTATGGCAAAACATAAAATGCAGCAAAAAGTGTTCAACCTAATGTATTACATAAAATAAAAGATGCCAAAGTCTGGCATACTCTTGAAATAATACCATCTTGGGATAGAACAAGCTCATAAAGGCCACTTGCCCTTCAGGCTCATGGCTTGTTTGACCCCTTGATGGTATTATTTCCTTGTATACCATACTTTGCCATCATTTATTCTCTCTCTCTCTCTCTACACACATATATATATATATATATACTGTATATGTAAATATATATATATATATATACACACATATATGTGTGTATATATATATATATATAAGTGCGCAGTCGCACCCTTATAGTTAGGGTTGCTTAGGCACTTAATGTTAAACCTGAAAATTTTCACTTTAATAACTTTGCAACTGTTCAACAGACTTGCACAAAATTTGGTATGTTATGTCCTGTGGCTTAGAGCTCTTGATATGCCAAGTTTCATGTCGTTGGATTGGCGGAGTTTGCACTGCACATTGTGAAAAAATGCAAAAATGTGCCTTTTTTGGCTGTTGTTTCCTCATTGTGCTGTTGCCAAACCGTTTGGAATTGTGTCCTGTAATTTTCAGGGTAGAAAGAGCTTGCCCCCGAAGAACAAGCCAGCATTGGTTTGATGATGAAATATTAATCCATTCTAAAGTTATAAAATTTTGAAAATTCAGGTTCTGAGCAAGCTTAGTTTAGTCTAATTCCTTTTTTGTCAGACACCATCTTCTTTTTTTTTTTTTTGGCTCAAACTGTCATAACTCTGCCCAGGAATGTCTTCTGCAGACATCCAAGTATGTATCTTGTTCATCAGGACATCCTTTATCATTGCATGCCTTTACTTTCATTTTATGTGGCCTTAGAATGCTTATTTTTATTTTTAAAATCCTTTTTCATGACTCGCTTCCAAGCCTTTTTCATCATGATGAAAAAGGATTTTGACGGCTCATGAAAAAATAATTTATCTGACAAAAGAGGATTAGCAACAGGGCCATTTGGTTGGAGAATCCAAATCCTCTTTCATGATGACAACAAAGGATTTTGTCATCTCAAGAAAAAAGAATTATCTGATGAAGAAGGATTTTGACAGCTCAGGAAAAAGGATTTAAAAAAATAATCCTTTTTCATGAGCTGCCAAAATCCTTTTTCGTGAGACGATTCCTTTTTCGTGAGGTGACAAAATAATTTTTCATCATCACGAAAGAGGATTAGCGGCAAGGCCATCTGGTCAGAGAACCCTAATCTTTTACATGTCGACGACAAAGGATTTTCTTATCTCATGAAACAGGAATCATCTCACTCAAAAGGATTTTGACATCTCATGAAAAAAGAAAATTTTTTTAAATCCTTTTACGTGAGCTGTCAAAATCATTTTTTGTCACACAATTCCTTTGTCGTCATCACAGAAAAAAAAATAGGGTTCTCTGACCTGATGGCCTTGCTGCTAATCCTCTTTTGTGATGACAACAAAGGATTTTGTCATCACATGAAAAAAGAATCATCTCACAAAAAAGGATTTTGACAGCTCACAAAAAAGATAATTTTTTAAATCCTCTTTTGTAAGATGCCATAATCCTTTCTCGTGAGATGATTCCTATTTCGTGAGATGATAAATTTCTTTGTCATCGTGATGAAAAAGTATTAGGACTTTTCTGACCAGGGTCTCTGGGGCATTGTGCTGGTGCTTGAGATAATGTGGTACCGCAGGGTACAAAGGACCCTGTGCTCCCACACCTAAAGATGTTGTAGCATTGGGTCTGCGTGCCACTGTACCGGTGCCTGCATTCAGACCCTGTGCTCCCACTTGTAAAGACATTGTAGCGCAGGTTTGTGGGCCACTGTGCTGGTGCCTGAGATATTGTGGGAGTGCAGGGTCTGAAGGACCCTGCGCTTGCACCCCTAAACATATTGTAGTGCAGGATCTATGTGGCACTGTGCTGCTGCCTGAGATACTGCAGGTGTGCAGGGTCTCATGTATGTATATGTTCTATGGAGAAATTTGAGCACAGGGCCCTCCAACAAGCTCATTAGGATATAATTACATTATCTGAAAAAGTAAGGAAATAAGTTGCAAAAAACGTCGTTAATGCATCAGTTAGGATTAAAATGACAAAAGTAGGGAAATGTGGCATTAGGGTTTCCAATTCTAACACCCCACCACCACCCTGCACAGACAAAGAGGCATCGGGGGCACCATTGGGGTCATCAGCTCCAATGCTCACCCATTCTGCTATGCTGCACCCACCCATCTTATTTTCTAATGGAATGGGGTGAGCATTACGGCAGACAATCCCAATGCAGCCCCCCAATGCATCTTTGTCTGTGCAGGTTGGGGAGTGGGGTGTTAGGGTTGGAAACCCTAATGCCATATTTCCCTGCTTTTGTCACTTTAACTCTAACCTGTGCATTATTGAAGTTTTTTGCAACATATATATACGAACATATGAAAATGTCAGCAGATACAGGCCATAGGGTCTATCGAGTCTGCTCAAGTGTGCAGCTCCCAGTCTAATCTACTACTGCTGCCCCCACCCCTTGCCGTCGCCATCTGATTTATCGTCTCTTCTGCTGCTGACTCCCCAGCGCTTCCCGCTAGTTTTGACTTGACTTTGTCCCTGTCCCACCCTTCTTAAACTGCCAACAGATTTCAGTGATATCACTTTCTCTGGCAGTGCATTCCACTTCGCTACCATCCTTTTCGTGAAGTAGTGCCTCTTCATTTCCCTCCGGAATCTTTCACCCTCCAGTTTCAGACTATGTCCCCTTGTGTCCCTCTCCCCTTTAATCTAAACATGCCATCAGTACTAACTCTGTTCATGTCCTTTAAGTATTTGAAGGTCTCAATCATATCCCCTCTTTCCTCCAGAGAATACATGTTGAGATGAGTTCCCCAAGTCTTTCTTCATATAGTTTGTCCCCCAGCCCAAGGATCATCTTTGTCACCCTATGCTGGACCCCCTCCAGTAGTTTGATGTCCTTCTTTAAATAGGGGCACCAGAACTGCACACAATACTCGAAGTGAGGTTTCACCAACAACCTGTACAAGGCGTTGCTTCAGCATGTGGGCTGAAAACAGAACAAAAAGGGTAATATTAAAAGCAAGCTGAAAATAGAAAATGGACATAGAAATGATGTTTTGACCATAGGTCTTCTTCGGAATTATCTAAAAGAGGAAAAAAAATAACTTCACTTTTTTTCTCTTTTAGATAATTCCTGAAAAAGACCTATGATGGAATTGTCAATTCTAATTCTATTCTTTATTTTCAGCTTGCATTCACTTTTCCCTTTTTGTTTTGTTACATACATGTATTATTTCTCATGTTTTCTGCATTTCTCCTCCCATTTTTAAGTGGCAAGCGATAGCTTCCACCTGTTGTCATCATGCGTATTCTTTTGTGCAGATTTTAAAGATTATTGTTACATTTCATGTGTGTGAGTTGTCCATGGTGAGGCCTGAGTAGTGACATGTCCAACAGAATGTAACAACTGTGGAATCATTTTTCTAGTCAGCTTACTCGCCCCCCACACACACACACACACACACACACACACACACACACGTGCATATCCATGATGATTTGTGCTGGGTTTGAGTCTTTTGATTGCACGTGTTTATAGGAACCACCCACCCTGGATTGTACCTTCCTTCTTGTATCATTTATGCATGTGACAGGACACATTAGCTTTCTTTCTTATCTTCATTTAAACTACTTCTTTTTTTTTACTCAGTCCAACAAAAAGAGGAATTCAAATGTATTTACCCTCAGGCAGCTGACAAAACATAACTGGCCATTATTATAAGATTCACCTAGTGGTGTAGAAATATTCTCAGCAATTGGTGAGTTTATCATGAAACTCTGACCTTGTCTTCTTAGGTTTGCCAAGTTTCACACCTTTCTTAAAGCTAAGTGTGTGGATTTAGGAAGACTGATGTTACCTTTTTGCATGTGTACAAGGCCTGGCTGTGGTGTTGCCTGCATGGTGACGTGGTCCTTGGCACATTTCAATATAATTGTACTTTGAGTAACTACTGGTACTGCCTGAAATGAAACTTTTAATTTTAATTTAATTTATTTAAACAGCAGTTTGGAAAACCTTTGAGCCATAGGCTCATTTACAAAGGTACCTTGTCACAGTAAGACAAACCAAAATACACAGTATAGCAGTACAACACATAAGTATAACAGTAAAATTAAGACATAGATACAAACAAGCTGGTACAGGTAGGATGGATGCAAACAATACCAGAGTTATGTCGTCCTTAGCAGCTTAGTAATAAGCTTTGTCATAAGTATTGAGTACGGCTTTGACTAGTGGCAGTTACAGCATCGGGTGTTAATAAAGGTGGTTACGTATGGAAGTTTCTGAAGCACGATATAGTTGGAGCTTCGAGATGGAAGGGGCAGTGTGTTGAACCAGGAGGGGCCCTAAAAGCTGAAGGCTCTTTGGCCGTGAGAGGTCCTAGCTCTAGGGATAACAAGAGAGATTTTCCCAGAGGTCCGAGTATGAACTAGTGGGACAGAGCGGCGTATGGTGGTGGTCAATCCTGGTGGGGAAAGCCCAAGGAGGAATATTTTTGTAAGGGTACAGGTAAGATATTTGAGGCGTCCATCGAGATCAAGTACCAGCGCTTTAGCATACAGTAGACAGGTGTGTGTCATCCTAGGTGCTCCAGTAATTAACCTGCAGGCCTTATTCAGAGAAAGCTAATTTTATGGAGTACGGTCTGATCAGCAGCACCATACACCGGCAGTCCATAGTCCACTAGGGACAGGATAGAGGAGGTGATCATGAAGTGAAGAGCCTCCGGGGAGGCAGTGTTTATACCGATGTAAGATGCCCAATCGGATATTAGTGGCGGTGGCTAGAGGCAGCGATGTGTCCATGGAAGGAGAGGGAGGGTCAAATGGATCCCTAGGTATTTATAGAGCAAACTTGTTCGAGTGGGAATGAGGACCCAGAGGAATGAGGAGTTTGAAGTTGCAGGACTTGTTTTGGGGATGAGTGAAGAACATGGTTTTTGTTTTTTTAAGATTTATCACCAATCTATGTTCCTTGAACCAGTCCTCGGCTTCAGTGAAGGACTTCTGCAGCGAGTCCTGGAGGGCAGTAGGGTTACGACTTGAGGCAAAGATGACTGCATCATCAGCGACAATAGGAATGTTCCTGAGCAAGAGCGTGGAAGGTGTTAAGGCAAAGGGAGAATAGGGGCCTAGAATGGAGCCCCTGGGGAACCCCAGAAAAGATGGGACAGATGTCTGAGTAGGTCCCATTAACTTTTACACGCTGTGAGCGGTCAGACAGATAACTGGTGCACCAGGAGATAGGCCCAGCAGCAAAACCAGAGAGACTAAGGGCATCAAGAAGGAGGGGGTGGGAGACAGTGTCGAAAGCTTTCGAGAGGTCAATGAAGACAGCACCAGCCAGAGAACCAGTGTCTAAGGAGGAGTGGAGAAAGTTGGAGAACTCTAGGAGGGCCGTGTTGGTACTGTGGCCCACTCAGAAGCCATGCTGCTCAGGACAAAGGACATTGTAGGTGGAGAGGTAGTCAGAGATTTGAGAGGCCACCACTTTTTCCAAGGCCTTGGAGAGAGGAGAGAGAATGGAGATCGATCGATAGTTTCCAGCCACAGTCCTATCACCACCTTTAAAGATAGGGGTGACAGTGGTGACTTTCCAGGCAGTTGGAACCTTCCCAGGCAAAAGAGAGTGGTTGATGAGGCATGTGATCGGGTAAGGACTGTGTCTAAGACCAGCTGTAGGATACACGGATTCAGGGTGTCACTGCCTGTACTATTACTCTTGAGGGCAGTGATAAGGTGCGGCCTAAGTTCTTGGGCAGAAACACGGCGGAGGAGAAAATAAGGGCGAGAAAGATTTACGGCAGGTGCTGGGGGAGGAGGGTCAAAAAAATTTGTAGGGAGGATAGGGCTAAGGTCAGTGAATGAGGTGTTGAGGTGGTTGGCTATGAGGGCTGGGTCTGAGGAACTTAGTACAGAGTTTATAGTTATGTAACACTGTTCGTGCACTGCAGCCCAAAGTGCTTTCCAAACAGTTTATTTACACAGCATAGCACAGCTGAGCTGTTGCATCTCATTTCCCATGGGGTCCTGCTTCTGCATAGGGCAGCTTGATGCCTCTCAGCACCATTGGTGCTTTGATTCTTATTACCAAGGACAGCTGTTTGAAACTAGGATCCTTGTCCCTTGGATGTCATCTGTTCCTGCTGCCTGTCTGCATGTCATGTCATAATCCTCTGTTTTGGATTCAAGGTTGGTTGCCGAATTAATGGCTATAATTTCACAAACAGTGGATTCTGACATGAGGTGTAGACAAGCAGCAGAAAAAAACTGACATTTAAAGGAAAGGCCCCAGTGTCCAAACAAATGTTCTTAGTACTGTAACAGAAAATGAGAAAATAATAAATGGTAAAGCTAGAAAATACAGCTAAAATGATACAGCATTTCTAAAATTTCCCTGTGAGTCAGATTTTTTTTAATTACTGTTTCCTTTCCTCAAGCCCTGACCTCCATCTGGATCCCAGCTGTGGCCAACGCTGTGCCCTGTTAGTCCGAACCCCAGAGACCAACTTACTTCCTGCCACTGTGATTTCACCCTCATGGCGAGGGCCTGTGGGGTGGAGAACCACCCCCTCCAGAGACTGAATTTGATGGAGGAGCTGGGCTCCGTGCTGGAGAGACAGTCACAGCAGGGCCTGACTGTACCACAGGGCAAGGTTCTTCATCCTGTCAGCGATGGCTGTTTCTGTGTTCTCCTGCCCCACTGAGACGCCGGCATCAACTTGGATGCATTTTTTTTTTATTTTATGATTTTTTATTTTACAATTTTTGGTCAGTAAAGACACACTAATTCAATGTGAGAAGGCAGTAGGGAGGGCTGGGGGGAATACTGGGATGTATAGGGAAAGGCATCACCAGCAGAAAACAGGAAGTTGTTCTCCCCCTGTACCGACATTTGGTGAGACCCCATCTGGAGTACTGCATCCAGTTCTGGAGACCCCATCTCCACAAGGACGTAGACAGGATGGAGGCAGTCCAGAGGAGGGCAACTAAAATAGTGCAGGGTCTGCAAGAGAAGTCATATGAGAAGAGACTAAAGGAGCTTAATATGTATACCTTTGAGGAAAGGAGGGAGAGAGGGCACATGATAGAAACTTTTAAGTACCTCAATGGAATCAGCAAAGTCAGAGAGAGTAGCACCCTTCAGAAAAAGACATGTGCAAGAACAAGAGGACACAATTTGAAGATAGAGGGGGATGACTCAGAGGTAATGTGAGGAAGTATTTTTTTACAGAGAGGGTAGAGGATGCATGGAACTGCCTTCCTGAGGAGGTTGTGGGGTCTAAAACTGTGGGAGAATTCAAGAATGCATGGGACAGACATGAAGCAATTCTTGTGGGGGGAGTAGGAAGAAATAGGCTGTTGATTAACTAGGATCTGCAGCTTATCCAGTAGGTAGGGAACTGGGCAGACTAGGTGGATCAAGCAGTCCTTATCTGCCATCAAAGTCTATGTTTCTATGCTGCTATGCCGAAGCTTGTTTCCAGGTGTGTTCTCGGAGCACAAGGAAGTTAAGTGACTTGCTTAGGGTCACTCAGTATGCAACTGGTGGCTGTAGGATTCAAACCCAGTTCTCCAGGTTTGCAGCTCAGTGCTCTTAACCATCACACTATACTACATCCCATGCAGTCACACAATGTGCATTCTGTAGCTAAGGCCTGCACGTCTTCCCTCCCTTTACTGCTGGTCCGTGGGCCACTCCCCCTGCATTTTTCCCAAGAGATAATTATGGAGCGAGTTGGTTGACCTCCCACGCCCAAGGAGGGCAGTGCCCTAAGGGATGCACAGTCCTCTTCCCCATGCTGGCCCTGTGGCAGTTTGGACTCATTCCGGAACCCAGGTCACAAGCATTACAACAGTAACATTACCACTGCACCATCAGGCTGGGAAGTGGTGTCAGGGGCTCTTTACATACCTAATTCTATTCAACAAGTCTTGTACTATATTTTACCTTGTTGTTTTACTCTTTTCTGCTGTTGCCATAGTAATAAACAATAATGCTTGTTATGCCGCCTTGGAAATATACCTGAGTAAAAAATTGTTTAAGATGTCTTTTGTAGGCATTCTCAGCAGCAATTCGCATATCAAGTAACATCCTGTCTCTCATTCTGACATCCATCCCTGTTTAAAAAAAAAAGAAAGTACTACCCCTCCCCCCCAACTATTCTTTTCTATGAGACTCTGGCAGAGGCATTTTCATAAGACAGTGGCCACACCTGACCTTAGGAAAGAGCAACTGCCCATGTCAATGGATGACTTGCTCGATGACAAAACTAAGATGTTCTAAAAACAGTGGGTTATTTAAAAAAAATGAAGTGTTTGAACCATTATATAAGAAAAGGCAGTAACAGGATCACACACACACATGTAAACAATTCAAGAAACAGTATTTGATATCTGCTTGTTAAAATTTACGTAGTAAAACAAAACAACCCTCTTCAATAAAAAAACATACTTAGAGCAGCAGTGCTTTGAAATTGGGCAAACATTTGACCCCTACCCCTTTTTTCCCAGTATAAAAGATATCAGGTGTCTTCCTGTTTTATTTGATTTTAAAATGTTCTGGTTCCACCAAGGTCTGGGTATTTTTAAATTATTTAATTTAAGTTTTTGTTTCTTTCTGAACTAATGCACTTCCCTGATGCTTAAGGCCTGAGGATTTGAGGAAACTGGGCATCCATTAATTAACTTAATCCACCCCCCCCCGTCATGTGTTAATGCTTAATTAGGACAAAATAAAGCATATAATAAAAACGCACTCATTTCAAACAAGTAATAATGAAACTTTGGAATGACATTTTTATCTTTGCAAGATCCAGCAGGGTATTAACATGATCCCATTTATATATATCTGATGCCCTTTCTAACAAGGCTGTGCATGGCTGTATGTTGCATATTACATTTTGCCTTCCCATGCCGTTGCAATCAAAAGGAATCCAACCAGTAAAAAGAATTCAAGCCATACATATCTGTATATATTGCTCTATAATATGTAGAAGGGTCTGATATTAACCAGAAATCAGACCCGACATTTTCTGTACCAACCCAGCAAGACATTACACCACATTGCTACCACTCGCTAAGTTTCAGTAAGCTTCACCACCGTGGATGACCACACTGGGAAACAGAAAGTTACTTTTGTTTCCCTCTCTCACTGTCCCTCAGACCACTTGCTGGTTTTGAGATGCTGAATCTCTTCATCTTTCTGTGTCCCTCGCTTGCCCACTCTCTCCCAAAGCAGGACTCCTGTAATTGCTTCCAGCGGTCGTGCATCTGAAGTTTAAAAAAAATAGATAAAGTGGCAGCTTAGTAATTAGCCATATGGGAATCTGTTACGCTGTCACAGAAAGACAAAATAACTGCTTATGACAGCATCTGTCACCTACTGTGCTATATTTGAGGCTCTGGTTGATATCAGACCCAACCAGCTATAAAAAAAATATGGATTATTGTGTGAAAACTAATTTTTTTGTATATACCCTCAGTGTGTTGTGCCTGTAAAACTCACTTGACCTTCACTTTTGTGGTTTATGTGACAAAACACACCTTGGGTGTGTAAAATAAAAGTTGTATTATGTTGTGCAGTCACCCATGCAGTATTCTATATTTAATTACTGGTCTTCATATTTTACATTGGGATAAACAGACTTTTAAATCCCATTACAACCACCTGGATGATATTTTGCATTACAACCGGGTGGTTGTAATCAGTGCTTGTCAATCAAGCTAGCTACACAAAGCTCATTGGCTCATAGATGTTGTGTGGGTGGGCCGAACATCATGGAAAACATGGCGGCTCCATTACCAAGCACCCACCCTCATCTTTTGCCTCACATTCACACTGTCACAATGTCATGCCAGGTACCTTTGTTTTTAAATTTCTCACTATCTATCTGATTGATCATGCCTTCATAATGTTAAAAATCTATCTGGGTGATCCTGCCATTCATACTCTTCGAGCGGGGGAGCTCTGACACACCGCAGCTGCATCTCCAACAGACCATGACTAACTGTGCTTCGCACTGTAATTAAAAAGAAAAAAGTAATGAGAAAACAAATGAATGCTTGAGGACCAGTAATTAAATAAAATAAAACATGGGTGGGTGTAAAACCAGAATTTTACACACACCCTCAATGTGGGATGCTTTTATAAACCGTTCTAGTTACACACACACACCCGTGTATTATTCTATATATAACACACTATGAATATGTATCTGTGGTGCTTCTGAAAAGTTGGTCTCAGTGTTACAACTCTGAGAATAACTATTTGCATGTGTTGCTGATTAGCTTTTGAGGTTGTTTTCAACTCTGAATGCTAATCAGTAGTACCTACAAGAGGGAGGGGCTTGCAATAGCGGCTTTAAAGTGAAACCAAAATCAGATAAGTGATATCACATCTAGACGAAATACGGACATTTCATTTAGATATGATATTGACTGACCAGCTCTGTTTGAGGAAGCCAGTAAGTCTTTACTTGAAAAAAGATGGTCACATTGTATCATATAAAACAAAATCAACACCGAGAGTGAGGAACCAGCTTGGGTCTCACACCTTGTGGGTAGCGTGCCGCCATCGAGGACCTGAGCTTCGCTACTGTGCTTTATGATGTCACTTTACCTACTCTGTTTGAGAACCAGCTTGTTCTTCACACTCAGGGGTGCATTATTCTCTATGTAGCCAATGATTAAGTTCTCTGTACCTATTGCCATATCTTTGCCTGTTATCACCAGGACCTCCTTGTAAATGAATATCACTCAGTGGAAACTTCATTGTAAATGAAATAACTACAAATGCAGCAACTGAATGTGTCTTTCCAGTACACTACAGCACGAGGAAAAGCTAACAGGATACTGGTCTGCGTCAGGCCAGGCATTATTGGATATTACAGGGGGGCTTGCCAGGGCTCGGCTCCCTCCAAATCTGGTATGAGCCCTGGTAGCTCAAGCATCACTGCCGTTAACTTATAATGAGAAGGGGAACTCAATTTAAAGATAGGGCCCTTTATAGGCCGCCCTAGCCCCTAAAACTCATAAAGTGTAATTCCACCCAGGTATCATTAGTAACAGTAAAGAAGTGATGTTGCTGCTGTACGTGCAACTTTGGAACCCCGTCTGAGAACGACAGGGAGAGATTAGGGACTATCCAGCGGAGGGCTGCGAAAAGGATTCAGGGGCAGCAAGGTAAAATGTATGAGAAGAGACTGGACAGTCTTAATATGCATGTCCTGGAGGATAGGAGGGGAAAGGGAGATAAGCTGGAAACACAAATACATGCAGGGATAAAACAGAGTGGACTTCAGAGTTATTTAATAGGATACTGTCAACCCCCTTAGGCCTCAAACTGTCCATAGTTTAAAAAACATAGTTTATGATTGCTCATGTTCTATAGAATGTGTTGATCTAGCTGGTGGTTTGATTGCTGGTTCTTTTTTAGTTTTTCTTTTTAAAAGTGAAAAACAGACTGCCCACCGTACTGGTGTTACCACACAGAAATGCATTTGATTACATTCCTTGATCAACTCCCACTGCATCTTTCCTGGACTTCGTTACACCCCCCAACACAGTCTAGACACTCAATATGCAGCAGAAGGACAACAGACTATTGCTTAATGAGTGGCTGCACTGTTTGGTTGAGTTCCTAATGTTCCGGAGGTATGCAATAAGAGTAGATCAAGGATTTGAAACAAAACAAGATCGGGTATACTTACACCATTAGCATCCATTTCAGTCCTACTAAGAAAGGAAGTAAATTAGACCATCAGCAACGTCAATGAATTTTAGAGATGGCAAGCAATTATAGAATGTGGGATTTCAGCTACAAATATGAGCAAAATGGGTCGACAGTGTTCATTTAATAAAGAACAGCTCAACCACCAGGGGGCACAATCTCAAACTGCAAGGCAGAAATTCAAGAAGGATGTCTGTATGTGGAACAGCCCAACCAGTAATGTGATCAGTGCTGGAACTATCTTGGTGTTCGAAACCCAACAGGACATTTTTAGGGGGCTGTCAGGAACAAGGGGGTGGGGACAGGGGGAGGAGAGCTCTAAAAGGGAAGAGTAAAGCAGTGTAGGAACATCAGGTCAGGGAAAGCTCGATGGACTCAGTTTTTTTCTGTTTAACGACTTATGTACCAGTTCTGGGTCTGGGGAACATTCTGGTTTGGAGGAGCATTCTGGTTCTGGAAACATTCCGGTTCGGGCTCTCTCAGGATTTCTACGGTTCTGGTTCTGGATCTATGAAGGCAATGACACATGGCAGGGTATTAGTACTACTGTGACAACTACATGCCTAGGGGTGTAGTAAGGCATGAGGCCAGAGGCCAAGCAAGCACCTTCTGCCCCTGGAAGTGTGGTTGTCACAGTACTACCACCACTCTGTAGTGTCTTATTCTCTCCTGTCCCTTACCTGCTTATTCCTTCTCCTCCCCAGCCTAGGGGTTGAAAGTTCCACTCCATTCTCCTCCTTACCCTGTTTCTCCTCCTTGCTGGTGATATGGAACTTAATCCTGTTCCCCCCACCCATAGAGGCCTTAGTTTTTTTCCCACCTGAATGCTAGAAGCTTTCTCCCTAAACTGGATGCTCTTACTGTACGGGTCTCTGACTACTCTCCAGACCTTCTCTGTGTCATGGAATTCTGTCTCTCTTCCAGGATTTCTGATTCTGTCTTGGCCATTCTAGATTATTGCGTCTTCAGGCAGGACAGGGGTAAATGTGGGGGTGGCGTTGCCCTTTACATCTGCCAGCATCTCTCTTGCACCATCACTCTCAGGGAGGTTGCACCCTGCCCCCATGAGTTCCTGCTAGCTAAACTTTCCTTTCCCTCCTCATAACCCATTTCTGTTGGTGTTTTCCGTGCTTCACTGATAATCTTCCCCTCTTCTCTGGCAGATTCACTCCTCTGCTGGTGAGCTCACCCATGTGGGTGACTTCAACATCAATTGACTTTCCCCAGCCTCCAGGTCAACTACCCTATAGGACTGAGTCCCTTAACCTTTTGGAACTCATCACTGAACCCACTCAACTCAGTCCTCACTCACCTAACCTTACCCTACTGGACTTGGTTCTCTCCTCACACCCCACTGCCTGGTTGTAGTAGGTATACTGTCAGACAGCTTCAGTGGCCACTGTATGACATTCTGTGTCAGAAAAGTCTGGTTCCCTCCCTCCTCCCTAAAGTACATCTGGTCACGGTCCCCTGGTCACTGAAGGTAGATGCTGTACTGAGCGATCTGGCTGCTACTGACTGGTCTCCCATGATCACCACCCCAGACATTGATAAGGCACTAAACCCTTTTCACTAACTATTTATTTCTGTCTGAAACGAGCATGCCCCATCAGGAAATCCAGGGTAAAATCATCTCACCACCCCCAGATGACCTGTGATCTCATTAACTTGTGCAAGACTCATGACCAAGCCTGGGCAAAGTACAAATTATCTCACTCCCCGCAGGACCTCCTCTCCTACAGGGCACTTAGAAACTCTTTTTTTTGCAGTTAATCTATTTTCTTCTCCAAGGCATCCCCTATGGAGCTCCCTCTTGCCAAGGCACCCAGCTCCGTCTCTCGCTCGCGGCATTGTCCCCTCACTTTCCCCCACGGCTGGCCCCCTGCAGCAGGGCGGCGGGGATCCCTCAACCCGCCAGTTCAGATCTGGTGTGAGGAGCTGCTGCTAATCATGTGAGCAGGGCCAGAGGTGTCAGGTAGTCATCCGTCCGAGGGGCCATTTTCCATTTCCCCCCCGCAGCACAGCAACATGCAATGCTGCCAATGACTGAGCCACGCGCACTCCTGCATACAACATGTCGGGTGACTGCCCTGTAGTCACCCCCTAGGTGTGAGCCACTGGTGTCGACCCTCAGCCTCCACTAAGGGTCAGGCATGCGGCGGACTCCATCCCAATCCCTCCCTGGGAAAGGACAGCTGTCTTCCAGATGCTCGATCCTCTCCCTCCCTGACCAACCCCCGATGGCCCACTTGCATGGCAAACATGGGTTGCCGGAGTGGCAGGAGGTAAGCCATACTGCCTCAGCCCTCCATGCCACTGGGCTGGCGGGCACTTAGAAACTCTTGCACTAAAGCCATTCCTTCCACCAAGTCCCTGTATGTCAAGGCCAACCTCCATAATAACATTAATTCCCCTGACAAATTCTGGAAGGTGATTCGCTGTCTTTTTGACCCCCCCATCAACACAGTCCTCTCCCCCAGTCCTCTTGGTAAATGGCTCACTAGTATCTAACCCTTCCCCTGTTACTGCTTTCAGTACGTTTTTCAACACTTTTGCTCTCCCATCCCCTCCTGGCTCCTCCAGCTCCCCTCTCCCTTTCTTTCCCCTGGGTTTGGACTTCCCCCTCACTCCTCAGGAGACCCTTCTTGGCCGTTCCACACTCAGCCCTTTCAAATCTAACCCAGATGGTTTGGACCCTAAACTTTTCCATATGTCAACTCCAGCCATTGCCTTCCCCCTCACTCACCTCCTAAATCTCTCCTTCAGCCTCTGCACTGTTCTTCAGTCTTGGAACTTTGCTAGGGTTCTCCCCTCAACACAGTCTGATACCTCCGCTGCTGGCAACTTCTGCCCTATCTCCCTCCTCCCTTTCCTTGCAAAGCTGCAAGAGAAACTAGTTTACTTATGGCTTGCTGACTTCCTCCTTCTCCCACTCTGGTTTTGGGAAGGATCATTCCACCATCACCTCCCGACTTAGGGTCACTGATTTCATCCTCTCAGTGGCCATTTTCACTGATCTTGCCAAAGCCTTTGATTCCAGGTCCCATTCTTGCCTCCTGAATAAGCTGAATGCTGCCAGCCTCTCAGCCTCCACTGTTGACTGGTTCCGATCCTATTTCACAGGCCATCAACAGTCGGTACAGGTGGAGGCGCCCTTTCCTCATTTCTCCCTAACCAGGCCTGGGTCGCACAGGGCTCCATCCTGGGTCCAATCCAATCCTCGATCTTCCTTAATGACCTCCCTTCTGCCTGTGCCAACTCGCACATTCACATGTATGCAGATGACAGACTTCTCCTCCGTGGGTCACTCTACTGGTTTTGTGAAAGTCTCACTTAAGCATGATTTTTTCAGTGTTTTGTGCTTGTTCCAGTCCAACCAGCTATGGGTCAACTAAAAAAAATTGTATCTATAAAATTTGGTACCAGCTAGAAATTGGCCTGGCTCACCTTCCTTCCTATTTTTGTACACTAGATGGCTCTCCGCTGGAGGCTGTCCAAACCCTCAAATACCTCGATGTGTGATTAGATGGCAGCCTTGACTTCTTGACTCATATTAATGCCTTCCATCCCAAATTCCACCCTAAACTCAATGTCTGTACCCCAGTAAGGACTTCCTCTCTCCACTGGTCCACTGGCAATTAGTCACCAAAATGTCTTTCCCAGTCTTCAACTATGCAGATGTGGTCTATGACATCACCCTATCCACTTCCCTGGCCAGACCGGACACCCTCTGCAATGCCTTTTGCCACTTTTCTACAAACTCACCCCTTCACACCCGCCACTGCTCCCTATAATCCTCCCACTCCCCACATGTCGCCAGTTCCACTGTGTTTCCCTCATCTCTATATACTGGTTTGGGCCCCTCCCCGCCTACTTATCCTATCTCCTCTCCACCATCACCTTCTTCTCCTACTCCCTGAGCTCCAGGAACCTGCACACTTTCTCCTTCCCCCACCCACAGTCCTCAGCTGTAAAACCTGCATTTGCATACCATCTCTCCTCCCTCTGGAATTGGCTACTCTCTTCCACCTGTCTTTCTCTCTTTCCCTTCCCTTCCTCCTTCAGATGCCAACTAAAGCTTCTCCCTCCTCCTCCCTGTTCTGCCAACCCTCTTCCTGGCCCCGTCCTTACCTTTCCCGACCCCACCTCGCAGCACTGGTTCAGCATGCCATCATCTGGGCTCCCTGCACTTATGAAGCTACCTTATCTGCACAGTTGGTTTCGATTTTGTATGCTATTGGTGTGGCAACCAGCTGCAATCTTTTTGGAATTACTGTCTGTACTGCACTAGACATATGCACTTCATTTCACTGCTTTAGTAACTTTATTATCAGGCTGGTTTCTATTTCATTGTAACTGTGTTCTCCCCCTTCCCTTCCCTTTCCCCCGGGTTGCACATGGAAATGAGCCTTGGCTCAGAGTGCCTGTTTTGGTTATGAATTTTCAAGTAAATGTGACAAGTGCATACAATGATGAAATCAAGTAGAGGGAGAGGTCCCTGAAATCCGCAATCATGAATTTCCTTTTTTTTATTCACTGTGCTTTTTTATCTTCCCATCCAGCCGGCCCCCATCGGTCCAGACTACACAAGCTGATCCACGTCACAGACCCTGGGATTTACCCTACTCCCAGACACCCTCTGCTGGGGCTGCAGTGGGACCCCTTTCCCCCTGAGGGAGACTGAGCAATCACGCATTTCTACCAGAGATCTTACTGCCTGACACAGAGAAGCCTGAGTTTCTTTGCATTTCTCCAGCCGGTTGAAAAGTTATTACAATATTTGGAGGAGCCCTGCAGCACCACGGCTTGCCACATCTGAGCTGCTCCCCGCATGTCTCTGAGCTGTACTCGCCCCGTGTCTCTGAGCTACCCTCTCTCCTGTCTCTGATCTGTGCTCCTCTCATCTGATCTGTACTCCCCTCATGTCTCTGAGCTGTACTCCCCTGTCTCTCTGAGATGCCCTCTCCCCATGTTTCCGAGCTACCCCCTCCATGAGTCTCTGGGCTACCCTCTCTCCCGTGTCTCTGATCTGCGCTACTCCGTGTCTCTGAGCTGTACACCATCGAATCCCTGAGCTGCCCCTACCATGTCTCTGAACTGTACTCCCCCGTATCTCTGATCTGTTATCCTCCATGTCTCTGAGGTGCCCTCTCCCCTGGTCCCCGAGCTGTACACCCTCATGTCTGTCTTAGCTACCCTCGCTCCTGTGTCTCTGATCTGTTCTCCCTGGTCTCTGAGCTGTACTCCCCCATGTTTCTGAGCTGCCCTCTCCCCTGGTTTCTGAGCTGTATACCCTCATTTCTCTGAGCTGCCCTCTCTTGGCAGATGACACCAGGAGAAAGGACTGCTGTGTGACTGAACTTCTCTACTGGGACTAAAGTAGAAGAACCTTTGTATTTGGACCTTTAATGTAGGGTAAAAAAAACTAACATACAAAACAAAACAAAAAAAAGTGTGTGTTTGGGTTAACTGAACTGAATGGGTAACTGAAAAGTCATCTAGGTGTAAATCTCAGGTGACTGAAAGGACTTAACTGCTGTGAGGTTTAAATTACTTCTGTGGAAAGATCTGGTAAGTAGGGGTAGCTAAGCTAGAAGGAAGCTACATTTAAAGACTGCCTTAGAAGATTCTGCTAATAGCTTGGCAGAAGACACCAGGAGAAAGGACTGCTGTGTGACTGAACTTCTCTACTGGGACTATATTGCCCTCCTTCCTCCCCTCCACCCCGCCACCCCAAAGCTAGTTCTATTTTATAGGCACAGGATTTGACTGACAACAGGAACTTCCTGTTTAGGGGCAGGAAGTGAGTGATCACAGAACCACCAAGGACCCACCATCCTAGAAGGGCAAGAGTAGCTCTCCGGCCCCCTCTAGCTGCTGGAGGTCTGCCTCTGAACAAGTAAGTGGTCTACTGAGAAATATAGGATATTCTTGTCTCAGAACAGGACAATCAGGAGCTTAAAGGGCACACAGGCAGAAAGTAAGGAGAAAGTGAAAAAAAAAACCAGACGAAAGAGTAAGGATTGCAAACAGTTAAGGGGCCAGAAATAAGACATGATTGGAGTGGTGCAGTGCAGTGGCTGTGGAGCAGCAGTCTTCCGGGAGATGTTCTGGAGGATGCAGTGTTGTCCCATCTGCAGGCACCTCTCTGGGCTGAGGGAGGAGGTTGCTCATCTCTAGACTGATTTGTCCAGGATTTGTGGGACCTCCTCTTCCATCCAGGGACCACCAGTGCCACTGCTGTTGCCTCAGAGGTTGCCAAGAAAGAGGAGCGGTTGGACCACTGTGGGCTCAGGGAGGGTGAGGGTGGTGGAACAGAGGCACATCCCTCCAGTTGTACCTCTCCACAATTCCTATGCCATTCTGGCAAAGTGTGGTTCCTCTATGGAGGCACCTACAGTGGAGACCAAGGAGGATGCTGGGAACCTCCACAAAGGAAACCCACAGGAGGGAAGGGGAAGGAAACAACTCCTGGTGGGGGACTCCATTGTTGGGAAGGTGGAACTGGGCAAGGAAGGGGAGAGGGAGGTAAGGTGCCTGCCTGGCGCCATGGCTTGGAGGGACAGGGAGCGAATCCTCAGGATTGTCAGAGCAGCTACACAGGAGAGGGAGCTGGATGTCATTGTCCACCTAGGGACAAATGACCTGGCTAAGAAAGGGATTAGAGAAGTGCAGGAAGAGTTTGTGGAACTGGGGAGGGGCCTTAGTCAAGTAGCACGCACGGTAACCTTCTCGGAGGTGCTACCCGTCTATGGCATAGGAGAGGCTAGGGCTGTTCCGTACCATGGGATTCAATCAGTGGTTGAAAAACTGGTGTGGAGCTCAGGGATTTGGCTTCATTGGGGACTGGGGGTCCAACTGGAGTGATGCAAGCCTATACTGGCATGATGGGCTGCATCTGTCCGGGAGGAGAACCAGGATCCTAGGTGATAGGTTTAAATGCTTCATTGGCAAGCTTTTAAACTAGCCAAGGGGGGAGGCACTGGAAAGGAGCAGGAAAATCTAGCCCCCAAACAATCACGTAGTAAGTGTGGCAAACAGCAACATGGAGGTGTCGCGAGGAGAAGGCAGGGTTAAAATGGAGAAAGTGACAAAGGCAAGAAGGACAGGATGATGCAAAGGGGGTAAGGCCATCAGGAAATGTAGGGTAATGAGTACCAATGCTCGTAGTCTGGGCAACAAGCTCCTGAGCTGGTGGCCTTAATGGAAGAGGATGCCTGGATATCGTGAGCAGTCACAGAGACATGGTACACAGAGAACCATGACTGGGATGTTAACATACCAGGGTACATAACTTACAGGAGAGACAGGCAGGGGAGAAAGAAGGGAGGAGTAGCTCTATGTAAAGGAAGGGATAAAAGCAACTGAACAAAAGAGTAAACAGGGAGGAGAGGAGGCACTGTGGGTCACCTTGGAGACTGAAGAGTACCACAATCCCACAGGGTTGTGGTACAGACCCCATGTCAGGGGAAGGAATGGACAAGGATATGATGGAAGGCATTCTTAGAATGGCAGAGAAAGGAGATACTGTTGATGGGAGACCTGAATATGCCAGATGTTAACTGAGCACATTTGCTGCAGCCACATCCAAGAGCAGGGCCATTCTTGACGCCCTACAGGTGGCAGGCATTAGACAGCTAGTTTCGAACCCACTCGTGAGGGGACAGTCTTAGACCTCATTCTCAAACGGGGGCAGAGAGAGGATCTCAGATCTAGAAGTGGGTTGCCATCTGGGGACAAGTGACCATCAAACAGTGTGGTTCACGCAAACTCAGCTACAGAGTCAAGCCATACAAAAGTGAGGGGTACTGGACCTTAGGAGGGCTGACTTTGGCAAGATGGAGAGTGCTCAGAAAGCACTAGCAAACAGGCTAGAAGGAGTGGAGCAACAATGGGGAATTATCAAACTGCCATCACAGAGGCAACAAGCCTTTGTGTGAAGCAAATAAACAAATCAAATGAAAGAAAAGCCACTATGGTTCTCAAGAGAGGTGGCTGTGAAAGTCAGGAAGAAAAAGATAGCATTCCGGAAGTATAAGGAAACACAGAAGGAGCAGGACAGAGAGCTGTACCAGTTAAGGCAGAAAGAAGCAGGAGGGAAGTCAGAATAGCAAAGGCCCAAACTGAGGAAAGAGAGGCTAACCCAGTTAAGAAGGGGGATAAAACCTTTATAGGTACATCAGCGAGCGTGAAAGACAAAGGAGGGATAGTGAGGCTGAATAGAATGAACGGTGGGTGGGCAGAAGGGGACAGTGAAAAAGCAGGAATACTGAACGAATATTTCTGCTCAGTATTCACAAAAGAGGAGGGGGAAGTGCCTAATCCAATTAACAGAAGCACTCTTGATAGGGGGGTCGATCCCAGTCCTTTCACAGAAGAAAGGGTTCTGCAAGAACTCCTAAAACTGAAGGTGGACAAAGCAATGGGTCCTGATGAATTCAACCCAGAATTCTAAAAGAATTAAGGAAGGAACTAGTGAAACCACTGGCTACTCTTTTTAATAAATCATGGGAGGATGGTGTGGTACCCGAGGACTGGAGGAAGCGGATGTGATTCCCCTTCACAAAGTGGGACCAAGACAGAGGCAGAAAACTACAGACCTGTCAGTCTGACCTCTGTGGTAGGGAAAGTGATAGAGTCACTTCTAAAGGAAAAGAATAGTTGAGTACCTAGAGGTCAGTGGAGCACAGGATCCAAGGCAGCATGGGTTCACAGTGGAAAGGTCATGTCAGATGAATCTAATAGATTTCTTTGACTGGTGACCAAAGTAGTAGACCAGGGAGGGGCTGTGGACATGGCCTACCTAGACTTTAGCAAGGCATTTGACACAGTCCCACACAAAAGATTATTAGTCAAATCAACCAGCTCTGGGAGTGGGTCCCAGGGTGGTAGCCTGGTAAAACATTGGCTGGACAACAGGCACAGAAGGTAATTGTAAATGGAGTCCACTCTGAAGAAAGGCGGTTACTAGTGGGGTACCAAGAGGAGTTCAGTATTGGGTCCAGTCCTTTTAATGTCTTCATCAGTGACATTGCAGAGGGACTGGAAGGAAAAGTATGCCTTTTGCAGATGACACAAAGATCTGCAAATAGGGTTGACACACAAGGAGGGCGGAAAGGATGAAAAGGGACTTGGCAAGGTTGGAGGAATGGTCAGACGTATGGCAGCTAGGATTCAATGCAAAAAAGTGCAAAATAATGCACCTGGGAAACAAGAACCCAGGAGAAGAATACACAATGGGTGGGGAGGTAGTAACAACAACAAAACAGGAAAGGGACCTGGGGGTAATCATATCAGATGACCTTAAGGTTAGCAAGCAATGTGAGAAGGCAGTAGGGAGGGCCGGGGATATACTAGGATGTATAGGGAGAGGCATCAGCAGAAAACAGGAAGTTGTTATCCCTCTGGACAGTTGGTGAGACCCCATCAGAATACTGTGTCCAGTTCTGGAGACCCCATCTCCTGCAAGGACATAGACAGGATAGAGGCAGTCCAGAGGAGGGCATCATGGTGCAGGGTCTGCAAGAGAAGCCGTATGAGGAGAGACTAAAGGAGCTTAATATGTATACCCTTGAGGAAAGAAGGGAGGGGGACATGATAGAAACTTTCAAGTACCTCAAGGGAATCAACAAAGTCCAAGAGGGTAGCATCTTTCAGAAAAGAGACTTGCAAGTGTAACCCTAGATGGCGCTATCCCAGGGCTACTACCCCTGCCTGATTTGCCACTAACAGGTTGAGGGCCTGGATCCAATGGCGGGTGCCTCCACCCAGAGGTCAGGTTTGCAATAGTTAAACTAACTTGGTCACAGCCCTCTGGGACTACCAACCCCGTTCTTCCCACTAGTGGCCCACACAATATATCAGAATTACCTTCACAGTATACACTTACCCCCAGGTCTGGTTCCGGCACTGGGACCTCCTGTGAAATGAGATACAGTGCAACAATCACAGTACAGTACTTTAACATAGACAAATACCCCAGGCAGTATAACTTTGCTGAAACAAGCAGCTCTGATTTATTTAGGGGATATCAAGGACAGGGGAAATCAGGTTAATTAGCTTATCACTCTAATAATCTACCTATGTTCTGTGCACAGGCCTCATCCCTATCAGTTACTGTCCCTGCGTACCCAAGCCCCAGTGTGGCTAGTCCAAACCGGTGGCAGCTGGTAGGGGCCCTTTCACACAGAGAAAAGGAGAATTAAACAGCAGTACAGTAATTCCATTTGGATTTAATATAGCAATTAACAGGGAGCGACCCTGAATTAGTACTCACGACCTCCAAATAAGATAGGGTCCTTCAATGTCAGCAGGGCTCACTTGAGGTACACAAACCTCTTCACACATCCATATAAAAGAAAGCACTATACCAGGCAGGCTGCATCTGTATCCCGATCGCAATTACTGCACAATACCCGAGAACACACAGCAGATTCAGTTCCTGACAGACCGAGTGCAATTTTCAGCAATTCCTCCAGTCTTCTACAAGGTGAGCCTGGTTTCTACTCTTCAGAGATCCTTTGATTCTTTTCACAGGACGGATTCAGTCCTAACAAGCTGTTACACAAGCTGCAGACCGGAACTCTGGGCCTTACACCGCGTTTTTGACTAAAACTGCACACTGAAAAGCACAGGCTCCTTCCTTCTTCACTGCCAAAGCTCAACTGAAACTCCAACCCACAAAACCGGGCACTTCCTTTGAGTTCCTCCCAGTTCTTGACTGGATTGGCTGTCACCACAATAGACTGCTGCTGTTGGTCCAAAAGGCACTGAAGTCTAAACTACATCTCCCAGAGTCACTGCCATACAATCCTCTTGTGGCTGGCTCAGATTATGAGTCCAAGTTCTGATTCGTCCAAGGCACCATTTTAGAGCTAGCTACCCACACTGATTGGTCCAGTTCAGCAGTTCAAAACCAGAATGGGAACTGCAGACACAGTTCTGACTGCAAAGAAAGCAGGTTAGACAAACTGTAATTTCATTATTACTCTAAATAATTTCTGGCAAACAGTTACATCTTTCAGATAGGTTCCTTTGCACTCCTAGTGACTGCAAAATGAAGTGAATTGGCAGCAGCTCGAGTGGTACTCAGAGAAGCACACAGTCCCCCCATACAAACTAATTATGTCTGCAAGCAGACAGCTCTTAAAGAGACAGTACCAGAGGATCTAAAACACTCACAATAAATGGCTTAAATGCCAAACACCATTCAGGCTTGGAGCATTCAAACGAAGCTCCTGGAAGTCTTTGAGACCCCGTTTGCAGGGGAGTTTACACCCTTCCACCAGCCTGGGAAAGCTTGGCGTCAGCGTCAAAGCAGAGTACCCATAAGTTTCAACTGCAGACCATATACATTTGCATTAGGCTGCATATGTAATCATCAGTCAATATATCATTTTACCAAGAACACATTTCTGAAACACTTGCGCACATCCTCTTTACACAGTATTACATACACATTGTATCATAACTCAAGTTATTACCTCTTGTACATGAAACCTGAAGAGAGGGGCCCTTCCTATCAGTTACCTTTGGGGCTGGATAAAAGGGCACCATACTAGAGGGCAAACACAAGTAACTTGAGTTAGCACTGATGCTCAGTTTGGGCAATGAGCCCGGGACACATACCTCCTTTATGGACAACATTGAGAGGCAAGTCCACAGGCCTCCCAAGTGAATCATAACTGAGGTGCACCACAGGCTTTACAGCTCGACCAGTCTTTCTAGGGGAACTGTTAGCTCTCTGCACTCTGGAGCCTCATTTTCAGCGCTGTCCTCACTTGTCAGGGGAGTCTCCATGGGGGTAGAGAGGCTAGAACTTGGGGCAATCTCAGCTCCAGGAGTTACAGTTTCTGAGTCCACAACATTTGGCTCGCAAGAGAGCTTTCGGACACTGGCAGTGGACTGTCAGGGCACTCAAAATACTCTTCTTGTTTGGGTGTATCACCAGTCTGCCCTAATCTATCATTTTCTCCCTGAAAGCTCAAACAGTTCAACCATGCACAATGATTCCATTTCATCTGATCTGATGCTTTTGCACTTCACTTTCTGGGAGCATTGGCTCCAGGGATGAAGTGCTGGGGGCTTAGACAGTCCAAAGGCCCAGCTTTGTCTCCAGTATTGACTAGGGATTGCCCCGAACAATTGACTCAGTTCGTAAGAAGGATAGTATTCAAAGTCACTCACTTTCTTCCGATATGGACTGACAGTCATGCTCAACTGGGACTTGTGGAGGGGAACACTTTAACTTTGCTTCTGTAGGTGCAGACTTTCTTGATCTTTTTCTTAGCAGCAGCTCTTAGTCACTGGTCCAGAGGGGGCATCTTCTAGGGCTCAGACTCAATTAAGATTTGTCCAATGGGCAGTAAATGATTTCTATGCATTGTTTACATCTTTGAATTATTCTCAGGCCTTGACTTTGTACACTGGCAGATCATCTAGTTTGCCCACTACAATGTGAGGGAGATGGTGCCATCTGTCAGCAATCTTGTGCTGCTATGCAGTCCCAGATTTCTTAGCAACACCCGATCTCCCTCCTGGAGTTCCTGTACTCTTATCACCTTTTATCATACCTTTCTTTGTTGTCAGATTTCTTTTGGCAGCCATGGTTTGAGCCAGTTGGCACGCGCATGAGTTAGCTGGGCCTTTAACTTTTTGCACATACTGTAAATAGTTGTCAGCTTGAACCCCATCAGGAGAGACCCCAAAACACACATCTACTGGTAGTCGAGCTTCTCTTCCAAACATCAGGGCGTAGGGGAGAATCCAGGGCATCACTTTTGGTGCAGTTATAAGCATGTACCAGGGTGCTAATTTGTTGGCTCCATCTAGGCTTGTCCTTTGGGTGCAGGGTGCCTAGCATATCTAGCAAAGTGCTGCTGGAACGCTCAGGCTGTGGGTCCCCCTGGGGTGGTGGTAAGGAGTGGTTCTGGACTTTCATGACTCCCCACAGAGAAAGCATCTCTTTGATCAGACGCACTCCTCAAAGTCTCTCCTTGATCAGAATGGATTCTTTGTGGAGCCCCATAGTGAACAAAAAGTTTTCTACAAGTACTTTGGCCACAGTGGATGCTTTCTGGTCTTTGGTGGGGAAAGCTTGGGCATATCTCGTGAAATGGTCAGTGACCACCAGCACATTACTGATATTTCTTTGATCTGACTCCAAACTCAGAAAATCAATACAGACCAGCTCCATGGGTGCACTGGTGGTGATGTTAACAAGGGGGGCAGCCCTCTGGGGGCAAAGCTTCCTCTGCAAGCAGCCGCACTACAAGTTCGGAATGTGTTGCTCACATCAGCCCCCATCTTGGGGCCAATAGAATCTGGATCTCACAAGTCAAGTGTTCTGTCTATACCAAGGTGCCCCATATGGTTGTGCAAGGACCTCAGTACTGAGTCTCGAAAGGCAGTGGGCAGCACTAGTTGTTGTTTGTCTACTTGTCCCTCTGTCTACTGTTTCTCTGTATAACAGTTTATTGATCAGTTTCAACTTAGGACCTTCTTTGTATAACAGTACAGTTCTCAAATCAGTGGAGCGTAATTTGGACACATCTTTTCCTGCATAGAGGGCTTCTAAGCTGCTTTGATCATGGGATCGAAGGTTGAGCCTCTCCGAGCATGTCATTGTCCAGCTGAGGCAGTGCACCAATGTTCATTGCAGAAAAGTGGCAATAAGCAGCAGGTATGCAATTCTCAGAGGGTCCCAAGCAATACCATGCAGTCCACTGCGTCCGTGGGACATTTGTTCCTCCCTGTCAAATCCTCGGCAGAGTGCCTGAATGTCAGGTTCTGCTAATCGGACCCAATCATTCTGGGAACAGGCCTCCAGAGAGCATCAGCATCTATGTGGTTCAGACCCGCCGGTATGCAGAGCATAGTCATATGTAGATACGCAGAAAGCCACCTATGGCCAGTGGCATCCAACTTAGCTGGAGGTCTGCACATAGGTCAAAGGATTATTGTCAGTTTTACTAGTATTTTAGCCCCATACAAGTACTCATGGAATTGGTCAACAATAGCCCACTTCAAAGCTAGGAACTCTAACTTATGTACAGGATAGTTCTTTTCGGATGGGGTCAGGCTTCTACTGGCAAAGGCCACTGGTCTCAGGCCATTCTCAAGTCTTGGTACAACACAGCCCCCAACCCTTGCAAGCTAGCATCAGTGTGCAGGACGAAGGTTTTCTTGGATCGGCATAGGCCAGCACTGGAGCATGGGTAAGTTGATATATGATCTCATGAAAAGCAGTCTCACAATCAGAGTCCAGCGGGCCCCAAATACTTCACTCGGATGAAAATACACTCTTTCAGTCTTGAGGGACGCTGGACTTTGGATATTTTTGTGGGTTGGGGATACCCTTGATAAGTTAAGCAAAGGACGGATCACTCTTGAATAGTCCTTGATGAAGCTACCAGAAAACTCACAGAATCCCAGGAATCTTTGCAGTTCTTTTTAGATTTTGGGCTGTGGCCATGGTCAAGGCCTCAACTTTACTTGGGTCGGTCTCTATTCCTCGTGGATACTATGTGTCCCACATACTTTACTGATGTTTGAAAGAATTGACACTTATCAATGGACAGTTTAAGGCCAAAGTCCTCCAGTCGGTCCAATACCTTAAATAATCTGCTCTCATGTTCCTCCAGTGAGCTGCCAAACACAATAACATCATCTAGGTATACCAGGCACTCTAGTAAGTTCATGCCCCACTGCGCCTCCATCAATCGCTGAAAAGTGGCTGGGGCACCTGAAATCCTTGAGGCATCCTCATGAATTATAGAAGCCAAGCGACAGATAAAGGCCGTCTTCTCCACGGTCCTTCTGGGGCCATCGGGATCTGGTAGTACCCACTCGCGGAGATCCAGCACAGAGAACCACTTGCTCCCGCTTAGGCAGTCCAAAGCATCCTGAATGGGGCATTGTGTACTGATCAGGGATAGTCCGCCCGGTTTAAGTGCGATAATCCACACACATCCTTACTGTTCCATTCTTTTTCCTCACTACCACAATGGGGAAGCATAAGGGCTTCTGGATTCTTGTATTACACCAGCAGCTAACATCTCTTGCAGATGCCGTCTCCCACATCATCTATGTCAGCAGGTGCCAGAGTGAGACCTCTCACGAAATGGTCTTTCGCCATGTAGCTGGATATTGTGCTCAGCTCCTTGCACGCATCTACATCCCATTCCTTTAAAGAAAACACCTGGTCTCTCTGGGCAAGCTTCTCACTGATCCTCACTTTCCATTCAGCTGGCAGCGTGGAGTCACAAATCAAATGTGTGTCAGGCGCCATCATCATTCTTCCTTGAACTCTGCTGCTGGGTAGCACTGCAGCATGTCTGCACAATGCACATTAGCCAGGATGCAACCTCTGTTTACTCGAATGTCTCTTTCAGACACATTATGAACTTGGACCATTACCCTTCTGGCATAAGCATGGGCTCTAGCTGGCAAAATACTAGGCTTGATCAGCAGTCCCTCTGGCAATTTTCCATCGCCTGGTGCATCCAACATTAATATTTTATTCTTAACATCCTTTCTGATACTGGGACCTCTCCTGTAAGATACACTGGGCATTTGGGCCAGGATCAGAGACTCAGGATCCTTCTTCCATACAATTCCGACCGGTTCCTCTGGTTCTGTTTTTTCAGCATCTCTCTGTGCCTCATAGGCCTTCTTAATTAAAGCCGGAACTCTTAAAGCTCTACTAGTCTTTGACCCCCGTTTTCATAACACAACTGTGCCAGCTTCGAACATATGAGCATTTGTTTCCAATCAACAAAGGGACACCATCATACAGTCCAGTGGGGGGACACACTAAGGCTAGGTCTCTGACTTGTTCGGCCACTCCAGCCACGGAGGTGGGAAAGACAGCCAAATTCGGATATACCCGGAATAGGGGTAGGCCTTCTCACTTAACCCCCATACATGCAGTCCTTCTAATGGTTGTAAGGGTACGTCTGACAAATGCTTCTGATACCAATCCTGGAACATAATTGTCACCAGGAGCCACTGTTCAATACAGCTCTTGTAGACACTCCATTCACCTTTACAGTGGTCTCCATGGAGGGACCCACTATTCTGGACCAGTCTGGAGAGCGAGAGTGGGGGCCTGGGCAACTGACCTTGCCACAAAAGGACGTGAGTTAGCATTTTGGTGCCCTCACTGGGATCATTTCTGCACCTCTTAACCACTGATTTGTTCTCCTCAAGCTCTCCTTGTAGCCTATATGCAACTTTGTCAGTGTCTTTTGGGGACCGGCATTCCTTTCATGTGCCCATCTTTCCCACAATTATAGCAAAACATACTTTCTGAGTTTGAGCTGGCCGAGACGCACACTGGGAGCCAGGGCGGGGTATTACTAACTGGAAACCTTGGTGCCATCTCTGTCTCGCGGGCGTGATAAGCATTTGGAGACATCTCGTCAGTTTCTCCACTTCCATGGTCAAGGAATCGAGTTCGGAGCTGTTATCAGCATTAGATACATGGTGGGCACCCCACCCCATAGCTGAGATCTAGTCGGATATAGGTCAGGGCCCAGACTTGCAGGCGTGGGCTTCATAAAGGGACTGTTTTTGAATTCCCGATCTCTCTCAACAGTTCGCCCCATTGTGGCATATCTTTTTCCTTGTCAGAGCACTCATTGACTGTCAACCTCTGCCCCTGAACTTCACTTGATGGGTCACCCTCAGTCACTCGGTCGTAGCCACAGCTGTTGGTGCAGGTACCTCCCGAGGTCGCTTTTTCAACTCCTCGAATTTCTCCCATTAACTCATCATAGGAGGGTGGGATGCCAGTCGATTTGCCAGGCGTAACTGAAGCAACAGCAGTTCTGAGAAGGGGCAGACTTAAGTGATTCTGTCCAGTCTGGTTCGGGTCCAGTTCAATCGCTGGCAACTACCCTTTCTGAGGCATTCTTGCAACAATTTTTCCAGTCGAGACATACACAGACAACAACTCCCCTTGGTACTGTTGTGCGTTTCTTACTCTTCACCATAGGTCCTCATCAGAATCTGGGCTCCCATACACATTCTCCAAGGCCTCAAGATAGGCCTGTGCAGTCGCTTCAGGGTTACTGGGCCCGTTAGGCACGGATGGTAGCCAGGGCAGGACCCCGGAGGCCTCACTAACCCTCGCTTTTTCGCCTTCCGAGCATTGCCATTCTAGCACTTGGGGGCAACATAGTTCATCCAGGTCTCCCAGTCATCCTCCCCTTGGGGGTTGGGGAGGGTGCCAGAGAAGATCCTCAACCTTCGGTAAGAGTCGTGACTAATGGCAGGTGCAGAAATAGGAGTCTGCATTGGTTCAGCCACCATTACGGGCACTGGAGCAGGAGAGGGTGTTGGGGGAGGAACACCCCCAGGTGGCAAGAATAGTTTCTTCAAGTCCTCCACAGTTTTCCCCTCTCCCAGCAACCATTCAGCAAATTTCTCCTCAAAAGTTTCAGATAGTGGTGGGGGCTGATTCCCCCCCGGGTCTTTACTGTCCTTAGTTATCACTCTCCAAGCAGTGAGGGCTCCCTCTGGGGTAATGGTCTGTGGCACTTTGGAGCTATCTATGGGATCCTAAACTCTACTAGGGCTAGGAAAGTGTGGGTGAGCAGATTAGCATGCCACCCACCACCACAGGGGTTTTGTAAACCTTCCACCTTGGAAAGTACTCCTGCACAGTGTCCGGATTGATACCCAGGGGGATGTCCAGGATAAGCATAGCATTTTGGGGTCGATCTCCTCCCCAGTACACCACTCCACCAGCCGGTGCACAGCCACTTCTGTCGGGGTACCCATTTTTTTCTTAACAGTGGTTCATAATATGGCCACTAGAGGACACACAATCCCAGCGGTGAGCCTCCAAGATGTAACCCCTAGATGGCGCTATCCCAGGGGCTACTACCCCTGCCTGATTTGCCACTAACAGGTTGAGGGGCCTGGATCCAATGGCGGGTGCCTCCACCCAGAGGTCAGGGTTTGCAATAGTTAAACTAACTTGGTCACAGCCCTCTGGGACACTGCAACCCCCCTTCTTCCCATTAGTGGCCCACACAATATATCAGAATTACCTTCACAGTATACACTTACCCCCAGGTCTGGTTCCGCACTGGGACCTCCTGTGAAATGAGATACAGTGCAACAATCACAGTACAGTACTTTAACATAGACAAATCAAGGCAGTATAACTTTTCTGAAACAAGCAGCTCTGATTTATTTAGGGGATATAACAAGGACAGGGAAATCAGGTTAATTAGCTTATCACTCTAATAATCTACCTATGGTTCTGTGCACAGGCCTATCCCTTATCAGTTACTGTCCCTGGGTACCCAAGCCCTAGTGGCTAGTCCAAACTCGGGCAGCTGGTAGGGCCCCTTTCATACAGAGAAAAGGAGAATTAAACAGCAGTACAGTAATTCCATTTGGATTTAATATGGCAATTCAACAGGAGTGACCCTGAATTAGTACTCACGACCTCCAAATAAGATAGGGTCCTTCAATGTCAGCAGGGGCTCACTTGAGGTACTACAACCTCTTCACACAGCCATTAAAAAAGCACTACACCAGGCAGGCTGCATCTGTATCCGATCCCAATTACTGCACAATACCGGGAGAACACACAGCAGATTCAGTTCCTGACAGACCGAGTGCAATTTTCAGCAATTCCTCCAGTCTTCACAGGGTGAGCCTGGTTTCTACTCTTCAGAGATCCTGATTCTTTTCACAGGACGGTTCAGTCCTAACAAGCTGTTACAAGCTGCAGACCGAACTCTGGGCCTTACACACGTTTTGACTAAAACTGCACACTGAAAAAGCACAGGCTCCTTCCTTCTTCACTGCCAAAGCTCAACTGAAACTCCAACCGACAAAACCGGGCACCTGAGTTCCTCCCAGTTCTTGACTGGATTGGCTGTCACTCACAATAGACTGCTGCTGTTGGTCCAAAAAGGCACTGAAGTCTAAACTACATCTCCCAGAGTCACTGCCCATACAAATCCCTCTTGTGGCTGGCTCAGATTATGAGTCCAGTTCTGATTGTCCAAGGCACCATTTTAGAGCTAGCTTACCCACACTGATTGGTCCAGTTCAGCAGTTCAAAACTAGAATGGGGAACTAGCAGACACAGTTCTGACTGCAAAGAAAGCAGGTTAGACAAACTGTAATTTCATTATTACTCTAAATAATTTCTGGCAAACAGTTACATCTTTCAGATAGGTTCCCTTTGCACTCCTAGTGACTGCAAAATGAAGTGAATTGGCAGCAGCTCGAGTGGTACTCAGAGAAGCACACAGTCCCCCCATACAACTAATTATGTTCTGCAAGCAGACAGCTCTTAAAGACAGTACCAGAGGCTCTAAAACACTCACTGATAAAATGGCTTAAATGCCAAACACCATTCAGGCTTGGAGCATTCAAGCAAGCTCCTGGAAGTCTTTGGGAACCCCATTTGCAGGGGGTTACACAAAGAACAAGGGACACAATTTAAAGATAGAAGGAGGCGGTTCAGGGGCAATGTGAGTAGTATTATTTCACAGAGAGGGTAGTGGATGCATGGAACAGCCTTCCTGAGGAAGTTGTGGGGTCTAAAACTGTGGGAGAATTCAAGAATGCATGGGACAGACATAAGGCAATTCTTGTGGGGGGCAGGAAGATATAGGCTGTTGGTTAACTAGGATCTGCGGCCTATCCTGTAGGTAGGGAAATGGGCAGACTAGATGGGCCTAGTGGTCCTTATCTGCCATCAAAGTCTATGTTTCTATGTTTACCCCATGTCTCTGATCTGTTCTCCCCATGTCTCTGAGCTGTACTCCCCTGTGTCTCTGAGCTGCCCACTCCCCTGGTCTCTGAGCTGTACACCCTCATCTGTCTCTGAGCTGCCCTTTCCCCCATGTCTCTGATCTGTTCTCCCCTATGTCTCTGATCTGTACTCCCCTGTGTCTCTGCGCTATACTTGCCCATGTCTCTGAGCTGCCCATTCCCCATGTCTCTTTTCTGTAGTCCCTTGTGTGTCTTAGCTACCCTCTCTCCTGTGTCTCTGATCTGTTCTCCCCTGTATCTCTGAGCTATACTCCCCCTCTATCTGAGCTGCCCTTTCCCTGGTCTGAGTGTTATACACCTTGTGTCTTGAGCTGCCCTCTCCCCTGTGTCTCTTGATCTGTTCTCCCCCATATCTCTGAGTTGTATTCCTCACATCTCTCTGAGCTGGCCCTCCCCTGGTCTCTGAGCTGCCAACCTTGTCTCTGATCTGTTCTCCCCCATGTCTCCAAGCTGTATTCCCCTGTGTCTCTGAGCTGTCCACTCCTCTGGTCTCTGAGCTGTACACCCTCATCTGTCTCTGAGATGCCCTCTCCCCCATGTCTCTGATCTGTTCTCCCCTGTGTCTCTGATCTGTTCTCCCCCATATCTCTGACCTGTATTCCTCACATCTCTGAGCTGCCCTCTCCTCGGTCTCTGAGCTGTACACCCTTGTGTGTGTCTCCCTGAGATACTCTCTCTCCCATGTCTCTGATCTGTTCTCCCCCATGTCTCTGAGCTGTACTCCCCTGTGTCTCTGAGCTGTACTTTCCCATGTTTCTTGAGCGCCCACTCCCCATGTCTCTTTTCTGTAGTCCCTTGTGTGTCTTAGCTACTCTCTCTCTCTCTCCTGTGTCTTTGATCTGTTCTCCCTTGTATCTCTGAACTATACTCCATCCTGTGAGCTGCCCTCTACCCTGGTCTCTGAGCTGTACACCTTTGTGTCTCTGAGCTGCCCTCTCTTCCCGTGTCTCTGATCTGTTCTCCCCCATATCTCTGAGTTGTATTCTCACATCTCTGGAGCTGCCCCTCCCTGGTCTCTGAGCTGTACACTTGTGTGTCTCCCTGACTACTCTCTCTCATGTCTCTGATCTGTTCTCCCCATGTCTCGAGCTATACTCCCACCCCATCTCTGAGCTGCCCACCCCCTGGTCTCAGAGCTGTACACCTCATGTCTCTCTGAGCTGCCTCTCCCCATGTCTCTGATCTGTTCTCTCCTTGTCTCTGCTCTATTCTCCCAATGGTCTCTGAGCTATACACCTTGTGTGTCCTAGCTACCCTCTTCTGTGTCTCTGATCAGTTCTGCCATGTCTTGAGCTATACTCCCTCCCCCCCCCCTCTCTGAGCTGCCTTTCCCCTGGTCTCTGAGCTGTACACCCTTGTGTCTCTGAACTGCCCTCCCCCATGTCTCTGATCTGTACTCCCCCGTGTCTCTGAGCTGCCCTCTCCCCTGGTCTCTGAACTGTACACCCTTGTGTCTCTGAGCTGCCCTCTATCCTGGTCTCTGAACTTTACACCCTTGTGTCTCTGAGCTGCCCTCTATCCTGGTCTCTAAACTATACACGGTTGTGTCTCTGAGCTGCCTTCTCTCACCATGTCACTAATATGTACTCCCTGTGTCTATCAGCTGTACACCCTTGTGTCTCTGAACTATCACTCTCCCCTGCCTCAGAGCTGCCCTCTTCAGTGTGTCTTAGAGCTGCCCTCCCCTGTGTCAATGATCTGTACTCCCCCATGTCTCTGAGCTGCCCTCTACCACCCAGTGTCTGAGCTACCCCATATTACTGAGCTGCCCCCATATCTGTGAGCTACTTTTAAATTCCCCACATCATTCTTGGCACAACCTCTAACCTACTGAGAAGTCAGTCCGCTGTTACTTATTAAGTTGGGAGTTTTAAAAAAACCTAAAATATGATTTCTGTAATGCTATTTGTGAGTCACTCTACGGGACCACAAAAAGTGGAAATCACAAAGGGGTATCGTAACTTTTTGGAATGTACCAGCAGTGCTCTATGACCCCCTCCCCCTCCACGCCTGCACCCACCTGCCAGTTTCCCTGTTCTGATGTAAATCGCAAAATATAATCGGTGGCTGCGAGCAGCATTACTAATGGCGTGGAAGGAGGGGGAGGCATGTTAATTTCGTCTCCCCCCCGCCCCCCAAGTGGCACACATGGTTTGCTCCGTAGGGCTTTATAAGCGCCGCCAGGCAGTGATGGCTTGAACGAACGAGATCACAGAAACCAGGGAGCTGAGAAAGTGTCAGGGGTGCTGCAGGCAGGGGTCCGGGACGGACTACAGACGCCCGCTCGAGGGCCATAGACGAAACCAGCCCTCCGCCTTTATCAGATGAATTAGCCGCGGGTTCCAGAGATCATCGTTCTAGTAGCCCGGGGCCCCTCAGAGCCACTAGCCATATGAGTGCAACTGCAAGCCACGCTGCTTCTGTGAATGTGAGGGTTCGCTCACCACCTTTCTTGAGCTTACTTCGCGTTCTTGCACTGAGTTGTTATCTGGATAGGAGATCCCTGCTTTCTTTCATTGCCTTTCCCACAGTTTGCTCGCCCAAACTCCACACTGGAGAGTCCCCTCTTTTGCAGACTTGCTACGCTTCTTCAGGGACTAGCGTCAGGCTCGAATTCTCGCTATTAAACCGTGCATTTTTGTGAGACGGGACGGCACTGTGCATCTGAGCTGAAATCTGACATCCTTCAGTTTTTCTTATCTTTGCCCCGGGAATTCGAGGAGAAGGATTGCTAGTCTGTGGTGTCCGGTGCTGAACAACTTAAATCTACAGAAAAGCCGACCAATATAATACAAAGTATTGTGTGTTTGGGGTGGTGGAGATGAACGGGACTTTTTTCAATCAGACGGTGCTGGAGCCGGGGCTCTACCCCAACGAGAGCCAAGTGCTGCTGCGTTCCCTGCTGGCGGGGTGCTGCAACGGCAGCTCGTCGGTGGTGACCAGCGATGGTGGGGGGTCTTCCTTGGTCCCCATCCAGGACGAGCGCAGCCTCTTCATCACGCGGGTGGTCCAGATCGCCGTCCTCTGTGTCCTGTCTCTCACCGTCATGTTTGGCGTCTTCTTCCTGGGCTGCAACCTGCTCATCAAATCCGAGAGCATGATCAACTTTTTGGTGAAGGACAGGCGGTCCTCGAAGGACGTGGAGGCGGTTATGATCGGTCTATATTAAATACTGAGGGTAAAAAAAAAAAACAGCCCACGATGTATAGAAAGGTGGGGTTTGTATGGCCTCCCTCTGGGTATATGCTTGTGTCTCTAAGAGCTGGTCGTATATATGGAATATTGACTGGGCACTGTATAGCAACAACCAAAAAAGGTAAATGTTTGCACCAGTCCTTCTTTGAAATGGAAAGAGTGCTGTGAATTGCCAGGTGGTAATGAAAAGTGGCCTTTACAGAAAATGTGTTGCATGCAGAAAAAAATGTGAAGTCTTGCATGAAATTTCTGAAAAAAAAGAACAGTCGGTCTACTTCGAGGTCTGAATATGGAGGTGCTGGATCGAAAAGGTTAATTTCCTTGGAATGGGAAGAGGCACATCACGTATTTGTGGAAGAATGTTGGGAAAACTCATCTCTCAAAGCTGTCTATATCAATGTCTTTGAAAGCATGCCTGCATATGCAGCGAAGGGCAAATTATCTGCAAATGCTGCAGGGATCTTGAGTTTTTTTTAAATTCTGACCTCAGTGACTCAAAAAACATTTTTTGTATATTTTTTTGTTCGTCTCAAAGCAGCATGTCCAGTGCCTAAACAGTTTTCTCTTTATTTTGGCGTCAGCCAATGTTGTTGTTTTGCACTATTTGCTGAAATGCATGCCTTCGTTTTTTACTAAGACTTGAATTTATATCTACATTGTAAAAGATGTTTATATATACATTGTACAAGATTGTTGTTTTTGGGTACAGTTTTAAAAAATTGGAGAAAATGTTTTTTTTTCTTTTTCTTTGAGTGTTCACTTATTTAGTATTTGACAGAAAATAAACCATCTGCTGCCCAGTTCAGCAGCCCTATATCTCCCCTGCCCTTGGGGTTTTAATAAAGTTACTGCATTTTTTTCACTGATTGCAGGTTTTATAAAAGAATAAAGGCTAGGACAGCTGCATTTCAGAAGGCCTGCAGAAATTGCTATGCACCAAAAATATTAAGGAGCTAACAACTCCAAAACTAGCAGACAAAAAATGTTATGAATTTTTTTTTAGTATCCAGTTGTTAACTTTATCTAACACATTTTTCTTTTTCATTTTGTTCATTAGAAGGTTTTCTATCTGATAGTACTAAGTGTGATGTAAAGTGCCGTGCTTTTTCCTGGAGGCTGACATTTCTACTTCTCTATTCCACTTCCGACTTCATCAGCATTGTGACTTCACTTCTAGCGACATCACAGGTGACTGATCTGGCAAAAGGTGGGTGCCTCCTCTTGGTCTATCATAATCAATGAGGCCCTAGTGCTGATTCACACTGAAGAGAGACAGAACTAGATAACTTGTCAGCCTCAGATAAAGTACAGTTCTTGGTATCCTACATTGCCTGTCAGGTGGGGAATCTTCTAATTAGCAAAAAAGGGGAAAATAAAGAGAACTTCAGATATGAAAAGTAACAGTTGACTACATTTAAAGGTTATGTTGTTATGGTTGGGCAGCATACTAGCTCTTCGTTCTCTCTGCTTTTTTTTTTTTTTTAAAGAAAATCGAAGGGTTTTATGTCACACGAATAGAAATAAATTAATACTTCAAATGTTGTGTGTTTACCAGAATGACTCCTGGGCCTCAAGCGGGTTGTTGTTCTGTGATTTTTTTTTAAAGGGCAGATGCAGTCAAACGGAAAGAAAAAAAGAAACAGTATTTCTTCACATGTACATCTGTGGTTTATTACAGTTGTTTTGACTATTTGCGGGGGGGCATGCCTGGCTAGCATGATTTGTCTTTATGGAGGTGTTAAATTATTAACTGGAAGAGACCTTGAACCATACTTGAACTGGCATGTAACACCATATGTGAATAAAAAAATGTTTTTATGTTAAAATTACAGTTCCTGTTTCCAAAGCTTCCATGGTCAGCTGTATTGTTTTCGTTAAAGAGCACTTGAAAAAGAAGGCTGTGTATAGTTATTAGTGCACTGAACTGTAAGGGGAGAGGGACGCAGGTTTGAATCTGGCCAGTACCAATGGATCACTCACTGTGCGGTCCAGAGGTAATTACTAGACCTGCCAGTGCTCCAGCTTCTTCCAGCTATAAAACTCAGTAAAAATCGGGACCCAACAAAAAATGAAATGATGAATTTTTCCTTCAGCTGTCCTGGGGAAAATAAATTTGCATGACAACAAAAAGGAGAGACGAGAATTGGAACATCATCGCCACACTTCTCAGCTGTTCCAGGTATTTCAGGAATGCCCCTGATATTGCTTTAAACATTTCCTCAGTCCCTCCTAAATGTAGCATTTCTGTCACTAAAGAGTAGGGACCTGAAGCATGAAATCATGTCTAGCATTAACGGTCTAGTTCTTCAGAAATTGCTTTTTACACTAAGCTGCATTAAATGGACACTGTCAACCCCCTCAGGCCTCCAAGTGCTTCTAAATCTAGTTAAAAAAATACATTCAATGATGATCTCATTCTGTAGAGAGTTCTGATGTGGCTGGTAGTTTGATTCTGATTCTTTTTTCTTTTTAAAAGCAAAAAAACACAGACTGCCCATCATACTCATGTTACCACTCAAAAATGTGTTTCTTTACATTCCTTGATCGACGCCCACTGCATCTTTTCTGGACTTGGGAACACCCCAACACAGTCTAGCCACTCATGATGCAGTAGAAGGAGAGGAGACTATTGCATCATTTGCATCATGAGTGGCTGCACTATTAGGGGGTGTTCCTAATGTTCAGGAAGTATGCACTAAGTGTAGATGAAGGATTCAAAACAAAACAAGGTTGGGTATAATTAAACCATTTGCATGCATTACACAAGCCTACTAAGAAAAGATGGAGACAAAACAACCAGCAACATCAATGAATTTTAAAGAAGGTAAGCAATTGTAAAATGTGGGTTTTGAACTAGAAATAAAATGATGCAAAAAAATGTCGGCAGTGCCCCTTTAAAGCGGTTTCTTGAGCTATCATAACTTTCCAAGCCCTCCTTCATAGATAACATAGATGTTAAGGGTGAGTCCATCAAGTCTGCCCTGACGTTTTACTCTGCTCTTTTGGAGCTCTCTGCTTGCCCCCTGCCTTCCTCTTGTTCCTTTTTTTGTCCCTCTCTCTGCTCAGCTGGCCCCCATCTGCAGTGTCCTCCACAGCCCTGTCACCGACTGTCCCTAGAACTTATTCTTACCTGCTGGTACAATGCCCCACAGATTGTCCCCGGGGGGGGGGGCTTCCTGAGGGTCCCCAAGTCTCAGGGGAAGGTTTAGCCTGGATGCAGTGGCAGGGAAGCCCAGTGAGTGGTGCAGGGCCTGCAGGAGGAAGATGCATCACACTGCTTCAGCTGGCAGCCTTTTCTGGTGTTCCTGAGTTCCCCCCATCCCCTGGGCATTTTGAGGTGGGGGCTGCAGCTGCCTACCTTCTGGGGCTCTGCTTGCACTGCCATCTGTAGTCACCCACATGGCGGTAGCACAGTGGGGCATGTGCCCTTCCCTCCTTGGAGGAGGAGCGTGTCCTCTGGGATGCTCAGCCCTCCTCCCTCAGCTGGCCACCAATAACCTGAGATCACACCCAATCCCGGGTCAATGGCATTGTGAGCAAACATGCTACCGCTGCACTGATGGGCTGACTCTTTCCTTTTGTTCCTGATTAATCCTTTAAAAATGTCCCATAGGGTTTTGAACCTGAGACAGTCCCAGCATTCATCACATTACTGAGTAGGCTGTACCACCTACTCACCACCCTCTCTGTAAAGAAATACTTTATGCCCCCTGGTGGTTGTTCTGTTTTAGGTTAAATTGTGCCTCCTGGCTGACCGAGTGGCATGGAGGGTTAGGCGCTGGATGACACACATCTGACCACGGCTGCAGCCTCGGTTTGGGAGTGAATCTGGGCTACTGGTAGTCAGCTGGGGGTTGAGCATCCAAAGGACTGCCCTCTTTTCCTGGGGAGGGGGGACTTGCTGCAATGCTGCCACCACGTGGAGACATGGCAGTAGGGCAGTTGATGTGTCAGCAATGCAAGACAGCCATCAACATGATGTAGGGTGCGTCATTGCACATTGCTGGCTGAGGGGAGAAAAACAGAGCTGTCATATGATGCCTGGCTTTCTCCCGACCTGCGCCATCACCCTATACTGCTGGACCACTTGGATTATGGTCTGGAGGGCGAGGATGGCCCCCCAGCCCCACCATGGGGCAGGATAAGCAGTGGGGGAACATGGCCAGTGAGTATCAAGGAGGCTAGCTGCCAGTTGGGGGCAGGATAGGCATAGATGGCTAACCAGGCTTGGGGCAAGAAAAAATGTTACAGAAAAAAAAGAATCTGCCTTCTGGTGACTGAGCTGTTCATTAACTGACATTATAAAATGGTCAAGAAAAATCCTGTGATCTGATTGGCCAGTAGCTGTCCAGACTTGTGTGGTACTTGACCTATAACCATACGGGTCTAGAAAGTGCCTTGCAAATTTGGAAACTTGTTTTCTGGGCTGCCCTAGCTAGAACTAATGCTACACTACTTTGGAATTCTAAGTAACTGTGACAGTTGGGAACAACAAAAAAGTTTAATCTAGTAACACGAGTGACTTACCTGCTGGCCAATTTGGCCTCTTTGATGGGGCAAACTCAGCTGTTTGGTAGGAGAACTGATTTACCAATGATGCAGATATATTTATTTTTAATTTAAAGATTTATTTAACTTTTTTTATTATTTTGGTGCCACTTTATAAATGCAATAACACACTACAGGGCTTGCAGTTATTAGGTAATTACCGCACTTCCCCCACCCTGTGCTTGAAGGGCACTCAGCTAATGTCTTGTGCCTCCAACTCACAGAGTGGAGGGGTGTGGTAATAACCCAGTAGTTGCCCACCCTGTCGTGTGTTACTGCTTACTAATTCTGTGCAGTCCACACTATTGTGGCTGTGCATCTGTTTGTATTTTTCCATCATCTCTGCCTTTCCCTCATGTCCTCTACAGATTACCTGTTGAGACTGTCCAATCTTTCCTCGTACTGTAGCACCTGCACTTAAAACTGCTTCCCCCTGATGATTTCCGCAGCCCTCTGCTGTATGGTCTCTTGCCTCAATGTGGGTTCTAAAACTGCACACAGTACTCCAGGTGTGGTCTAACTAATGGCCTGTACAGCAGCAACATCATCTCTTTGCTGTGACTAGTGAAACCCCAACTGAAGCGTCCCAGCATCCTTGTAGCTTTCCATACACCGTACTGCATTGGGAAAAGGGACCTTTTTCTCCTTTATCATAATCCCAATGACACAACATTCCATTTGCAGGTTTTTGTTCCCAGTGTGCATCACTTTATCTTTTTTTGCATCAAACTTAAATTTCCAAAGCTTGGATCACTGCATCAGCTTTTCTAGATGTCATTTCATTCCACTAAGTCCTTCATCACTATCTGTTCTCCTGCTGAGTTTTGTGTAGTCTACAAACAGGCCCCCTTTACCCTGTAACCCCACCACAATGTCACTTCTATACATGTTAAACGGACACTGTCAACCCGCTTAGGCCTCAAAGTATCTCTAGTTTAAAAAATATGTATTATAATTGTTCGCATTCTCTTGAGACTACTGATGTAGCTGGGAGTTTGATTCTGAACTTCCTGTTTTCTTTTAAAAATGAAAAACAGACTGCCTCCCATACTGGTGTTACACACAAAACATTTACATTCCTTGATCAACTCCCACTGCATCTTTCCTGGACTTGGGAACACACACCCAAACACGGTCTAGCCACTCATGATGCAGTGGGAGGAGAGGACTACTGTACCTTAAGTGGCTACACTGTTTGGGGGTGTTCCTAATGTTCAGGAAGTATGCAATAAGAGTAAAGCAATGATTTGAAACAAAACCTGTTGAGTACAACTATGCCATTTGCATGTATTTCAGTTCTACTATGAAAGAAGGCAGGTAGAACAACCAGCAACATCAACACATTTTAGAGAAGGTAAGCAATCATTACCTGTGGGTTTTTAACTGGAAGTAATATGATGCACAAAAGGTTGCCAATGCCCCATTAAATAGTATCCACAATATCTGGGGACATTTTTCTAAATGAAATATTCAGCTGCAGTTCAGCTTATGTTTCCTTAATATCATTGTATTGTATCCCTCCTTGTTCCTTATCACTGAAGACATCTATATGAGAACAGGATCGTTGCATCTTCAACTTCATCTCCTCCTCCTCCTCCTCCTCTTCATAAGTTCTTAAAGTGTGCTGGGTCTGGCAGGGTCTCTGACCATGCAAAAACATTTTGAGGGATTTGAGAGAGGGGTCTAACAGGGTGTCAGAGCAGGGCCTTTACTCTCATGCTTTTCCCTTACCATGACTTCACGAGTAGTGTCCTAGAGTATCTTAATGGTTTGTGACTGTTTTCTGAGTTCTTACTGAAAAGATGGCTTAATAATAAAAAGTCAAATTTGTCACTATGCAGCAAAAAAGGACTTCTGCGGTAGTAGTCCATCCATTGTCCTATAACCAAGACCCTTTCTGACTTGCTAGTTTTTTTCTGCACTCTTTAAGCTCTTGTTCCCCCCAAGTGATGCCATAATCCTCTGTGTGCCAGACGACAGTCATGGCCACATCAAGGGATTGTAATATCACAAACCAGACATTATAGACTTCAGTGAGGGGAGGAGGAGAAGCATGTTTGGGGGACAAAGCTTATAAGATGACTTTCCCTCAACTGCGGTACTTGCGCCAAGACTGGTAGACCATAACAAAGGGGTCCAACTTCTTGACACAAGTACCACAAGATGTACATCAGAAAGAGATGCAAGCAGGGCCGACCCGGTGGTGCAGAGGGCTGAGGTGCTGGTGCCTTACCTCACACCACACCGGCGACCCGGGTTCGGGAATGGACTCGGGCATCAGAGGGTTGGCAGGGAAAGGAGTAGGATTGAGCATCCGGAGGACTGCTCTCCTCTCCTGGGGTGGGTTGGGGACTAGTGTCGCTCTGCAGTGGCCCCCGGTGGAGATCAGGGGAAGCTCAGGGACAGTGCGACTGAGGGAACTTGGAGGAAAAAAACAAAATGGCGTCTTCTCCTGCCAGATGATGGCCACCAGGACCAGTGCCCCCTCAGGATCCTTGGCAGCCGACCCAACCACAGCAGGACCCAGGTCCAATGCCTAGGCTGATTGGCTGTTTCTCCTTGGAAGAGGAGGACCCACCCGACGCAAGGGTTATGTCAGGGTACCCTGTGGTGGCTGTAATGTGGGGCTGAGTTGGTGGTGGAACCAAGTGAGCGGTGAGTGTCCTTGGGCAGTTGGCCAGAAGGAGTGGTAGGGGAGTCTCAGGGGAGATAAACACATAACACAAAAAAAAGAAAGGGATGCAAGCATCAAAATTCTGTTACAAGCATTTTTTTTTTTTTTGCAGTAAAGTGTCATAAAGTGTCATAAAATATGTCAGAATGTTTGGACATCATCCGCAAGAATTGTAGCACATTTGCAGGGATGCAGCTGTGGCTAAATGTCTGAAAATCCAGGCCAATGTTTTTACGAAAATGTCTTCAGTAATTAAGAATGAAAAACTGGCCCAATGGCACGGAGAGCTGAGGCGCTGGACGCCATACCACCCTCCATACCACTGACCCAGGTTTGATGATGAACTTGGGTTGCTGGGGGTCAGCCAGGGAGGAAGAGGATTGAATATCCGTCTCACTGCTCTCCTCTCCCAGGGAGTGGGGATCAGCTGCACCGCTCCTACTTTGCCATCATGTGGAGTTGTGGTGGAAGGGCAGTGGGGGGCAGCTCAGAAGGGGAAGATGGGGTTCAGGCGCCAGAATGCATGCACACCTCCACACACATGGATGACATGTGTCATTGCACACTGCTGTTCTGGGAAGAGAGAAAATGGGAAAAGCAGGGGCAGGCATTCATGACGCAACAGCATGCTTGCCTCAGACCCACACCACTGCCTGGGATGCCTGCCCACTTCTGGATGTAGACTTGGGGGGGGGGAGGCAGCCCTTCCCCTACCTGGCTCCAACACAGGAAGAAATCTATTGGAGAACCTTGGCAGTTAAGTCCCAGGGGAGGTGGCTGTCAGGAGGATACAGAGCAGGGGCAGAGAGCATTTACCTGTACCCAGAAAGAGATAAAAAGCTTTCTAGAAAAAAAAGAAAGAAAAAAAAGGAATGAGGGGAGATAAAATACAGAAATTAAATATGAGTTGAATTGTGTCTAAATACTGTATTTTAAAATGTTTTTATGGCTATGGAAAACACTCTAAAATGTTCCTAATTTGGTTCCATGTCATAACAGCGATCACTGTTATGACGAGTGTACATTGCTGAAACTAAATTTCGGCAATGCACACTCACAGTGCAGAAAAAAAAGGTCTCATTTTTGCAGCCCCCCCCCCGCAACCCCCACACACTTATGGACTCAACTCCAGGGGCGGTGCAAAACCTGATAAAAATACATGCTGCCAAGCAGCAAAAAAAACCTCTGCACCATGCCAGACCAGAACCTGGTACCCCATGCCTCCCAGCCGACCACCCTCCCCACGATACCAGCAATCCAGCTTGGCAGCTGTTTGCCACAACCCCTCCCACATGCCATCCCTCCATGCCTCCCCCCGCAGATGCAGCATGCGTATACCGCTAGTTCCTGTTGTGGTTTGTCAACCGCAGTATCCGGTCACCCTCCTCCCTCGGTAGCCATGATCACAGTTGCCGACATTGAGTCGCCATTTTTCTAGGCGCTCAATCTCGATCGCTATGGTCATGTACTACCTCCTAATTTTGGTCATTTGTCCAGGATTTGTTTTAAAGTTTTGTTCCTGATTTGTGAGGCAGGGAGTGGCAAGATGTGACCATCACACATATATGTAGGACACCTAACCTCTCAGTTTGCAGGTATACCTTTTAATAGTCCCAGATAAGGGAAAGGATGAGGTGATCACTCATTTTACCACTCAGAAGAACCTCTGTCCCGCATCAAGGGAGTGATCTCACACATTCTTCAGTAAAAGATTTTAAGGCAGAAATGTAAAAGTCTATCTTGTCAATGAATGGTAAAAAATTGATACAGGTAAGACCCCACTGAAAATAAGATACTGCATCGCAGCTGGGCTATCCTGGGTAAATAAACTGTTAAAAACACATGAAAGTACACATTTCAACAGTGTTCTGAGCTCCTGTCTCTGACATTTGATGATTTCTCCCATGCAGTGATTCTTAAAGGGGGGAAAAGGTTAACAGTTTTCTTTTTCTATGTTAATTAAAAATAGTATTAAAAAATGCAATCAGTGTCAGATCCAGCATTTTAAAAAGGGTCCTGCAGCAATCAAATAGAGACAGACTGAAAGGGGTTGGGCTGTCTGCAAGTAGGCAGAAAACTTCTGTATTAATTATCTTCTAATGAACATCATTTTGGTAGTGGGTCATGATAAACCAAATTATTGTTGTGTTGAAAATACATAATGTGGATTGTTTCTATGCCATGTTAATGTCCTAGGAGGGTCCTGCAGCTACTGAATCTTTCGTAGTGCTGGATCCACCACCGAATGTCATCTGCAGTGGCTCAGTGAACAGTAAGTTGTTTGCATGAGGACTAGCCAGAAGCTCTGGCTACTTACTGTGGGTAAGAAACTGGATTAGCCTCCCGCCCTCAGTGGCCACTGGCCATCAATCCCATTAGTTAACAAGCTGCTGTTTAAAATGGTAAAATATGCAAGAGAAGGGGGAAAATTTCGACTAAATGGACAGGGTCTCCGTCATTCAATTAGAAATCCAGGCTTTAATGTCTGTCATTTACTGTTGGCTTGTTCATTGTTCTCTCCTGCTCAGGCACTGGCGGGAATCTATGCTACTCTCTTTGCACCTAACATCTTTCCACCACAATGCATCACACACAGATGCACACACATGTACACACACAAAGATGGGCACACACATGCACACACTGCTGTGCCCTCATGTTCTCCAGTATGTGCATTTTGGTGACCCCAGTGTGAGTTCTCACCAGGGTCCACCCATCATTTGACATAGTACCTCCCTACCACCCCACTACACAGTTCTGGAATTTGCCGATCTGCTTTTTAAATCCGTCACAAGGCTCCCTTCTTTTTTCTGTAAGAAAGGCCTTGCAACAGTGTACTTCATCCTAGCGAACACTTTGAAATGATTTGCTGCCTTGATTTTAGCTGCACTGTGCATTTACTTTCATGGCTGCCTCGTATCTCTCAATACCCCGGAGCGCCAGAACCTGGCTGCGATAAGTGTCATGAAATCCTGGTGAGAACACTGCCCATCATCATACTCTGCCCAGTATCAGGAAAGGTGGGTATGCAGTCACTGGAGAATATTCATGCACCTCCAGGGGTTGGGAAAGTTCACTCTGCTTTGGCGGTGCCTTGTAACGATGTTTAGCCACTGCCTTCATTATGAACTATGGCTACAGGAGATACCTAGACTCATGGCAGAGCTTCACTGTCTTGTTTTCCCACACAGCTTTTTCTCACTGTGGTCACATCTGGCTGCACCCCCAGCCCTGTCAGTGACCCTCTCATGGACTTACCGGTTGTACACCACTTGCCCAAGGCCATTAATTAGTGAGAGGCCCACTGTGTCAGTCATGTGAGAGCCTGCAAGGGTGGGGGGAGCTGACTTGAATAGTCAGAATTTCCTTTCTGGTCTCCGTTTACTCCCTGGGGTGTCACTGTGCAATGATGTGCTCACGCATGTGTTATGGGCATCTGGTGGTGACCCCAGCCCCTTCTGGTGCTCCAAACGGAACTGTCAGCTGGTCACCACCAGTCTCGCTGCAGGAGCAGCATCCCCGGGAAGAAGGAGAGCTGTCATTGGGATGTTCAGTCCTTCCTGTCCCTGCTGGACCTTTATGGCTCTTGCTGGTTCTTATAAAATGGGTTGCATAAAACGTGCAATCCCATTGGCGGATTGGGTCTGCATGGCTGTTCACTAATCCTTAGCATGTGCATAGTTGCTGTAAGAGGGCTGAAACTGATATAGTAGTGGGCTTACTGGCGCTCCTTACCTTGGCCATCAGCAAGTGAGTTGGCTGAATATCTAGTGGCATCAGCTTTCAGCTCAGCATGAAACAGAGCAAGTAAAGACTTTTGAAAAGGCAAAGTTAACAGATGTTTTAAAATACTTAAAACAGCTAAGAGGATTCCTCAAAGTAAACCCTCTTGCTTAGCAAGAAATAGAGCCGCCATGTTTTTTATTTAAAAAAAACCCACCCACACACAACTGGCAACCAATGAAAGCCAGCACTAGACAGGAAGGAACATCTGCTCTCTGAACTACTTTTCTTGGCGGACAGACACAGTGAAAAGAAAGATGATTTTAAAGGATATTAAGCAGTTATGATTATTTTTTTCACTCAAAAAACGTTCCATTTTATAAGTGCAGTAACCCACTCCAGACCCATGGGTGTATCAGGGCATTAATGCACTTCCCAGCTGGTTGAAGTCACTCAGGCAAGCCCTCGTGCCTCACAATGCACCGGGGCATGCATTAATGCCCCGATACATCCATGGTCTGTCGAGGGTTATTACATACCTGAATCCGGGTCACTGGTGCCGCAACCTGTAGTGCTATCATGGTGCCAGCAGGCCAGCTAGAGAGTTACCATATGTTTTTATTTTTATTCCATAGGACCAAAGCCTCTTGAAATGACCTCATGATCGAAAGTAAACTTTCCAAATTCTAAAAGCAGTAACCTTTGCTTGAGGTTTACAAGTCTTCTGTAAAATGGTAATGCAAATGCTAACTTATTGTGACCCTGTTTCATGCGGTCTGTACAACAGAATTAATTGTTTG